>CM034146.1:207780452-208980452 GCA_019776745.2 Taxus chinensis
TAATCTCGTCTTAATCTCCTGCCGCTCGTCCCTTGAGCTCACTTTACCACTACATTGAACTCGTTTCCTACACCCATAATAACCATCAAGCTCCCATAGTTGATCCTCACCTCCCCTGAGGAAGCCTTCCCCTTTTTTTTTGTGTTTTTTTTTCAGTCCATGACTTCAAAATATTACAATAAGCCGTATTCTTATGGGATTTTTTTTGAGTCAGACTTCCTACTAAACGAGAATGCTTCACGCCAAATGGAAGCATCTATTCATCTAAATTAAATATGACTACTCCCTCGAAGGACAGCTATATGAATGCCGAACTATTGCTGCTATTATATATAGACTGCTCCCCTGAAGGACAGCTAGCATTACAATCAATCTGCTACTATAAATAGACGCTCCCTCGCAGACAGCTCGACCAGTTAGCCTTTCTCGAAGCTTCTCTCATTGATCAGTTCGTGAAGACCTCAAGAATAATACAATCAATATCTCCTTGGTCGACTTCCGCATCGATCCGTCTACATTCAATAAAAGAAAAGCCTATTCAAAAGACTTTTGAGCATGGACTTGCCTATTTAGGGAGGTTTTCTCTTTCGTTAGAACACTCACTTGTAAAAGTTCTCCGTACCTCTCAGCTATATATACACCTCACCTCACATTTGTTTCAAACTCAAGGGACGTGACGTATATGCCGAGATATTGTTATTATACAACTCTTTTCACCTATCGACTTCTCGCCTATGTAAGGTACCTAGGGATTCAAGCTCATCCTTGTTAATAGTGGGTTTTTGCTCTTCTCAAATAACTACGGGACACTTTTGCCTCTTTTGCTCTCTCTAGGATTGTGTGTTGACCTTAATCCAGGATCGGTTTCCCTACTATTTGGGTAGCGCTAACTTTCGGCTTTACCTATACCTACTCAACATCCCATACCGTACACACCACGAACATTTCCCTCTCAACATCCAATCTTATCACCAACAATTGCCTACCATCCCAAATTGCCTGAATTCCCTCTCCTCCTGGTCCTCAGGGAAGAACTACACATCGTCTGAGGCCCTCCTGTTTGCTTTGAGCATGGGCTTATGTAGGGCAGCACTTTGGAGACCTGGGTCCCTCCTAACCCAAGGTTATCGCGACCATACCCCACCATAACCTCTCCTGTGTGGAATTAAATAGGTTTGGTGTATTTCTATTTAATCCAGTCCTCTTTATTCCTTTTTCAAAACTGCCGAAAATCACAACCACAACCCAATTCTTTTAATATATCCGCAACGAATCAACATACATATTCAGTTTTAAGTTTAGATGTTAAAAACAAATACATCTTCCTCTCTATCACGACACGCAGGTGCTGCAATCCTTATTTAATTCTTATACCTGCTAACCATTTTACTCAGACCATCACTCCTCATCCCAACAGGTGATTATCGGGATCGTCGACGCACCTCTCGGCTGTGGCCATCTCTGTTCCTCAAGGTACCACGGCTTGGTAACCGGAACCCACTGATCTGCCATAAATCTCCTGTACACAATGATCGCCCTCGTCGCAGGAGGACTCAGCCTCTAAGTCTCCCTGCCGTGACTACCCCTTCCTCATTTTTTCCTCAACCACTAACATCCTCTGTCCTCATCCCTGCGTTTGTAGCGGTCTGAAACCAAATACTGCAGCTATCCCTCTCTGCTGTACATCACCGCTATGTAGGGTGCTCAGTACACCGTGCATTTCTGCTACCCACATATTCCTATAGGCCTCTAATCTTTCCCGCATCCATTACCCTGCGATCGGGCTGCTACCCCCTCTTCAGGCCCTTCTTGGAGGTGTTGGGCGGGGAGGTGAGAATGCGCCCTCGGCGTCGATCCTCATATATGGGCTATAACCATCGGTATATCCTGCACAATCTACATTGCGCGCAAACGTGATCTATAGTGACTCCCTCAACTCACGCGACCCTGTGCCCTGCGATCCACCACCTCATCGCCTCTACACCCCTCCACTCCCTCAACTCTCAGCTATGTTCTCTATTACCAAATAGTTTCTGTATGGCCTCCAGCAATATCCGCACCCGTCACTCTCTCCCATCCTACCTGTAATACTCAATATCCCCATCCACGGGCCTGGGATCTGGCCTCGTTGTTCTGTCTGGACCCATCGTCTGAATCCCAACCTCTGCACTCCCTCCGTTTCCCCGCTATATGGGTCGTCCTATTTGGTCGCACACAAACAATGTGCTCATAGGCCCAACATGTAAGAAGTATGAACTAATCCAATGTCGTCCTGTGATTTCACCTCCAAAGCCCATAAACCCCTGTATAGCTCCACCAAATATGCTGTGCACATGCAAAGTCCGTTCCTTCTATCATCTCCCCATAACACACATCATGCCTTTGGAAATCTCCCCCCCCCTTCCGCCCTCGTAACACATAATACCCTAGGACCGCTATCATATATATCCTACTAACTTGTCTCCTCAAGGTTGCTGCATACATTACCCCATATGTAAAGTAAACCTCGCTGTGTCAACTCTCGTGCGTATGGACCAATACTGCTGTTTAGCGCTCCCCGTGCGCGCTAGGTGTGCCGGATTCTGTTTCTCCTGTATAGGGAGTCTCAAATCTGAAACCCATCTTCCAGGTACTGTCATCTCCCCCCCGTTGGCAGATAAAAGGTATTTGTAAAGGTCTCGGATCTCTCTCCAATCACCCCTGCACATACATGATTACGTGCTATCGTGAATAAATATGGCTTCCACTTAACCCCCCAAACGATTTATCAATGTCCATTCAGCTGGTGTTACATCCACCTCGGATTCGTGACACAGCGCGGGCACGCTATCCTTCATCCTCAATCTCATCCTCAATACCTATCCGGCCTCGCTGCTACACCAAAACAACAACAACGCATTCAATCCGTCCGTGTTTTTCAAACATTCTTGCAAATTCTCCAAGTAACCGGTAAATCGTTATACATACCGATATCGTTTGAGTAACCGATACCGGTTTCTTCCTAACCGCACTGGCACTGTTAATTACATCATCTTGCCTAAAACAACTACCCTAGACAAGTAATTACTCGTTAGTCTCTCTGTATACACAGACATACCGAAACCCGTGATGCCACCTACCACATAACACTTACCTCACTATACCTTACTATCATGTTTTCTTCTTCATAATCTACCCACTTTAATCTCTATTCATAACACATGCAAAAATCAATCATAACCAAAACTTTACCCTCTGGGTTTGCAGGTAGCTTGAGGGTGGCCTTGTCTCCTCTTGTCCCTGCCTACTGATGTTTTCCCTCGTCCTGGCCATTATCACCAGCTCTTTCAATGGCCTTTCTACTTTCTGATCTTTCTGATCTCGATCGCATTCACCTTCCAGTCCTTTTCTTATCACTCAACAAATTCCTGTCTCTCTTCTCCTTATCACTTAAATCTCTCATGCAAATATCCGTCTCACTCGTCAAAAAGGCGTCGCGTTCACGTATTTTCACCGCTTGCATACTAAAATTAAACTTAAGTTGCCACCCTAGCTTTTTCTATGTTAGAAAAGATCCTACCTAATAACCGATACTCGTTTATTACAAACCGATATCGGTCTATCATCTACCGAGTATCGGTTTCCTAACCGATATCGTTTCACAACACCTATCTTTTCTCACATCTTCTTTCTTCATTTCTCACCTAAATTTTTTGCGTGCCCACCTCTTTTCCTGCATAACAACCAATTTACCACATTGGTTCATCCACCACACAGCGCATTACAATTTTCATTAACAATCATTTATTTTATACAACTACACAAACCAGCACCTAACGGAGATCAAGAAACATCAATCTAGACAATCATTTGCATCCACTCATCAGTTACATATATCCGAGGTCACAAAACCACCAATTTCATCACATAACTGACATTCAGATATAACGTTCAAACACAAAAACATCAGCATCATCCATCTATCAACATGTCAATTAAAACTCACATCACACTTCTATATAATTAACCAGCGCCTTAACCAAATTTTAAACACATTTTGAACACTGCACCGTTGATCAAACTCGTCTCTATATATACAACAAATTTCAAAAATACAATGTTCCCTACATCGGGGCCTCTGTGATCTCATATATACCCAAGCCGGCACTCAGCCGCATACCTACCCAAAATCTCGACTCCGCTCGCAGCCAGTCTCTCATATCAACAATATACTCGGGCTCGGCAGGCCGGTAATCAAATGTATAACCCGTATCGGCTCGCCGGCCGGTATATACTAAATAAATGAATCAATACATTAATAATTGTCCGGCACGCAGGCCTCTATCAATACAACCGTTCGCAGACCGTGCTCATGTCCCTATACAAAACCATGTCGGGGTCGTATCAGCTCTCCCCACACCCTCGCACCTCTCCCCCCCCGTCTGTTCCCTGTGGTGCCTCTCCCCTCCTAGCCCTTCCGCCGCCACTTGGCTGCCCTCCTGAGATCTCTGGCTGTGCACTCCGTACTTATCAAGAATATCCTGATATATCGGCCGTTGCTCTACCTCCATATAGCGATTGCGCCACGGAAGGATCTGGTGCTAGTCCCCTGGCCACCTAACACCAATACCCCCTGAGCCTGTTGCCCTGCACCTATGGCCTCGGTGGTGCGCTCATGTGCCTTTTTTCTCTTTTGCTCTTAAATTTTCCTCTTCTAAACTGTTATAGCTTAAAGCTACAACTAAGGCTAGCTGTTCTGCTTGGGAAGTGATAAAATATGCTTGCTACTGCTAATTTATTCAGTCTATACTAATAAGGGCTACCTTGCTAGAACTGTTTCTTGCTTCCTCTCTGTGGGAGATAGATATGTGTCTACGGTCTGGCTACTAGCAATAGTTTCCACAGCGTTGCATCGAGCTCTCAGGTTGCTTGCAATGCTATAAGGCTATCATTGTCCTAAGTGTTTTTCTATTCTAAAGGAAGCTAAACATGCTATTAAATGAGATAATGGGTCTCTACAATTTTATTATGACTATCTAAAGAGCATATAAACGCTGAATAAGGTAGTGCTACGCTAAATGAGCTAATGCAAAGAAGTAACAATCTAAAATCTAAAAAAAAACCTTAAAAAGGGTATGAAAGAGGGGGGCTATCTTTGCTGAGGATGGGAAGCATAAGTCAAGCTGACAGTTGCTAACTGTTCAAGCTTATACGACTATAGACTCTTTCTACTGAAGAGCGAAAGGGGAACCCAGGAAGAAAGAAGGAGCGATATTAGAGGAGGCACTGCTCGGAACTGAGCTTGAGAAACAAAAGAACAGAACAAGGCTAGAAAGAAGCGGATGTAAGAAGAGGGCGAAGGAAGAGGACAAAATAATAAAAAAAATAAGGAGGCAACCCAGATACAAACACAAACAAAGACGGGAGCACGAAAAGGAAGAAGGATCAGCGAAAAAAAGTGATAAAGCCGAACCTGGAAGAGAAGGAAGGGGGAGGAATAGATAGAACGGAGCGCAAGGGAGAATGAGGGAGCAAGCCACAGTTCAAAGAAAAGGCAAAATCAAAAGAGGAAAAAAAATAAATACAGGAGGCGAACACATGAAGCTGAAGAAAAAAAAGAAATGGAAAAAAGAAGCGAGAGAACAAGAAGCAGAAAAACAAAATCAAAAGCGAAGAAGGAAAAAACGGGACTGTGCTGCTAGCCTGTTACCTGCACCTGTGGCTATGGTGCTGGTGGTAGTGCTGCCTGTGCCTGTACCTGCACCTGTGGCTGTGGTGCTGGTGGTGGTGCTGCCTGTGCCTGTACCTGCACCTATGGCTGTGGTGCTGGTGGTGGTGCTACCTGTGCCTGTGCCTGAGCCTGGGCTAGCTGCCCCTGTAAGGCCCCTATCTATGCCTGCACAGCAGCTAGCTACCCCTGTAAGAGCTGCACCTGACCCCTGAGCTGATCCCTCTCTCCTATAACTGTAGCCAAGTCTGGCTGCGCAGGCGGTACTATCCTCGCTGCTCTCTGCCCAACCCACCACACGCTGTATGCTCCCGTGCACCCGGCATCATCCACACCCTCACTTGCTGGTCTCTCCGCTACCCAGTCTGGATCCAAAGGCTGTGGCACTCGCAGTGGGGCCTCTACATCATCCCTCTTGTACTGAGGGAAGGGAGGTGGCTCGTCCTGTCGTAGCCCCATCTGCCTGCATACCCTCTCTAGGGGTATCCGCTCGTACTCTCCCGGCCTCCGTCCTGCTATCCAGAATGTATACTGGATCAAGCGCAGCTGTACGCGGGCTCCTCTGCTAGGCTGGTGACCTCTGTAGGGTCTCCATATAATGTCTACTGCTGTAAGGCCCTCTAGCAAGTGTCTATAATAGGCCACATCCCGACCTGCAACAACTGCTCGTGGCTGGCCCACGACCCCCAACCACCTCTGAAAGCCATATCGGTATACGACCTGTGGCCCTGGCTGCTGGGGTAGCCCTACTGGCCTCATGCATACGATGTGCTCGTATGCCCAACAGTGCAACAAAAATGTAGAACAAATACCAAATCACCTCCTCCGACGATAGCCCCACAACTCCCTGTATAATTGCACCAGATACACTGGTGCCCATGCGAAACAGGTGTGCTCCTCCACCATCTCCAGCAACACCCCCATCAATGCTCATGGGAAGCGGCCTCCCTCTGAATCCGGGAGGGTGAAGCAGGTGATCCCTATCATCATCAACACGGCAAGCCGTGTCTCATGTCTGTGTGCGCAGTACATGTCACCATATCCAATGCTTGCGCTATGATACGTAAGAAGCGCGGCTGCATCCCCAAAAACCTGCAGTATGCTGTCCATGGCAGTCTCTGAATCTACCTGGAAGACTGCCTCTCCCTCGATCGGTAGCCGCAGGATGCGATACACATCCTCTAATGTGACAGTCATCTCCCCGGTCGAAAGATGGAACACATTGGCCGCCGGATCCCATCTCTCGATGAGGGCAACCATCAGGCTGTGATCCCTCTCTATCGCTCTGTACCTCTCGACCCCGCCGAGTCCCACCTCGCGCATGATGGCCCAATGCGCCGCAGATACGTGTGGCCTCATCCGACTCAATAGTGGAGGCATCCTATCACACATCGTCAACTGCTGACGTGCCTGCAAAACCAACCCACATTCTTAGACCTACTCTTTATTATCACATCTACTTTACCATCTAAACCCCCTTTTGTATCCCCCCGACCACACCCCGACTTTTTACCCCCCCCTTAAACAACCACAAAAACCCACAACCCAACCCAAAACCCACACCTAACCCACTCACATGGCCAACCACACCCTAATACCCAACAAGCTTCCCAAACCCATCCTAAACCCTAAACACACTAACCCACCACAAGCTTCCCAAACCCATCCTAAACCCTAAACACACTAACCCACCACAAACCACCCAAACCCATCCTAAACCCTAAACACACTAACCCACCACAAACCACCCAACCCACCTAACCCACCACCAAACCCTCAACCCATCCCAACGCCACCGATACCGGCCGATACGTGACTGACGCCAGTCCCTCCCAATTCAACCAAACCCTGCAAATTTGCGACCGATGCCGGTCGCTTAGCGACCGACATCGGTCACTGTTTTCTTTCCGGAGCCGAACCCCCGCGCGGCCCCCAAAACCCATTTTTTCCTATTTCTACCGATTTACCCACCCAAACACCCTCCAATTTTCCCCACCTAGCCACATTACCCTATTTTACCTATCTACCCTCTCCGTTTTTCAAATTACCTCCTTTTACTCATTATTTCCTACAAAATACAAATTCCTACCCAAACCCCCCCATTTAGCCTAATAACCATTTCAATGCATAAAATCACGAGTTTAGAACCTACTGGTACGACGACACGTCGTCGTGGTGGGATGGGTGGTGGCGGTCCAGTTGGTCCAGCCCCTCCAGCTCCTCCTGCCTGTGCCATGGCTCCAATATTGATCTACTGGGTCCCTGGCCAATCACCTACTGCCTCCTCCTCAATCGGGCCCACTATCAACTCTCTCCGCCAATACAATAGCTCCACCTCACTCAATCCAGCCTCTAATCCCAAGTCTCCACGTCAGACAAGTCGATTTGGATTGCAAATAACAAAAGTGACAATGACAGGCCGTATTTTTCTTTTTATAGGTTTTTCGACCTTAACCGATGTCGGTTTCATTTTGCCCTAAGGAACCGGTATCGGTCTCTTAACCGATATCGGTCATGTAGAATCGACATCGGTTCGTATCCCAACTTTCCCCCAAAATTTTTGCCCTTCTTTACCATTTGCCCCTTTTTCACCAACACCATCTCTAGTCACCTGTGCTGAACACCATTTGTTCACTTGTCCGACCTGACCTACGGCCTCGCCCTACCTATTCGGCCCAACCCAAGGCCTCAACCTACCATTCGGCCCGACATAAGGCCTCAACCTACCATTCGGCCCGCCCTAAGGCCTCAACCTACCAATTGGCCCAACCCAAGGCCTCAACCTACCAATTGGCCCGACCCAAGGCCTCGCCCTACCTATTCGGCTAGACCCAATGCCTCAACCTACCATTCGGCCCGACCTAAGGCCTCAACCTACCAAGTGGCCCGACCCAAGTCCTCACCCTAACCTATTCGGCCCGACCCAAGGCCGCAACCTACCTATTCGGCCCGACCCAAGGCCTCAACCTACCTATTCGGCCCGACCCAAGGCCTCAACCTACCTATTCGGCCCGACCCAAGGCCTCAACCTACCCTTTTGGCCCGACCCAAGGCCTTGCCCTCACTATTTGGCCCGACCCACGGCCTCCCTTTACACTTCTGGCCCGACCCAAGGCCGCCACCCAACAACTTGGCCCAACCCACGACCGTACCACTTCCATACCTTACCCAAAATCAACACCATACACTTTATCCACCCATCCGGTAGTTTTTGGTTCAATCGAGCTCACCTGTTCGTGTTTTAGCATGATTAGGGTCCTTGACTTGATCTGTCGACCAGCTTTGCCCAGACCTAGACCGTGACGTTTATCTCAACCAAACCAACCTTTTGGTAATACTGAACATGCCTAAACGTTCCGGTACCTTACCTGTTATATACCCTGGGGCTACTTCCTATGCCTTGGATACCAGGATTATATCACCCTTGTTTGGATAATCTATCACCCTTTGCCTCTGCATTGCTGGTTTTCTTGTCAAATCATGTACCCTCATCACACTATTCCATTTCAACATGCGTCTGCTTCCTTGGACCTACCCCATCATCTTACCATCCCTCTACCCCATTTACCCTTTATCAACCCTATCCCTGATTTCCCGTTCACTCCATCTGTGATAGATTTGAGGGGGATTACCTATACCCTTAACAGGAGTAACCACTTCATATTATTGTCCGTGCAGCTTTACAAAACAAGCTACACGACAATAAGGGGCTAATGTAGACACCAAATTTGTGTCTTACGACCCCTTGTGACCCGCATCTCATCTCGCAATCTAACCTCATTACCTAAACCTTACACAATTATTTATTAATTACCTTGTAATTGATAAATCCACATCACCTTACCCGCCACCTCACTTTGCCACCTCATCATGACATAGCCCTAACCCTAAACTAACCTAATTAAGACCTGTGACTTGGTCTAGACTCACATGCATAATTAATACCTCCTTACTCGCACCCAAAGCCGACCTTCTAGCCACTTGACCAATCCCGCAACTGATCTCTCGGGAGAAAAGCAGGGAAGGTGGGCTATTTTACTAAAAATAGCCTACTTTTTCCTTACCGATGCCGGTTCCTACTCGACCGCCGTCGGTTATGGAACCGCCATCGGTTCCCTGTAAATGGGCCCCCCAAACCAAAACAACAGATCAGAATTTCATTTGGGAGATCAGTAAAAGCATTTCTAGATCAATAGAGAGCATTGCGAGCGAGGAACAGAGTCCAGATCTTCACTTGACAGAGCAGAGACGAGTAAAGAAACCAGAAGTGTTTACACCAAGGAGATCAACTTGCATCTTGGTCAAAACCAGTAAGTCACATCTTACATGTCCTTTGTTATAACATTTCTTATGCTTCTTGAATCTCAGTGCTCCTGAATCCGTTTCTGAATCCACTACCCAATGTGCCATTGCATCTAACTGTCATTCTTTTGCTTCTAACCATCCCATTTCCTAATACCATCCAAAAACCAGCCATTACAAACACCATAGCTACCAAGAAGATCGTAGAACCCACCGGTATCGGTTATCAATAACCGACATCGGTTATCAGTAACCGACATCGGTTATCAGTAACTGACATCGGTTATCAGTAACCGGCATCAGTTCCTCTGATCCAAAACTAGAAAAACAACCTTTCACCCTACCCAGTTTAACAAAATAATTTAATCGATATTTTACAGTCTTTTGTGTGTTAATTCATATTAGCAGGGGAACTGACCAGCTTCGAAAGGAAGTTTTATATTTCCTAGGCCCAAGGCAGTTTCCTCATTTATTGTTTAATCAAAATCTGTGGTCTTGTGTTCTTATTTGCAGGTAGTCCTTCCAAGACAAAAAGGAGTTCTCCGCAATCAGCCTGATCTTTCTCTACGGTACGCGCACACCATCTCGACATTCAACAGGTATTCCTCCTAACCCTAACCTCATCTGTTTCTAAAAGGAATGAAAGGATAGAAGCAACTCTATTCCCAGAAGCCGAAACATTCCGAGCGAAACATTTTGGCACGCCCGGTGGGACCCATATCCCAAGAAAAACCTATCAAGGATTTAAACACCTATTTATAGTGGGCCCCGACCGGTGTTCTATCCAGATTGTCATATCAAAGCTCAAACCTTAAGTAATGATAGGTATATCAAGGAATCCCCATTTAAAACATTCCTGAAACCAGCCACAGTTGGCTTCTACGTACCTTTTATCCACTCCTTTCTATATATTTATAGTAATTCCTAAGGCTTAAGCTATCAAAACACTAAAATATTATTCCTAGGATAACATTTTTGTTAGATTTTCCTCATTCAATTTTTGAATTTGTTTCTTATCTTCTGTTAATTGAGGTGTGAGATCATAATTCACCACTTTTCTTTCTTTTCCACACTCAAACATCATAACCAATTAATTTTGGTTCCCTGAGTGTGTTATATCATATTTTCTATACACAACCTCTTTCTTGGCTTCTTTTGACCAAATCTAACTCAGAAATCTCAAATTTTTTCATTTTCATAGTAACTAGCATCAGTTAGCTTCCTACCAGCATCATTTTAGTAATCAATACCATTCCTTTCATCTAACCAGCACCAATTCATTGACTGGTATCGTTCTCTATAAAAATAACAACCTATTTTTTCATACCCCACAAATTCAGAATGATTCTAGAAAATATAAGTTATTGGCTAAGTGATATCTACACTTAATGAGAAATTGAATTCCTTAACTAATATTAAAATTAGTACTTTAAACCAATGTGAGGACTTACAAGTTCCTGGTCCTTAACATAACCCTGCTGAGATTGGTGATTTCAAAAAAATGCATTAAGGACTGAGGAAAGTAATTACCTTGTAATTAATATTCAAAACATATTAAGTACTATTCTTATAACAATAATATTACCTAGCTTTGTCTAATCTGAGGGTATGGTAGTCATCTAACCTATTCATATCTATACTCCATAGGATTACATTGGGGTTGTCAAACCAAGACTTTACAAAAGGAAATGACAAACTAAATCATGATAGGGACTGTGAGCTTAACATAATATGATAAGATTGATCTTGTGACTTTATGATCTGGAAGTTAATGAATATTTCTTGCCTAAAATAATATTATGGCTATTGGTCTCTATACCTTATCCTAGTAAGAGTATCCTATGAGGGATTAATAACTAGCTTGAATCATTATAGGCTGAATAGTTGATTTACTAAACATGCAAATAGCTTGTGTTATCAAAATGACTACTTGACTCATACACATAAGGGTTTTGTGTATTAGTTATAAGTTGATAAGTATGTCATGTCAATAAAATTGGCCATGCATTGTTTAAAGGGATTCATTTATTAGAGATAAGTTTTTGACATAGACCCTTAAGGACCTATCCATGATTAAATAATCTTGATGTTCAAATTACCAAGGTTCTAGCCAATGCAAATATAAATTGGGCTTATACCATAAGGGCCCTAGAATGGTTAACTAAGGTAATAATTTTGATTAATTCGAGTATCGTCCCAAGGTTGTGGAACATACTCCATTATTACAAATCTTGATTATTGTCATTCGTAAACATACAAATTACCAAGGTTCAAAACTTTGGTAACATAATGACTACCTATGGTTAGGAACTTGCAGGTGGAATTAGGGAGTCATCACTTGTCAACTATGTTATGACTTAGTATAGACCTAGTCTGCAATAGATAATAGTATAGTGGGATATAGCAAGGAGACAATAACTTAACTCCATCAATACAAGGTAATGTGGGTTTTGTTTATGTGTGTGACTTAATGATTATACATATCTATATAATTGACCTCCTTAGTATGAATTTACCCTACTCACCTTTGGAAAAGTTGGTAACCCCTTTGCATGTGAGTTGACTATTTTAAAATGGGCATGATGACCCCTCCATTCATAAACATATAAGGTTTAATTGTTTTTAACCATGATGGTTTTACATGAAGAGCAATAGATAAGGATGGTGGTGGAGGTTGGAATAAATACAATTGATATAAAAACTATTTCTTTAATTACACTGCAAGAAATTACAAATTTTGGGGAAAATATGCTTTAGCAGTTGTTATTTGGAATTGAGTTTCATTTGATCACATTCCTTTATGGAGTTTTGTTACTATGCATGTAAACTGGGAGTTATTCCTAGGTGAAGGGCACTAGAAAATCAATGCATAGTTTTTTATCGGGATATTTTGGAATACCAACAATATATTTCTAGAAGTCGTTCCATTTGAACTTGTCCATTTAGAAAGTAGTGATTATCTAAAGACCATGGAGCCAAATGAATTACTTTTGGGGTTTTGAATCCATGGTCTGTTATCTCACCTTGGCACGCATTGGAAATAATGAAGATTCCATAAGTGTTTTTCAGTAGAATGGGGCAAGACATACTCTTCTTTCTCCTTAATATCTCTCATCATTTTTTATTTGTATTAATGAATTTATGCAACTAATATATTTACATGGATTTCATTTCCATTTTCTAGCTCATTTATCTGAATTAATTACATGTCTAATGAATGGATTCCTTGAAAAATGATGATAGATTCCTCATGCAATTATCTAAATCTATAATTTAGTAAAAATGGGTGTTTTATTTTGTTCTTCGTTGACTATTTTAAGGTGAACATTTGTTTTGTACTTTTTTCCTTGTATGCTTAGCTAGGGATGCATGCTTTATGGACAATATGTTGAAAGCTACTTTTGGAATCTGGGTATTATTTAGGGTATTCATCACAGGAAGAAAATATAGGATAGTTCATAGATCTAGCAAGCAGAGTTGCCATTTTTGTATTACACTTTTCAGGTAAATTATGCTTTACTGTCTAGTAAATAATCCTTCATTTCTAATGGACTACATTGGACATATGGGTGTTGTATTTATATGCATAAAATGAGCTTGATTACCATGGAATCACTTTTAACCCGTGACCAATTAGTCATTGTGAAAAATAGATTAAGGGTTCTGTTCAAACCCTGATAGATTGAGTCTTTTGTGTTTGGGTGACCTATAATGAATCAAGTGTTGTGATTTAGGGTTGATTGTGGTGCCTTAAAAAGAGAACGTTTTATTGGTGGCATGGTCAGGTAGATTTTATTGGATGGATTCACATACCTTGCACCATGTATCGTTGTCAAATAAATGTTTCTCCATTGGCCTTCACCATTCTATAGGAAGGGGAATGGAAAGGAAATATTGTTATCTTCATATCATTTTATCTCTACGATCTATAAATCTGTGCAAGATTGGGAGTAGATGTATTTTTATGTATTGTGATATTATTTTGACATTATAGCTAAAATTGTGAGTTAAATTGAAATTAAAAACATGCGATCTTGGGGCATACTTTCCATATGTGACTGTTAAGGATGGAATTGGTATCTCATATATAAAATGAGGAGAATGGAGACATTCTTGTAGAAAATAATGATCCAAACATGAAGTACCTACAAGATATGGTTAGGAATATACAGACTTTTAGGACATCTAAATGATCCTCCATAAATATGATTTATAGTTGAGCTATTGTGGATCATTTGGATAAGACTAGAAGGAAATAAGGAAGAATTGTTCATACTTTCTGTTGGTGTGTGTGACCTTCCTAGTCATCATCGACATCACATGGTGAGTCATCTCATCTTGCAAGAGTAATAGGTCTTAGGGAATCAAATGACAAGTGTCAGATTCTATCATAGAATCTGTCATTTTCATTTATGTCAATGTGTCATAGAATTTACATTCCTTATTTGGAATTGTAACTCCTCCTTTAGTGGCATCATATGCATCAGTCACCTCATATGCATCAATGGCGTCATAGGAGTTACTTTCCTTTTTTATGCATGGGGTTACACAACACCCCTATTTGTACTTCATTTTTTCAATCTATGAGAATGAGCATACATGTTTTCTTATTTTCATATTCTTTCCATTGTTCAAATATTTTTTATTTCATTGGAGCTACGACATTACCATTGAAGTGCAACTTTTTTATGGTGCATTGTTTTGATATTGGTTCTCACATATCCCTCTTTCGAGGTTTCGGTAAAATGTTCACTCTTCGTTTATCGATTTCTTATTACTTATGGTTTCTTCTTATTTCCTCATGCAAGTTTTTTTATTATTACTTTAGAATCATGTTGCTCACCTCATGTTGAGGTGTTTTACGCTATTCAGGTTTATGCAAAAGTACAGGTTGAAATTTGTTCTTTAGGACCAATTCAGCCCCAGCTCGCCAGGATGGAACCGATCTTTCCAAATATCTCTCCTTGTATTGGTCACTCACCACATTGATCCCTTGACTTGTTGAGCTTAGGTTGTACCTTAGCGTGAACATTAATCTAGCTTGAAGTTTGCTTCTGCGTGGTCATTTTGTTCATGGTTTTGATATTTTTTGGGCTTGTTTACATTGGTTTATTGGCTCGTGTTTTATACTTGCGGCTTGTGCATGGCTCCCACATTGCCTTCATAATTGTGCATTGGTCTACCACTTGAATGTTAGTTCATGTTCACACTCCACCATTTTAATTCACAATTTTGGCTGACTATTATGTGTTCACCTCAGTTTCACATGCTCCAAAAAGCTTGTATGTATTAGAATCTCCTTGCACAACCGGTTCTCTGCAGCACCATCTTGATTAGCTCACGACGCTAATCCCACATCCAAACTGGGCCTTCTTGCATTAGATTAGGTCATGTATCATTTCCTGTCTAGGTTAAATATTGCTTGGGCTGGGATTTGAATTCGTTCCCTACTACTGCATTTCTCCACCATTGAATTTTCCCCATCTAGCCATCCTGAGCATTATGGAATTTCCTACCTACTCTCTACTCAATCCATTTCTTATCTATGGAGGATCTTCATCACTCGACGGTTACATTTACTTCTTTCAATGTTTTAGACATACAACTCTATGTGGCATCAACACCAGTACCATATGGCTCAGGTAGTTAAATCTACTCAGTCCATTGGCCACTCACCTGCAGCTCCTCAACTCAGCAAGCTACCAACCAACTAGCTCAATCAACCATTCCATCTCAGTCCCGCCCATCCTTTTTTTAATGTTTTAAGGTAAAAACATTAGTCTTGGCATTGGTATAATTTTAGATTATTATTTTTCTTGTTTTATTGTCCTTCCTTCGATTGTCAAAGACGGAGTGTAAGGCCTGGGGTTTGCAGGAGGCTAATCCCCCCTCACAATAAAAACAAACCCTATCTAAACTTTTGATGTAATTTTTAACAAGAACACATACGACACCCTTTGCATGCGTTTAGGGCACCTTTTTAATCCATTTGCAAGGATTATTGGTGTTTTCCATCAGTTGCGGGAATCATTTTTTTGTTATAACATTTGACTCGTTGTTTCATTTTGAGCACTTATTTAGTCAAAGTTTCATGTTTTTTTGCACACTACATGATAGGATTATCATTTTGTAAAAGAACTATTTTATAAAGTACCACATTATGGGGGTGTCATTGTAATGCTTGTTTCATCTCTTTTTGAATCATCTTGAGCATTGTACTATCCTTTTTATTGCTTGTGGACTTGTGAGCATGTCTGCCATAGTCTTATGACAAAGGATTTTTTTCGTGTGATGTGAGACATCATTTCTCACAAGTCCTTCTCTTCCCCTTCTTGTTTTCACTCATTCTCATGCTTTCTTATGGTGTCAAAATGTTGCACCCAACAAACCTTGATTGTGGTCTCCACTCTTACACATTATTACACTGATTACAAGGTGAGTGGTAGACTGGTTCTTGATGCAGAGTTGCATCTGATTGTAATCAACACACTAAAATATAAAGTTCCAAACTCGGGGGGTGTAATATTGTTCAGGGGTGGTTTTTTATTTTCTCTCTCCTTCCTTCTAACTTTGTTGATTCGATCTCTTCATTATGGATATCTCTAAAGTACCAGTGCTCACACATTTTAATTTCTTCGAATGGAGATCTAAAATTATACTGGTTTTGTGAAGTAAAGGGTTGTACCGTCCTACCATGGGGTTAGAGACAGAACCTGATGATGAGCTCGAAAGATCTAAATGGTTCAACCGATGTGATGAAGTTTTAGGTCTTATTTGTATGTCCTTCTCTTCTGACTTGCTCTTCCACATCAAAAATTCCTCAACACCTGATGGAGCGTGGAAAATTCTCGATGAGATGTTTGGGAAGAAAGGTGACATTAGAGTGCATGAGTTGGAGAAAAAACTACTATAGTTAAATCCTAATAACTTTGAAAACTTACAGATCTTCTTCTCAATGTTTGTCCACACTAGAATGCTTCTAAAGGAATGTAAAGTGGAGAAGAAAGACTCTCAATTGATCTTATTGATTCTTTCTAAGTTAGCTTCTGAATACTTTGTCTTCGTTTCAAATTTCCATGCCACGAAAGCCACCTTGGTTAGTTCCTAGAAAATTCCCTCATTAGACATATTTTTGTCCCAACTCCTTCAAGAACAGGATAAACTCATTCAAATGGGGACTCTAAAATCCAATTCACATGCCCTTGTGGTGAATAAGGGAAAGAAAAATGAAAATAAGGAAGAAACAAAGGACCAACCTAAGAAACCAAAACCAACTAAACCCCAGCTAAGCCCAACACTAACACTTCAAATTTTGAGCATAAAGCAAAGAAGGAAAAGTGTAAATGATCCTATTGTAAGTATCCTGGCATGAAGAGCATCAAGGTTTTCAGAAACAAATTGATCACTTAACTCAGTTACTTGAGAAGAATAAAATAAGTTTTCCTAAATCCATCAAAAAAAATGCTCAAAAGGGCAAGTCTTCTAAAGAAAACGAGTCTAAAAATTAAAAAAAGGTAAGGCCCTTGTAGCTATATCAGCTCCATCATCAACTTGGATTATCGATTTCGGTGCCTCAAGCCACATGGATTCTTCAGAGGTTGAATTATCTAGCATTGAACCATGTGGCATGTCCCAAATCATGTTGTGTGGTGACACTCATGTGTAAATTTCTGGTAGTGGATTGGTAGAGATAGAAGGTGGAACATTTAACCAAGTGTTGAGTGTTCCCAATCTCTCTACGAATCTCTTATCAGTTTACCAAATTACCCACCTTGGTGAAGGAATGCAAGTGGAATTTGGTCCTCACTCGATGATCATTCGTGAGCTTAACTCTGACTGCATTGTGGCTAAGGGAAAGGTAGATCATCGTTCATGGTTATATACCTTTTCCCACTTCTCTTCTTATTCGATGCCCAATGTCTTCTTCGCTCATGCAAATGAGGTTAGCAAGCTATGGCATGAGTGTTTTGGGCATCTAAATTATCGTTGCCTTAAAAAATTGAGCAAAAATGAAATGGTCAATGGGTTACCCTGAGTTAAGTTTTCTAAAGGTCTTTGTGAGGGTTGTACCCTCAGAAAGTACCCTGAAAAAAAATTTGATAAGGGAAAATCCTAGAGAGCTACGCGTCCCTTGAATCTTGTTCATAGTGATGTTTCTAACCCCTTTCCATCTCCTTCTATCACTAGATCTCTATATATACTAACCTTCATTTATGAATTTTCGTGTTATACTTGGGTATATTTTCTTAAGCTTAAGTTTAAATTCTTTGAGCATTTTCAAAACTTTAAGGCTCTTGCTGAGAAACAAGAAAAAATGTCTATCAAGGTTCTTCAAACCAATAATGGAGGTGAGTATTTGAGCAATAGGTTTGAGGATTTATAAAATTCTAAGGGGATTGCTTTGTAGCGTGCAGTTGCTTACAATCCTTCCCAAAATGGAGTTTCACAAAGAAATAAATGAACTCTAAAGGAGATGGATACTTGTATGGTTCACTCAAAGTCCCTCCCTCTGCAGTATTGGGCTGAAGCAATTAATTGTGCTTGTTACATTTAGAATCATGTTCCACAAAAATTAGTAAGAGGGATGAAACCCTTTGAAGCCTGGTTTGGACACAAGCCTGATGTTGATCACTTTTGAGTCTTCGGATCCAAGGCTATGTCTTGGATTCCCAAGAAGAAATGCAAGGCATTGGATCCATAATCCAAACCTTGTATATTTTTTAAGTATCCTGATGGCGTGAAGGGATATTGATTATTGAACCCTACAACCCTTGAGCTCTATATTGAGATGAGTGTGAAGTTCTATGGGTCGTCCTTGACTTTTACTTTCATTGAGGTTCTTTTTCCCACTGATTCATATTTTGACTCATTAGATGATGATTTTGCTGAGTGATTTCCTCCTCTCCCTGCTCCTCCAAATCCTCAAAATCCTAAGTCTTTTGATTCTGATAGTAGTGATGATGAGGAATATGTACCTTCTCACTTGAGTGAAGAATCTTTCGACTCTAAGCTTAATCCTTTAGGACCTCTTCAAGCTAGGAAAAATTTACAGAGTGCTGGAGATTTAGTTAGAGATCCTTCAGATGAGATACATCGTCGCTCAAGTTTCGTTAGACCCCACTCCTTCTTTACCTCTACTTCTGATCCACCATCCTTCCAGGAAGCTTTTTGGATTCCTGAGTGGGATTTTTTTTTGGGTGAGGAGTATTCCTCACTCATAAACAATGACACTTGGGATCTTACCCCTCTTCCAAAAGGAATAAAAATCATTCGGTGTATGTGGATATATCATAAAATGTATGGAGCCAATGGAGAAGTTGAGAAGTATAAAGTGAGACTTATAGCTAAGGGTTTCTCCCAGGTAGCTGGGGTTGATTAATTGGAAACATTTGCTCTAGTGGTGAAGTTGAATTCCATTTAACTGACCCTTTCCATCGCTACAACTAACAAATGGGAAGTCCACCAAATGGATGTCAAGAGTTCCTTCCTTCATGGGGACCTATAGGAAGAGATCTACATGGAACAACCTCCGGGTTATGTCCATGATCCATCACTCATTTTCAAGTTAAATAAGTCTCTCTATCGCCTTAAAAAAAGCCCCTTGGGCTTGGTATGCCAAGATGGAATTCTTTTTACTTGCATCAGGGTTCACTCGATGAAACTTTGACCCAAATGTGTATATTATTTGGTAGGATGACTTCATCCTTATTATTGTTCTCTATGTTGATGACTTGTTGATAAAGGGTAGCTCTTACTCTATCATTGATTCTATGAAGATCTCCTTGGCTAAAAATTTCTCCATGTCGAACTTAGGATTACTCCATTACTTTCTTGGGATCCATATTTCAAAATCTAACTTGTGAATTATGATCTCACATCCTAAGTAATCTCTTGATTTGCTTGCTTGGTTTCACATGTTTGATTGTAAGTCCTCACCTACTCCTTTTCTTTTTGGGGTCAATTTGGTTTCTGATTTCTCTTCCCCCTTGGTTAACGGTACCCTTTATCAGTAGCTAGTGGGGAGATTGATCTACCTTACTCAAACTCATCCATATCTATTGTATGCTATCGGGATTGTGTCCATATTTATGCAAGAGCCTCACGAGCTGCATTTATAAGTAGAAAAGTGGATCCTTCACTATTTTTGTGGCACTCACACAGATGGTAATCATTACTTACAAGGGAATGAGATTGAATTGATTAGATTTACAAACTTAGACTAGGTCAGTGATCTAGATCATTGGAAGTCTACCTCATGCTATAGTTTCACTCTTGGATCTGGTCCTGTCAGTTAGTCCAGCAAGAAGCAGAAGGTCATTTCCATATCATCGATAGAATCAAAGTATAGAGGAGTAGTTAACGCTACCACATAAGTTGTTTGGTTACAAGGTATCTTTACCACATTTGGCATCCACTTTCGATAGCCTAACATTATCTACTATGACAACATGAGCACTATCTTGATTTACATAAATCTAGTTCAGCATCAATGGATGAAGCACATTGGGATTCACATGCACTTCATACGGGAGCTAATACATGAAAACATCATCGACATACAATATGTTTAGATTTCTGATTAGGTTGCAGACATATTCACCAATCCCTTTACTAAGGTGAAATATCTTCACTTACGGTCTCTTCTTGGGATGAGGTATGCTGCAGCCATGCCCATCTTCTTTGAGATATATATATTTTTCTCCTCCTCTTCTTCCTTCCAGAAAGATGTTGTTTGTATATGGGCACCTTATCAGGCATTTAGTTGCCAACCCCATTGGCACATCTTTCTTAGTTGTCTAGGGGAGTCTTATTTTCTATTTTGTCTTACCA
Source organism: Taxus chinensis (assembly GCA_019776745.2). Classification (NCBI taxonomy): domain Eukaryota; kingdom Viridiplantae; phylum Streptophyta; class Pinopsida; order Cupressales; family Taxaceae; genus Taxus; species Taxus chinensis. The sequence goes on from CM034146.1 coordinate 207,801,292, forward strand.
TGACCTCTACCTCAGCTTTGATGAAAGGGGGGTGTTGGTGTGTGTGACCTGCCTGGTCATTTTCCACATCACATGGTGAGTCATCTTGCCTTGCAAGAGTCATAGGTCTTAAGGATTCAAATGACAAGTGTTAGATTTTTTCATAGAATCGGTCCTTTTCATTTGCATCAATGTGTCATAGGAGTTATATTTCTTATTTGGAATTATAACTCCTCCTTTAGTTGCTTCATATGCATCAATCACATCATATGCATCAGTGGCGTCATAGGAGTTACTTTCCTTATTTATGCAAGTGGGTTACATAACACCCCTATTTATACTTCCTTATTTTGATCCATGAGAATGAGCAGACTTGTCTTCTTATTTGCATATTCTTTCCATTGTTTGAATCTTGTTTATTGCATTTGAGCTACAATGTTACCGTTGGAGTTTAACTTCATTGTGGTGCATTGTTTCAATATTGGTTCTCGCATATCCCTCTTTCACTTTCTTAGCATTACCAACAAGCAAGAGGAATAGAAGTAATTAAGATGAAATTTTCATTCTTTCCCATATATTTAAGATAATAGTTTGTATTGAAAAAATCATTATTAAGGAAACACTGTTACTTATTGCAGAATGATTAAATAGTCATTTTACCATATTTTTTATTGATAGGAAAAAGGCGGTGAAATTTTGTATCATAGATCCCTAATTCATAGTCGAGAAACAAATTTTTATTAAGGATTTGAATAGTATGAAGTGTATAAGAGAGCTCACAATAGAGCCCAAACCATGGACATGGAATTGATCATTGTCTGAATGGTTATATTATATTGAACTTATGTGAAGATATGAAGGTATATGGAGTCTTATCTTAAACAGTAGAAAATTTCAATAACATAGATAAATTATATTACCTATGGTTTAGTAAACCATTAGGTATAATTCATTTATTATCCTTATTGGCCATACAAACCCTACTAATATTTTTGAATAAGTGTCGAGTTATAACTTATGTTATTTATTGAATGAATTATATGTGCATATAATTTATAAGGAATGGTGATAACATTATAAAAGTTATAATCTTATACTTTATTTTTGAATAAGTATTGTTTGCATGGTCTATACCTAGTTTTTATATCATACTATTGTCTTCATAGCTAGAAATTTAAGGTACAATAAGTATTTGAACAGTTAGCTCTTGAAGGAGTGTATAAGCTAATGTTTATTAAAGAATACTTGATTACTTGATTACTTTATTTCTTGATTGTTGTACTGATTTATGGTCTGAATATTTATTTATTATTCAATCTTCTAAGGTATGGAATGAAATAATGAAATAAAACATTTTAAATTTCCATTTAGCTTATTCTATGTATCATTATATGAGCCTCTATACGATTATTATGTTATTAATTGTTGCATTAAATCCTTAATTAAAATACCAAATGGAAAGAGTTTTCAAGTGGAAAGAAGGTTTTTTCTTGCTTAGTTCAACCAAAATGACCTTCCTAACAATTTTTGCAGATGGTCTAATCTATTTTTCATGGCGAAGGAAGATGAAATAAATTAATTGTTGACCTTGTTGATTTAAGTTGAATTGTATTTCTTAAGTGAAAGATTGTGATTGATCCATTTATCTTGTAATTTTTAAGTTATAAAGAAGACAATGACATCCTGATTATTATTTCTATTTCCTAAAGAAAATGAAATTTATCTTTACTTATTAACTATCATTTACTTTGGAAGATTTCAAAGAAATTTCTTGAAGTGAAAGGTTTATTTATCTTATAAGTTTGTAAATAAAAAGAGTTTGTTATAACTATTGTGATCAAATACATTATATTATAATTTGTAATTTCTACAAATATTATGTGTATAAATTTCTTATGGTGTTGTAAAACTATTCATGATTATAGATTGGATGAAACATAAGACATACTTGTCAATACTTACAGTCAAGTTGTATGAAGTAAGGTTTGTTTTGATGATTGAATTAAATCCTATTAAGTATTAACTTATATTCATAAGTGAATACTTTACCTTGGTTAAATGAAATTTATTCGGGATGCATGGTGAGATCATGTAGTCTCTTTTTACTAATCTCTCTTTCTTTTCTTCAAAATTAACAAGGGATGTTATACACCAGTACTAGGCCACTTAATGGAAATAGTCACTTCTTGTATTAAGGCTTTACCATGAGATCTGGGTTTGAGTAAGTGAAATGTTTTAAGGTCATTATAAACTTAAGGTAAAAAATATAATAATTTTGATATCTATAATTCATGGGACATGAGTCTTAAGGATGATATTTTCTCATTAAGGTGTTACCACTAATGGGTGAGATTCTTAGGTTGTTATAATTCTAGATTCTGATACATGCCTGTGATAAACTTAAAGACTCTACTTGACTATTATGATAAAAATATACGACGAAAAAGGGATAAAATTTTTCTAACATTGTAATCATGCTTCTAATGGTTATTATAAGACTCTAAGTGTAACACCTCTAACATGACTTGTATCTATGATGACTTCTGTTAAAGAGGGTTCAAACGTTGCTAGGTGATTTTATCATAAAGACGGTGTACTCTTATGACTTATGAAATCATGGTTGCAATAGGTAATATTTGTGGAAATAGATACATTACTGACATGTTTTTCTTAATTCAAAAGGATGTAACCCATATTTGTTTGTGCAGAATAATTTAATGCTTGGGATTAAGAAAAACTGAGTTCTAGTTTTCATAATTTATAAGATTCAGATAAACAACACCTTGGATCAATTCTATTGATCCAAGGTATGTTTATAAATTTTTAAATATTGTTATCTTGGTGTCCAATTTGGACAGATGGAAGAATTTTGGACCTTGAAGGTGTGAAGGCAGTGAATGATCCTCTCCTTGGATCTTTGTTTCGAATTGAAACAAGGTTACCATTCTGATTCCTTTTTTCTATTTAAGGTATGTTGAAAATTTTAAAGGAGCCTGTGATTTATTTTCATAATGTTCCTTAAATTTTGAACCTTATCCTAAAGAAGTAGCCAAACCTAAGTTACTAATTTTATTGTTATTAGGTGATTAATGAACCTAAGACTAAAGAATTAACCTATGGACCTATGTTGGTTCCTAAAATAATGTTGAACCTAACTAAAGGAATAGCTAACCTAAAGGGACCTATATAACGACATTGGAAAAGGTAAGTGGGAGGTAGTGAACCCTAGGAATTAATGGCAAGTTATTAATTCCTTATCTCTTTTTACAACCAAATTTGGCAAGGGCATTTGGAAAATTTAGGGGGGTAACTTGACATCTTTGCCAAAGTTTTGGAAACATTATTTTGTTTGAAATAAGTCCTCACTATATTTGGAGGTGGTGGTGGTGAGAAGGTAGGAAGGACTAATAGTCCTAATTTGCAGATAATGTTTTTGAATTTGGCAAAACCACCTAAAAAGAATACACAGGGTTTGGTTTTGTTGATTCATTTGGTTTAGAGATTGAGCTCTGCATGTGGTTACTTTCCGAACCTCCAGTTCATTTTTTACACGTAATTTAGATGTGCATGAGTTTTTCTTCCTTGCATGACATGTAGCGAAGGGGTTGACATAGAGAAGATAAAAGGAGGAGTTAGATGAATTTTTTGTGTTGTTTATATTTTGAAAGAAGGATTTAAGATCTGCATGGATATCTCTATGAATCAGTGAAGGAGAATTGATATCAGGCATGATAGGATATATCTAGTAAGTCATATACTTTTACTTAAATGCTCATAAAAACAACTCTGCTCTTAAGGAATAATCTGAATTTTTTCTAATTCTTTTGCTTCTATTTTTTGTGATGTTTTTATGCTATAATTTACCAACCCTGTTTGGATAATTGAAAGTATGTTCTATATTTTCATATTTATTGTTTAGATAGTTGGGGTTTTCTTTAAATATTTCTACATGGGATTGAAAACAAATCCCAAAATCTGTATGTGATCATTGTTGAACTGTTTAAACTTTGTTGGTGTTTTGGGCTACTTAAACTCTGAAAATATGGGTCTAATCAGTCTTGTTGCCTCCATTGGTAAACTTAGGTTAGGAAACAGTTGGAATTTCTGGTTTTTGTTATGATTTTTTATAAATCCTTCATGAATATAGATTTGATTTTTGTTCTTAATGTTTCCTTTTTGGTTATTGTATGAAGACTTAGAAATGATGACTATGCCTTGAATCTTATCATTGTCTATGATTTTTTATTTCTAATTTTATGTGTGTATCCTTCCTATTGCAAACTTTCTGACCCTCTATGTGTGTTGCATAAGGATAAAATAGTGTGGTTTTTCCTTGGTAATTGATTTAACGTTTTCATGGAATTACATAAGATCTTTCAGTTATTATTTTAGGACATGAAAAACAATACTTGTATTAATATCTTGAAATGATTAGTTGTTTTTATTAAGTCTTATTTTCGAAGCAAGTAAAGGGGATATGATATTTTTTTCTATTCCTTTGAGTCTTTGGGTAACCTATGAATTTGTGTCACTTTGTGATAAGAGGGGAAAAATATCTTAAGTATTAGTTACTGTGGTTTGTTTTTGTTGTTACCTGAACCTCTTGAACTCTTTGTCGACCTTGTCTTGATGTTTTATATTAGCATGTTTCTTAGACCACTCAGGCCAACAAGCTTGGTTTCAACTCTTTATGAATTTAGGTAAATGTTTTCTTCGTGAAAACAAAATTTTCACTCTTGGTTTGGTTACATACTATTTCATACTTTATTTCCTTCATAGAGCTGAGTCTTAGGAAGTATTTTTCAGACTTATTGTTTCGCACAGAATTTAGTTCCAGAATAGAGTTTTTTCTATCCTTTCATTCTCTTGAGAAATAGATAGGGGTTAGGGTTAGGAGGAATACCTGTTCAGTGTTGGGAAGGTGTGCGCGTACCATAGAGAGATCAGACCGATTGTGAAGAGATCCTTTTTGTCTGGGAAGGACTACCTATACATAAGAATGCAAGACCACTATATTTTAGTTAGACAATAAGTGAGGGAACTACCTTAGGCCCAAGAAATATTAGACTTCCTTTCGAAGGTGGTCAGTTCCCTTTTTAATACAAATTGATGCAAGTGATAATAAAGAATCTATTGTGAACTCACGATTTAGGTATCTCGTTACTAAAAGCAATAGAGACTAAACTACCAACAATAGGATCTCATGTTGTTTGTTTGGTCACTGGTTATTGATATGTTCAGATCAAGTTACAGGGATAGACCAGGCTCGACATGATATTGTTTTGAGGTGAATAGGTGAAAGGTTGGTTTTGGTATAAGTCACAGTGACCGATGCCGATCACTAGATAACCGATCACTGTTACGAAACCGGTACGGTAGGGAATAACCGATATCAGTAGGGGCGGTGATTTAGGGATTTTTAAATGGAGGTTGGTGTAAGGTGGTTATGAGGTTTGGAAGGTTGGTAGATGGTTGAGGGGAGTAGTAGTGTGATAGAGAAGACTCAGAGAGTGAGAGAGTTGTCTTTAGGGTAATATAGAGATGGATGACCGAAGGTTAGGTGCAGGTTGTTGCCGAGTAGTAGATCCAGGAGTAAGCTTATAATCCCTATGAATTAAAATTTCATAAAGTAGTGTCTAGAAGCATACCAGGTGATAAAAGAGACTACTTACTAGTTTTTGATGTGGATGCAGGTCCAAAGAATGTAGTGGCGAAGGTAAGGCTCAGTGGGGATGATCTATCAATTAGAAGTGATCTAATGAAGCTATCCTCTGACTCTCCCCATGTTTGGATGAGTGTGACAATGCTCTCGTTGTCCAGTTATAGTCTTGGGCTCAATATTCCTCTTTGTAAAACTCCTCTCTCTCCTTCACTTGTCTCTCTCTTGCAAATGAATTTGGATCCTTTGGTTTTGGTTAGGGAAGTTCATTTACAGGGAACCGATGGTGGTTACGTAACTGACGCCGGTCGAGTAGGGACCGATGCTGGTTAGGTCAAAGTTAGCTATTTGTAGTAAAATAGCCAACTTTCCCTCCTTTTCTCCCGAGTGGTCAGATGTGGGCTTGGTCAAGTCATTATTAGGCTCGTTTTGATGCGGGTGAGGGGTGATGAGTCATGGGTGTGGGTCTGGACCAAGTCATAGGTCTTAACTAGGTTAGTTTAGGGTTAGGGCTAGGTCATAGTGAGTTGGCAGGGTTGGAGATGTGGATTTATTAATTATAAGGTAATTAATAAATAATTCAGCGTGTAAGGTTTAGGTGGTGAGGTAGGGTTAGGTTGCGGGACGAGATACGGGGTATAGGGTTTCATAAGACCCAAATTTGGTGTCTACATTTTCCCCTTGTTGTCGTGTAGCTTGTTTTGTAAAGATACACTGACAATAATAAAAAGTGGTTGCCACAATTAAGGGTATAGGTAATCCCCCTCAAATCTATCACAGATTGAGGCGACATGAAATCAGGGATAGGGTTGATAAAGGGTGAATAATGATGAAATGCTGGTAGGATGGTGGGGTAAGTTCAAGGAAGCCAATGCACGTTGATAGTAGTAGTGCGACCAGGGTACAGGTTTTGAAGAGAAAACAAGCAATTCATAGGCAAAGGTCGATAGTTTATCCAAACAAGGTGTATATAATCCTGGTATCTAAGGCATAGGAAGTAGCTCCAGGGGATATAACGGGTAAGGTACCAGAACATTTAGGCATGTTCAGCAGTACCAAATGGTTGGTTTGGTTGAGATAAACATCACGGTATTGGTCTAGGTAAAGCTGGTCGGCTGATCAATTCAAGTATCATAGTCGTGCTAAAACACGAACATGTGAGCTTGATTGAAAAAATAGGTACATGATGGGTGGAGAGAATTTTTAATGTGCGGGCCTTGGTCGAGGTACTTAATTGGTGTAGCTTTGGGTCGATTCGATTGGTTGGTTGCATCCTTGGGTCGGCCCGATTGATTGATTGATTGTGGCCTTGGGTCGGGCCGATTGGTAAGTTGCGGCCTTAGGTCGGGTTGATTGGTTTGTTGCGGCCGTGGGTCGAGCCGATTGATTTGTTACAGCCGTGGGTCGGGCCGATTGATTGGTTATGGCCTTGGGTCAAGCCGATTGATTTCCTTAGAGAGAATTTTTAATTTGCGGGCCTCGGTCGAGGTACTTGATTGGTGCGGCCTTGGGTCGGGCTGATTGGTTAGGTGCGGCCGTGGGTCGGGCCGATTGGTTGGTTGCGGCCTTGGGTCGGGCCGGTTGGTTTGTTGTGGCCTTTGGTCAGGCCGATTGGTTTGTTGCGGCTGTGGGTCAGGCTGATTGATTTGTTACAGCCATGGGTTAGGCCGGTTGGTTGGTTGCAGCCTTGGGTCGGGCCGATTGATTGGTTATGGGCTTGGGTCGGGCCGATGAATTCAAAATAAGGCTATTTAGCAAAGCCGGGGGTAGGCGATGTGGTGAAAAATATAGATTGGTGGATAAGGGCAGGAGTTAGGTTAAACTAAGCCAATAACCAATATTGGTTATGGGTGACCGATATCGGTCAGATGACTGATATCAGTCTCCTAGGGCGTGCTCTAAACGATATCGGTTAGAGGGTGAAAACCTATAAAAAGAAAAAATATGGCATGTCGTTTTCACTTTGTGAAATTGAGTGCCAAATTTTTCTTGTTTGATTTTTTGAAGTCATTGGGTTGTATGTTTGGGCTGAGTTGGCACTAGTTGAGTGGGGGAGTGAGTTATTGGTAGGCCCCAGAGATCAGGAGGCAGAGTTTGATTGGTTGAGGACCCTGTTGAGGAGATTTGGAGCTATAGCATAACCTAGAGAAGCAGGAGGTGCTGGAGGTGCTGAAGGAGCTAGACCACCACCACGATGACCTGTAGTCATACCGGTAGGCTCTGAACCCCTATTTTTGTGAAGTTGATGAATTTAGCTAAGATGTGGGTATTGGGGTAGGAATCCAAAATTTGATAAAATAATGAATAAATGAAGGTAAACCCTAAAATGGATTGGGTAGATATGTTAGGTAGGCCAAAACATCAGGGTGGGTAAGTTTTTAGGTAATTGTGCTTGGTAAATGGGTAGAAATAGGAAAAAAAGGGGATTTGGGGGCCGTTTTTGGTCTGGCCCCGAAATCTCACAGTGACCGATCTCGGTCACTAGTCGATCAGCATCGGTCACAGTGTAAATTATGTAGATTAGTGGATATAAAGACCGACATCGGTCAGGTGTCGACCAACATCGGTTTATAAAAAATAGACATAGACTGTTGGTGGGGGATTGATGGTGGTCGAGGGTGACCGGTACCGATCACCATAGGTAGGAGGTAGGGTTGTGAAATTTTTTGTGTTGGGTGTTGTTGTAGGCGGGTAGGATAAATTTTTGGGGTGAGGGGGGAGAAGGTAGAGTTGCTAGGAAAGGTTATTGGGGTGGGGGGTAATCGGGTGGTTGGGGCTAGTTCGGGTAGGATAGGTTATGGGTTGTGTATGAATTAAGAGGGGTTAAATTGGTTGAGGTATGGTTAGAGGGTGAGAGTAGAGCGGGTGGAGTATGAGTGGGGCAGTTGGTAGGGTGTGGGATAGGTAAAGGGTATATTTTAGATTTTTGTTGGGTGGGGTTATTGATGTTGAGGGAGATGAGGTGTTTTAGGTTTGATTGGAGTGGGTAGGATATTTAAAGAAGGACCATAAGAGTGAGAGGAATTTATATATGTATAGGGTAAGATAGGTGGGTGTAGATGTGCTTATAGAGTCAGGTTGTGATTGGGTGGGTGAGTGAGTATAGAGGGTTAAGGTAGTTGTTTTGTGAAGGGTAGGCCTGATGGAGTGGGTTGTTTTTGTAGGCATGCCAGTAGCTAATGATGCAAGATCGGATGCCGCCTCTACTTGAGTGGATGCGGCCACATGTGACCGCAGCGTAGTGGGCAGTTATGCGGGAGGTTGGACTCGGCAGAGTCTAGAGGTATAGGGCTGTGGATAGGGACCACAGCATGATGGTTTCCCTCATCGAGAGATGGGATCCGACAATGAATGCCTTTCATCTCCCTACATGAGAGATGACAGTCACCTTAGAGGATGTGTATCACATCCTGAGACTATCGATCATCGGTGAGGAGGTGTTCCAGGTGGATGCTGAGACAGTGATGGATAGCATCCTGCAGGTATTCAGGGATGCAGCCCCATTGATTACGCATCATAATACAAGCATCTACTATGGTGATATGTATCGCACACATCGACAGGAGACATGGCTTGCCGTGCTAATGATGATCGGTATCACCTGCTTTGCCCTCCCTGAATCAGAGGGAGGCTGCTTCCCACGGGCTCTGATGGGAGTGTTACATGAGATGGTGGAGGAGCACACCTGTTATGCATGGGCACCAGTGTGTCTGGTGCAGCTATATAGAGAGCTATGGGGCTATCACCATATGAGGTGATTTGGTATATGTTCAACATTCTTGTTACACTGCTGGGCCTACGAGCATATCATGTGTTTATGACTAGTAGGGTTGCCCCAGCAGCTAGGGCCATAGGCAGTTTATAGATATGGGTTTCAGAGGTGGTTGGGGGTCGTGGGCCAGCCATGAGCAGTTATTGCAAGGTGGGATGTCACTTATTACAGACATATGCTAGAGGGCCTGACTACCTTAGATATTATATGGAGGCCATACAGAGGCCATCAGCCCTGTGGAGGAGCCCGAGCATAGCTGTGTTGGATCCAGTACATCTTTTGGATATCTGGACAGAGACCTGGGGAGTACAAGAGGATTCCTCTAGATAGGGTACGACGACAGCTGGGATTACAGTAAGATGAGCCACCTCCCTTCCCACAGTATTGGAGGGAGGATGTAGAGGCACCACTACTTGTACCATAGCCATTTGACCCAGTCTGGGTAGCAGAGAGACCGAAATATGACATAGTTGATGACGCTGGGGTTACAGGTTCATTTTTGGTTTGGTGGGCAGGGCAGAGGGCATCCATGAGAGCACAGCCAACACAGCCAAATTTGGCGGCTGTTACAGCGGAGAGGGACCGTCTCTTGGGTCAAGTGCAGTTATTACAGGGGTAACTTGCTACTACATAGGCACAGATCAGAGTGTTACAGGGGTAGTTGGCTCAGGCACAGGTACAAGCATAGGCACAGACACAGGCACAGATCCCTGTTCAGGCATAGGCACAGGTCCCTGTTCAGGATCCGATGGCAGCTCCACCGCTACCACAGGTATAGGCTTAGGGTCAGGGTGTACAGGTAGGATAGGGCCCACTTCTATTAGGAGCCGGGGGACCAGCCCCACCAGCCATGGTGGCACGGGCCCGGTACATGGAGGCGAGAGTGGAGGCCCATTATTATCAGGACGTACTAGATGGTACCGTTGTCGTTTATCAGCCATATGTGGCTCACAAAGCCGAGACTTCCTGGAGTTATAGATCAAAGGGGGCTGCAGCCATAGCTGGTGGGTCAGTGACAGGTAGGAGGTAAGATCTGAGACCGGGGCTAGTGGAGGGACGAGCTGAGGGAGGGGGAGAGAGCTGAGTCACCCCAGGAGCAGAGATGTTTTTGGATAGTTGATTTTTAGATAGAGACACCGGTCTACAAACCAAGTGTGCATATAGAGGCCTGTATGCCCACATAGGATTTATGTATTCATTTTTGTTGTATATATCGGCCTGCGAGCCGAGTGTATTTTTGACATGAGAGACCAGCCTGTGAGCTGAGTCAAGATTTATACAGAGACAGTGTCCTGCATGCCGAATTTGTATTTTTTGGATTATAGAGGCCCCATGCAAGGCAAATTTTATATTTTGACATTGATTTGAGGATATATAGATGATGAGTTTGATCCACATGGTGTGTATAATGTTTGATTTAATGCATATATTATAATGTTTCATTTGTTTTGTTGATGATTTTGGAAGTTGAGGTATATAGATGACGTTGATGATGTTTGGATTATATGCATATGTGTTGAAATGTTGATGGTATTATGATGATGGATACTGATAATGATGTCGTTATGTAGGGAAAAGAGGTAGCCGCTGCCAAAATTTTGCAAAAAACAAAGAAAAGGCCTAGGTATAAGAAAAAGGAGACAGTGTGACCAATATCAGTTAGATAACCGATGTCGGTCACTATGTGACCGATACCGGTTAGGTAACCGACATCGTTTATATTAAAATGAGATTTTCTAAAAATAGAAACGCTTAGGAGGCAATTTTAGATTCTTATTTTTAGAGTCATGCAACATGTTAAATACGAGGATGCGAGGTTTTTGTCATCCATACAGGGTAGTTACATGGGAGAATTGAGTGATAAGGAGGAAAGAGACAGGTAAAGTGATCGTGGGCTTGGATTAAGAAGGTGTAAAAGAAAGTTATAGTGAAGAGTCTGGTGAACATGGCTGAATAAGGAGAAGCGTCCAGTGGGCAGAGAGGAGAGAGAAGATAGGTTCCACCTCAAGCTGCTGCATCCCAAGAGGTATAAGTGTTTGTTGGAATGAGATTTTACATGCTTATAAATAGGATGTGGTAAAAAAAAGGTGATATGTAAGGGTTTCAAATGGGATGAGTGTTGTAGGGTAGGTAATTAGGTGTTTTAGATATGTTTGTAGGTACAGAGAGGGGTAAACTAGTGAATAAGGTATCATAGGTCGTGTTTTTGAGAAGGATGGGTATTATGAACAGTGACCGATATCGGTTTAGGCCTAACCGGTATTGGTTAGGTAACTGATATCGGTTACTATGTACAGTTGCAGCTTCTGATAAAAAACACTTGGGGATTCATTTGCTGCTTTTTGTTCATTGGTTTGATGTGTGCGGGAAGAGGCAAGGTTGATGATGAATGATAGGGTACCAGCGCTGTTGTCACGGGTCTGAGCGGATGTAACACCAGCGAAGTGGGAATTAATAAACCGTGTGGGGTTAAGCGGAATCTGCTATTATTCACTAATCACACGTAATCATGCTATGTTGAAGGCACTGATTGAGACATGGAATCCAAAAAAGAATACCTTCCATCTTCCAACAGGGGAAATGACAGTGACATTAGAAGATGTGTTTCAAATTTTGAGACTTCCAATTACAGGAAGACTAGTGTATCATGCAAGGCCTAATGCGGCGTAGACAGCGATAATGGAAATATTTGGTCCAGCCACACGAGATTTGACACAGCAAGGCATGACATTTACTTATGGTATAATGTTTGCGGCACACCCTGAGGCAACAAGGTTGGCCGTGGTACTAATGATAGCGGTGGGGTATTATGCATTACCTAGAGTGAACGAGGGAAGATTTCAAAAATCATTAATGTGTATTATTCATGAGATGATAGAAGGTAGCATTACTTTCGCATGGGCACCCGTATATCTGGCAAAGCTATACAGGGGTTTATGGGCATTTAGGTGAAATCACAGGACTACACTAGATTGTGCATACTTATTACATTGTTGGGCTTATGAGCACATTGTGTGTGTGTGACCAATAGCCCGACCAATCCAGGAAGGAGAGACAAGAGTGCAGAGGTTGGGATTTAGGCGATGGGTCCAAATAGAGAAAGAGGCAAGAACTAAGACCGTGATAGATAACATCAAGTATTATAGGTAGAAATTGGAGACGATGAAAATTGCGGATATCCGGTGGAGACCTTACATGAACTACATGGTGACAATGAACATAGCCAAGGAGTTGAGGGGTGTAGAGCGAGTGAGGTGGATCGCAGGACATAGGCCAGGAGAGTACGAGAGGATTCCTCTAGATCGCTTGCAATGACAATTTGGATTTGTTTAGGATATACCCATGGATCATACACCATATAGAAGGATCTATGCCGAGCCACCATTCTCACCTCCACGGCCAACTCTTCCAGAAGGACCAGAAGAGATAGTAGCCGATCGCAGGGTAATGTATGTAGGAGTGACAGAGTCTTATAGATGATGGTGGGCAGTAGAGCTGTGAAGTACACACGAGAGGGTTGATCATCCCAACATAGCTGTGATTACCGTAGAGAGAGACCGCCTGTAGGTTTTAGTTCACCAACTTAACACACAGGTGAATGAGACCACGAGATTATTAGAGGCTTCGCATTTTTGAGTGGAGAGACTAGAGGTAAGAGTCCTCCACACGAGAGGGTAGATTCATATGTTACAGGAGAGATTGGTGGATCAGTGGGAGGAACCAATAGCAATGGTACCTTTGAGTATGGAGAGGCCAGGTGAGCGGTGTCGATGATCACCATCACTACCTGGTTCGGGACGAGGCGTAGGGGTCTAAATGAGTTTCATACATAGGGGTAGAAGAATAAATAAGGATTCCATGATAGAGAATATGTATTTGTTTAACATATAAATAAAATGGAATATGTATGTTGATTTGAGTTTGTGATAATTATAAGAATATTTGTGTTTTGAATGTTTGGATTGATAAAGGATCAAGGTGATTATAATAAAAATACTTTTTAAAGAAAACACAACACATGATAGGTTATGGTAGGGGATGGTCAAGCTAACCTTGGGAGACCCCATGTCTCCTAAATGCTGCCTACATAGCCCATTGCACAAAGCAAGGAGGGGCCTCAAACTGATGTAGTTCTCCCTTAGGACCAGGGAGAGATGAATTCAGGCAATTTGGTTGTGGTTAGGAAATTTGTTGGTTGGTAAAAGTTTGATGTTGGTAGAGTAATGTTGTTGGTGTTAGTGTGGGTATAGGTGGAGTGAGGGTTAACTTACCCAAGCATAGGAAACCATGTCCTAATTAAGGTCAACACACAATCCTAGATTCAGGTAAAAGAGACAAAAGTGTCCCATAGTTGGAAAGAGCTAAACAAACCACGTATCATCGTAGGATGAGCTTGAACCCCTAGGTACCTTACATAGGTGATAATTCGATAGGTGAAAAGAGTTGTATAATCACAATATATCAGATATACGCACATCCCTTGAGTTTTGTTATTGTGAAGAATGGTGAGGAGAGGTGGATGGTATAGCTGGGGTGCAAAGAACTTGTTATAAGGTGATTATTCTGATGGAAGAGAACCACACCAAAATAGACAAGTCCATGACTCAAAAGTACTTTTGAATTCTTCTTTGATTTTTCTGGATATAGACTGATTGATGCGGGAAGTCTATATGGGATATGCATTTTGTTGTTCTTGAGGTCTTCACGAAGAAGATCAATGCGAGAAGCTTCTGATAGAGGCTGACTTTGTATAGCTGTCCTTCGAGGGAGTAGTCTACTTATAGTAGCAGATGTGGCATTGCACATAGCTGTCCTTCAAGGGAGCAGTCTAGTTATAGTAGCAAATGCAGCTTTACACATAGCTGTCCTTCGAGGGATCAGTCTAGTTTATAGCTTGGAGGTCTAAATGTCTGTTTGGCATGAAGCATCTAGATTTGTAGGAAATTGGACTCAAGAATATCACATAATTGTATAATTGAGTACTTGTTATTTTGATACTTTTAAGTCATGGACCAGACTAACAAGGAGAAGGCCTCTTTAAGAGGATGTGATGATCAAACCACGTGGGATTTATTTTACTTTGAGATGCATGAAAAAAAGGTGTATGAGGTGGTAAAAGATCTCAAGGGACAAGTGCAAGGTGGATAAGGAGTGATGTAACACTAAATTCAACAGTAGAATGGTCGGAGATGTAAGGCATTCAGGGGTTCAGCCTCAGGTTTACCATTAAGTGAAGCTAAACAATAAGTACCTAATCTGTAAGTGTGAGTGATAATGTAAGGCCCAATCCAATTAGGAGAAAATTTTCCATGTTTGCTCTTTTCTAGTTTGGTTACATGTTGATTCTCTTTGAGGACAAGATCACCAATTTTAAAGGTACACTCATGAATTCCCTTATCATAAGCACGCTTGATGCGCTTTTGATAAATTTTAAGGGGTCAAGAGTGATAAGACGACACTCGTCAAGAAGCTCTTATTGGGCTAACCGCTCTTGGCGGAAGTCATCATTGGTGAGAATATCCTGGAGAGATATCCTGAGGGAAGGGATTTGTATTTCGAGTGGTAAGACAGCCTCGGTACCATACACCAGAGAGAATGGTGTGGCATTAGTGGAAGTACGAATGCTAGTACGATAAGCCCAAAGGGTAAAGGAGATGTGATCATGCCAATTTTGACCAAAATTGTTAACAACTTTCATGAGAATTTTGGTTAAGGTTTTGTTATAAGATTCATCTTGACCATTTTCTTGTGGATAGTAGGGTGATGAGAAGTTAGGTTTGATACCAAAGTTTTCACAAAGGGCTCGTAATAGATTATTTTTGAAAGATTTTTCATTATCAGTTATCAAGCGATGAGGAACACTGAAACAGAAAATAATGTGATGATTGATGAATTCAACAATTTTCTCTTTTTTGGTTGAAACGAGTGGAACGTCCTTCACCCATTTAGTGTAATATTCGGTTGTCATGATGATCTAATGGTGACATTGTGAAGAAGGTGGATGAATCTCACCAATAAGGTCCAAACCCCATTGTGAGAAAGGCCAAAGATCTCATGCGACCTGTAGCAGATGGCTGGGAGTATGTTGAAGGTTGGCATGCTGTTGACACATAACACAACACTTAACATATTCGCAGTAGTATTTATTAAGAGTAGGCCAATAATATCCTAAGCGAAGGATCCGCTTGGCCATGGCAAAGCCACTAAAGTTCCCACCACAAATTCCGTCATGGACTTGTTGGATGGTATGAGTGACTTCAGCACTGGTTAGACATCGAAGGAGGATATCATCGAAGCCACATTTATAGAGGAGTCCCCCCATGATGACATAATGAGAAACACCTTTAAGAAAAGCATATATTACATTACTACTAAGGTCAGGTGGGAGAACAGAGTTTGTAAGGCAGTCACCAAATTGGTGATACCAGGTATCCTGTGAGTTAGCAGATGCATTATTTACCATACAAACATCCAGGACTAAGTAAGATGGGGCAAAGAGTTTTTGGACCAAGACAAATATGTCAGAGTCAGTTGGTGATGTAGGAATTTACGAGGCCAAGAAAGCCATAGTATCTGCAAATTTGTTAGTTGAGCATGGAACGGTTTGGATAGTATAATGGGTAAATAAGGTCAAAAGTGAATCTATGTAACGTTTGTGCTTTTGAAGTTCCTCATTTTTACATTGGTAGATTCCAGTAACTTGATTTACTACCAAGTGAGAGTCACCAAAAATGTTAATAGACTTCACACCTAAGTGTAATACAACGTGGAGACGCAGAACAAGGGCCTCGTATTCCATTATATTATTAGTGCAGGGGAAATCAAGCCTGAATGAAAGAGGCATAGGTTCACCTTCAAGAGGAATGAGAACAACGCCCGCCCCTCCACCGCATTAGCATTTAGATACATCGAAGAAGAGAGTCATCGGATAAGACGCATCACTGAGTGAAAGAGTTGCGATGAGTTCATCAGGGAAAGTAAAAGTGGTAAATTATTCCCCAGGTAAAGGGGCTTCCATGAGTTAGTCTATGACAGTTTGTCCTTTGACTAATTTCCGGTGTACGAACTCAAGATTGAGGTCGACGAGGAGCATAAGCCATCTGGTGATGCGTTAGTTTAGATGAGGTTTGGCATACATATAATGTCTGGGGTCAGCATTGGTGATAACAATAGTTTTGTGATTTGGGAGGTAATGTCAGAGTTTGGTGGCCACGAATGATAGGGCTAGGCATAACTTTTCGACGTGTGTATACCTAGTTTTGTAATCCACAAGAGTATGGCTTATGTAATAAACTGCTTGTTCTCGATGCTTGGAGTCACGATGTGCGAGCATGGCTCCTACAGCATGGTCAGTGGTAGAAAGGTAAAGGTAGAAAGGGTGATCATCTTGAGGTGGGATAAGCACAGGTGGCTGCAAGAGATAAGCTTTAAGAGCCTCAAAGGCTTGGTGGTACTCCTTGCTCCATTGAAAGATAATTTCCATTTTAAGGATATGATGGAAAGGTTGACATCGATCCGAGAGTTGTGAGATGAAACACCGGATAGATTGGAGTTTTCCCTATAAACTACGTAATTTCTTTAGGTTAGTGGGTGGGGGAATTTCTAAGATAGATTTGACTTTAGCTGGGTCGACCTCAATGCCACACAAAGAGACGATAAAGCCAAGGAGTTTTCCCGAAAGGATGCCAAAGACACATTTCTTTGGTTGAAGATGAACACAGTATTGTAACAGGTGATCAAAAATAATGGTTAAAACATCGAGATGTTCACTGCGATGTTTGGATTTTCCAAGAAGATCATCGACATAATCTTTGAGGATAGTGTGCATAATGTCATGAAAAATGTAAGTCATAGCCTGCTGATAAGTCGCACCAGCATTCTTAAGGCCAAACGGTATGACATGATAGTAGAAGGTCCCCCAGGGGGTAATGAAGGTGATTTTATGTTGATTAGCCAGGGCTACTAAAATTTGATTGTATCCCAAGAAACCATCCATGAGAGAAAGCATCTCATGGCCCGCAGTGAGATCAACAAGTTGATCAATGCTAGGTAGGGGGAAGTCATCCTTTGGGCAAGCAAGGTTAAGATCCCATAAATCTGTACATATCTGAAGTCCCCCCGTTGCTTTAGTGATAGGTATGACATTAGAAATCCATTGCGGATAGTCAATAGGTAAGATGAAAGAAATAGAAAGGAGTCATTGAAGCTCTTCTTTGACCAAGAGGGCAATGCGTAGATGTATTTTTCTCAGTTTCTATTTAACTGGTTTAGGGTCTGGTTTCAAAGTGATGTTATGGATAGCAATGTCAAGATCGATTCCTAGCATGTCGATGTAGGACCAAGTGAAAGCTTGATTACAGGCACAGAGGAAGGTAGTGAAGGTGGCTTGTTCTGATGTGTCGAGAGATTGTCTGATCTTTACAATGTGAGGATCGTCCTCTATGTGGATGTTGATTTCTATAGTTGAATCATTCAACATGGTTTGGGTTTTAGATGGTAAGGCGCGTTGAATATAAGAGTCGTCCCCACCAAGGTAGGTGAGGATGGAGTCATCATCCTAGCACTCCACAACATTAATCGAAGGAAATTCTTCTTTGATCATGTATGGATACAAAAGGGGGAGAGAAGATGGGTCTTCACCATCGCATTGATAAGTGAGAGGACCTAGGAGGATAGCATTCACGAAAAAAAAAGTTAGGAGGGATAGATTCCAGGTCTATCGACTCCGTGGGTGAAGATGGCAAAATAGGCATTGATGGTTCAGAAGGGGTGACTTCATCGTCTTCCTAGATACAATTGACATGAGGTTTCTTCAGTGTAGGTGGTTCAGAAAATCCAAGACCACTACGATCTTTCTGTTTACCTGTAGTCATGGGAATGATCATATGTCATCCTTGTTCAGAAAGACCGAAACCAAAACCTTTCCAAGCATAGCGCGTCAGGAAGGTGAGGGTGAAACGATGGTTGGTTAGATATTGAAAATCCATTTGAAAGGTAACGAAACCAAGGGGAGTTTCAGGGGTGACAGAGGATGCATCGACACCCCCATACATTAGTTTGGTGCAGCAATTAGGTGGTCTGTAGGAGATCACCTCCCCCACACGACGGTCGTAGGTAGGATGCGCATGTAACTTTCCATACTCCTGTGGGGTATGGAAGGTGCTAACGTTGTAGAGGCGGTACTTCCCCAGTGTAAGATGTTGAAAAACATCTACCAAGGGATTTGAGGTTGGGATGTTGTTCGCGGGGAAGGAAGAGGTATTCGTGTTGGTGGTTTCATTGGTCGAAGGTGTGGGTGCCTCTAAGGTGGATGGTTGAGGCCTGGTTGAAGTAGATGGTTGGGTTGGATTAATGGGTGTCTTGATGGGTACAAGCACATCATTAGGGCGATATAACATAGTACATGTTTTGAAGGAGGAAGTGTCAGCTATGACGGTGTATGACTTCCCTTCATACTCGAATTTGATGCATTTATGTAAGGTGGAGGGAACGCATCCCATAGCCTAGATCCAAGGGCGGCCTAACAACATGTTGTATTGGAATTCTCCCTCAAGGACATAAAAGATTTTGGGTAAGGTACCTGGCCCTACACAAATGTTAAGGATCATGGTGCCTAGGGTAGAAGTAATAGCATCGTTGAATGAACGCAACATGGTGGGGTTGGCACACATGCAGCTAGGAGGGATATTCATCTGTTGGAAGGATTTGGAAGAGACAATGTTTAGGCTAGTGCCCCCATCGATCATAACATGATGTACCTGGATGTCCCAGACATAAGCCGAGATGAAAAGAGTGGGATCAAGATATTCTGCACCAAAGACGACAATTTCTTCTTCAGAAAAACTGACAACAGCGGCTTACCGTACAGGGACATAAGTGGTTGTGGAGGTAGGTTGTTTGGTGAGAGAAGTGATGTGGTTGGGTGTTAATAAGGAGGTGATGGGCAAGGTTTTGTTAGGTAGGACCTCTATCCCTTGAAGGATCTCAATTAGAGCTTGTCGATGCGATTCAAATGTTTGAATGAGATCATAGAGTGTCATATTTGCAGGAGATTGGTGAAGTTGTTTGATCATAGTGTGATGGGCAACTCCATCAGAGACTGGATAGGTAGGTCCATGAATAATTACTTTAGGTGGTGGTGTGATCGGGATGGCGGAAGGAGAAAGAGAGGCCGCAGGTGTGCTCTCTTTATCTTTTCAATTGTTTTTCTGACCTCGAGTAGCAATGCTAATCATGTTCATCTCATGAATGCGAGATGAGGAAGATGACAGGGATAATTCATTGTTCTCGAGAGCTGGGGTTACAATGATGATAGATTTTGGCGAGGTGGGGACAGGTGGTATAGGATATTTTGGTAATTTGTCCTTCTAAGATTTTCTATCCAAGATAGGCAACTGGCGAAGGATGGCTTTCAAAGCTTTGCATCCTTCTACGTTGTGTCCTGGTGTGCAGTGGTAGGCACAGATTTTAGATTCATCATAACCTATAGGTTGAGGTTTAGATGGATCATAGGGTCTGAGTGGGGGTAGGGAAATGGTTGCATCCCCTTCCATCATATCAAGGATCTTGGTGTAAGATCCTTTGAGCGGTCAAATGCAAATGAGGCTATTGATTAAGTGGGTGAGATCATTTATTTTTTTGGTAATGGTTGGGTATGAGTGGTTCGTATGGGTGGTGGTTTAGGTAATGGATTTTGATGATTGGGTTTAACTAGGCATGGATTCTTCTACGCAGAAGTTATGTTTAGTTGGTTAGATGATGAGGCCACAGATGACGTGGTGGCAGAAAACAACCACTGGGAAAGAGGACCAGCAGCAAACAAGTCCTTCGATGATTGAGTTTGATTAGGGTTGGTAGGTAGGCAAGATACTTGGGGCGACAGTGTTGAGATGCCTGTGGATTTCTGTATGGGTGTAGAAGGTGCTGGTCGTGTTAAAGAAGATGTGGGAGGCATGGTGTATTGAGGCAAGGTGGAGGGGTGAGGCCCCAATATAGAAGGTAGGTGTGACAGTGAGGGTTAAACCGTGCCTGCTATAGTGGTGTGATCAGGGCCGATGGTTTTAGTTGTGACGGAGGCATAGATTTTACTCGAGGAGATTGGGTCTGTCTCCTAGGTGGATTAACGGCTTTATTTTTGGATAAGCCTAACCATTTAGGTGGGTGCATCAGGCTGGGTATTGGTGAAGTCCAAGGCATAGGGGAAGGTTTAGCTAGGTTGATAGAGGTGGATGAGGTATTTGACAGAGATGTGGGGGTTGGAGGTGAGGACATAGGCATTTTGAGCTTTTGTAAAAACTTCGGGTATATAGTAGAGGTGTCTAGATTAGTCATCTACATTTGAGTAGAGCATGGTGTTTTCAAATGTTCCCATAAGAGTCGTCTATCTTCCTGAGGGTGACAATATTCACGTATGGAAAAGAATTTTTATATGGAAGAGAAGTGGGCTATGATTCCGGTCCACTGGGGGTGTGACACAGGGGGTGAATGAGGCACTTTATCAATGGGTGTTAAGAGGTCAACCGGTCACTGGAAAGATTTAGGCGATGAAGAACTGATAGGGAGGAGGGCATGTTCTAGAGGATTCGTCATGGTTAAGGAATTTGGTGATGTAGGCTCAAGGGGTTTCTCTTCTAAGGATGACAGAAAAAGTGATGATCCTTCTTCTTTTACAGCAAGAGTGGTAGAAGGAGATGTTTGGGAAATAGATAAGTTGGATAACAGCCACTCACAGTCTTGCAGGGATGTGGTGTAAGAAGGCTCTTCTGTGAGAAGAGAACTTTGGGTAGTTGATTCCTTTATGGGTAAATTAATAGTATGGCTTCCCTCTTGTCTTGATGAAGGAGAAGGGAGTAAGGACTCCTGCATCGGTGAAGAGGCTCAATTCAAAATTTTCTCGATGGAAGCCCTTGGTTGGGAGTTGCAAACCACATGGATCTCATGCACACTCTTCTCCTCGGCTAAGGTTTCTTGGTTTGTGTTACTGTTAGAGGAATGGTTTGGAAATGGTTTCTTGAAGATTTTTAAATTTTGATTAGCATGGGCATTAGGATTATCAAGGGTTATATCCCCTGCATCAACCATTTCCTGCACTATGTTTTTCAACATCTTGCAATTTTAATGGTTGTGTCGCTTCACGTGATGGAAGTTACAGAAGTCATTTTCTTTATACCAATAAGGTATAGCACGGGTGGAATCAAACCTGGAGTGAGGTTTAATAGGAGGCAAGGTGATAGCTCTTACTTTAAGCAATTTTTCCAAGATCACATCATAAGTTTCTCCCAAGTGAGTGTACTTGATGGGCTCAGCTTTATACTTATAGGTGGATTTCAGCTGGGTATAAGACAGTGCTTGATATTTGACTGTTACCGCATGTACAAATCCTTTTGATTTTAAAGCAGCCGATGTGTGAGAGTGGGTGGTGTTGGGTTTATTAGTGGAGTCCTGGGTTGAGAAATTTGAGTTTTTGTTGCGCAACTTCAATTTCTCCTCCTCTAAGGCTCGAATCTCTAGTTTCCGAGCCATAGTAAAGGCCTCATCAAAGGTGCGGAAAGTTTGAATTTGGAGGGTGGGAGAAATGTGTTTAGCGCAGGCCCACGTAAAGAGTTCAATGAGTTTGGCCTTAGGTAAGGCATAAGTAAGTTAGTTGATGAGGCCCCACCATCGTCCAACGAAATCTGTGATAGATTCGTCTTCAAATTGTCGGATGGCATAGAGATCGGTAATGGATACTTTATTGGCAATATTGATGGAGAAATGATCCAAGAAATATTGGGCTAACTCGTTAAAGGAGAAGATTGAGTGCTGGGCTAAAACACTGTACCACTCCAAGGAAAGTCCTGATAAGGACATGGGGAAGGTCCAGAGTAGTAAGGCATCGTCATGAGCAATCAGATAGCAAGCATGTCTAAATGATCATAAGTGTTGTTGAGGGTCCTCCTTACTATTAAAGCGAGTAAATTTCAGTAATTCCCATTGAGGAGGATATGTATGAAGGGGGACAAAAGAATGAATAGGCTCTCAACAAACTTTCTCGTATGTTAGGGTGTTACGTATTCCTGAAACAGAAGCCTCAATATTTTGCATCTTGTCCATCATTTGTTTGATTAAATCATTGGTTGGGTTAGATGATGGTGTTTTCTTCGTAAACGGAGGAAGATTGGGCCAAGAGCCGCTACTAGACAATGGTGGGGCTAAATGTTGATAAGGTATTGATGATGAATGTGTTGGGGCGGCTGAATAAGGGTGTCCTATATAAGATGTTGAGGCCATTGGATGCATTTGCAGAAATGAAAAGGTGGGCGGAGCCTGAGAGGGAAAGCTCGTGTGGATAGGTGGTGGAGAAGAAGTTATGAAAGAGGTAATTTGTGAGAGGGATGAGGTAGTGGCAGTGGATGGTAGTGACATGTGGGGACCCAGATTAACCAAAGGAAAGCCAATTGGTGTAGTATGGACCATCGAATCCACTGAGCTAGGAGACGGGGCTAAGGATGAAGACAGTGACGCAGAGTTATTAGGTGGGGAAGGATCTAAGTGAGTGGCTATACTGATATGCATACCCAAGAGGGGCTGACCGTCGGGTGTACGATCAGGGGTATGAGACAAATAATACTGTACAACGCCAAGATTAGCATCCAAAAATTTAGAAAAATCTGGATCTCCGATAGAAATCTTGGGAAAAGCATTGGTGTCCATAGGATTCCCCATAGGATGTGAAGGGGGTGACTCAGGCAAAGACACGGAACAAGCATGTGAAACCATGACTGCGGCTTGTTTCTGAATGATAATAACCATGGACAAGAGGATACAGTAGGGAATTAGTCAATTAGGAATAGAAACAGTAACAAAACATTAGAATTGGTAGGTTGCTAGTTTTTCAGGAACTGTGAAACACAGTAACCGATGTCGGTTAGACGGTAGCCGGCGTCGGTCGAGTAACCGATGTTGGTAGAAGAGGACCGGTGCTGGTCACTGTGAAGGAAAAGGGAGTATGTAATAGGCTATTGGTTTGGGGATAACAAGGCTTAGCATACCCACCAAATTTTCTGAAGTGATCACTAAGACAGGGTATAACAGAGAAATAGAACTAAAAGAAAGAACAGAAAACAGGCAAAATGCACAAGCAAATCAAGAGACTAACCCTAGGATTAGTTTTAATCACTTTGGGCTTATTCCTTAGACGCAAGATGATGCCAATCCTAAAAAAAAGACCTAAGGGAGATGTCAAGTTTGTTTTGGCTTGTAAGGCTACCTCAATCGGGTGGAGGAATACCACGGAAAGGGGGGATGTTTGAGATGTTGTGTAGATTATGATGTGATTTGGTATGTGTTGTCCAGTGAGAGTAAGATTAATTTCTCATCAATACCATGGGTATTACCCCCACATGTACGACCTGTTACTTAATCTACGTTCACTAGAATTTAAAAATAGTAGGCAAGAATGTGATGCACATGTTTTAAACCCAAATCGAAAATGATATTTGATGAAGCAAAGAAAGAGAAGAGGTCAAGAAGATGACTTTCACTAATGCAAAGATGCAAAACTAAGAAAAGTTCTTTTACCAAAATGACAAAATATTTTGTGAATATTTAGAAGAGAAAAACAACAAGTGTGCTCCCTACATGAAAACAAGCAAGAAAGAAATAAACCCAAGAAGGGTCCCACTGGGCATCCCAAAATGTTTCGCACATAATTTAGTTCTAGAATAGAGTTATTTCTATCCTTTCATTCTCTTGAGAAACAGATAGGGGTTAGGGTTAAGAGGAATACCTGTTTAGTGTTGGGAAGGTGTGCGTGTACCGTAGAGAGATCAGACCGATTGTGAAGAGCACCTTTTTGTCTGGGAAGGACTACCTATAAATAAGAATGCAAGACCACTAGATTTTAGTTAGACAATAAGTGAGGGAACTACCTTGGGCCCAAGAAATATTAGACTTCCTTTCGAAGGTGGTCAGTTCCCTTTTTAATACAAATTGATGCAAATGATAATAAAGAAGCTATTGTGAACTCACGATTTAGGTATCTCATTACTAAAAGCAATAGAGACTAAACTACCAACAATAGGATGTCATGTTGTTTGTTTGGTCACTGGTTATTGATATGTTCAAATCAAGTTACAGGGATTGACCAGGCTGGACATGAGATTGTTTTGAGGTGAATAGGTGAAAGGTTGGTTTTGGTATAAGTCACAGTGACTGATGCCAATCATTGGATAACTGATCGTGGTTATGAAACCGGTACCGATAGGGAATAACCGATATCAGTAGGGGCAGTGATTTAGGGATTTTTAAATGGAGGTTGGTGTAAGGTGGTTATAAGGTTTGGAAGGTTGGTAGATGGTTGAGGGGAGTAGTAGTGTGATAGAGAAGACTCAGAGAGTGAGAGAGTTGTATTTAGGGTAATATAGAGATGGATGACCGAAGGTTAGGTGCAGGTTGTTGCCGGGTAGTAGATCCAAGAGTGAGCTTATAATCCCTATGAATTAAAAGTTCATAAAGTAGTGTCTAGAAGCATACCAGGTGATAAAAGAGACTACTTACTAGTTTCTGATGTGGATGCAGGTCCAAAGAATGTAGTGGTGAAGGCAAGGCTCAATTAGGATGATCCAGCAATAAGAAGTGATTTGATGAAGCTATCCTCTGACTCTCCCCATGTTTGGATGAGTGTGACAATGCTCTCGTTGTCCAATTACAGTCTTGGGCTCGATATTCCTCTTTGCAAAACTCCTCTCTCTCCTTCACTTGTCTCTCTCTTGCAAATCAATTCAGATCCTTTGGTTTTTGTTGGGGAAGGTCATTTACAGGGAACCAATGGCAGTTACATAACTGACGCCGGTCGAGTAGGGACCGATGTTGGTCAGGTCAAAGTTAGCTATTTGTAGTAAAATAGCCAACTTTCCCTCCTTTTCTCCTGAGGGGTCAGTTGTGGGCTTGGTCAAGTCATTATTAGGCTCGTTTTGATGCGGGTGAGGGGTGATGAGTCATGGGTCTGGGTCTAGACCAAGTCATAGGTCTTAATTAGGTTAGTTTAGGGTTAGGGCTAGGTCATAGTGAGGTGGCGAGGTGAGGTGGCAAGGTTGGAGATGTGGATTTATTAATTATAAGGTAATTAATAAATAATTCAGTGTGTATGATTTAGGTGGTGAGGTAGGGTTAGGTTGCGGGATGAGATACGGGGTACAGGGTGTCGTAACACCCAAATTTGGTGTCTACACTTATCCTTTGGTTAATCTCTTTCTTTCCTCTTTGAATCCTTTGGGAAAATGAATTAATTTTTATGTTTGTGGTATTTGAGGCTATCGAAACCACCTTGAATGAGGAAATGTAATGGAATGTTGTTTCTCTTCATTTCTTTCCTTTCTTCTGGTTTTTGGTGTTCATTTAATTCAAACCTTGACCAAATCATTGTTTTGGATTTTGGCTTGAGTCATTAGATAAGTGACCTTTACATTATAGGTTTTTGGTTACTTAATGTTTTCATTTAATCATACAAAGATTTGTGAAGTAGAAATCACTCCCTCTCTCTCTACTTCCTCTAATCTTCTTACAACTTACGAACTTGGTAAAGTTGTTGTCCCTTCTCTAGTATGTTACGTTTATGTAACTTCTTGAATATTTGATAAGATGAATGCAAAATATATTTTAGGGCAGTATGGCTGAAGTTGAAAATATTTGGTTGGATTGTTGTGTTTGGTTGAAAATATTTGGATGGATTATTGATTTGTTCTAAATTATAAACTTAACCATACCAATCACTTAGAGTAGTGATAGTAATGGTGTATATTTTTAGGCTATGAGAATTAACTCATTTTCTTGTTAATATGAACCTTAATTTTGATTGAGGTCTGATATAGCTGGTATTAGCTTTTTAATTTGAAATGGGTTCCTTTATCTAAGCTTGAGTATTAGGATATTAAAAATAGGGACGCATCAAATTTTATGATGATTAGGATTATTCTAACTTAATTCTTATGGTCTCTAGATTTGATTGAAGGCATCCCAGACTTTATCATGAATGCACATTAATGAAATATTTAGATTTAAACTAATTTTTATAAATGTCTCACTATTGAGTTATGCTTAAAAGATAGTTTAAGTAGTTACCTTATTTAGACTAACATGTTTAACTGAGTGATGAACTTAGAATGTAATACAAGAAGGTAATATCAAGGACCAGATGAATGTTTAATTCTCTTAAATCAATACTTAAATTATTTTGATAAAAGAAAATATAAAGGAAGGATAAAGTTATTTTTTTTCATGACCTAACCTTGTTCTAACTTAAAGCATATCTCTTTCTCTCTCTTTAAAATATATTTGTGATCTCCTTTTTGGTTGAGTCTTTCCATTTTTTATTTTTGGTTTGTTTCATAACAACATGCTTCTTTTTATCAAACAGTTGGCTAAAATAACTTTGGTTTAATTACTACGGGAAAGATGAAAGGAGAAAGACCTAGTTTAAGTTGCATTTATTTAATTTTGAAGAATGAATCTTTACTTTGATAAAAACAAAAGGGGGTTCATTACTAAGATGTACTTAACGAAAAGAAAATCGTAATGAGAAACAAATGGGTGATGTTGTTTGACATTATGAGCTATATGTGACGATGTTTGGCAATATTGATATAGGAGATGTTTGGAATTAAAAAATGTATCACTCTTTCCTGATGAATAAAAGATGTTTGAGTTTTGTTAATACTTGTAGAAAGACTTTCTTGGCTTGGATTAGGCTGAAATGATAAGTATTACCTTGAATTAAGAGGGTAGTTCACATACTTATTTACTATGCAATGGCTTGGGTTAGGAGTCTGAGTTGTTGGTTAGAAGGGTTTCTCTAGATGGGATACCACTTATAAAGTTAATAATCTCATGAAACTCTATCGTTGAAAAAGGGTTTGTAATTAACTTATAGGGATGTATGTG
Organism: Taxus chinensis; assembly: GCA_019776745.2. Lineage (NCBI taxonomy): Eukaryota > Viridiplantae > Streptophyta > Pinopsida > Cupressales > Taxaceae > Taxus > Taxus chinensis. The sequence continues at coordinate 207,828,621 of CM034146.1, forward strand.
TTCCAACCTTGTTTATAATTATGCATATGTAATTTGAATTTATTATGGACAAAGGAATTCTATTTTAACTCATAGGACATTAGTCTATGAAATAGAAAATAAAAAGGGTAAAATCCCTTGTGGGTATACTTTAAGATTACGTTATTAACTTCTTAGGTATATATAAAGAAAAGGGTGAATGGGTGCAATTGTTCTTCCTTATGCATATTTCCTTAATCTAAAAGTGGAAATTACATAGCTCAATCACCTTGATGTCTAAAAGAGAATTAATGTCCCTTTTCGGTTACAAGTGTTATCAGATAAATGGTAAACTAATGCAAGAAAATAAATAGGTTGGGAAGTAGATTTTATCTGCTTACCTACCTAAGATATAGTTATAACTTTTAACCTATTAGGTTAAAGAACTTGCTCTAATCATTAAGGATGTCAAAATTATATTTTAAAGAATAATTTAATATAACATAAAATTCACTATAATTTATGTTTATCCAGTTGAGGATACTCAGTTGTATGTTGAGACATGCCAACTGCAGTGAATTACCTTCGTAACTACATGAGGCATTATGAGGTTACTACATTGCAGTTGACATGTCTCAGTGCCCTTCAGATTTTTTAAAACTAGAATAACATAAGATCTTCACCTATTCATTGTTTTGTCCTATGCAGGGATAGAAACATGAACTACTAACAAAGTCCACCCTTGATAACTTAGGATAACTAGACACACCCAATCAAATGAGTCAATTGAATGTCTATGTATGCTTAGTTGCCATGGGAAGCACTAGGGCATGTTGCTCAGATTATCTAGGGTTATACTTTTAATTGTGTGGACTAACAGAGATCAGTAAAGACCAATCTAGATAACAGATCAAGTGTAGTGAAGGAATTATTCTGTTTGACGAGTATGTCATCTAAGAATGCAAACATGACAAAAATGTGTAAATCTTTGGCCAAAGTATCACAAGTTGTTGGTTGTGTTGTCCTATGTCACTTAGTTTAAGAATCAGAATTTCAAATGAATATGAGTAACATATTTTCATATAGGCTCTTAAACAGAACACTTGAGTACCTCTAAAAGGGTAAATAAACTAATTATACTTTGTATACACAATACTGAATAACATGAGAGATCAGATGACACTGATTCATGAAATGATAGATTGATATTTCATCGAGTCATTACAGTTGCATATGGTTTTATGTTATGGGATACTTTGGCATTGAATGTGTGTTCTAAATTATGATTTCGAACAGAGAACATTGTGTAGAAAAAATAAAAAAATAAATTCCTTGTTTCTAAAGTCTTCAAATGGGAATGTTAAATGTTGGTATCAGAGCTGAAGGTTGCAGATATTTGACCTATTGAGTCCATAAATATGATAAAAACTTAACTTTTCTTGTAATAGAAAAATGGTTACAACAGGGGGAGATGCTACAAACAACCCACCACTAGGTGGAGAGGTAGCTACCACCCAAAAAATTGATGAGATCCTTGCTTCCCTATTAGACACAAGAGCCCATCTGGCTATACTTGAATAACAAGTAATGGGTAATGAGGAGGAGGAAGATGTTGGTAGTAAAAATCAGCCACCTCCTGAGGATAATGCCAATATTAGGAATCAAGAAGTTGATAATAGAAATGTTGCAAATGCTAACACTAATGTACCTAATTAGCCTAAAAAACAAAGAGGCAAGGTTAGAAACTAAACTCACAAATGATATAAAAAGGATAAGTCCACCTAAGTTTGATGGCACCACCTTAAGAGATGGAGCTGAGAACTGGCTCAGTGAAATGGATAAGTACTTTGTAATAAGGAATTTATTAGAGGAAACAAAGGAAATATGGGGAGCTTATCAGCTATCCCATGAGGCATCTTCTTGATGGGAGAACTGTAAGGATGAATTGAATATTAATGAGTTAAGCTTCACATGGGATGAATTCAAACACTATTTTAGGAAATGATGGCTACCAAAACTTTATTATGACCAAAAGATGACTGCATTTTGGAACTTAACTCAAGGAAAGTTAACTATAACAAAGTACTATGAGAGGTTCACTAGACTCCTCAAGTATGTACCTCAGTATCAAACTGATGAAAATTTTTAGTATACAAAAATTCATTATGGGATTAAATTCTATCATAGGGGGAGAATTAGATGTTCACATCCCAACCACCATGGAAGGGGTTGTAGAAAAATCCGTTAGGTGGGAACATAAATTAAAAGCAATCTCTTCCCATAAGGAGGAAATTGGAAAGAAAAATCCTAATTCTTATTCATCTCTTGCACCCAAAAATGGGGCATGCAAGAAGTTTGGCACTACAAATATTTTTTGTGGATAATAACAAGAAAATAACAACAAATAAACTTGTTGCTAGTGTTCAAAACAATTTTTTTAAGAACAATAATAATGAACAGAAGTCCTATGGGGGATAGAACAACAACTTTAAGGCTGGAAATAAGTTTGAACCTAAGTAAGGACATGTATTAGGATTCTACAGTCATGGAAAGGATCATTATGTAAATCAGTACCCTTTAAGGAAGGATGACAACAATAAGTAGCATAATGTTGGTGAGAAAATTTGTCAGGTGGAAAAACTTGTGGATTTATTGCCAACGCTCTGGGAATCGAAGTCCCTCTACTTAATCGGTGCAGTTGACGTTTATGCATGCACATGAAAAGGTGGATTTCTGTGGTGGCCTTTTGACCGGGGATCTAACAGGGGCACTCCACAAACCCTGCGGAAAATCTAGCAATCTGTTTCTAGGGAATTCTTTGCCTATAGAGTGGGAAAGGGGAGTGAGAAAAGAGGTAGGAGACCTAATACTGCAGGTAGAAAATTAGATTCATACACACACACTAGTTAGAAACTTCAACACATACATTCATGAGAAGAAACAACTCTGTAAATAACAACATGACCAAATAGAATTTATCGACCAAAAAGTATCAAGAAACCCCTTAGTCAAAGTAATATGGAAACTCCTTATTCTTGTATTGATTTCTCAAACCAAAGTTGTTCATAGTGGATAAATAGAGTAAATTTGAGAATGAGGGGAAAGGAAGAATTCAGCTATCTCCTTTGTTCTCTCAAGGTAAAATATACTCTTGAGTTTACAAGATCAATCATGAACCCTTTACAATGGGAATGGTGTTACAATTTATAGAATGAGAGGTGACTTATCTTCTTCCTCATGACCTTTCAAATACCTTAATATGACTTAAGACTGTTCATATTCCACTTTAAATATTTAAGTCCCTTTTATAATAGCAAGGTGACTTAATTTACATTATATTTTTAAAGTCATTTAAGTCATATTAAAAAGTGTAACCCTCAACAAAAAAATATAACATTGAAGAGAGAGAGTGTTGTATGAGGAGCGAAGAGAGAGAGATAGAAGAGGAAGAAGAAGAAGAAGAATTATGCCGAAGGATGAGTTGCTATAGTGGACTTGGCTCCATTCTCCGAATGTTCTCCACTTTGTAATCCTAAGAAGTCTTTCGACCTATCAAAAAAATCAACTTACTTTTTTAGTAAGTATGAGAAATCAGGTCCCTGATCTTCAATTGGATGTTGCAGCTTAGTTTTCCTCTTTCTCCTTGTGTTCCTCATTCCTTCTAGATCAACTTTCTATTTTTAGTAGGTTCTCGAGGGAACACTTACTATTTTTATTAAGTGCCAAAAATGTCTGTTCTGGTGGATTCTCAGCCGTAGTGCACCTCTTTTGTCTTCGTCTTCTTTGCATGTTCTTCTATCGATGACTTCCCAAAATAGCAGTTCATATGTAGTAGACCTGCTATTTTTAGAAATTTTACCTCTTAGAGTCAAATTGACATGGAATAAAGTTTATTTATATGGGTTTTTTCCCAATATCCTCCCTCTGAAATTTTGGGCCAGCCCGCTTAATAATCCAGGAGATTTTAAAGTTTTAATTTTTGGACATCGTAGTGCTTTTGGGTACAGTAGCCATTAATGAACCTCAAAATTGCAGGTCTAGTTTTCTCCTCAATTTGTGAATAAAACTATATTTTTTATGTAGGTTTTTTCTTCTGGTGCTTCACGTGCAATCTTACTTCAATCTGACAGCCTATTTGACGGGAAATCCCACTTCTTTCTTCATGGAGCCAGAAAGGATATTTCTTCGTTGTGGATGCTCTGTCGCACATGGGGTGATATTGAAGGTGTATTCTTGATGGCCTTGGGTAGAGGAATGAGAATAAAATAATATCTTGTTGTTTCATGCATCCGTTTGGGAGATTTCTTCAACTTCTCATTTCATGGCTATGGAGTTTTTTCCGTTTTCTCCTTCTGTGCTCCATGCTTCTCCTTCTATGTTTGATGATGATTCATTCTGAGACCTGCATGATTTCATGGAGTGGGAGGGGAGTGACTTTGTATCAGGTATATTTTGAGTTCTTGCAATGGTGGAGTGATGGAAGAAAGTTGTAGAGTAAGTATGGAGGAATGAAGTGCACACACAATTGCTAGAAGTTAGAAGCGAAAAAAGTGGCACTTGGAAAAATTTCAAAAAGATATGCATAGGTAGGGCTTAGGTGCATTTTTCCATGCTTTATTTCCCTAACCTAAGGGATGTGAGGAACATAAATTTCCAAAATGAGCAATACGGCGACACGTGGCACTAGATCCAACGATAGGGAATGAAGGAGGAAAAATCTTATTTAAAGCACTAGGAGCTGAAAGGAGGTCTCATGGGTGTCCAAATAACCCCCTATGGGGGATGGGTACATTTTCCAAGGTCTTATGTCCCCCACCTTAGGTACATAAGGGACATCAAATTCCATGGTGGTCAAGAGCATGACATGTGGCACTCGATCCGATGACAGGGAATGTACGCTCCAAATAAGCACATGGGGGCTGACCTGTGGCCACGTGAGTGTCCAAAAGACTCCCCATAGGCACTGGGTGCACTTTTCCAAACTTGATGTCCCTAACCTTGGGGGACGTGAGGGATAAAAAATCCTGCCAGGCTCCTGGTGCTGACACATGTCCTCTAAAAAATTTGGCTAAGTCCTGAACTTGTGACAGTGATAACTTGAGCTCCCGATGGACCATTTTAAAAAAACATTATATGATAATGACTGAAAATGGCATTATAAATCCAATTGTGGGGGCTCATGTATTTATTATTCCATTTGATCCCTAAAAAATTGGAGTTTTGAGTTTTTACTCCACATATTCCTGAGAAACACTGCTTGCAGACATGATGCGCCAAAGTGTTGTGAAAATTATTATTTCACCATAATGTAGGTATTTGAATCCTCTTTCTAGGTATTTTTTTTTATTCTAACTCCATCTAGAGCTCCCAAAATATTCTTTTGAAGCCCAACAGCTATTTTAGGCCTGTGTACCACGTAGGCTTGTGAACCCTGTTATTTACTCAGACTGCTCTAAGTCTTGTAAAACTTCTCCAAACCTTCAAAAATAATTTCCATTGTGTTCTAAGGTATTCCATTCACCTCCATGCTAAATTTTTTCCCTTTCGTTCTGCTCCATGGTGGTTGATCCAATCCTAGGAAGGCCAGTGATAACCCTTCCCAATACTGCCAAAAGATAGTATCTTTTCAGAAATCCCTCAAATCACCTAGGGAGAATGAATATACTTCTATAAATCACCTAGGGGGATGAGATAAAATTATTTAGGAGGTCATTTGGACAAACTGGACAAACCTGGGGTTTCTTGAAATGATAGGACTTGAAAAATTTGACACTAGGGTATAGTTGTCGTGCTAAAAATTTATCAATTTCCGTGTTGTACATTTGCACAACAACAACTGGCTCTAGCTTGGGGACGTGAAATGGAATAAGCACAACAAATACATGGCATGGGAATCTAGAATCGCAACTTTAGACCATATAATTCATTGACCAGTTCCTTATCCATTAGGCCCTATGGAGTCATGTACAACTTCTAGAAAGGAAGATTAGAAGGAAACACACACACACACAACATGAAGTAAAGGATACATGTGACACACAACAGGAAGGGATACACACCTATTAATCACCTATGGTATAAGGTTGGGGACAACCCACTTTCACTAAAGTACTTTTCATTTCTCAAAATTTACCCCTAAAGAGGCAACACTGAATGATGATGTTCTGCGAAGTCATTGACGGGTTCCAGAAAGTAGCCTCCTTTCCTTAATTGTTTATTGAAGCCAGGTGCTTCCATGATTTTCCTTTTACTTTTTAGGAGTGATTCCATGTGAGCTTCTTGATGCTCTGGTCCTTGCTTGGAAATTCCACTACCTTCATGTTATTTGAAGTCGGTCTCATAGTGCCAGTTGCCTTCCATTTTTATCCATATAGCTGATTTTCCATTGAGCATCTCATCTCTTCCCCAGGGTTGCTTTTTGTTCAAAATACTTGAACATTCTTGATTCTTTTCTTTCCCAGGCCTATGCTCATTGACATCTTCTCCATGAGAAACATTTGATTCATCCTTTATCTCTACTCCATGGTGAGACATTTACGTACTCAAGGAAGGATTGGATGTGAACTCATACTTGTCTTGTATGTCCATGAAACTAATAAAGAGATCAAGAATTAGCTCAGGATCTTCTGCAACTTCTACTACATCTAAGATTTCTTACATGGAGTAATGTTTCATCATTTCCTGTAGTTCCTCTTTATACACGTTTGAAGAATAGCTATCTTGAAACTCAAAGAAACTATCTGGAGGGATTACCTCATCATCTCGAGAATTGTTGCACTCTACCAATCCTTCATGAAAAAGAGATTCATCTTTAGAGGTCTCAAAACTCCTTTCTTCAATTTCTTCATCATGGGAAGAGTCTTCATCTTCAAATGGGAAAGAAAATATCTCTATTTCGGTATTGCATCCATCAATCATTAGCTCAAGAGCGGCATCATATTTTTCATCTTGCCTTATCTCAATATGGCCAACCTTCACATTAGTTAAGGCTTCCAAATCAGCTTCATGATTGTCTTGCAAATTTGTGGCTTGCGTCAGGAGCTTAAGACTGAGCTTAGGATCTTTAGTTTCTTATGCGGCTGTACACATTTCTTGTACAAACATTTATTTCAAACCTTTCACGAGCTCATCATAAGATGATTTTGTCTCTCCATAGATGGCCTGAATGAGATCACCCTCATCCCTAAATAGGAATGAGAATAACTCCTCATCTTGAAAAATCATATAAATTTATTTTTATTCTTGAAAATCATTAAGAACCATCTCCTCTTCCTCGTGGTGTACATCATCTAGTGATTCAGGGATGTCCTCTTGTAACTTGAATCTCCTCAATGCTTCTTCAAAATTCAAATCTCTTCAAGAAGACATGTCTAGGCCTATCAAGATGGGTATATCCTCTTCCTCCTTGGTTGCCAAAAAGTGATTCATCTACCTGCTACCTTGATATAAGATGTTAGCTTCTAGGCTTCTAGACTTTTATATCGTGTACCTCATTTTATTCTCGGGAAGTAATTTCTCCATGTCTCCCTTCACTATTACGGTTGCGAATGACCAATTCATCTGAATTTTCCCTCCAAAGTCTCAGCAAAAACTTCTACTCAACAACATTCCGAATGAGGCCAAGACATCGGTTACCAAAATCATCGCTGAAATTTTCTTATCTGGAAATTTGGCGAGAGACACTTGTGCATCTTTTACCTTCCCTACAAGTGAGAGTAACAAGAGCCACTAGGTGGAGTCATTGTAAGTTTAAGAGCCTTGATGACCTTCAAAGGCATCACATTGTCTGAGGCACCAGAATCTATTATGCAATTATTCAGTACATATTCTCCAAGAAGAAGGGAGATGTAGAAAGGTTCAACTTTATCAGTATTTGATGCACTCAGAGAAAGCATGTTCTGTGAGGGAGGTGTAGGTGATTTTTGTAGCATGCCTTTGGAACTAGATGTTACAACATTGGATGTTAGACTACCACTCCTAATATATAGGATGAACCTCTCAAATTGTTCAGGATGAGTCCGCAAATATTTAGTTTCGGTAATCTACACTTTGGCTTTGTTTGCATATTCTATGAAGTCAAAAGGAGTAGATGTGGATAGGAGGAGTGAAGGGACTGATAGATAGGTTTAGGAGTAGGATTTGATGTTTGAGGAATGGACGGTATTTTGAAAGGCACACTAGGAGCTTTCATGGAATTAGATTTTGTAGGAGAATATTTAGATTTAGACTAGGAAGAGACATCGGAAGACTTACTTGGGATTGCGGGCATCTTCTTACTTGTTACAGGGTCAGGCTCCAACAATACAGACTTCATAGAAGATGGAAGTGGGGATCCTTGACTGATTATTTTCTTTTGCAGAGTCACCATAAGAGGATCATCAACCTTATTTTCTTTTCCAGTAGTGGAGGGAGATGCTCTTTTCTTGGACTGAGAACGAGTGAATACCGGGCATGAGAAACTAGGTGCATCTTCTTCATCTTCTTCATAACATCCAGAATACTCACAAAATCTGATTTGTGCATCATTCTAAAACTCATCACTTTATAGGAAATTGGCACCTTCAATTTCTTGTTCAAGCTCTTCTTCATCTTCTTGAAATTTGTAATTTATGTTCATGGGTGGGGCCTCCAAGGTGAGCCTTTGGGGTGCACCCGGCATCTTATTTTTGTTGCTTATTTGGGAAGAAACATGTTCAAATATTTCCCTCTTCGAAGATGCTATCTCATTCACCAAATTTTGCAATGATGGATTGGTTCTCTCATCTTCAAGACGTTGTGCTTTTCCCTTTGATGGATTCTTGATCTTTCCAAAGAGGATGAGATCGTCATCCAATTCAATGGCCCTTCTTTGTGCTTCTACAATGTTCCTTGGTTAAACTCTTCATAGGAGAAATCCTACATCTAGTGATTGAGCATTTATGAAGAATCTTTTGATATTGTTCTAAGAGGACGAATCTTCTTCTAGTATCCTATGAACCAGCCATTTGAAATGAGCCACAGATTCTCTCATCATTTCACTTTCTCCTTTCTTTGAGCCAACTCCACCAAGAGGTCTTCAAAATATTCAGTTGATTTGAATCTTTCCTCGAAGGCATCCTTGATGTCATCCCAACTAGGGATGGATCGGGAAGGTAGGAGGTATAACCATTCTACTACTTTTTCTTAGAGGGACTCCATGAATAATCTCACAGTAACATTCTCATGTTGGAAACCAAGAATTCCACATGATGTTGTGAAGGAAGCGATGTTGTGTGTTGTCACCTTTGAAATTTGGAAAGTTCTTGTGGGAACCCGTTGGTAGATTATGAAGAGGAGGTTCCAGAGCAAACAGGTCTATATTCCTTCCCATGGAACAATGGGTTGAGGTATTTCTTCTTCATTTGTCATTGTTTCTTCTTCTTCTATTTCAGCTCTTGCTTCTTCAAATTCTTCTTCTTCCGTGAAATTTATGTTCAATGATGGTTGAAAAATTGTATAATTTGAAGGATTTTGGATAGGATTACCAGGTAAAATTATTGAAGAGCCAGATGAAGAGGAGGCTTGAGAGAACAAGTATGGATTATCTCTAATTCATTCTTGCTAATTTTTCAAAGCTTCAAAATTGGAATCAACAACACCTATCAACATGCTCAACCTAGTGTATCTTCTTTTAGCCAACTTTTGAAAAAATTTATAGTCAGAACAAAAAAGGGCACTATGGAATGTGAAAATTCATGTGCAGAAATCAAAAGTGTATCTTTTGGCAACGGACTTTCATGAACTCCCTTTTTTTTTAAATTTTTCAATATTTGTTTTTTTTGTATTTCTGGACCTTGTGGTCATATATTGGGTACAAATTCTACTAAATCTGCCTCACAGTGGACGTGAAAAATTGTTGGCGAGAAAATTTTTTGGGTGGACAAACTTGTGGATTTCCTGCCAACGCTCTGGGAATCTAATTCTTTCTACTTAATAGTGAAGCTACCGTATATGCATGTGCATAAAAAGGTGGATTTCTGTAGTGGCCTTTCGATCGGGGATCTAACGAGGGCACTCCACTGACCCTGTGACAAAGCTAGAAATCTCTTTCTAGGTAATTCTTCATCTGTAGAGCGGGAAAGGGGAGTGAGAAAAGAAGTAGGAGAGCTAATGCTGCAGGTAGAAAATCAAATTCCTGCACACACACTAGTTATAAACTTCAACACATGCATTCATGAGAAGAAAAAACTCTGTAAATAACAACAAGACTAAATAGAATTTATCGATCACAAAGTATCAAGAAACCCCTTAGTCAAAGAAAGATGGAAACTCCTTCTTGTATTGATTGCTCAAACCAAAGTTGTACATAGTGGAGAAATAGAGGAAATTTAAGAATGAGGGGAAAGAAAGAATTTGGCTATATCCTTTGTTCTCTTAAGGTACAATATACTCTTGAGTTTACAAGATCAATCACCAACCCTTTGCAATGGGAATGGCATTATAATTTATAAAATGAGAGGTGAATTATCTTCTTCCTCGTGACCTTTCAAGTACCTTAATATGACTTAAGACTATTCATATTCCACTTTAAATATTTAAGTCCCTTTTATAATAGCAAGGTGACTTAATTTACATTATATTTATAAATTCATTTAAGTCATATTAAAAAGTGCAACCCTCAATGCAAAAATATAACATTGAAGAGAGAGAGTGTCATATAAGGAGTGAAGAGAGAAAGAGATAGAAGAGGAAGAAGAAAAAGAAGAAGAAGAAGAATTATGCCAAAGGATGAGTTGCTATAGCGGACTTGGCTCCATTTTCAGACTTTTCTCCACTTCGTAATCCTGAGAAGGCTTCTGACCTATCCAAAAAACCAACTTACTATTTTTAGTAAGTATGAGAAATCAGGTCCCCGATCTTCAATTTGATGTTGCGACTCAGTTTTACTCTTTCTCCCTGCATTCCTCATTCCTTTTGGATCAACCTTCTATTTTTAGCAGGTTCTTACAGGAACACTTACTGTTTTTATTAAGTGCCAAAAATGTTCGTTCTGGTGGATTCTCAGTTGTAGTGCACCTCCAATGTCTTCGTCTTCTTTGCAAGTTCTTCTATCAATGACTTTCCCAAAATAGTATTTCCTATGTAGTAGGTTTGCTATTTTTAGAAAATTTATCTCTGGGAGCTAGATTGACATGGAAAAAAAAATTGATATGGGTTTTTTCCCAATATCCTCGCTCTAAAATTTCGGGCCCACCCGCTTAATAATCTAGGAGATTTTAAAGTTTTAATTTTCAGACCTGGCAGTGCTTCTAGGTACTGCAACCATTAATGGACCTCAAAATTGTAGGTCTAGTTTTCTACTCCATTTTCAAAGAAAATTATATTTTCTATGTGGGTTTTTTCTTCTGGTGCTTCACGTGAAATCTTACTTCGATCCGGCAACCGGTTTGACGAGAAATCCCACTTCTTTCTTCATTGAGCCAGAAAGGAGATTTCTTCATTTTGGATGCTCTGTCACACATGGGGGTATTTTGAAGGTGTCTTATTGATGGCCTTGGGTAGAGGAATGAACAAAAATATATATCTTGTTGTTTCATGCTTCCATTTGGGAGATTTCTTCAACTTCTCATTTCATGGCTATGGAGTTTTTTTCGTTTTCTCCTTCTGTGTTTGATGAGGATTCCTTCTAAGACCTGCATGATTTCATGGAGTGGGAGGGGAGTGAATTTTTATCAGGTCTGGTTTGAGTTCTTGCAATGGTGGAGTGATGGAAGAAAGTTGTAAAGGAAGTATGGAGGAATGAAGTGCACACACAACTACTAGAAGTTAGAAGTGAAAAAAGCGGCACTTGGAAAAATTTCAAAAAGATATGCATAGGTAGGGATTGGGTGAATTTTTCCATGCTTGATTTCCCTAACCTCAGGGACATGAAGGACATAAACTTCCACAATGAGCAAGACGATGACACGTGGCACTAGATCCAACGGTAGGGAATGAAGGAGGGAAAAGTTAATTTAAAGCACTAGGAGCTGAAAGGAGGTCACATGGGTGTCCAAATGACTTCCTATGGGGGCTGGAAATATTTTTCAAGGTCTGATGTCCCCCACCTCAAGAGCATAAGGTACATAAAATTCCATGGTGGTCAAGAGCATTACATGTGGAGCTTGATCTGACAACAGGGAATACACACTCCAAATAAGCACCTAGGGGCTGAACTACAGCCACGTGGGTGTCCAAAAGACTCCCCATAGGGTCTAGTTGAATGTTTCCAACATTTATTTACCTTACCTTAGGGTACATGAGGGACACAAAATCCTACCATGACCCTGGTGCTGACACGTGTCCTCTCAAAAATTTGGCTAAGTCCTGAACTTGTGATAGTGATAACTTGAGCTCCTGATGGACCATTTTGGAAAAAAATTATATGATAATGACTAGAAATCACCTTCTAAATCCAATTATGGGGCTATCATGTCTTTATTATTCCATTTGATCCATGAAAAATCATATTTTTTATTTTTTACTCCACCTATGCCTGAGAAACACTGCTTGCAGACATGATGCGCCAAAGTGTTGTGAAAAATATTATTTCACCATCATGTAGGTATTGGAATCATATTTATGGGTATATATTTTTTTCTTCTAACTCCATCTGGAGCTCCCAAAATCTTCTTCTAAAGCCCAACAGTTGTTTTAGGTCTGTGTACCTCCTAGGCTTGTGAACCTTGTTTTTTACTCAGACTGCTCTAAGTCTTGGAAAATTTCCCCAAACCTTCAAAAATAATTTCCATTATGTTCCAAGGTATTCCTTGACCTCCATGTTTGATTTTGACCCTTTCATTCCACTCCATGGTGGTTGATCCAGTCCTGGGAATGCCAGTGATAACCCTTCCCAATACTGCCAGAAGATAGTATCTTTTCAGAAATCCCTAAAATGACCTAGGGAGAATGAATATACTTCTCTAAATCACCTAGGGGGGTGAGATAAAATTATTCAAGAGGTCATTTGGACTGACTAGACAGACCTGGGGTGTATTGAAATGATAGGAATTGAAAAATTCGACACTGGGGTATAGTTTTCATGCTTAGAAATTATCAATTTCCTTGTTGTACATTTGCATGACAACACATATGATACATGTTGCAGTAGCTGATAAACAAGCTGAAAAGCAAGTTACATCTATATAAGTGTAAGGTAAGTTATTTGTTATCCCTGTTACTATATGTTTTTACATTAGATCTACTAAATTCTTTATTTCTAATAAATTATATTCAAAACTAAAAATAAAAACTGGAAAAATGGATAAATCTTGTGTTGTACATTATGGGAATAATGTTGTCCACACAGTTAGTTAGTATCTTTTATAAGAAATCCTAGATTTACCTAGTTTTTCTATAGAATTTTATCTTTATGTTGCTCCTTTATGGTCTTATGATGTGATTATAGGTGTTAATTGTCTTTCCGAACATAAATCAAAGGTTGATTGTTTTGAAAAACATATTAGTTTTTTTTATGATCTCCATAAAACAACGAACATCCAAGGGATAAAACGTGAGATTTCAGTTAGAAAATTGTCAGCTATGGAACTTAAAAAGGCCAAAAACAAAGGCTAAATCTTGTACACAGTAAATATTTATGAAACAACTGAAGAGGATAGTGATTTATTAGAAAAATATTCATTGTTACAAAATTTCAGCGACGTGTTTCCGGAAGAACTACCTAGTCTTCCGCCCAAAAGGGAGTTTGATTTCACAATTGAGATCAAATTGGGAACCGAACCTATTTCCAAGGAACCATATCCAATGACTACCATTGAACTATTGTCTAAAGGTTTGATAATACCAAGTGTCTTACCTTGGGGAGCACCGGTAATTTTTGTAAAAAATAAAGATGGAACACTTAGGTTGTGTATTGATTATAGGATGTTAAACAAAGAAACAATAAAGAATGGATATCAAATTCATATAATTGATTATATGTTTGATCAAATGTGTGGTGTATTATTATATTCCAAGATATATATTTAATTTGGATATCATCAGTTAAAAATCAAAGATGAAGATATTCATAAAACAACCTTTAGGATAAGGTACGGGAATTATGAATTCACAGTTTTACCTTTTGAATTGAAAAATGAACCTACAAATTTTATGAATTTAATGAGTAATATATTTCAAGAATACTTGGACAAATTTATCCTTGTATTCTTGGATGATATTCTCATATATTATAAAAGTATCGATGAGCATCATGAGCATTTGAAGATAGTTCTTGAAATCTTAAGAAAAAGAGATTTTATGGAAAGTTTTCCAAATTTTCTTTCTATGAGTTAGGAGTACACTATCGAGGACATGTTATAAGTAAAGATGGAATAGTTGTTGACCCTTAAAATATTGTCGCTATAACTGAATGGCTTGCACCTAAGAATGTACATGAATTCTAAAGCTTCATGGGTCTTTTTGGTTATTATAGAAAATTTGTTAAGGACTTTTCAAAGGTTGTTGCACCAATAACTTCATTACAAATGCTTCTAGGGAAGGGATTGAAGGCATCTAATTAAAAAATGATCATGTTATAGCATATGAGAGTAGAAAAATCAAGCTACATGAACTGAATTATGATACCCATGACTTAGAGTTTGTTGTCATTGTTCATGCACTTCAAGTATGGAGGCATTATCTTTTAAGGAGACCTTTTGAATTAAACACTGGCCATATTAGGCTAAAGTATATTTTCACTTAGCCAAATCTAAATGCAAGACAATGAAAGTGGTTAGAGTTTCTATCTCAGTATGATTTTTACATAAGTTACATAGAGGGCAAAGAAAACAGAGTGACAGATGCACTATGTCATAGGAAACATCTTTCTACACTTATAACCTTGAGAATTCAGTTTAAAAATGAAGTAAAAATAATTATGGAATCTGATTCATACTTTCAACAAGTAAAAACAACACTTGCTACAGATCCAAATGACTCAAGATATAAAGGTTTTCACTTTGATGATGAATGAATCATGAGATATAACAATCAAGTATATATACCTTCGGGAAATGAGTTGAGAAAGAAGTTATTAGTTGAATTTCATAATTCAACTTATTTAGGACATCCTAGTAGTACAAAAATTCTTGATGATTTAAGACAACAATATTTTTGGAAGGGGATGAAAAATGATATAATTGATTTTGTGACACTTTTCTTACAATGTCAATGTGTTAAGGCTAAGAATACACATCCATCTAGTTTATTGTACCCTCATAGCACACCATAGTATAAATGGAAAGTAATTAGCATGGATTTTGTACAAGGGCTTCCAATGTCAAAAAATAAGCATGATGTTATTCTAGTTATTGTTGATAAACTAAAAAAATTAGCACATTTCATTGTTGGTAATCTTAAGGATGATTCCCCTGTTTTAGAAAAAATATTTGTGAATGAAATTTTTATATTAAATGGTTTACTTGAATTGATAATATCATATAGAGATCCTAGAATGAAATCTAGATTTTGGAAAACACTTAATAGATCCTTAGGAACTAAATTGAATTTTAGTTCAGCATACCACCCAGAAATGGATGCGAAAACTGAAAGAGTTAATCAAGTTTTTGAATATATGTTATCTATGTACTCCATGGATTAGCAATATAAATGTGAAGAGTACTTTCCATTAGTTCAATTTTCTTATAATACCATATATCATGCCTCTCTGAAAATCATACCTATCGAAGCATTCTATGGAAGGAAGTGAAGGACTCCAGTTAGCTAGGATAGGCTGGAGGATAGAGAGGTAATTAGACCTGAGATCCTTACTAAAATGAAACAAGTTAAAATGATTTGTGAACATTTGAAAGAAGTAGCTGATAGGAAAAAAAGTGATGCAGATCTCAAAAGGGTTGATAAGAAATTTGAACTTGGTGAAAAAGTCTTTTTGCGAGTAAAGCCAAAAAAGAGCTCTATAACCTTTAGAAAGGATGTCGAATTATCACCTCGTTATGTGGGACTCTTTGACATTATTCAAGTAATCAATCCTATAGCTTATCATTTATCTTTACCACCTACTTTATCATGAATGCATGATGTTTTCCATATTTCTCTACTTAAGAAATATGTTTCATATTTATCACATGTGTTAAATTGGAATTCCTTATAGGTCCAAGACCTAGGAATAATCGTGGTTAAACCCATTAGAGTGTTGGAAACTTGTCTGTTGCACTTGATAAATCGTGAAATTAGATACTGAAAGGTACAATCAGACCAGTTTAATGAAGAAAGTGCAACATGGGAAAACCTTGAGGACATGAAAAATTCTTTTCCACATTTATTTGAACAGAGTTGATTGTGTTGATTTATAATACTTAAAAATATTGTTCTGATTATATCAATAAATTTTCTAGTTTTGGGTAGATATTAACTTCATTAGTATGAAAAGTGCTAATTAACACTGAATAATTTATGGAAAATTTGGAATTCTCAATCTGGTTCTGATGTGAACTAATGAATAAAAGAGTTATAATTATAATTATATTTCTTATTTGAATGTTTGGACTAATTTTATCATCAGGATGATGATGATTTTTAGGAGGGAAGTATGTAACACCTCTAAAATGACTTGTATGTATGATGATTTTTGTTAAAGAAGGTTCAAATGTTGACAGCTGATTTTTTCTTAAAGACAGTGTACTCTTATGACTTATGAAATCATGGTTGTAATAGGTAATATGTTATCTATGGAAATAGATACATTACTAACATGTTTTTCTTAATTTAAAAGGATGTAACCCATATCTGTTTATGTAGAATAATTTAATGCTTGGGATTGGGAAAAATCAAGTTTCAATTTTCATAATTTATAATATTTAGAACAACAACACCTTGGATTAATTCTATTGATCCAAGGTATGTTTATAAATTTTCAAATCTTGTTGTCTTGGTGTCCAATTTGGACAGATGGAATAATTTTGGACCTCTAAGGCACGAATAAAGTGAAGGATTCTCTCATTGGATCTCTGCTTTGAATTGAAATGGGGTTACCAGTCTGAGCCCTCTTTTTTATTTAAGGTATGTTGCAAATTTTAAAGGATCCTATGACTTATTTTCACCGTGTTCCTTAAATTTGGAACCTTATCCTAAAGAATTAACCTAACCTAAGTTACTAAGTTTATTGTTATTAGGTGACTAATGAACCTAAGACTAAAGACTTAACCTATGGACCTATGTCCGTTCCTAAATTAATGTTGAACCTAACTAGGGGAATGAATAACCTAAAAGGACCTTTGCATTGATATGGGAAGAGGTAAGTGGGATGCAACAAACCCTAGGAATTCATGGCAAGTTATTAAGTCCCTATCTCTTTTTGTAGCAAGATTTGGCAAGGGAATTTGGAAAATTTATGAGGGTGAGTTACCATCTTCACCAAAGTTTTGGATGCATGAATTTTTAAAAATAAGTACCTACCAGATTTGGAGGTGGCAGTGGCAGGAAGGTAGGAAGGAATGACAGTCCTACTCTGCATATAATTTTTTTGAATTTGGAAAAATCACCTAGGAAAAAGATAGAGGGTTTGGTTTTGTTGATTCATTTGGTTTGGAGCTTGAGCTCTAAATGTAGTTATTTTTCAAACCTCGAGTTCATTTCTTGCATGCAATTTAGCTGTGCATGGGTTTTTCTTCCTTGCATGGCATGGAGGGAGGGAGTTGGCATATAGAAGGTATAAGGAGGAGTTAGATGAAGTTTGTGTTGTTTTCATTTTGAAAGAAGGATTCAAGCTCTGCTTGGATATCTCTGTGAATCAGTGAAGGAGAAATGATATCAGGAATGATAGGATCTATCCATTAAGTCTTATGCTTTTACTTAAATTCTCATAAAAATAACTCTGCTCTTAGGGAATCATTTGAATTTTTTATGATTCTCTTGCTTCTATTTTTTGTGATGTTTTAATGGTATAATTTTCAAACCCTATTTGGATAATGGAAATATGTTCTGGATTTTCAGATTTCTTGTTTATATAGTTGGGTTTTTATTTAAATATTTCTACATGGGCTTGAAAAGAAATCCCAAAATCCATATGTGATCATTGTTGAACTATTTAAACTTTGTTGGTGTTCTGGGCTGCTTAAACTCGGTAAATATGGGTCTAATAGAGGGTTTGGTATTGTTGATCCATTTGGTTTGGAGCTTGATCTCTTCATGTGGTTATTTTTCGATCCTCCAGTTCTATTCTTTCATGTAATTTAGTTGTGCATGAATTTTTCTTCCTTACATGACGTGGAGGGAAGGAGTTGTCCCGAAGAAGCTATAAGGAGATGTTAGATGAATTTTGTGTTTTGTTTGCATTTTTAAAGAAGGATTGAAGATCTTCTTTGATATCTCTATGAATCAGTGAAGGAGAAGTGCTATCAGGCATGATCAGATCTATCCATTAAGTCTTACGATTTTACTTAAATGCTCATAAAAACAACTCTACTCTTAGGGAATAATCTGAATTTGCTCTGATTCTCTTGCTTTTGTTTTTTGTGATGTTTTAATGGTATAATTTACCAAACATGTTTGGATAATGGAAAGCATGTTCTGGATTTACAGATTTCTTATTTGGATAACTGGGCTTATATTTAAATCTTTCTGCATGGGCTTGAAAATAAATCCCAAAATCCACATGTGATCATTGTTGAACTGTTTAAACTTTTTTGGTGTTTTGGGCTGCTTAAACTTGGGAAATATATGTCTAATTGAGCTTTTTACCTCCATCAATAAACTTTGGTTGGAAAAATTTGGAATGTTTGGTTTTCATTACGATTTTCCATAACTCCTTCGTGAATATAGATTTGATGGTTGTTATTAATGTTTCCTTTTTGGTTATTGTATGAAGACTTCAAAATGATTACTATGGCTTGAATTTTATCATTGTCTATGATTTTTTGATTGTCGATTTATGTGTGTATCCTTCCTATTGAAGACTTTTTGACCCTGTGTGTGTATTGTAGAAGAATAAAATAGTGTGGGTTTTTCTTGGTAATTGATTTAATGTCTTCATGGACTTGCATAAGATCTTTTGGTTAGTATTTTAGGACCTGTAAAAGAATAGTTGTATTAATCTGTTGAAATGATTAGTTGTTTTTATGAAGGCTTGTTTTGGAAGCAAGTAAAGGGGATATGATATTTTGTTCTATCCCTTTTGGTCTTTGGGTAACCTATGAATTTGAGTCACTTGGTTCTAAGAGAGGAAAAATCTCTATAGTACTGGTTACTAGTGTTTGTTTTTGTTGTTACCTGAACCTCTTGAAAAATCTATCGACCTTGACTTGATGTTTTTTATTAGCATGTTTCTCAGACCTGTGAGGCTAGCAAGTTCAATTTTAGTTCTTTCTGAACTTAGGTAATGCTTTCTTCGTTAAAATGGAATGTTGGCTCATGTTTTGGTTACATCATATTTCATACTTCGTTTTCTTCACGGATCTAGGTTTTAGGAAGTTTGTTTCAGACTTATCCTTTTATTAATCTCTTTCTTTCCTCTCTGAATCTTGTAGGGAAACAAATTACTTGTTATCCTTGTGGGATTTGAGGCTATCTAAACTGTCTCCTTGAATGAGGAAAGGTAATGAAATTTTGTTTCTCTTCATTTCATTTCTCTCTTCTAGTTTTTGATGTTCATTTAATTCAAACCCTGAGCAAATATCTGTTTGGGATTTTGGCTTGAGTCATTAGGTAACTGACCTTTGTCATTATAGGTTTTTAGTTACTTAATGTTCTCATTTAATCATACAAATATTCATGAAGTACTAATCACTCTATCTCTCCTTCCTCTAATCTTATTACAACTTAAAAACTTGGTAAAGTTTATGTCCCTTTGCTAGTCTATTACATTTATGTAACTTCTTGGCTATTTGATAAGATGAATGCAGAATATTTTGGGAAGTATGGCTGAAGTTGAAAATATTTGGATGGAGAATTGAGTTTGGTTTGAAAATATTTGGAAGGATTATTTTGTTTGGTTGGAAATATGTTGATGGATTATTGAGTTGGTCTAAATTATAAACTTAACCATACCACTCACTTAGAGTAATGATAGCAATGGTGTATCTTTCTAGGTTATGAAAATTATCTCATTTTCTTGTTAATAGGAACCATAATTTTGATTGAGGTCTAATATAGTTGGCATTAGTTTTTTAATTTGAAATGGGTTCCTTTTTCTAACCTTGAGTATTAGGATACTGTAAGTAAGGACACATTAAATGTTATGATGATTAGGATTATCCTAACTTAATTCTTAACCTTTAGTATGAATGTAGGTTAATGAAATATTTAGATTGAAAGTAATGTTTATAAATGTTTCACTGTTGATTTATGCTTAAACGATAGTTTAAGTAGTTACCTTCTTAGATTAACAAGTTTAATTGAGTGATGAACTTAAAATGTAATACATGAAGGTAATATTGAGGACCAGATGAATGTTTAATTCTCATTAATTACTGCTTGAATTATTTTGATAAAAGGAAAATATGAAGGAATGATAAAGATATTTTATATCATGACCTAACCTTTTTTTGACTTAAAGAATATCTCTTTCTCTCTCTTTAAATTGAAATTATGATCTCCTTTTTTGTTGAGTCTTTCCATTTTTTATTTCTGGACTGTTTCATAACATCAGGGTTCTTTTTATGAAATAGTTAGCTAAAAGAACTTTGTTTTAATGATTAGTGCTTATAATGCTCAGTTCAATGAACTGATCTATGCTAGCAATTTTTGAGATGGACTACGGGAAAGATGAAAGGAGAAATACTTAGTTTAAGTTACATTTATTTTATTTTGAAGAATGAATCTTTACTTTGATAAAAAAATAAAAGGGGGTTAATTACTAAGATGTACTTAATGAAAAGAAAATTGTAATGAGAAAAGAATGGATGATGTTTGGCAATATTGATATAAGAGTTGTTTGGAATTAACAAATGTATCACTCTTTCCTGATGAATAAAAGATGTTTGAATTTTGTTAATACTTGTAGAAATAATTTCTTGGCTTGGATTAGGTTGAAATGATAAGTATTACCTTGAATTAGGAGGGTAGTTCACATACTTATATATTATGCAATGGCTTGGGTTAGGTGTCTGAGTTGTTTTTTTGAAGGGTTTCTCTAGATGGGATACCACTTATAAAGTTAATTATCTCATGACACTCTATCATTGAAAAAGGGTTTGTAATTAACTTATAGGGATGTATGTGTTCCAACCTTGTTTATAATTCTACATATGTAATTTGAATTTATTATGGACAAAGGAATTCTATTTTAACTCATTGGACATTATTCCATGAAATAGAAAATAAAGAGGGGAAAATCCCATGTGGGTATACTTTAAGATTAAGTTATTAACTTATTAGGTATATATAAACAAAGGGGTGAATGGGTGCAATTGTTCTTCCTTATGCAGATTTCCTTAATCTAAAAATGGAAATTACATAGCTCAATAACATTTATGTCTAAAAGAGACTTAATGTTATTTTTCAGTTGTAAGTTTTATCAGATAAATGATAAACTAATGCAAGAAAATAAATAGGTTGGGAAGAAGATTTTATCTACTTACCTA
Organism: Taxus chinensis; assembly: GCA_019776745.2. Classification (NCBI taxonomy): domain Eukaryota; kingdom Viridiplantae; phylum Streptophyta; class Pinopsida; order Cupressales; family Taxaceae; genus Taxus; species Taxus chinensis. Next base: position 207,850,115 of record CM034146.1, read on the forward strand.
CCTTAGATATAGTTATAACTTTTAACCTGTTAGGTTAAAGAACTTGCTCGAACCATTAAGGATGTCGACATTATATTTTAAAGAATAATTTAATATAACATAAAATTCACTATAATTTATGTTTATCCAGTTTATGATACTTGGTTGGATGTTGATACACACCAACTGTAGTGAAGTACCTTCGTAACTACATGAGTCATTACAGGGTTACTACGTTGCAGTTGACATGTTTAATTACCCTTCGGAGTTTTTTCAACTAGACTAACATAAGTTCTTGACCTATTCACTGTTCTACCTTATTCAAGGATAGGAACATGACCTAGTTACGGATTCAACCCTTGATTACTTAGGATAACTAGAGACACCTAATCGACTGAGTCAATTGAGTATGTTTATGTACCCTTAGTCACCGCAAGCAGTCACCCACACTAGGGCATGTTGCTAAACTTATCTAGGGTTATACTTTGAATTGTTTGGACTGACAAAGATCAGTAAAGACCAATCTAGATAATAGATCAAGTGTAGCAAAGGAATTTTTTTTTTTACGAGTATGACGTCTAGGAATGCAAACATGATAAACATGTGTAAATCATTGGCCAAAGTATCACAAGTTGTTGGTTGTGTTGTCCTATGTCACTTAGTTTAAGAAGAGAGATTTCAAATGAATATCAATAAAACATATTCATATTGGATCTTAAATAGAACACTTGAGTACCTCTAATAGGGTAAGGAAACTAATTATACTTTGTGTACACATTACTAAATAACATGAGAGATCGGATGGCACCGAATCATGAAATGAGAGATCGGTGTTTCACTGAGTCATTACAACTGCATATAGTTTTGTGTTATGGGATAGTTTATTTTTTGAATGTGTTTTCTTGTGATTCCCATTTAAACAACCCACTTTAGACCCAAGAAACAACCTAGGGTTAGTTATAAAAATTATGGAATAATTTTTTTATTAGAAGTGTCCATAACCAGGTTGCAAGAAAATAATTGACACTAAAAGGTTCTGAAACAAGTTTAATCTACTGGAACATACTTTTATTTTATTATAAATTATCAGAGGTCAGAAGGTCCAAATTTTAGGGTTAAAAGTTTCTACTAGGTTTAGGGGGCAAATTATCACCATACCCACTCTCTAACAGGCTCAGATTTTCAACTTAATTTTTCTCACACTTAACACATTCAAAATTTCCCTAAATTATCTCCATTGGATAGGAAATTTTCTCGTTGTTCCAACGATATAAAGAATTCCTCCTAACTCCTTGTAAAACTTTAGTTATGGAATGGTGGGCCTTAGGGGTCAAATTTTCCAAAAGGAGCGAGCCCAGGGATGAAAATTTTCCAAAGGGGACGGGTCAGTGGGTTGTGGGGAGACTTAGCCAATTTTTCTCTTATGTGAGGAAAAGATCGAAATTATACCACATGTTTATGGGTCCACCAGGGACACGTCATGCCCAACAACCACGACAGGGAGGAAAGGGAGAGGGAAGGGCAGGGCAGTGAAAGTTTCAAGGAATTTTCACCAAGGAGGGGGAAATGGGTAACTTTTTTGCGCGGGTCCACGGAAAGGTCTTAAAAGGGAAAGGGTGGGAGTGCTAGGCTATGGGAAATTTCAAGAAAAATTTCCAAACCAAAAATTAAAAAATTTAATGGTCATGAGGGTTATGCCCCCTCTGCTATCACCCCATGCTGCCACGTGGCAGTACCCGATGGATGCGGGATTAGAGGCCGGTGGGGAAAAAAGTAAAATTTTCCAAAAATTTTAAAAAGGGCCCCAGGGAGAAAATGATGCTATGCCTCCATCATCACCCCATGAGGACACGTGGTAGCCTCTGATTGGCTGCAGGCTAGAGTAGGAAATTTTAAAAATTTTCCCCAAGAATTTTTCAAAAAAAAATTCTAAGTATTTTTAAAGGGGTTTTTCTGGGCCACGGGCCTGCTAGGGAAAATTTTCCCAAATTTTCCCACCAAGGAAAAATTCAAAGGGCCATAAATTTTGCTAGATAACTTAGTTTTGAGCAAACAAGGACTTTCTGGAAATCTCTCAGTGCCCTCTTTACACAAGAGTGATCAATTTTACATTTTGATAAAGTTTGAGGGGTCATTTTAAAGAAAGAATTCAGCAAGATTTTTAAAAGCAAATTGGTAATTTTTAACTTATAGATTTGGTTCAATTTGATCTTCTCCTTCACTCAACATCTCAACAGACATTGAGGATTATTCTAGGAAGGATTTAGGATGATTGAGGAAGGGAATTTTACTTGTTTGATTTCCAATTTGCATCTTTCCAACAATAGACAGAAAATGACTGTGAAAAGGTTTGGGCTTAAATTTTACAATTTTTTAAATTATTTCTTAAGTTTTCTTTGTCAAAATGAAATCATGATATCCTAACATACTAGATTTAAACATTTTAATGTTGGTTATTTAGTGTAGGTTCGAACTATGCATTTTAATTAAATTATTTGCCAGTTGTAAATTTACAGCAGAGATCAATTTCTTAGGGATTTAATTGTCATTTCTACTTCCAATTATTAAATTTCCTTTCCTTTCTAATCTACTACATTTAAGTGAATTATACAAACCATTCTAAATCAAAAAGCAATACTGAAATTCAATTTTATACATTTCCAAAAGATACAAATCATGTATTATTTTCCACATGAATTTCTTCCCTAAAAACAAAGATTCAACTATCTCTTTTTCCATGCAATAAAAAATTGAATTCATTCCATGATAGCCCTAAGTTTTTTCCTTCTTCAATCAATCATCAAAAACAAGAATCTAGTTTCTATCTTTCATAAAATCATATATTTTAAACAAGGCAAAATAATACAATTTCATCTCACATGTTTCTTCCTTTTTCCTTCTTTTTTTTCAAATAGGGATTTCATTCACAATTTGATATTCCAATTTAAATCAACAATGCAATGAGGGAAGGTCTTGCAATTATTTATTGACTTCAAAAATAAATACATCTTTACATTCTTCCATTCCTTGAATGTAATTAGCATATTTCACTCTCTTTCTTTCAAATGTATAGAAAAAAATATAAATATATTTCACAATTCAAATATGCAACTTTCATAGCCAATTACATACATGTTTTCTTCACAAAATACATTACAATTTCATCCACTTTAAAGTGGGAAAGGTTACAAATGAATTTGTTTCACAAGGAACTGGAAAAAGTGTCTTCTTATGCTCCAGAACAACAACATGCAAGTTTCATTTTTCTTCCAATTTGATCACAAAAAAAGTGGGGGAAAGGAAATGATCTCCACCCAACCAAGAAATCCAATGAAAGGAGAATCCATCCTTCATCATTGGCCCCTGAGCCCTAACCACATTAAAATAAAAGGTTTGATTCAACACATGGCAACAATAGGCTTCCACGACACACAACATTATTTCAACATTAATAATCAAATTAAAACACAGTTCATCAAAAACAAAAATTTACAACTACATTTGAAATCATTCAAACATAACTTAGGCTTGATCATAGAAGCCAAAGTAGTAAGGACTATAGGGGAAGCTACTTATGCCTCCCAATGGCAATTGGGCATCCACCTGTAATAAACTGTCAATAAAATTCACCAAACATATCCTTATGCCCCCCACAATCCCTCCTTATGCCCCCCACAAAGTAAGAAATGCAAGCTATTTCTTTTCCATGGTGGATCACAATCCCAAACTCCCTCCACAAAATATGATGCCACTAGCATTCCCTTATGCCCCTTCCCCCACATGAATTCCCCATAACCTTCTCCTATACCATCCCTATGGCAGTATACCAAAAAAACCAACAAATAACAAAACATACACCATCCACACAGTTACAAAAAAAAATAGCAATATAAGAGAACTCCTCAGCTCCTACCTCTCCATAGTAGTATTGGTTTCCAAACAACAAGCTTCACTGCCAAAACACAGTACCAAAATAGCAATGCCAAGTATGAAATTATCTCCAATCTCCTCCAAAATCCACAGGAGCTCCAAAAAGACAAAATGTGCCCCAAAGAAGTATGTAAAATGATTCAACAACCCAAAACAAGTAAAGAGTTTGAATTTTATAGAAGATAGAAGAGAAGATGATGATGTGGATCCATGTAGGATGCCACATCACACATCCTCAAATCCAATCACAAAAGACAAAATTCCATTCTCCCAAGCACAATAAAGAGGTGGGTGAAAATATGACAAATTAACTTGCACACTCTAAAAAGCCCACACCCTAATGGACTGAAAATTAAATAAAATGTAAGAAGAGTGCAATCAAAACTTGCAACATGATTTATAAAATGCATTAAAAAGGTCTAGAATTAGCCTTCCAACCATACGTATGGTTGTTAAATTAAATTTAGAGGTATGGGACAAGTTTTACTTGTCCTAAAAGGCTCCAAAAACATCCTCCAAGGAAAAATTTGAATTTCCAAGAAGGTGGAGTGTTTCTTACTCCAAAATCAGACTTAGACAACTCTTACACATCCCTAATCTATTAGTTACAAAATCCAAAAACTTTTATAATTATTTCCCCATATCCCAATTTGATTAATTAATTTTTAACCATATGTCTTCTCTCATTAATCTACCATAATTGAACTAATTAAAAGAAAGGGACACATCACTAATAAAATACATACAACAATAATAAAAAGGAAACACATAAAAAAAAACCATGGTCACATATAAAGATGATCCCCCCATGGCAATCCATAACAACAAACAAACACAACAAAACAAAACAAGTTACCATGGTGACCTGTTTGAATTCACCTAGAATTCCATTATGGTTGGTCTCCAATCCCCCAATGTTTGTTGTGATATTTTAACCCACAAAACACAAATACCACCTTTGGCCTCGGGGCCATATCAAAACATCCAACATGATATAAATAAAATCACAAAATCATCTATACATATGAATCACAACAACATCAAGGAAATTAACAATATCACTTACAATATATATCCACAACTATATCATCATCATATAATGTCTATTTTCTAGGTCTACTTATAATATCTAAAATCACATGTCCAAAAAACATCCATGTCAAATAGTATATCATCATCCACATATGAGTGTCTCTAATAATCATCGTGCATCATAACCAAATCAAGATCAAAATAATCCATGATCAAATAGCTAACATCATACTAACTCAAAATCATAATAATGTCCATAATGTAATCAACAATATCAAGATCAGTATTAAAAGGGTGTCAAAGGGAAGTGGGTACTACATCCCCTTCCCCTTAGACTCAAATTCCTCCTGGAAGTCACTAGAACAAATGTGGAAACTGAACTCGTAATGAAGTAACATCCTCCCATGTAGTTATAGTCTCATCATATATGTCCCATTATACTCAAACCTGATCAACCTCTCTGTCTCAAAGGCCTAGGGTCCTGCGATCTAGGATGCGAAGGGGCTCCACGATCACCTACCCCTAATCCTACTCCTACAATGATGTCCAATCCAACACATGAAAATTGTCTGCAATATATCTCCTAAGAACTGAAACATGAAAAACATCATGTATGGGAAACAAGTTGGGTGGTAATGCTAGACAGTAGGCCAAAGGGTCGATACACTCAAAGATATCAAAAGGACCAACGAATATAGGAGATAACTTAGATCCTTTTCCATAATGGATAGGGCTCTTGTGTGGCCAGATATGAAGGAACACCTTCATGCCCACATCAAAACTACGATCGATCCTATGTTGATCTGCGTACTTCTTCTACCTGTCCTAAGCCTCCTATAATCTCTACCTGATCAACACCACTTACTTCTCCACATTCTATAAAAGTGCTGGTCCAAGAGATACTCTATCCTCTAACCTATTCCAACTAAGAGGTGTCATGCACTCTCTACCATACAAAGCCTGAAAAGGGTCCATGCCTATGGAACTCTGAAAACTATTATTATAGGAAAACTTGACTAAGTAAAGGTACTCCTCCCATTTAGACTACTAATCCATCACATACATCCTGAGCATGTCCTCTAAAATCTGATTCACCCACTCAGTCTATCCATCTGTCTTAGGGTGATATGTTGTGCTCAAGTTGATTCTCGTCCCAAGGACATACTACATGGTAGTCCAGAAATGGGAAGTGTACAAAGGATCGCGGTCACAAATGATCTTCTGTGGAATCCCATACAACCTAACAATCTCATCCAAATATACTCGTGCCATTACTCTAGTTGTATAATTTGTCTTCACTGGAGAAAAGTGAGCCACTTTTGTCAATTTATCCACCGTGATGATGATGGCGTCATTGTGATATCTTGACATTGGTAGCCCAATAATGAAGTCCATGGAAATGGTGTCCCACTTCCATTTTGGTATAGCATGAGGATAAAGAAGGCCAGCTGGATGTTGATGTTTGGCCTCAACTCTCTGGCACTTTAAACATCATGACATAAACTAGGCCACGTATCTATGAAGTCCTCTCTAATGATATAACTATCTCAAGGTGGTGTGCATCTTTTTCACCCTAGGATGGGCTGAATAGGGTGCACGATGTGCCTCTACCAAGATGACCTGCCTCAAGCCTCCATCTCTGGGAACATAAATCTGGCCTTTGTGCCTGAGAATACCATTTTCCTCTAAGTAAAAACCATCAAACTTCCCCTCAAGGGGTCTATGAGAATTGATCTCTTCTCGTGTTGCAACGTAGAAGCTGTCAAGAGGAAGCTGCTGAAGAATCCTACTCCGCAAAGATGTGCTCACTAAGGTGTCCATAACCACATGTATCCATATGATGAGAGTGTCTGTTACCACATTATCCTTCCCCTTCACATGCTTGATCTCCATATCATACTCATAAAGAAAATACATCCAACGCTACTGACAAGCATTGAGATTGGGCTGTGTGAAGAGGTGATGAAGACTCAAGTGATCTGTCATGAGTGAGAATCTCCTACTAAGAAGAAAGTGTCTCCATCTAACCAAAGCATACACAAATTATGAAATCTCAAGATCATGAGTTGGATAATTGAGCTCATAATCCTTGAGTTTGTGAGACTCAAAATCCACTACTTTTCCCTCCTGCATCTGCACACCTCCAAGCCCTACTAAGGAAGCATCTGTGTAAACAAAGAACTCACCATGTGGATCTGAAACTGTAATGATAGGAGTTATATTGAGGCACTCCTTTAGTGTCCTGAAGGCCTACTTGCATCTATCTGACCAAACAAACTTCTTCCCTTTCCTCTGAAGGGAAGTGATAGGGTGCACAATTTGAGAGAAGTCCTGAACAAATCCCCAATAGTAACTTGCTAATCCCATGAATTTGTGCACCTCGGTCACTATAGTGGGTGTTTTCCAATCCATAATGGCTCTAATCTTGGAAGGATCAACCGTGATACCTTCCCTAGAAATGATATGACCTAAATACTGTACCTCTGTCTGAAAGAAATCACACTTCTCTAAGTTCGTGTAAAGTAGCTGCTCACAAAGACACTGAAGAACCTAGCGAAGGTGCCTCTCATGCTCCTCACGCATAGGTGAGTAAATCAAAATTTCATCTAGGAATATGAGCATGAAGCTATCTAAAAAGGTCCTAAATACCCTATTCATCAAACTCATGAACACTGTTGGGGCATTAGTCAAACCAAAAGGCACCACTATGAACTCATAGTGCCCATATCTCATACAGAAGGTGGTCTTATGAATTTCTACCTCCAAAATCCTCAGATAATGATAGCTTGACTTAAGATCAATCTTATAGAAAATTGTGGCTCCCTTCATCTGATCAAACAAGTCATCAATACATGGAAGGAGATAACAATTCTTGATCGTTACCTTATTCAGCTGGTGGTAATCTATACACAACCATAAGGATCCATCCTTCTTCTTCACAAAGATTACCAGTGCACCCCAAGGGGATACACTAGGATGGATAATTCCTTTCTCCAAAAATCCCTCAAGTTGTAACTTAAGCTCACAGAGCTCTAGGGTGGTCATCTGATATCGTGCTCATGAGATAGGTTCTACTCCAAGAACTAGATCTATATGAAAATCAATCTCACGTGGGGGTGGTAACCCAGTAGCTCCCCTAGAAATACATCTAAAAACTCTCTCAAAATGGGATGATCATCTAGTGATGGTCCACTAGACCCATCCTCTGATCTGTCACTAACTGTAATAGCATACATCTGAAAACCCCATCGCACACACTGCTTAAGTTTCATAGCGGATATGGTGCAAATGGAAATGAGTCTCTTGACCCCTAAAGGCACTGACTCAACTCCCAAATCAATTACACAAGATATAGTCTTGTGATAATAATCCATCTTGGCCATATGTGTAGATAACCAATCCATACCCAAAATGAATCCATACGATCCCAAAGGAAGGATACAAATATCTGAGGTAGTGGTGAAGGGTCCCAAATCCACTACACACTCTTTAACTAAGGAGTCTATAGAGATCTTAGCTCTAGAAGCCATCTCGATATCCCAACTATGACCCTACCTAACTACCACTAGCATGCATCGCTCTACTAAAGATGGTGCAATGAAAGAATCATAAGAACTAGAATCAAACAATATAGAGGTAGGAATACCCCCAATTCTACTTGTAGTCTCAATGATTGTGCTCTGATGCTCTTCCTGGTGGTTCTCAACCACTACATAAATCCTATGGCTATGTCCCATGTCACCATCATTCAGCTCTGAGTTCTGTGTCTTACCCTTGTTATTAGGGTTCTGTGGGTAGTCTCTCCAAAATTTTCTAGTAACTCCATAACCAAAACACCCTCCTGATCCTCCCTAATGAGTAGTACCTCTAGTAGGTTCCCTGGGAGTCTGTGGTGTGAATCCTGATGATTTGGCTATGGTTTACGAAGGTCTCTACTAGCGAGCTCCCATTGACTGAGCTCTAGGTCCACCCTATTTCCTGATGGGACCCCTAAGAGGAGGCCCCATACTCTGACCTTTCTATGCATCAACTCTCTGTGGAGGTCTATGAGGAGGGTGGGACTGTTGTTTTTGTGGCCTAAAGGATGAATGTGTTGAACCCTGGCCACCATAAGGAAGAGGTAGTAACCCCCTCAATCTACTATCATGCATCTGTTATATGTGCCTCTAGACTTGGTCCTTAGCCTGTTGGGTCTTCCCCCGAGTCTCCTCTACTATGTATGCCTTCTCAATGGCCTCATCTAATGTCTATGGGCAGTGGATCTGTACTGCACCTCTAATGTCTAAATTCAGGCCCCATATGAACTTGTGAATCCACACCTACTCATCCTGCATATACTCAACATTCTGGAGTACGTCTAAAAATCTACTCTCATACTTTTCTATTGAAAGAGGTTCCTGTCGGAGGTCATGGAACTCATCTATCCTCTACTGATGAACCTCCATGACAAATATCTAGTCCTAAATCTCTCCTCAAATACCTCCCAGGGCACTATCTCAGAATCTACATGGAGCTTCTACTCCTCTATCCTCTACCATACTCTTGATCCATCCCTCAATAGATGGATCATAACATGAGCTTTCATGTTGCTAGAACAAGGACAGAGCTTGAAGAAACCAGTCAAGCTCACTAGGCAAGCCTCTGCTAGGAATCCACCTATGTCACCTGAGTAATGTGAGGTTCAAAGCTTTAGGATCTCCCTTATGTAATCTGTAGCTATGGTATGAAAACCTCTATGTCTCTCTGTGTGCTCATCCTTAAGCCTAAGGCTCTGAGACCTCTCTCTACACTCTGAAACTCAGGCACCCTGTCCCCTCTATGGTGACTCTACTATGGCTGACTCTACATGGGAGTTCTCTCCTCTATGCTCCTTACTAGGTTGAGGAGATACTTGGCCATCAATGGAAGGGAATCTGTCATGGTTGGTTGTATGTCCTCCTCCTAATCCTCCACATAGAGCTGCATTAACATCCTGAAGAGTCTAAAAAATCTAGGGTAGGATGATTTCTACACCCTAATCTAGTGGTGGTGGTGGTAGTAAGTTTGAGTCTATGTGAAAATTCCTCCCACCTCATATATGTCTCCTACATAGACCAAAGCAAGAGTTAGTTCATTTTTTTAAGTTTTATTTAATTTCCATGTTTACTAAAAATATGCAATTTCTAAACTAAGTTTTTTTCCTAGATTTTAAAAAAAATGTGCTAGGTTTAAGTTTCATGTCCCAAGTTTTCTAGCGTGCCCAATGGTCCAAGATTTTAAACCACTACTCTGATACCAAGTGTGATTCCCATTAAAACAACCCACTTGAGACCCAAGAAACAACCTAGGGTTAGTTAGGAAAATAATGGAATAAATTTTTTTATTAGAAGTGTCCACAACCAGGTTGCAAGACAACAGTTAACACTAATAGGTTCCGGAACAAGTTTAATCTACTGGAACATAATTTTATTTTATTAGCAATGATAAGATGTCATAAGGTCCAAATTTTAGGGTTATAAGTTTCTACTAGGTTCATGGGGTAAATTATCACCATACCCACTCTCTAACAGGATCAAAGTTTCAACTTGATTTTTCTCATACTTAACACATTCAAAATTTCCCTAAATCATTCCTATTAGATAGGAAATTTTCTCACATTTCCAATGATATAAAGAAGTCCTCCTAACTCCTTGTAAAACTCTAGTTATGGAATGGTGGGCCTTAGGGGTCAAATTTTCCCAAAGGAGTGAGCTCAGGGATGAAAATTTTCCAAAGGGGACGGGTCGATGGGTCGCGGGGAGACTTTTCCAATTTTTCTCTTGCATGGGAAAAATATCAAAAAATTTCTATGCACCCACGGGTCTGCCAAGAACACATGGATCCCAACAACCATGGAAGGGGAGAAAGGGAGAGGGAAGGGTAGGGTGGCAGAAGTTTTGAGGAATTTTCACCAAGGACGGGGAAACAAGTAAGCTATGCGCGCGGGTCCGCATGATCATAGAAGTGTCTCAAAAGGGTAGGGGCGGGAGTGTGGGGCCATGGGATATTTCAGGAAAAATTAAAAAAAATAAAGGTCATGAGGGTTCTGCCCCCTCCACTATCACCCCATGCTGCCACGTGGAAGTACCCAATGGCTGAGTGATTGCGGGCGGCCGGGGAAGAAAAGTTAAATTTTGCAAAAAATTTAAAAAGGGCCCCAAGGTGAAAATGATGTTGTGCCTCCACCATTGCCCTGTGAGGACACATGGTAGCCTCTGATTAGTTGCGAGCTGGCGGAGGAAATTATAAAAAATTTCCCCAAGAATTTTGTTTAAATAAAATTCTAAATATTTTTAAACGGAATTTTTCAGGCTGCAGGCTCGCCAAGGAAAATATTCACAAATTTTCCCGCCAAGGAAGGAAAACTTCAAATGGCCATAAATTTTTCTAGAAATCTCGGTTTTCGGCAAACAAGGACTTTCTTGAAATCTCTTAATGCCCTCTTTACACAAGAATCATCAATTTTACATTTTAATAAAGTTTGAGGGGTCATTTTTAAGAAAGCATTCTGCAGGCTCTTTAAAAGCAAACTAGTAATTTTTAACTTATATATTTGGTTCAATTTTATCTTATCCTTCACTCAACATGCCCAAAAGACATGGAGGATTATTATAAGAAGGATTTATGATGATTTAGGAAGGTAATTTTACTTGTTTGATTTCCAATTTGCATCTTTCCAACAATTGACAGAAAATGATTGTGAAAAGGTTTGGGCTTAAATTTTGCAATGTTTTAAATTATTTCTTAACTGTTCTTTGTCAAAATGAAAGCATGATATCATAACATGCTATATTTCAATGTTTCAATGTTGGTTATTTAGTGCAGGTTCGAACTGTGCATTTTAATTAAATTATTTTCCAGTTGTAAATTTACAACAGAGATCAATTTCTTAAGGAATTTAATTGTCATTTCTACTTCCAAGTATGAAAGTTCCTTTCCTTTCCAATCTATTACATTTAAGTGATTTATACAAACCATTCTAAATTAAAAAGCAAAATTGAAATTCAATTTTATACATTTCCAAAAGATATAAATCATGTATTATTTTCCGCATATATTTCTGCTAGGTTGTGGAGCCTGTTTTCATGTGTGAAAGTGTTGAAGACTGTACACTAAGAGTACTGTACACTTTTCATGTATCCTAGCGATTTGGAGGAGGAGCTATATATGCAGCAACCAGAAGGATATGAAGTCAAAGGTAAAGAGGAGATGGTGTGCAAACTGAATAAGAGCTTGTATGGCCTGAAACAAGCTCCACGTCAATGGTATAAGAAGTTTGATAGCTTCATGATGGAGCAAGGTTATATCAGATGTCATTCTGACCATTGTGTGTATACAAAGAAATTTGAGGATGGAAGTTATATTATCCTGTGTTTGTATGTTGATGACATGTTGGTTACAAGTAAAAACATGCAGGAAATAAAATTACTCAAGAAGCAGCTAAGTGAATCCTTTGCTATGAAGGATTTGGGTGCAGCCAAACAAATCCTTGGTATGAGGATATCTCAAGATAGGAAGGAATAGAAGTTGACTTTATCTCAGGAAGAGTACATTAAGAAGGTATTAGACAGGTTTAACATGCAGGATGCTAAACCGGTTGGGACTCCTTTGGCAGGCCATTTCAAGTTATCAAAGGAGCAGTGTCCCATGACAGAGCAGGAAAGAAACCAGATGTCCAAGGTACCTTACTCATTAGCAGTTGGCAGTTTGATGTATGCTATGCTATGCACTAGGCCTAATATTGCCCATGCAGTGGGAGCTGTGAGTAGATTTATGAGTGATCCAGGTAAAGAGCATTGGCAAGTAGTAAAGTGGATCCTTCGGTATTTGAGAGGGACCATGGAGACAAATTTTTTGCTACATTGGATCAAACACCACTTTACGTGGTTATGTAGATTCAGATATGGTTGGAGATGTAGACAGTAGGAGGAGCACGACAGGTTATATTTACACTGTAGGTGGGACAACAGTTTGCTGGATTTCAAGACTACAGAAGTTGGTGGCTTTGTCAACCATAGAGCCTAAGTATGTTGCTGCCACAGAGGCAAGCAAAGAGATGATTTGGTTACAACAATTGCTTGAGGATTTGGGGCATAAGCAAGAGGAATGTAAGCTACATAGTGATAGTTAGAGTGTTATACACCTAGCTAAGAACTCTGCTTTCCACTCCAGGACGAAGCATATACAGTTAAGGTACCATTTCATCAGGACAGCTTTGGAGGAAGAGAAATTGAAGTTGGAGAAGATTCATACCAGTCAGAATCCTATAGACATGATGACCAAGGTGGTCACAAGGGAAAAACTAAAGTTGTGTTTAGCTTTGGTTGGTCTTCACAGAAACTAGTGAAGGGTTGAGAAGCTTGCTTAGAGGAAAACTAGTCTCCAAGTGGGAGATTGTTAGGTTGTGGAGGTTGTTTTCATGTATGAAAGTGTTGAAGAATGTACACTAAGAGTACTATACACTTTTCATGTATCCTCACCGGGGTTCGGGGCCGGGCCGGGGGCAGCAGCCCCCGGTAGCAGGGGTTCGAGGGCGCAGCCCTCGAGAAGCAGGGGTTCGTGGGTGCAACCCCCGAATTTTTTTTTTTAGGCGTAAAATTTTTTGGCCTCAAAAAATGCACCCGACATATCGGGAAACGTGATTTTCTCATATGGGCGAGTGTTTTGACCCATAGGTTTAAGGGACAGGTTTTGCCCATGGTTTTGATATCCACGGTTTTGTAAAACTGCTTAAGCAGTTGTCTATTTATATGGTCTTATGCATATGATAGATGTAAAAACAAATGTATTGCAGATGTGTTTTGAATTTGGCTGTGAATTCTGTAGAGTTTGTTGAGCATAGCTCCAAACAGATCTGGGTATTGTATTGAGAGAGCGATGGCTTGTAATAAAATCTGAGCAAGTGATTCTTGGTGGACGTAGCCCAAATTGGGTGAACCACATTAAATACTGTCTCTTTGTGTTGTGTTATTTTATTTTGCAATTTTATTTGAGATCTATAATAATTTATACATATTAGTTTCTACTGTTGCGATTCTGTGAGGGATTATTCCACATATTTTATTCCTTATTTCCTAACAATTTCTTCCCTTCAAATAGAGATTTAACTATCTCTTTTTCCATGCAATAAAATATTGAATTCATTCCATGATAGCCCTAAGTGTTTTCCTTCTTCAATCAATCATTAAAAACAAGAATCCAGTTTCTATCTTTCCTAGAATCATATATTTTAAACAAGGTAGAATAATACAATTTCAACTCACATGTTTCTTCCTTTTTCCATTTTTTTCCAAATAGGGATTTCATTCACAATATGATATTCCAATTTAAATCAACAATGCAATGAGGGAAGGTCTTTCAATTCGTTATTTACTTCAAAATGAAATACATATTTACGTTCTTCCATTCCTTGAATGCAATTAGCATATTTCACTCTCTTTCTTTCAAATGTATAGAATAGAATATAAATATCTTTCACAATTTGAATATGCAACTTTCATAGCCAATTACATACATATTTTCTTCACAAAATACATTACAATTTCATCCAATTCAAAGTGGGAAAGGTTACAAATGATTTTTTTTCATAAGGGACTGACAAAACTGTCTTCTTCTGCTCCAGAACAAGAACATGCAAGTTTTCTTTTTCTTCCAATTTGATCACAAAAAAAGTGGGGGAAAGTAAATACTCTCCACCCAACCAAGACATCCAATGAAAGGAAAATCCATCCTTCATCCTTGGCCTCTGAGCCCCAACCACAATAAAATAAAAGGTGTGATTCAACACATGGCAACAACAGGCTTTCACAACACACAACATTCTTTCAACATGCATAAACAAATTAAACCATAGTGCAACAAAAACAACAGTTTACAACTACATTTCGAAACAATCATACATAACTCGGGCTTGATCATGCAATCCAAAGGAGAAAGGACTATGGGAGAATCTACTTATGCCTCCAAATGGGAATCAGGCATCTAACTGTAACAAACCACCAATAAAATTCACCAAACATATCCTTATGCCCCCCACAATCCCTCCTTATGCCCCCCACATATTTCCTTATGCCCCCCACAAAGTAAGAAATGCAAGATATTTCTTTTCCATGGTGGATCCCAAACCCAAACTCCCTCCACAAAATATGATGCCACTGACATTCCCTTATGGCCCCCCAACATGGATTCCCCATAGCCTTCTCCTACACCATCCCAATGGAAATGTACCCAAATAGCCAACAAATAACAAAACATACACCATCCACACAAATATAAAAAGAAATAACAGTATAATAGAAGAACTCAGCTCCTACCTCTAAATGGTAACTTTTGTTTCCAAACAACACGCTTCAATGTCAAAACAATAATGCCAAGTATGAAATTATCTCCAATCTCCTCCAAAATCCACAAGAGCTCCAAACAACAAAAACACACCTCAAAGAAGTATGCAAAATGATTCAAGAACCCAAAACAAGTAAAGAGTTTGAATTTTATAGAAGAGTGAAGAGAAAAGAATGATGTGGATCCATGTAGGATGACTCATCACACATCCTCAACTCCAATCACAAAAGACAAAATTTCATTCTCCCAAGCACAATAAAGAGGTGGGTGAAAATATGACAAATTAACTTGCACACTCCAAAAAGCCCACACCCCAAAGGATTGCAAATTAAATAAAATCTAAGAAGAGTGCAATCAAAATTTGCAACATGATTTATAAAATGCATTAAAAAGGTCTAAAATTAGCCTTCCAACCATACGTATGGTTGGTAAATTAAATTTAGAGGTATGAGACAAGTTTTACTTGTCCCACAAGGCTCCAAAAATAGCCTCCAAGGAAAAATTCGAATTTGTAAGGAGGTGGAGTGTTTCTTACTCTAATATTAGACTTACACATCCCTTAAATATTAATTACAAAAGCCAACAACTTCTATAATTACTTCCCAATATCCCAATTTGATTAATTAACTTTTAACCATATGTTTTCTCACATTAATCCACCATAATTTAATTAATTAAAAGAAAGGGAAAAATCACTAATAAAATACATACAAAAATAATAAAAAGGAAACACATAATAAAATATACAAAACCCATGGTCACATATAAAGGTGATCCCCCCCATGGGAATCCCTAACAACAAAAAAATACAACACAACAAAACAAGTTGCCATGGTGACCTTGTCAAATTCACCTAGATTTCCATTGTGGTTGGTCTCCAATCCCCTGATGTTTGTTGTGATATTTTAACCCGCAAAACACAAATACCACCTTTGGCCTCTGGACAATATCAGAACATCCAACATGATATAAATAAAATCAAAAAATAATCCATACATATGAATCACAACAACATCAAGGAAATTAACAATATCACTTACAATCTATATCCACAACTATATCATCATCATATAATGTCCATTTTCTAGGTCTACTCATAATATCCAAAATCGCATGTCCGAACAACATCCATGTCAAATATTATATCATCATCCACATATGAGTGTCTCTAATAATCATCGTGAATCATAACCAGATCAAGATCACAATAATCCATGATCAAATATCTAACATCATACTAAATCAAAATCATAATAATGTCCATAATGTAATCAACAATATCAAGATCAGTATCAAAATGATGTCAAAGGGAAGTGGGCACTACAGTTCTAAATTATGATTTAGAATAGAGAACATTGTGTGGCAAAAAAAACAATTCCTTATTTCTAAAGTCTTACAATGGGAATGTTACACTAAGGTTGTAACATAATAATGGTTTAATAATGAAGGGTGGGACATGTAAAGATATCATAAACTAAACCTTTTTAGTGAATGATAATATCCAAATTAAGATAAGAGGTTATTGGGGTGAGTAAAATTATGTACTACTGAAAAGGGATATGTTGATGCAAACAACTAATGTTCTCATGAGTCCTTAATTTTTTTCTAATTAGGAATCCAAGTTATAATATGAATTAATGATCAACATAATAAGTACTCATACTTGAATTGTAAAAGCTAATAGGTCAATGTATGAAATGAAGGTGAAAGTAAGGATTACCATTTAGAGGATATATTCCTTAATATAAGACTTTAATATGAAGGGCTTAATCCGGGTTACAACTATAATGAACTACCTGTAGGAATCCAGTATAAGGTTTAATATGATACACTTAAATTATTATTAAGTCTAAGAAATAAATTATATGGACATACTATGAATTTTGGGACATCACCTCACCAAGTTGTGATTAATCACCATGCCAATACAGAACATAATAATCATGATTTAAAAGTGTTCCATATGCAACAAAAATGATATAACATATGTGTGCCTTATGTTTGGAGAAGTGCTCATATACATTCTTATTTCAAGTATAATCCATTGACCTTGTATTTTATATTGACTCGAGGAGGATGAAAATAATACTAGTAGGTAAGAGGAACTATAAACATAGTAACTAAGAATAGACACATATAATTGGTATATGGAAATGGTGAACATAAGACCTGACTTCTATTGGTTAAGTATATATGTCAAATAAAATGACATGAAGATCCATTCGGATCAAAGAGACTACCTTATTGGTGGTAACCTTATAAGTGAAGGGACTGGAAGGTATCTCAAGAAATGAACCTTGGTTTGGTATAGAGACTAGTATATAAAACACTCAGGAGGAATAGTATATCACTAATTTGGATGAAAACTATTGTAGAGAGATATAAATACATGTATGATAGATACTGATTGACAGAAAGGTGCAAAGGTGCATCTAGAGAACATGATTAAATGAGATTGAATATATTATGATTAATTGAAAATGATGAAATATATCATATCCTATAAACAACTTATTAACCCTGTATGTTATAAATATGGGTAAAGTATAACATTGATAACTAATTACTCACTTTGTAAAGAGAGATAATTATTTACATAGTTTGGAAAAGAATCGTTAATTATGTAACAATAAATATTGTAAGTACAGTACTAAGCCAGTGAGATAAACTTATATCTAAAAATTATATGCAGAAAATAATAGAAAGAACTTTTAAGAACTATATTTCACCTATTGTAATATAATGATGTAGAACCCTAGGTACGATTCGTTCATAGTAAAAGAGTTGTGGAATCTAAGGTAACATCTCATGATTCAATTATTTAAGTTACCATGTTCTAATTTAGGAATCTTGGTGGGTAAAATAACTATGGAAGCTACATGGTTGTATCCAATTAATGGCACAGTCATTAATTGGATACCACTACATAACATCTATACCGAGTCACCTCATCAAGACCCTAAGTTGGGACATGGTAATACATTAAGTACAAGATTTTTCAAAGTTACAAGTTTAGACTGTACCTCATGGAAAAGTACCCCCATGAAAAATTAGAATGGTGATGAGAAGATAAGTGGTCCAATAATAATGCAAATCATTATAGTGGCACCTACCTTCCTATATGAATTCTAAGTTGTCATAGTGGCACGTCTTCCTTTTGGTAATTCCAGATTTGTACCTTGTACGATACTTGTAGTTGGTTATGACACCATTGTTGAATGCTAATCTCTATAATTTAACAAGTGATTAGGTGAGATGATAAGCTCCCAATGGTGAGTGTGTCATCATGGAACCGAGCATGGCATACATGTCTCTAAAACTTTGATCAAAGTAGTGTAACTATTGATTACACTATAGTGATTTCACCAAGATCTAAGTTGAGGGATGCCTAGTGGGATTATGTGGTAGAACCAATGCAAACACTTAGAGATCATCACTTAACTACTATTTCTTGATAAAGGAAAGACCAAAGGATACACTTGTTGTATTGGTTTGTAATGAGCATTAAGAGTGATCAAGTAGGATTTGTATACTTTTATACAGATACACATGGTTTATGACAATCATCGGAATGGATTAATTTAAGGTTTATGTTATATTTAAATATATGGGTATTTAAATTGTGAATCATAAAGTTTAAAAAGAAAAAAAACCCCTTGATGAGAATTTACAATAGTTATAATTTTCACCTACCAAAATCTTTCAAAAATTTATTTCTGAATTTCTTTTATTTTAACAAAACCCAAAGTGCCTTTTTTTCATCCTTCTGTATGGTTTAGAATCACCAACAAGTGTGACCTT
Source organism: Taxus chinensis (assembly GCA_019776745.2). Classification (NCBI taxonomy): domain Eukaryota; kingdom Viridiplantae; phylum Streptophyta; class Pinopsida; order Cupressales; family Taxaceae; genus Taxus; species Taxus chinensis. Next base: position 207,869,216 of record CM034146.1, read on the forward strand.
TTGCTTTCCACACAAGTTATTTACCTTTTTCTTTTATCCCTTCACTTTCTTCCATTTCATTTCCAATGGATCCTAATTCTCCCATGAACGTACCTGTAAGAGATGAGGAATTCTCTAGATTCCTTGATCATAATACCAATGCATTGAAACATTTCCTTTCTACTTCTTATAACTGTGACTCATCAGGCCATCCCATTTATAAAATGCCAACTTCTATGCCCTCCATTTCCACTATCTCTACCATATCAGGAAATGCTAATGTAGCCACCCAAACTACTCTAGTGTTGCCTACTCATGTTTCGAAACAACCTACTTTTCATGTAACCTCTCCATCCTTGACATATTCTCTCCCACTAACATATGTAGTACCCATATCCACTACCCTTATTCTGTCATCATCAGTATCTTCTGTACCCATTCCTACACAACTACCATTTACGTCAATCTCTTCCACTCCATTTCAAATTTTGGTTGTTTCTATTCTCTAAACTCTTCCACTTGTCACCATAAGGATATTTCCACAATATTCTCCCACTTCCACCTTACCTACAACACAACCCATCACCTGAATGGCATATTTGAGGTATATTCCCTCCTCATCCACTACTTCCTACATGTCTATGTCTCAATTCACATACATGGCACAACCACATACTAGCATGCCTTTAATGACCTATTCATCTTATCAGGCCCCTTATACTTCAAGGGACATCCCTCAATCAAACCCCAAAATGGATCTCATTAAAATTATGATGGAGAAAATGTAGATGCTTGAGGCCTCATTTTCTAGGTCCTGTAACATCTTAACATATGATATTATTTGTAAGGTGTAACAAACCCATCCATCCCTCTATACCTATTCATCTATATCCCACACAATGGGAGCTACCTAAATTCAACCACTTCAACGAGTAAGGAGGACCCACAATAGAACTTACATTCATTTATACACACTTGTTACCTGATAGGCCATAATGATTCCTTGCTCATTTGTACCTTTCCCATGTCCCTATCAAGACCCACCTTAGATTGGTACAATAATTTTCCCAAACACTTGATCTTTTCCTTTAATCAATTGGCGTAGACCTTTCTCGATCACTTTTCAATAAACATTTCTAAAAAGGTCTTTCTGATAGATTCATATTATATTTGTCAATATGTTAACAAATCTACCATTGATTTTGTCATATGGTGGAGAGGCCTAATAAATCAGCTCTCCTTCACTCTCTTGCATCCTAATCTTGTAGATTTGTTTACAAGGGTGCATGCCAGATACATTTCCCCAACTCTTCAGGCTCAAACATTTTGTAAGTTTGACGATACTTTTACAATGGATAGGAAGATTGAGATCCACACCCTCGATGAAGACAAACTAAAACTGCATAACAAAAAATTTGTCTTTAAATAAAATGAGTCTTCTTCAAAACCACCAAACAACCATTCAAATCCAAAAGGATCCACTAATATGCTAGTTCTAAAATCTTTCCTTTCTCATCTAGCTAATCAATCTAAACCTCCTTCCAATCTCTCATCGGTGCAAAATTTTCAATAACTGTATGAAAAAAAGAGTTACACTCCTATTGAGGAGACTTATTCTTCCATATTGGAAATTTTTTTGAAGGCTCAAGCCATCACTCTTCCTCCCATCAAACCACATATGGTTTTTTATCCTTCTCACCCTATATCGACTTGTTATAAAGAAAACAACTTCTGTAATTACCACCAAGTAAGAGGACATAGTGATGTAAATTCCAAAACCTTTAAAAACATTGAATAAGGAATGTTAGACATTGGTGATCTCATCCTTGACAACCCTAATGCACCTGCCAATGTAAAATTGGACCTTTTTTAGAAAACCTTTTCCTAACCATACCCTTTCATCAACTCACACTAGCGACATGTCTAGAGAAGAAACCAATGTATATGTGGTTCATGTAGTCTTCAATATAACGTCTGATCCTTCTATCCAATCTCCTCATATAACATCCATTGAGTAAATATTCACATGAACTCATATACCCATAGAGGATTCCACCTCAATGTTTACTTTTCCCATAGAGGAACCCACCTTACCTACCCCTATACCCATAGAGGATCCCACCTCACCTGTTCACCCATAGAGGAACCCAACCTACATGTTCCTTTATCCATAGAGGAACCCAGCTTACCTATTCTTCTACCTATAGATAAAACCCACCTTATCATCCTCTCTACCCATAGAGGAGTCTACATCACCCACTTTACCTTCTCCTCAACCCATAAGGGATCCAATTATATCTAGTCTTCCTATTGGTGATACTTCTCTAAAGGCCTTCAAATACCCCATTGCTATCCTTACCTCACTCTTACCAACTGAGTCAGAAGATAAGACCTTCCCTATCTCACAGGCCTCAGAGATCTTCATGGGATTTAACACAAAGTCATCATCCTCTTCATCTACTCTAAAAACATTCTCTTGTTTAGTTTATCTCTTGAAGTACATCAATTACACTATCCTCTTGGGATGTCTTAGAATCTCCATTTCCAAAAATATGCATATGTCCTCCCCTGATACCTTTACCATATATCTAAATATCTTAAAAATGACTAAGGATATTACGCCTAAACTGGTGGTATTAACCCCTTCTTTATCATCACCCCTTCCACTCAAACCTCCATCAACTCAAAAAATTACTACCACCTTATGGGTTTTACTTGTACCAATCTATTACATCCCTTGTAAAGATAGAATTATCAACTTCTCCGCCCAAAATCACAAAATATACTCCAACACCTAAAATAAAAACCCAAACTCTTAGGGCTCGCACCCCAGTATCCCCCACAACTTCTCATTCACCTTCACCTCTTCTATCGATATTGGGACCACATCCTTCAACCTTCATTAACCTACCCCTTTACCAAGGAAAACCCAAAATGCGACAACCAATATCCTTTCCTTCACCTCTCATTCTGTCCACACCTTCATTTCCTTTACCCTCACTCTTTCCAACACCCACACTTTCACTATGGTTTACTTAGACACATACACCTTCTAATTCACCTTCTCCCTACCGCGTTGTTCCTCTTCCTTTACCAAAAGAGGTGCATCCTTTTACCAAACCTTCCCTACCTATCAAAAAAGTAGTTACACCTACATGATCTCTCACATCATTCTCGTCATGAAGGTCACCTACCCATTTTCCCAAGACAACCTTGACCTCTCGATGTGATCCTTTAACAAGATCCTACTCTAACATCTTTGCCCAATTTTTAGAGACATCTACTATATCACTTTCACCTTTCAACTCATATGACCCTCTCAAACCTAAAACAGTAGGGTTTAATGACATAAAATTTTACACTTATCATCTCTCACCCGGCCATGTTGTCGAGAGTTATATGGCCCTTAAAATCATTCCCCTTCAGCTTTGTGATTTTGATGGTCTCTTCAAAGAGGATGATCTATTGGATGAGGATTCCATTATTTCTTCACCTATCACCACACAACCTAGTCTGAAACCCATTCTATAATATTTTCCTTCACATCCACCTAAGGATACAGGTAATCCCAAAAAAAAAATTGTCGTGTCTTTGAAATTAACATGGTTCATGTAGTCAATCGCTCATAACATGCAAAAGAAAAAGGAAAAGAAAAATTTTGTAACCCTTCTATTTCACCTTCACCTACCATTATAGTTACACCTCCCCCTAAGATAATCATCCTTGGGTCGGCATCACCTACTTATTTTGGAGTTACACAACATTCAATGATCAAACATATTCATCAATCCCCTTTGAAGATGTCTTTATTTGACATGATTTAAACCTATGATTCTCATTGTTAGGCCCTCGTCAAGGTCTTACTATCCATCAAGATTCCACCCAATGAAATTTCACCTATTTCTTCCCTCATTACTCCTCATCATAGTGCATCCATTAATTTATCCAAATTAGATATTTTCAATTCACAACCTGATGATCCTAATCTCACTTTTTTCACCTCTACTTACATTAATGATATTTGTGTTAAATGTGTTATGATTGATGGGGGCACTAGCATAACCATTATATTTTCTCATGCCTATAAAACAATAGGCATACTAGCTAATTGTATGTCTAGAAACCCCATCGTGCTTTAATATTTGAACAATGTCATGATCACTACTCTCGACACTATTTTCCTCCACTTCCACATGGGTTCCCGAAATATTCCCAAACTCTTATGTGTTCTTGAAGGAGAGTTCTAGTATAACATGTTTTTATGTTGTCTTTGGATTTATGCCATGGATTGTGTACCTTCCACCCTTCACCGTTACCTCAAATTTGAATACGAATGTGAACCTTACACCATTCAGCTAGATCCCTCCCCCTTCAAAACCTGTAATATGATTTAACATCCAAACGATGTTCTAATCCTAGTTAAAGCATCTACCACATCTACCAATTTTTTTGCTTCACTTTCCTCACCTATCCCACCTATCAACCCTCCAATTTTTCCCTCTACTAATGCTCCATCTTCTCAGGCTTCAGATAGCTCATTTATACCTACTAGCCAAGTACCAACTGTATACCCCTTGGTAGGTGTTTTTCAAGACCTCACACTTGGATAACACCATCTCCTCAGCATTGACACAGTCCTTACTCCTCAGTAATATGGAAAACTACACCAATACTCACATTATGATCATCATATAGGAGAGGTCAAACCATACAAACCTCCCCACCTTTACACTAACCTAACCTATAGGGGGCTCAACACTTCCTATTATTTTTCCAAACCACAAATTTTTCATTTGACTTCTCCTACCTCACCAAATGTAACTTCGTACTCATTTTTCTTCATTGTTGAACCTGGAAAGGATTTGGATTTTGTCATTATAAACAAGGTCATCACACCATCATACTACGCACCATTAAGAAATAAAAATACCATTGTGGTCTTGGATTTCCTAGGAATCCTACTCCTAAGAACACCTAAATCACCCTCGTAGAAGATGAAAATCCTTCCCCACTTACCTCACCTATCATGTGACCTTCTCCCACAGAGTCAATGGATCCTAAATACATTCTGCCTAAAAAAAAATTCATGAACACCATATCCTTAGGACTTTTAACCTATCAATGTGATGATGATATTCCCTCTTCCCTTACTATTCTATATCTTGACATGTTTGATGATGATACGCCTTCTACAAATGTCGTTCAATGTCAGGGTGATGATTATATTCTAACCTATTTAGGTGAAGAAGATTCTTATATTCAAATGTCATTACCCTCTTACATTTAAACCATGTTGAATGAATCTACCATAGAAATCAAAATTCACACTCAGGATGACCCAAAAATTCTAAAGATAGGATAATATTTAGAATTTGTGGAACAAGAATCTCTCACCACTTTTCTTTGTGATCATAACAAAGCATTTGCTTGGTCTTATAGTGATATGCCAAGTATTGACCCTAATATCATGCTTCTCAATATTGAAATTAACCTTGATGTTAAACCAGTGAAACAGAAGCTGCATAAAATGTACCTATAGACACCAAAACTGGGTCACACTCCCCTTGGTCCTTTGTCAAATAACCAGCTCAATCATACTCATCTAACCATGGCCCCTTCCACCCCAAATCACTTTTAATTTAATTAAATTAATATGTATCCTCATAATAATTACTATCTAAGTACCTGAATTTCTACCCCACCACCTCACCTAGACACCTCATCCATCCACCTCACCCTAGAGCTATTCTTTGCATGTTTCCATAAGCAACAATAACTAAGTCTTACTTGCCTTAATGAGCTAAGATTTTTTCTAACCCTAAAATCAATCCCTAAAATCTCTCTAACCACATTCCCACTCATTGCAAGGGAATTTTCCATTCTAATCCACAAGAATAAACTACTTAGGCCCAAGAAATTAGAAATATTTTCCCATTTTAGTAAACATAGGGAATCCTGCCTTAACTGATGCCAGTCACCCCTAAACCGATGCTAGTCACCCCTAAACCGATGCCGGTCAACCCAGAACCATCGTCGGTTACCATTTATTCACCCAAACAACCTTATTTTTGGGTTGGTAGATTCTGACAAAAGGGAAACAAGTTCAGAATTGCATGGAAGAAAAACCAACATCCTTTCATATATCCAAACATCTAGAGCCATCACCGGGACAGATATTGAAGCATTGCACCCACATGATCATTCTAGGAATCACTACTATGATATCAAACACTATTCTTCTAATCAACAACCAAATCCATTCAGCCATCAAAATTTGCATCACAGTAAGTACATCTCTACCAGCATCGTCTATTTTAGCATAGTTAACTTTTGTCATTATTGTCATTAGTTTATACTTTTCATGTTCATTCCTCCATTACTTAATAGCTTGTAATCCCACCATTTCCCTTACCCACACCACCAAATCACCATTCTAACCTAATATCCATTTCTGAGTGTACTTGAGATCTCCATAGACCTTCTCATCCACTCTCACAACCTTATTTGATCTCAGATCAGCCCCTGTAATTTGATCTATTTCAGTTTCTTTTATCTTGACCATACTGATGCCAGTTATCCATAACCTCCATCAGATCTACCTAAACCAACATCAATCACACCCAAACGACATTGGTCTCTATTTTTTATACCTTGACCAAAAATAGAACCAATAATCACCCTACCAATTGACCTAAATAACCAAGAATAAGACCGTCACTAGTCCCAGTACCTTGACAGACACCTCATCTCTCAGACCCAACTATATCCTAGCCTGTTGTGATTGGATTTTCTTATTGTACTTGAATGAAATATCTAAATCATATTAAATACAGTAGGACTTTACTTGTTTATCACATTAATTTGTTTTAAACAGTGGATTGAAAACCATCTAGGGATTATCACACTTCCTAGAACTAGCATACGCTAGGCAATCCACTATCATATATCATTTAACTATCCTCTTGTGGTATTGTTTTCTATTACAGGTAGTTCCTCCTATCCAAAATAAATCTCTCACATTCAGCTATGGATTAAGAAGTCAGAACACGCTCAACAACCATCAATCAACCAACATTTAACAGGTATTCCTCCTTGGCCCTTACCCTTATCTGTATTGTCATTTTAAAAAGGTAAAGGAAATGGTGAAACATTTTGGTACGCCCTGTGGGATACATCAGGGGTTGTTTTGCATTTATTTAATCCTAGGTGAAAGTTGTTTTTTTGTTTCCCTTCGAAAAGCTTCCACATTAATTTTCTTCTTTGGAATCATTCTCCTTCTTTCTATTGTCTAAAATAAATTATATTTTTGGTACTTTAAAAATAACACATCTTCTTTTCTTTTGCATTGCATTAGTGAAAGAGTATCCCTCTTCTTGTTCATCACTTGTTACATTGAATATCACACTTCGATTTGGGTTTGAAATGCTTGCATTGCATTCTGATTTGTTGCATTATTAACTCACATTAAAACTGGGGGAAACCTATATGATGGAAGTATGTGCCAAGCTGATGGTTGACACAAAGAATCGTAGAAAGCACATTTTTCTCTCTCTCTCTCTGTCTTACCAAACCTGCACAAAATCAATATATACACATCTTTCTTAAACAGCATCTTACCCAGGAACATCTGTCAGTTATCACATGATCTAATTGGCAGGTACTCCCCAACTCATTGCCTCTGTCAATTCAACATCTCAAAGGATGGTCTACCCCCACCATAACATACCTAAAACCTCTCCTTTTATATATCCTTCTTCGTAGGACGTCTTCCTAACCAAAAAAATCCATTCTAAATACACACAGTCAGTCCTAAATAGCATAATTTAAACAAATATAAGAAAATAACTATTAGGATCATGTTTTTGCTTAGTGTTATTCTTGACTTGTGTTTTGAGGTCTGAGACTACAAATCTCCATTTTTATTCTTCCTTACACACTCCACCATCGTAGTTAGAGTATTCAAACTTTTTCTGAGTGTTTTAGGGCCCCATGTCCTCATTCTTAGGTTTTTGAGTTTCATTCTTCACTTAATTTAATTCACAAAACCAATTTTCTTCATTTCTTTCTAATTTCACAATCACTGACGTTGGTCCAGCAACCATCACTGGTTCACATCTGACCATCATTGGTTAAACCCTAATCGGTGTCAACTTCCGTCTTTCTAGTTACTTTACCTAGAATAGCCTTCATCATTGTTTATGTTCTATTTCTAGCCCTCGGGGCATCATAATATTCCTCCCCTATTGATACCTACTCTCATACACAGTTTTCACAACTACACATCCAACATTCCTATTTCATTCTTTCATACTAGTTTCTTCTATAGTGACTAGTATCGGTTTCATAAACTGTCATTGGTGTTCCCTCAACCATCACCAGTCAACCTGACCGCCATCATTTTTTCTTAAACCGTCACTGGTCAACCTGACCGTCGTTGGTTTCCTGTGTTTGATTTTCAAAATTTAGACATTGACTAGATTCACCTCTCAGACCCCATTATTCTTTGTTTCTACTATTTTCTATGTCATCTATAGAATACAGTCTTACTAGGTCATCAATTGTTCACATGGTGTTGACTCATAGCCAGACTAACACCCTCATATTCCATGCTATTCATCAACCACTCCCACCTAGTCCCTCACCACCTTCTATCCTATCACCCATGGATCTAACCTTACCTACCACCATTGTTATAGGTGACAAAGAGTTTGCATGACTCCTTGATCAGAATCTTGCGGCCTTATAGTTATAACTTTTCCACTCTTCCACCTGAGACTCTATAGGTCAGTTGATATACGACATGCCTCTGTCCATCTCTCATGCCCTTATTTGTACTGTTACATTAGCCCCTAATAATGCAACGTTACCCTCACCTGCTTTACCTCTGGTAGTTTTACAGCTAGGCCCCATACCCACCATTACCACTACATCTACAGTTTCACTTGCACCTATCGTATCTATTGTCCCCTCATTGACCACCCAGACTGTAGCACATTCGGCACCCATTGTCTCACAAATACCCATTACAACACAACCACTCATGGTGTCGGTGACCCCTTCTCCATTCTAGAATCTCATCCTATCCATCCCACAAACACTACCCCTAATCACTACCAAAGTCACAGAGACCATCCTACCTACATACACATACTATCAAGAACCCCCTAACTCATCTGTCACCCATTCTGGATATGTGCCTTCTATGTCAGTTCCTTATTCTCAACCTCCCTATCAGGTTCAATATCCACCCCCTTATGCCATAAGAGGTATCCCTACATCACAACCTACCAATGACCTCATCAAGTTGATGATGAAAAAGATGTAGACATTAGAAGCATTTCTTTTCAGCTCATGTAACTCCCTAACCTCTGATGAAATTTTTAATGAGCCTATTCACCCATCCATTCCTATTTGACCATACCCCGTACATTGGGAAAAGTCAAAATTCAACTGCTTCAATAGAAAATAAGATCCACAACAACATTTTTTGTCCTTTAAACATGGATGTTACCTGATTTCCCATGATGACGCTTTACTTTTGAGGACTTTCCCAATGTCCCTAATAGGACCTACATTGGACTGGTACAGTGGACTACCAAGACACTCCATTTACTCGTTCAATCAAGTATCCCAAGCCTTCCTAGATCACTTCTCCATCAAAATTATTAAAAAGGTTACTGTTGTATATATCTTCCCCCCAGGTAGATATAGACAAGCGGAAGAATATGGAAACCAAAGAAATTCAAACCTCAGCCCATGGCACACAAAAGGGGCACACGACAATGAGTGTCAACAGCAAAATGGATGCACCCTTGGCGCACGAAAATGGCGCACAACAATGAGTGTCAACAGGGAAAAAGTTGCGCCTTGGCACACATAAGAGGATGTCGACACAAATGTAAATGCGCCCTTGGCGCACAGAAGAAGATGTCAACATAGAAATAGACACGCCCTTGGCGCACAGAAAGGAATGTTGACACGGAAAAAGTCGCGCCCTGGGCACAGGTAAAGTGGCGCACGTAAACATGTGTCGACACAAACATATTTGCGCCTTTGGCGCACAGAAAAGAGTGTTGACATGCAAATGAATGCGCCTTTGGTGCACAAAAAAGGTTGTTGACACAAACATATTTACGCCTTTGGCGCCCGAAAAGGATTGTCAACATGCATATGGATGCGCCAAGGCGCACCTTCAGGAGGCACAACATTCTGAGCACTGACAGGAAGCAGACCCTGACCCAGATATTCAGATGGCCATAACTTTTGACTGGGAGCTCCGATTCACACAAGGTTGGACTTTTCAGAAAGCCTACGGCGTCCTCTACCTAACTACGACTGGATATCTTTAATTGGGTGGGAACAAGTTCTTAAAAATGCAAAATACAGTTTGCCACTTTTGGGGTTTGATATGGTCCTCACCTACCACCATAATGAGATGAATTAAATACAACCTGAGGTGGTTGGGGTAGATTTGGACTTTCTCTCTCTTCTCTCTCTCATTCTTCCTATAAATTGTAAGGAGGGGCTTCTTTCTAAAGGTCGAACATTTTTGTTTTGTGCCTCCTCCCTTCTTCTCTTTGGCAGGTGGAGTTGTGGAGCTCAAACCTCCCATTTGAAACTGTAATGCACCTTTGCCTCTGGGCATTTTTTTTGTAGTGTATTGTATCAACCTTCGGAGCAAATAAATGCATGACTGTGGATGTTTCTCAACCCTCTATGTGTTTCATTTTGCATCCTCCTGATCTTTCACTATGAATATGTTTATCTGTGCATGATATTGCATTGCATTTCTGTGGTCTGTGTTTAATTGGCAAAACATATGTTCTTCATTCCTCGGTGCATCACCTCCTTAGCTTAGGTTTATTTTTCATGCATTTCTCTCTCCCTGTCTCCTTGGTAGTTAGATTAGGTTTTTTGGGTAAACCTCTGCGTTTCATTGGTGCATCTGAACAGAGGAATAGGAGCCGGCCTTCATCCGGAGAGCTTTTCCGATTTCGCGAGGTCCCACACTTGGGAAAAGCTCCATGTTGTGCAATCGCACTGGGAGTCTCAAACGATCATGTTGCGGAGTCCCAGGGGTGCTGTGATTCGACACCAACAGTTTTGGCACGCTCGGTGGGACAAAGAGGTCATTCCAGCAAAATTTGAAGGAGTTTTCATGAAATTTGCACAAAAAATTACAGTTTTTTACAAATTTCGAATTTTGCACCTCCCAGCCTGAACCCCGAAATCATTTTTCAGGGGCTTAACTTGCTCAAAACAGGTCAAAAATTTTCCAGTTGGTAGATCTGAGGGTAACCTTCAAAAGGGTATCTTTAGATTTTTGAGATTTTGATTTTCAAAATTTCAGGTTTTTTAGTGATTTCGGGATTTCGGGATCCGAGAACATCAAAGCAGCAAATTGGGTTTTGGGGGATGCAATGCATGGTCCTAATCCCGACAGCAAAGAAAATCGGGATTTGAGGGATGTCGGACACGTTCCAAGTTCCGACACATAGCAATTCAGGTTTTGTGAACTGCACAACATGACATGAGTTCCGAACTGAAGTTTGCATTCCTCCGGGTCTTTCAAATTTTAAAGCTCGATTTCGATATTGTCAAGTTTGGTGTGTAACTTGGCAACATCCAACCTTTTAGAGGCATTTAAAAAAAAAAAAACACATCTGGCGACTCCACCTGATCAGCAACCCATTTCTCTGAGTTACAGACCCGTTCCCATCCATTTCCACCCATCTTTCTTTCCATCTCTTTCATTCTTTTCCATTCCATGAAGTTGTGCAACCATGACTTCATTTCCATCATGGAATCCACATCAACAGCAGCAATATATCACACCTCCAACATGTTTTACAAATCCTCCAAATCAGCATTTTGGTCAAGTTCAGGATCAACATGCATACCCATATGAGCAGCAATGCCAAAATCAGTTTGGCTATGGAGCTTTCCAAGAGCAAGGGTACACATGCAATGAAGACAATGAAGAAGAAAATGCAGATCTGCTGGAGAAAATCCAAAAGATGGAGGTGAACATGGTGCAATCTAGGGCTCAGGCACAAATGAAAGCATTTGGAATTGGTTGCAGAGCACCTTGTCCATGGGTGGGACCTTTTCCAAGGCATTACAGCTCTCAAGAGAAGTTAGACTTCATGATTGCAACACTTCCATTACTTACAAGGTGGATTGAAGGAATAGAGGTGTATGAGAGAAGTATTCTGCAACCTTGTCAATGGGTAAGCACACCACCTCATACTCTTTCTTTTCCTCCTTCTCAATCTATATCATTTCAGTAGTTTCAAGTTTTAAACTCATCATCTGCTGCCCTAAATGTTGAATCCATCCCTCCACCCCCTAGTCTTCCATCCCATCTCAGTTTTTCTACCCTCTTCTCTTCCAAATCCAAACCCCCTCCACAAGAGCTAAATGAAGTACCTTCCACTCCAAAGAAACAAGAAGTTTCACCGCCTCCACCACCACACAAAATTGTCAAATCAATTGAGTTTCAACCTATCCCTCCTATTGCATTCCCTAATCCATGTTGGGAGGATGAAAATCAGAATGCCAGCCAAGGAAAACCACAGCAAAAAGAGAGTGCCAACAAAGAGGAAGAAATTCAAAGTCTGAGAGTTGGGCTCTTAGATTTGGGATGACAAAGATCCCCTTGATGGTTAGGCCTACATAAGAGGTTGGGGTTGGAGAACAAATGGTGGTCAGGACTGATTCTGTTGCAGCAGAAGAAGGAGATCTTGCAGTTCCCAACTTGTCCTCTAGAGCAGCAGATCGAAGAGTTTGATTTGACAAACTTCATGCTGGAAGAGGAGCTCATTCAAGAGCAAGATTGTCTTCGAAAATTGGAGGAAGAAGAAGTTGCTCCAAAGGAAAAAGAAGAGGAGCACATCCTAGTTGTGGAGGAGAAAATTGCGGACTCAAGGGCTTTGAGCGCAAATCAGGCTATGGGAGAACCTTCAGTTCTTCTTTCTATTTCATCTCTCTCGAGTCCTAGTGTTGAAGAAGAGTTTTATCTCTCAAACTCAATGTCGGAGAGTGAAGGAAACTATGGTGGTCAGGTTACAGAACAAGAAGACACCATGGAGGAAGTTGAGCATTCGCAGCAGGACAGCAATGAGGCAGTTTATCTGTCAGATTTGGAGGGCTGTTTTGATGGAGAAGAACCGGTTGAGTTTTCACCATCTCTCTTTCATCATCCACATTCCAAACGCCAGAGCCTGCTGTCATGGAGGAGAACGTTCATTTGCAGCAGCCTGCATCTTGTAGCAGCTCTTTGGAATCAAAATTGGAAGATTTTAATCTTCCATATTCTTCATTGGAGGAAGAGAAAGGACAGAAGGATTCCACCATTTCTTCCACGTCATCCATCTCGGAGGGTCCACAAGAGAACTCCATTCTTGGAGTTGAAAATCAGAGCAATGGGTATACTCAAAGGATCATGTCGTGCCCAATCAGATACTTGGCTTCATTGGAGCCAAGGGAGAAGCCAAAACCAGTCATGCTCGCTTCTGAGCATGAGGGTGAGATACAAAGTACCAAGGGTCAACTGCCATACCTTTTCAATCCGAATGCAAAGCAACTAAAAGAGGTATTGGATTTGTTTTCAGCTGACACCTTGATGATTTGGGTCTTGTTGATTTTCCACTCATCCTAACAGCCATGATCAGCTCCAAATCAATTGCATGGCTGCCACTTCTGAGGAAGGGAAGCTATTTCTCACAACCAATTGCAGGGTTTGTTTAGCTTTCCTTTGCTTCCAGTTAGAGTAGAGTAGGTAGGTTTGCTTTCAGTAGAAGAAGTGCTTGTGCACACTCTGCATGTTCCATTTGGGACATGTATGATTTTCAGTTTTGTACATAGTTTTTGTGGTGTTGGTTTTGCTCTGGCATTGTTCATTGCAGCGGTTTTTTTGGTGAGAACAACTCTTAAGTTCAGTGTGCTCTCGGAGGAGGAGTTGCGGTATCAGGTTCAGGATCAGATATCGGGTTGGTTCAGGATATCGCTTATGACTCCATGCCCAATGGATTGCTAAAGGGCCACTGATCTTCTACCTAGCAAGCAGGTGATCCCATTGAGTCGCCAAATTGTTGTATATATCTTCCCCCCGGGTAGATATAGACAAGCGGAAGAATATGGAAACCAAAGAAATTCAAACCTCGGCCCATGGCGCACAAAAGGGGCGCACGACAATGAGTGTCAACAGTAAAATGGATGCACCCTTGGCGCACGAAAATGGCGCACAACAATGAGTGTCAATAGGGAAAAAGTTGCGCCTTGGCGCACATAAGAGGATGTCGACACAAATGTAAATGCACCCTTGGCGCACAGAAGAAGATGTCAACATAGAAATAGACACGCCCTTGGCACACAGAAAGGAATGTTGACACGGAAAAAGTCGCACCCTGGGCGCAGGTAAAGTGGCGCACGTAAACATGTGTCGACACAAACATATTTGCGCCTTTAGCGCACAGAAAAGAGTGTTGACATGCAAATGAATGCGCCTTTGGTGCACAAAAAAGGTTGTCGACACAAACATATTTGCGCCTTTGGCACCTGAAAAGGATTGTCAACATGCATATGGATGCGCCAAGGCGCACCTTCAGGAGGCGCAACATTCTGAGCGCTGACAGGAAGCAGACCCTGACCCAGATATTCAGATGGCCATAACTTTTGACTGGGAGCTCCGATTCACACAAGGTTGGACTTTTCAGAAAGCCTACGGCGTCCTCTACCTAACTACGACTGGATATCTTTAATTGGGTGGGAACAAGTTCTTAAAATGCAAAATACAGTTTGCCACTTTTGGGGTTTGATATGGTCCTCACCTACCACCATAATGAGATGAATTAAATACAACCTGAGGTGGTTGGGGTAGATTTGGACTTTCTCTCTCTTCTCTCTCTCATTCTTCCTATAAATTGTAAGGAGGGGCTTCTTTCTAAAGGTCGAACATTTTTGTTTTGTGCCTCCTCCCTTCTTCTCTTTGGCAGGTGGAGTTGTGGAGCTCAAACCTCCCATTTGAAACTGTAATGCACCTTTGTCTCTGGGCATTTTTTTTGCAGTGTATTGTATCAAACTTCGGAGCAAATAAATGCATGACTGTGGATGTTTCTCAACCCTCTATGTGTTTCATTTTGCATCCTCCTGATCTTTCACTGTGAATATGTTTATCTGTGCATGATATTGCATTGCATTTCTGTGGTCTGTGTTTAATTGGCAAAACATATGTTCTTCATTCCTCGGTGCATCACCTCCTTAGCTTAGGTTTATTTTTCATGCATTTCTCTCTCCCTGTCTCCTTGGTAGTTAGATTAGGTTTTTTGGGTAAACCTCTGCGTTTCATTGGTGCATCTGAACAGAGGAATAGGAGCCGGCCTTCATCCGGAGAGCTTTTCCGATTTCGCGAGGTCCCACACTTGGGAAAAGCTCCATGTTGTGCAATCGCACTGGGAGTCTCAAACAATCGCGTTGCGGAGTCCCAGGGGTGCTGTGATTCGACACCAACAGTTACCATGATTGATCTTTATTCCACATGATAGTATGATGACGAGTCTATCACTGAATTCGTCACTCACTGGTGCAGTCTCATTAACCAGCTCACATTCCAATTACCTCAAAATGATCTTATAAAAATATTTACTCGGGGATGTTCTAGACACATCTCACCAACCCTATAAGTGAAAACTTTTTTCACTTTCGACGAGGCATTCACCATGGCACAGAAATTAGAAATTTATGCTATCAAAGAAAAGAAGATTCAACTTCGTAACAAGAACATCACGTTCAAATAAAATGATTCTTCTTCACCTTCAAAACCCCAAAACAATTATTCAAATCCCAAAGGGTATACTAATGTCATAATTCTCAAAGTCGGTCCCCCTCATCAATCAAACCTAGCCAAACCACCTTCTAATCTCTCTCCTATCAAAGCTTTTCAGTTCAGATGAGAACAACAAAAGTACACTTCCATAGGAGAGTCTTGTTCTTCCATTTTTGAAAAGCTTGTTAAGACTGGTGTCATTACCATTCCACCTATAAAACCACATACTGGTTTTGATCATGAGTGACCCATGCCTATGTGGCATAAGGAACATGACTTTTGCAACTATCATCATGTCAAAGATCACAATGGCAATAACTGCATTACCTTCAAGAATATCATCCAAGAAATGTTAGATAATGGAGATATAGTCTTGGATAGCCTGAATGCACCCGCTAACCAAAACATGCATATCTTCAATAAGACATTCCCTAATCATGCCCCATCTTCCAACCAAACTGGTGATACCTCAAACAATGATAGTAATATCCACGAGGTCCATGCTATTTTCAATGACATGCCAGTTGCTTCCCAATTTCCTCATGTTCCTTACTTAGATGAAATCTTAGTCCGCGCTCCCCTACCTGTACTAGAATCTATTTCATCTACTCCTCTACCCACAAAGGAACCCCCTTCATGTTCCCCTTCACCCATGGAAGAGCCTATAATCAACACGCCACCTTTGACCATTCAAAATTATGAGTAGTTGTCAGTGGCACCTCTCCTACTGAAAAAAGATACAGGTCCACCACCTACACTAACACAAGGAGAGTCCACTTCGGCCATCCTGTTCTCTCCTCTACCCATGGAGGATACTATAGATTTACCACTTCCTATAGATGACCATTTACCATGAGACCTTTAAGATCCCATTGATATGCTTTTGACTCTCTTACCCACAAAGTCTGAGGCTAACCATTTCCTTGTATCTCAAACACATTTTATGAGGATTGTCACTTCATCCACCTTGGCCCCACTTACAACAGTACCATTCTCATGCTTGGCCAATCTCCTGGACTATGTCGATAGAGCCTTACTTTGGGGGCATCTTCTACTTCTTGTTTCAACATAAATCCAGTTGTCACCCATTGACACCTCCACTATCTATCCAAAAGTGTTTTGAGTGACCAAACCAAACTCAACCACAACTATTGCAATACCTTCCACGAAACCACTCATGGCCCAAATCACACCTCTACCCATAGCCAAGCATGTATTTATACCCAAATCCACACCTATATCATCTCCCTTACCTAAACCTATCACTACCTTAGGGGTCATACCAACAACTAGCCTTACACACCCATCAAATTAGATTTAGCTAAATCTTCCAAAACTAACACAAAAATTAAGAAAACCCCTAAAACGAAGATCCAATATCCTAAATCTCATACCCCAACCTCGCCTACCATGCCCTTATAAACTTCACCCCTTCCCTCCATCCTAGGACCTCACCCCTCGACCTTGCCCAAGATACCTGCATCCACGGGTAAACCAAGAACATAGTAACCCATTTCCCCATCACAGACCTCTAATATACCCAAGTGACCCACACAAGCTCTGCTCTCACCCATAACCTTCTTACCACCCATACCTCCAATAGCGTCAATAACTTCTTCACTACCCATGACACTTCCTTCTCTTTCACTCACACCTCCTACCCAACCCACATCACCTACCTCCGTATTACCTTGGTTACCCCCATGGGTAACACACCCTCTTCAACCATCTAATTTTCCCTCGACATCTCATACACCTATATCACCTTTACCCAAAAAGATGCAACCTAAAGCTAAAAATCTGCTACCATCTAATAAGGTAGTTAAACCAACCAAACATTCCATTTCCATTTCATCTACCATGCCCCCACCCAGCCGGATACGACAAACAACTAGGACCACACCACACACCAAACTAGTATCCCAACCTACTCCTCCTCTTGTAAAGACTCTTCCTCCATATTCAGACATACTTGTACCCACACCCACATTCACCTCCCATTGTGATCCATTAGCAAGGTTCTATGCCAAAAACCTAACCAATCTCCTTGAAACTTCTGTCATCACATTACCACCTCTTAGACCTTATGACCCACTCAAACCCAAAACAAAAGGTTTTGATGAAACCAAAATTTATGCTTACCATCGTGTGCCAAGACATGATGTAGAGAAATATAAGGCTTTAAAAATCACTCTTTTCCAATTGTTTCCTCTTGAATAAAACTTTGACAATGATGATATTCTTGATGAGGGCCCCATTTCACCTTTACCAATTTCCATAGATCTTCCGTCATTACGTACTCAGTGACCAAAATATCCACCCCCATAATTCTTCGATCCATCCCTGAGATTCAAAATTAACATAGTCCGCATAAGAGAGTTGAACAAACCACCACCCAAATGCCAATATGCCTTACTCATCTCACAAGGCTCATATCCACCACTAGGGTTTTGTCCTGCTTTCCGCTATACCTTCCATGACACACCCTCTTCATCCACCTACCCTCAAATTAACATGATCAACATTGCCACCCACGCTCAGAAAGACAAGGGAAAGGAGAAATAAATTGGCCCATTAACCAACCCTTTACGCAATATATCATCTGCACCCACACCCAAAGTCATCATTCGAGGTCCTATATATCCCATTTCCGACGGGGTCACACATCACACAATGCTAAAACAACTACACCAATCCCCCCTCAAAATGTCTTTATATGACCTCGTCCAGACCTCGGAGTCACATCACCAAGCCCTCATGGAGGTCCTTCAATATATCAAATTCTTACCAAATGACCCCACACCTATGGCCTCCATCATTACCCCTCACCATATAGCCTCTCTCACTAGGTCTTCACCTTCCTCTACACCTCCACCCACTCACCAAGTGGCTGCCCTCAGCTTTTTAGATTAAGAGATCACTCCCTTCCAATCCAATGACCCCGACCTCACTCTTTTCATTTTTGTCTTTATCAATAATATATTCATATGACACATTATGATTGATGGTGGTGCTAGTATTAACATCATCTCCTCCCATACGTACGACCAAATGTAAATACCTACCAATTACATGCATGTTAACCTCATTATGTTGCATTCCTTCAATGATTCCATGACCTCTACACTAGGTACCATTGTTATCCATGTCCACGTAGGTCCCCACACCGTCCTAAAACTTTTTTATGTCATAGAAGGGGAGTTCCAATATAACTTGTTGCTTAGCCGACCTTGGATCTATGCTATGGGTTGTGTCCCTTCGACGTTACATCGATGCCTCAAATTTGAACACAAGGGATATAATTACACCATCCCTACCAACTCCTCACCTTTTAAGACCTGTAACATGCTATATCGATCCAATGATGTGCTTGTACCGGTCAAGGTATCCACCACCAAAACCACTTCACCTTCACCCATGAGCCCATCAACCAAAATTTCCACTACTTCTATTACGTCTAACCTCGCTATCCCTACTGCAACTGTAGCCTCTACCACTGGCACCCTTGTTTCCCCTTCATCTAGTGATCCATCTATAAACGCTACCCACATACCAACTACTAATCCCTTAGAAGGTGTTTTTAAATGCCTCACTCTGGGGGAATACCACCTATACATTATCGAACCTTCCTCACCCCACAAGAGTATGGGAATTTTCATCAACACCCCAATTATGACATTCACATCAGTGACATTTTCCCTTATAGAACTCCCCACCTTTGCACCAACCTAATGTATAGGGGACTTGATATGGACACCTATAACCTTGAACCTCCATCCCAAACTCAACCATTTTCATCTAGCGTACACTCCCTTACTAACCACTATTTCACTCACACTTTCCTCCATTGGTGTGCATGGAAAGGATTTGGCTTCTTTGTAGAAATACTAATTTTAAAGTGAATAGAAGAGGATAAATATCATTTTATAATTTTTTACTAATAGTAGGTCTTTAAGACACTTTTTCCTGTGAATGTTTATGTCTACGTTTAAGATTGCAAAATTTGTTTCACTTATTAGAATGTGATAAAAATTATACCATCACAACTGTGGTGAAATTATATACATGTTCACAAAAAAAAGTATTTGATTTCAATATTTTTTGATGAAGTTATGGCGGGCAAACGGAAAGTGCTCTGTTTTCTTTATGTTTTCATACCACTTTCACGGAAAAAATCATAAAAAATAAAATATTACTCAAAAAAATACAAAATAAAATCCATCCCAAGATAGATAGTGGCATATAACTTCTCACCAAAGGAAAAATATATATATCAATTTTTGGTCATCCAAATTGTGGGCAAACGGACTATAATCTTATCGGCGTTTTTTAAAAAAAAATACCAAGTCATTGAGTTTTGAGTGTTTAATATAGCTAATCTTGTCCATTATTTACAAAAATTAGTATTTTAGAAACTAGATTCCAGATGTTACGATTCATATTAATATAATTTTGTCTAATTTTGAGTGTATGTATTGCTAATAATCCCTACAAGTTGATATTATGTTGTTATTTGCAATATGATGTCCACGGATGACCCTATATTTGTCCATCAACTTCCTGCACTTACCCTTATTCTTATAATTTAAATTAGACTTATGTTTTTAATAATTGATCTATATTTATTAATCTATTCGCGATTAAACTTAATTACATATAAGTGTGATTAGATAGTACACATGTACTTAAAATCATTTTTTATGTTGTAAATGGGTAGTGTGTTGCCTTTCGGGTAATCAAGTTTGGAAAATTATGCTTCCTCATTGCATTGCCTCATGTTCTCTTTACAGTAAAAAATGTTGGAATAATTTATTGTTACATACCATTTAATTATCACCAAGTTGAACCTATTAAAGCAACTGGCAAGGCTCCATCTTGTCCGCCATTCTTGTATATGGACATGATAGATTTTGATACCCCTTCAATGAAGCCTCTGCTTCAATGTCAGATTAGATGATGTCCATCCTCACCTACCAAGATTTATTTCAACTCCCATAATATACTAGTCATTACTCTCTAGTATGCAAACCATGTTGAACAAATCAACCATTGAAATCAACACTAATACTGAAGATGACCTGGGCATTCTAAATATCGTACCGTCCTTAGACGCTAATGAACAGGAAGCCTTCACACTCATTCCTAAGGGACCATAGCAATGTATTTACTTCGTAGCGACTATGGATATACCCATGTACCTGAGCTCAAGATGAAATTCAATCTTTCACAATATCAGTAACTATTCCTGATGTGAAACTCATCAAACAAAAGCTTCAGATAGCTACATCCTTAGAATGTCACTGCTTCTAACAAACTAAGAGTCTTCAGTGCCCTCTCATCATGTTTGGTGGTAGGATTCCAGCGGTGGATTATCCCCATACATATTTCTAATATCCTTTCTGTCATTATAAGTGATAGGGGGAGTCCGCATTTACCATGGATTTCCTTGACCTCAACCTTATTTTTCCTAAAGATCCATTTTCCTCTACCAGACATCAATGCTCAATTGGGGGCTCTCAATGCTCCCCATGAATACTTGGATTATCGCTCATGGTTGGTCCCATGGGCTTAATAACCCTCTGTACTAGAACCCAAAGATCAACACAAAAACTACCTTCATCACCCCTTGGGTGAATCTCATGTTATCAGTGTCATTCCCTTCAGCCTCAAAAATTCTGGTGCTACATATCAGAGAGTCATGACTTACATCTTCTATGACATCATGCATCACATATTAGAGGATTACGTAGATGATCTTATTACAAAATCCAAGCATTGAACCAAACACTTTCCCATTCTTAAGGTCATCTTTGACCACCTCATGCTCATATTGCTGCTTGGTCCTTGGACCTAAAAAGCATGTCTTTGTTTCAGTACTTATCACCCTGGAAACTCCTAGGTTTCATTAGTGGGTTGCGTTATGTGTGGGATTTCAGTTCTTGGCCATCCTACTCAATTCAAGGCTTTTATTCTCTTTCAAATTCTAGCCAAGCGCTAATATATGTCAACTGTGTATCTTCCAGGGAAAGTTGCAATCAATTATGTTGCTTTATCTCCTAGATTTCTGGCTAATGATCAACAGTGGCATCATTTTGTCTGCTATACAAATAGGTTAGATTCAAATGCTCAAGCTGAATGACATAAATTTCTTCTGGAGTTTACCTAGTTATAGGAACTACCTCCTTCAACCACCAGTGGGGAGTGCTCCTATAGGACAACCAGCCCTTGGGTACCTATATATTTCTACCTACCTGACCATTCCCCAGGTACACATAATAAATCATCGTAATGACCATCATCAAGAGAAAGTGGTTTATTACCTAAGTCACTATCCTTCTTGACCTACGTAAAATCTATTTTTATCGACCCTGTAAATATCATTTACCCATCCTTACTTACCCTAACCTCCCTAAAACCTCCTAACCATTACCTACTCACCCATCTAAACCCATTCTCAGTCCCTTTTATCCAACCCATTACACTACATGTATCCCAACCTCCTTACCTCAACATCCATACTAGTGAAAGACCAAGTTTGAAGTGGCTAAAACTTCTAGCTGACCTTGAGGTTGTTTTCATCCATCAAAAGACCAGATCAAGGGCTCGACGATTGCCTAACCAATTAGCTAGTGCACCTCTATCTAGGAATAGAAGCCTCTAAGCTTCAGCTTTCTAGGATCAGTCTATAGCTAAAGCTATTCCACATTAGGAAATCAGATAACCCTATCATATATACCAAATGACATTCTTCATTGATGGCTTCAAGTGTCATCGTGGGGATAGAATTTGAGAAATCCTCATTCCACTTGTATGAGTGAACGCTATGCCTTTGTCTTTCAAACTCGATTTATAATGTACAGACAATGATACAAGAATATGAAGCTAATCGTATTAGGTCATGAAGGCTTCTAAGTGCACTTAGATGTTAGAGTCAATCAAGATCTTAGGTGATTTTGCACTTGATCCTGAAGTATCATGTCAATGGTATAGACCAGTGATGATACATGAGATACTTCAAAACTATAAGCATCACGTCGACATACTTTAGAAAATCTTTGATCATTACACTACTTTAAACCACCCCACGTTCTAGAAATAGGGATTTGCCTAGGCACCAGGGACCCATGTTTGGCTTCGCCGATACCGAATGTGCTTGTAAAGATCATAAACTAATTTTTGTCACTGTGTTAGAAGGTGGTTTCAATAACCATTTTATTTACTTGGTCATGTGTACTGTATGCTGGATGATCATTACCCCTCACCCATGTGAACCTTGGACATAAGCAGATATGCAGACTATCTTTCCCTTTACATTTTACTCACTCAAACTCACTCATGAATGGACAACAAGCAAATCTTATAAGTATCCCCTAGTTATGACATAACCCTGGGCGATCACCCATACATATGTGAACTTATGACCGAGCGTTGCACTTACATTGCCTTACAATTGTTAGAATTTGAGGATTACTAATAAATACGGATTTGATAAACTTACATATTACATAATGTTACAATAAATATTTAAATAAAGATTACATCATAACATAAGTAAATTAATAAATACTTACAGGAAATAAATAACACAGGTGACCCAATATTTATAGTGGAAAACCTCAATAGGGTAAAAACCACTTTGAAAATAATCTTTTTACTTCAAAGAACTTATTTTACATTTAGTAAGATCACCTCCTCCTTTAAAACCCTATTTACCAAGGGTAAAACCAAATCACTTGATTTGCACACCTTTGATATATTTCCCGAAATATATCAAATGAGGACCTAAAGTCCTTTTTATATAAGGTGATTGGGTATGTCTCCCGACCCACCTTTTCAACCTAAAATGGTTGACACATACACCTAAGTTTATAATATTTAATATTAGAAATATAATTATTTTATGATATTAAATATTTAACCGAAAGTATATACATAGGTTAGCATATTTAATAATAGAAATATAAATATGTCATATTATTAAATATTAACCTATATATTAGTGATGGACCCATATACATTAAGGGTTGACCAGACCACTTAATCATTATGTTTCAACACTCCCCCTTAATGTTAAGTGGGATAATATAACATATGTCAATAGATTACTTGCCCGTGGTACACTAACATGATTTACAATCACTTAAACCATAAATGTTTTAGGCTAGCATATCAGTTGAAGAAGTTATAACACCTTCATCATACTCAATTTACCTTTTGGTACAAAAGGATTTAGAATCCCAAAGATCATCCCATGATCCATGGCTAAGTATTATTTGTGAGTTTTACATGTTCTCATAAATTCTCATAAAAATTGTTATTGAACCCAAGCATATATGAGCCTTTTACAACCAAGGACCTCCTTAACAATATGCTTACACTGGATGTTTACCAGTAAACTTAATAGCACCAAAGAGTTTACTGAAGACCAATTTTAAGATCTTTCTACACTTTCTTTCTAAAAAGAAGTCTGAGGAGGTATGCATTCTCGAAGGTCTTTTACAAATTCCCAAAGGTATTTTTACAAAAACCAAGTTCCATTAGGAGGTGACATTGTCATGCACACTTCCTCTCAATGGTAACTCTGACAATCCAAGCCTTTCACGAAAGTGACAAAAACTTTGCAGCACTCAGGGACTTTGTGAAGATGTCAGCAATATGCTCTTCAGTCAACATGAACTTGAGATTTATCTCATCACTTTGAACCTTCTCATGGGTGAATAATATATGTATCTCAATGTTCTTCATCCTGTGATGATGAACTAGATTCTTAATCAAGAGTAATACAACTCTGACCACCACATAGAAGATAAATACGTCCTTTAGCTTCCATTTGTATCTCTACCAATAGCCGTTGTAGCCACTTGACTTTTTTACTTCTTCTATTATATTTTTCATCCTCAGTAGAAAAAATGGATACTTTTGATTATATTTATTGTTCTAAGTAATGGTTCCTACTCTAAAAAACTTGAACACATATCCAATATATTTTATAACACAACATTAATATGGTTAGAATCACAAAATCCATATAAGATAGTATTTTCATTCTTATTATGATGCAACCCATAATTGATTGTTCCTTTCAAATATCTAAAAATTCTTTTTGCAAGATTCCAATGATCTCTAAAAAAGGTTCCTGCATAAACCTTGAAGTAATTCCTACTGTATACGAAATATTTGATCTATTTATAGTTAGATAAATCAAACTATTAACTAACAACGTTTATAAAATAGGATCAACCTTTTTTCATATGCATATTTGGGATCAATATTTATTCCAAATTCTATTGAAGTAGAAAATGGTTTACAATCAATCATAAGAAATTTTTTCAATACAATGGTTGCATATTGTGTTTTGAAAAATAACAATAGAATGAAATAAAGTCATAAAAATAACATGATGTGAGAGACCTAACTCATTCATTTCAAAGTACTACTTCAATTTCTCTTTAATCTTATGAATTAAATAAGAATTATCACCAGACATAAGCAAATCATCAACATATATACATATAATGATAATACATGAGCCTTATTGTTTAGTGAATTTATCATTGTTAGAAGAACAATTAACAAAACCTAACAATTTAAAGAAGGAAATAATTTTCACATACTAAGATCTAAAAGCTTGTTTTAAACTATACAAGGATTTCTCAACTTACAAACATAGTTTTCTTTACTAGTTTCTTCAAATCTTTTAGGTTGAAACATGTAAAGTTATTCTTTTAAATCGCAATTCAAAAAATATTTTTCTTATCCATTTGGTGGATTTTCCACCCAAATTGAGTGACAATTACAAATAAGGCCCTAACAATACTCATTTTAGCTACATGAAATGTCTCAACATAATCAATACTAATTTTCTAAGTGAAACCTCTAGCAACAAGTCTAACTTTATGTTTGTTAATACTACCATCAACATTATAGTTTACTTTATATATCCATCTAGACCCTATACTACTTCACAGTTCAGGTTCATACAAGGTAATGAATGCATGGTACATATGATGGCTTTTGGTCATTTCCCTAAGGTTAATAGGATTTGAACTTTCTAACATATATTGAGCCTAATTTAATTTCTTATCTAATAAGATAAGAGTTTCATAAATATCTATAGCATCAAAAAATTATCATGACCATCAGAATCATGATCAGAATCAAAACCATCATTTAAAAGTATTTAATGAAGTAACTTCAAGAGAAAAAGACAATACATATAAACCTTTCACTAGATTATATCTAGACATTTCATATAAGCTTCAATAATTAACATGTCCCAATCTTTCATGCCATAGTTTTGAATTATTCAGACTTTGAGATATAAAACAAGATACAAAAGAGGAATCATCAAAAATATACATACCATTTATTTGAATCCCTTTAGCTATTATACTCTCATTACTATCCTTGATATACCAAGTATCTTTCATGCATGAAATCTAGTTGTGTCCATACCTCATTCGGATGTTCGATATTACCGTTGTGTAGAAGGTACATATTGTTCACATTGCGTAGAATCATAGAAAGAGCATCTTACATTCGTTGTAAGAATGTATTCATGTTATCTATAGTTGCTTGACGACCGGTGGGAGCAACATTAGATCTAGAAATAATCATCCAGAGTTTCCTCGCCATAAATTATGTTTTGACCCATATATTGTAGTTGGTTTCATTCAGGATTTGGGTTTTGTCAAAACATAAATAGTTGGACGCCATTGTTTTCCTAAACTTGCAAAACACACCCCATTCTAATATAAAATGTACCACACAGTTAGATACATATTTATTGATAGTAAAAACAACACTTTGAATAGAATCATATCTAAATTTTATAGATCTAAAGAAACTATTTGATCATAACTAACTCTGTCATTACAATGCATACTAATTAACTTCCCATGATCAAAATAATAACCTGCAATATAAAGGGCTCTACATTATACCCCAAATTTATATTAAAAATATTTCTGACCATATAGAAGTGAATAAGAGACCCCTAAGAATGCATAACAACTTCAAATTTGTGAAAAAAAAATAATGTAGACAAAAATTCGGCCAACTTAAATTTAAAATCTAAATGACCATCATAAAGGCTTACTTTTTGGTCTGTTGTGATGGTCATTTAACCGTCAATTTTAACAAAATGAAAGTTTTCTAGAACCTTTGAGCTTAAATTTGATGTCTAAATGACCATCATATTATCTTATATTTGGTCTACCGTGACACTCATTTGACCGTCAAATTTAATGAAGCCAAAACTTGCTGTGTATTTCTATAATGTGAAATTCCATAATTTCTTCTTCTGTATAATATTAGGGAGGTTATATTTTAATACATTATAATAACCTATTATACTCTATAATATAAAAATATATACACTTTAAAAAAAAGGTATATAGTTTATAGAATGTAAATAAAAAACAACAGATAGTTAATAAAAAAATATAAACTATAGTATATTGTTTTTATATAAAAAACACATAACCCTTATTAAAGGTGTTTAAAAGACATAAACCAGGTTAAAAGAATTTTACTAGGTGCAAGTAGATTTATGAGAGTATAGATTAACCTACATATTTTACAGAGGGGACAAGTAATTTCACCCAACCAATGAAATAAATTGAAATCCCTATTTTCATGCATTTTGTCTCCTCCCTTCATTTACTCTTAAGTTTATCCCACACATTTAAAACTATGGAAATATTGTAAAATATTTTATATAATTTTTGCAAGCTAAAAACTTTAAAACTTTTATAATACCAATATTTTAATAAATATTTACCACACTTTATGTGGGCCACCAATAAATTAGCCCCACTTTTTTAATTCTCCATTTATGCTTGAGAATTCCACATTTATACCTGAGATATTATCTCATTTTATTCTCCACTCCCACTCTTATATAAAAGAAAACCTTTAAATAGGTTTATTTATATAGTTTTTATAAATTATAATTATGATTCACGATAACTAGCTCCTTTCCCCTACCTGAGATATTATCTCATTTTATTCTCCACTCCCACTCTTAATATAAATGAATGGCGTTGCCCCCTTACATGGATAATATAAATGGTTAGGGACACATGTTAGGTTTTATTTAATAAATATTAAGATTTAAAAAATAATCACTTCATGGCCAAGCAATAAACATGCCCCCCTTACTAAAAAAAGTAAACACTTTTGGTTTTTTATAAAAACATATATAAACCAAATATAATAAAATTTATATTTTAAGTGGTTTAAACTAACCATATATATAAAATATGATACAAACATTATTTTTTTATTTTTTTTAAAACTATATATGCCTATATTTATAAGTTAAGTTTAAATATGGTTTAAACTTTGGCTTAGAATATAGTCTGTTGACTCTTCCCTCAATCCCATGTAATTTTAATATGGTTTAAGACTTTTAATATATAATATTTTTTTCAAAACTATATAAATTTTAATATGATGTTTATATAAATTTTTATATAAACCTTATTCTATATTAGGTATATTTTACTTAAAAATAAAAATATAATTTTCAAATTATATAGGATATAGTTATAGATTAACTATAAACTATAGTTTTTCAAATCGAATCCTTTTAGAGGGGACCAAAGAACATGGGTATGAATTTACCTTCTGAAATATTTAACCTGCAAACATTTGAAATTATAGAAAACATGAAAATTATTTCATATAGTAATAACTTTTTTCTTTTTCTATATGTGATTTTCATGTAGGTAAATATTTGAATCCCCTTTTACCTTTGCACACATCAATCTCCAAACAAACATTAATTCCATATAATTTATAAAATGTAAATGAAAGTAAGAATCATATCATATTACATCTCCCCCCCCCCAAAAAAAAAAATTAGGGATTTGAAATTGAAAAAACCTAAAAAAATTTACCTAGAGTTTAATTGCACAAATGTAGTGCCAAAATAAATTGGGGAAAAAAGAAGGGGACTATATGATTTTAAATACCCTTTCAGGATGGTTGAAAAAACCCGTACAAATTAAATAAATAAAATACTTAAAAATTATCTTAATTTATTTAATTTACTTCTCTCTGTTACCATGTTAGAATATGAGGATTCTAATAAATACAGATTTAATCAACTTACATATTACATAATGTTACAATAAATATTTAAATAAAGATTATATCATAACATAAGTTAATAAAGAAATACTTACAGGAAACAAATAACACATGTGACGCATTATTTATAGTGGAAAACCCCAATAGGGTAGAAACCACTTTGAAAATAACATTTTACTTCAAAGAACTTATTTTACATCTAGTAAGATCACCTCCTCCTTTAAAACCCTATTTACCAAGGGTAAAACTAAATCATTTGATTTGCACACCTTTGATATATTTCCCGAAATATATCAAATGAGGACCTAAAGTACTTTTTTATATAAGGTGATCGGGTATGTCTCTCAACCCACCTTTTCAACCTAAAATGGTTGACACATAAACCTAAGTTTATAATATTTAATATTATAAATATATTCATTTCAAGATATTAAATATTTAACCTGAAGCATATATCTAGGTTATCATATTTAATAATAGAAATACAAATATTTCATATTATTAAATATTAACCTATATATTAGTGATGGACCCATATACATTAAAGGTTGGCCAGACCACTTAATCATTATGTTCCAACAACAAGTGTTGAAATTCCCTACACCATTAAGGAAGTCCATGATGGAATTTGTGGTCACTTTAGTGGTCTCACTGTCGTAAAACGTATTCTTCGCCTAGAATATTACTGGTCAACCCTAAACCGTGACTGTTGTGATTATGTCAAATGATGCATAAAATTCCAGTAGGATATTAATCTCCATCACACCCCTAGTCATATCTTACAGGTCACGCTAGACCTTTGGCCTTTTTCTCAATGGGGTTTGGATCTTTTCGATGAGATCAACCCCCATTCTTCACAATGCCACCAATTGATCATA
The DNA here is from genome assembly GCA_019776745.2 of Taxus chinensis. Taxonomy (NCBI): domain Eukaryota; kingdom Viridiplantae; phylum Streptophyta; class Pinopsida; order Cupressales; family Taxaceae; genus Taxus; species Taxus chinensis. The sequence goes on from CM034146.1 coordinate 207,898,994, forward strand.
ACCGCTACTGAATATTATACTAAATGGGTAGAATCCATTCCCTTCATTTCTACCAAAGCTAAGAAAATATGTAAATTCATCAACCATCACATCATATGTCACTTTGGTGTCCCTCACTACATTATCACGGATATTAGAAAACAATTCAAAAATAAAACCCTCTACCAATTATGTGATGCTTTTGGCATCCAACTCAGTTTCTCATCACATTATTAATTGTAAACCAATAGTCAAGCCAAATCAACCAATAAAACCTTGAACAAAATTCTTATGAAGGTACTCAACTATACCGAGAAGGATTGGCATACGAACATTTCTTTCACCTTGTGGGCTTATGGCACTAGTATTCGCACTTCAACTACTACCACACCCTTTTCTATGGTGTACAGTAATGAGGTTGTCTTACCTCTCGAAGTCCATATCCCATATATCTGCATCTCACTACAAGACATGCTCAATGATGATAAATTTTGCCAGGATCATTTGGCACAACTTGAATTATTAGATGAACGTCATCTCAATTCTCTTGACCATCTCCAAACTTATCAAAAACATATCAAACGTGCCTATGACAAACGTCTTCACGAACAAACCTTTCAGGTCGGTGACCTCGTCCTAAAGGAAACTCAACATGTAACCAAAGAGGAGAAAATTAAATGGGGAAAATTTGATCCTAATTGGCTTGGACCCTTTATCATTACCCATGCCTATGGATCAGGTTCTTATTGTTTGTCTTCACTCGAAGGTATACCTAAACCTGATCACCTTAATGCCTTACTTCTTCGACTATTTTATTATTGATATCAAGTCCCATATCACTTTTTGTCAATTGCTCACTCGTCCCTTAAGCGTTGTTCACCTTCCATAATTACCAATTTTGAGGATCTATGATTAAACAAGAATCATGTGATTACCCATCACCTTTTAGCCTTGTCTTTAATATGAGTACCATAGCTCTACTCATAGCATGATTCTCATGGATACTTTTTGTCTTCTTCAATATGGAATCCCATGGTCATTCATCACTTGAAACCTCCTCTTCATAGTTAATCTTTGTGCGCTACGGTCTTGTTTTCTAAACAAGAACCTAATCACCCTCTATAGTCTTGTCCATGACTTAAATGTCTAAAAGCAAAAAGGGATACCACTTGAGTCAAACTTCCAGCAAAAGATGACTCCCTCAAAATGGACATCTCTTCTTTACATTCTACCACTATCAATAGACTACTCCCTTGAAGGAAAGCTATATACAGTCATTACAAAAATATAATAACTATTCAGAAGCTTCCCGCATTGATCAGCTTCACGAAGACCTCAAGGAGATAATATACCCATCCCATATAGACTTCCTGGATTGATCATTCTATTAAAAAAAGGAAAAAGATGAAATTTTCATCATGGACTTGCCTATTTTAGATTTTGGGTTTCTTGTTCCAAAATACACATCGTCATACACTAAGTTACGTTGAACCTCCAATTCTCACCTCACCTTTTTCACCTAAATTCCTCATTACTCAAGGGACTTGCTGTAAAAGTGACATTTCGTGATCATGTGACTTTTATTCACCCTTAGAATAGTCTATTATGTAAGGCATGTAGGGTCTTACATTCATAAGACCATCTTGGGTATGGTAGACTCGTTAGGGTTCTTATTAATCAAACAGCTCTTTTACCATCTCTTACCATTCGCCTTCCTCATTACTTATTGATTATCCTATACAAAACCAAATACTTGACACTTGTATTTAAAATCACTCCACCATGCCTACAACCTAAACTTAATCATTCCTATGAATTACATCACCCATTCCTATCACCTATCAACCCATTCCGCTATTTCAACCTAATCTTCCCTAGGTTATGGGAGAACTACATCGGCCTGAGGTCCCTTTTTTCCAGGACTATGTAGGCAACACTCTGAGGGCCTGGGGACCTTAGAGGTTAGCTAAGCCACTCTCTACCCTAACAAATTCCCTCTACCCCTTTTGTATTCACATTCTACCCTAGTTAGTTTCCTTTTATATGAATCATTAGAAATTAAAACCACAAACAACAATTGCCTAACATCTTTACCATCATCACTCATACATTCATTTCATCTTGTCTACCATTTCTTTACCATTATCATACATGTTCCTACAAAACATCTTAAAACTATCCACATCATCATTTATTGCACAAATTAATGAATTAGAAACTCAACCATACCTAAACCAACCTAACTCAACAATACCTACAACCTAAACTCAATCATGCCTAAGTCAACTTGACTCCATCCATGTCTAAGTCAACCTAGCTCAATCCATGCCTATGACCTGACTCCATCATGCCTGAACCAACCTGAATCCATCATGCCTACATGACCTTGACTCTGGCATGCCTAATCCACCTGATTTCCACCTATATATATAACAATGAAAATTAAAACATGTTAACCATTCATACTATAAACACCATCATCTATAAATTGGAAAGTCTGTATAAAAATACATGTGAACATATATCCCAATAATAATCAGAATCATCACAAATGACTCAAATACATCCTCATCATCTTCGGCATGCAGGCCGATATATATCAAATATAAATAACTATACAAAACAAGAGTTACATACAGCTATCAGATATCACCCTACTGGATATTCTCCATATCTATCTCACCTGTCTCCTCCTCCTCCTCTACCCCCATATGACATCTAGCTAGCATCTCACCACCCATCATTGGTCCTAGATAGATCCTTGTTGGTACCTCGCCAAGGGCTAGCCTTCGTGAACTAGTGGCCTCACCCTAACCTTATCTCAGGGCTCGATGGCCCCCTATGCTCTTCACACTCTGGCTGTGTGACCTCACCCTCTCACTTGAGGCATGTTGTACTCTATACTCCTCATAGGATATAAAATATATCTCTGTGGCCATCAAAATATCTTGATAATACCATAAATCTTCTAAATCATCTCTCAACCTGCTTATCGGTACTATATATGGTGGTGCCATCAACCTCGGCCCTTGTACCTGTCTCACGGGACCCTCTCCCACTAGTACCTATAAAGAGGGACCCTATCCCTATCCATGTGCCTATACCTATCTTGAGGAACCCTGTCCTACTCCTTCCTATATCTTGGCCTAAAGATTCACTACCTGTACCTGTGTAATGGCCAGATGACCCTACAAACCTATAATCTATACCTGTAGGGCAGCCACTTGTACCCCATTTCTATCTCCACCCTCCACGGGTACATGTCCCTGCTCTACCTGAGCCTGTAGAGTGGTCACTTATGCCTAAAAAATAGAAACATGTTCCTTTGAGCCTATTAATTACCTCTGTACTATACCTAACTATGTAATCAGAGTCACCACCTGTCCCTGTAGGGCATCCCTTTGCACTGTGATGGTGGCTAAATCCGGCTGGCCTGGCCTCGGCGGTACTTCTCATAAGTGTGCATCCCACTAATGTTTGTATCTATCTGTAACGCCAACATCATCAATTCATCTTTCTATCACCTGATCTTCCTACCCTGTCAGCACTGTCAGCTGTGGTAGAGACAGAGGCCTCTCCACATCATCCCTCTTGTACTGTGGGAAAGGTGGTGGTATATCCTAAAGAATCCATAACTGTCATCTATCCCTGTCCATAGGTATCATCTTGTGCTCTCTTTCATGGAGCCCCTCTATCCATCTAAGTAGTTGTAATCCATCTAACTCATCAGCCATTTATCTGTATGAGGGAAAACCAACATACAGTCTCCAAATGATGTCCATGCTGGACAACCCCTCCAATAAAAACCTATAGTAGGTAACATCATGAGCCACCCTGGTCACTCAACACTCTCCAATAACAAGAACCCATCACATGTAACCCACCCGAACCAAACTTGGCTTGAATGCATCAGCCTGGGGCATACCAACTGGGTGCACACACATAGTGTGCTCATATGCCCAACAATGAAGTAGGAAATTACAGCATAAGATGAACCTCCGTAGCCGCCCATACGTCCATAACTCCCTATATAGCTACACCAGGAATGTTGGTGCCCATGCAAAATGGGTCTGGTCTATCACCATATCATGCAAGACACCAATCAATGATTGTGGGAATCTCCCACCCTCTACATTTGGCAGTGCAAAACAACATATTGCCTCCATCAACAACACAACAAGCATAGTCTCCTCTAGACGGGCCTGGTACATCTCTTCATAGCTCAGGATGGTGTTATAGAACCTCAACTCCACCAACCCCTTGTTAAATAGTGTCAGCATCGACTCCTCAGATGCCTTTGAGGAGATTGAATATACCTACATCCCCACTATCGGCAACCATAGGATCCTATACACATCCTCCAGGGTGACCGTGATCTCACCCATCGATAGATGGAATGTGTTGGTCATCGAATCTCATATGTTGATGAGGGCAACCATCAAACTTGGCTGTTAGACTATATGCCGGTAGCATCTGACCCCAATTAGGCCAATCTCTAAAACATGTCACCAATCCTCAACTATCACACCTCCTCGAACCGTCATGAGTAGGGGTATCATCCTATCTCGCATCTGTAGTTGATATCTCACCCGCATCCAACAAAACATCACATTAATACACCTTGATCATACCCAAAATAATTCTTGACACCTCACCTACACCTATTACCCTCCCTCTTTTTTCCCCTCACAACTTACCTTCTTATCACATATTCAAACTACCCACCCCAAACCTCAGCCACTATCGATCAAAACATACCTATTTCAACCTCTTACCTATGCTATGTTTTTCATCAACAAAATCTTCTTTTCCCACTATCTATCTCACCCAGCCACCCTAGGGCCCTTTTGGACCCTTTTTATCCACATGATGACTAGTACTACTTACTCTTAACTAGCCACGGTGTCTCCCAAATTGGCAGCATTCACCTTATCTATGACCGATACTGGCTCGACACCACCGACGTTGGCCACCCATTGACCGATGCCAATCACTATCGGGCTGAAATCCATGACACCCAATCACCTTTCTTCTTAACAACTCCCTTCTTCCACCTTTCTACCCATCCATTCCTACGTAAATCTACCCTAAACTCCTCCCCACCCCTCCTTCACCTAACCACACCTCTCCCCATTCCTATTTTACCCAATTTTCCTTCCCAAATTCAAAATAACCTATTCCCCAAAAAACTTGTTTTCCTTACCTGACCTATATACCCAATCTACCTCAAAAAAAAAGGCAAGGGATTGAATCTTACCTCATTTTTTTGTCATCTTTGTGGTGGCACATCAGGACGCTACATCGATGGTCTACCAGATCCCTCTCCCACCTCTGCCATGTCCAATCACCAAATCCAATCCTCCTAACCTCCACCCAATCACAATTGATCCCCCTGTGCTCGTGGACATATCTACCTAACTCCTCTAACCAACCAGATCTCTCCACCTTAGTAGGATATCATCCATCATCCTTTCCTCTTGATAAAGCACAACTCATTCAGCACTCTATCATTTTCACAAAATCCAAAACATACAAATGAACTTGTATTATATGGATTTTTATTTTTATATACTCTCATCAACCTTACAGACGTCAGTTATACCTAAACTGACATCTGTCATGTGTCCTAGAACACCGTGGTCAGTTATACCCTGAGTGAAATCAGTCGTGTGCCCGAGAAAACTGTGTTCGGTTTACCTAGACCGTCGACGGTTCCATATGACTGGCATCAGTTACCTGTCATGCTCATGTCAACTATCATTTCCCCATTCCTAACCCAACTTAACCAACCCAGCCACCGTTTGGCCTTACCCACCCTTATCACAATCTACGTCCAAGCCTACATTACCTATACATGTCTTTAATTACATATAGGGACTTGTTATTATACACAAACCTCAGCCCTACTTGTGTCGTGACCTCACTACCTAGACCTGAAACATTTTTAATGACCTATGACCTTATGTTCTTGTTATACCTTGTGATGCTATTACCCATGTTGTTTGACCTAATTGTTTCACCATTTTCTTTACCTTTTTCGAAATGAAGAAATAGAAAAGGGTAAGGGCCAAAGAGGAATACATGTTAAGTGTTGGTCGGTTGATGGTTGTTATGCACATTGTGACATCTTGATCCATAGCTGAATGTGAGAGATTCCTTTTGGCTAGGAGGAACTTCCTATAATAGAAAATAATACCACCAAAATATAGTTAAACGATATATGACAGTGGACTGCCTAGCATATGCTAGTGTCATGGTGTTTGATACTTCCTAGATGACTATCAATCCACTGTTTAAAATAAGTTAATGTGAGAAATAAACAATTTCCTACCGTAGTTGATATGTTTTAGGTATCTCATTAAAATACAATAAGTAAATCCAATCACAACATGCTAGGCTATAGTTGGATCTGAGAGGTGAGGGGTCTGTCAAGGTTCTGGGACTGGTCAGAGTCATATTTTGGGTTGTTTAGGTCAACTGGTAGGGTGGTTATTGGGTATGTTCTTGGTCAAGGTATGAAACACAGAGACTTGCATCAGCTGAATATGACCGATGCCGGTTTAGGTAGAACTAATGACGGTTATGGGTAATAGGCATCAGTATGGTTGGGGTGAAAAAGACTCAAAATAGGTTAAATGGTAGGGGTGGTCAGAAGTCAAATAAATTTTGGGTGAGTGAATGGGGGGTCTGTGGAGATCTTAGGTAAGCTCAGAAGTATACAACAGGTGAGGATAGGTGATTTGGTGGTGTGGGTGAAGGGATATTTAGATTTACAAACAAGTGGGTGATGAAGCAATAAGCATGCACAAAATGGATTAATAACAGGACTAATAAAGGTTACTAGCTGAAATAAACTATACTGATTAGGGTCATACTTACTATGTTAAGGATCTGATGGCTAAATGGTGGAGGTGGTTGATCAGAGAATATGTGTATGGTCCTGTAGTGGTGCTTTCTTGGAGTGCTCCTATGAATGCGATGGCTCTGGCTATCTGGATGTGTAAAAGGATGTTTTTATCACTTACATGTAGCTCTGAATATTCTTTCTTGCTCTCAGAAATGTGTCAACCTTGAAATAAGGTTACCAAAGGGAATAAAAGGTAATCAATGATAGTTTTGGGTTGACCGGTGTCAGTTTAAGGGTGACCGGGGTCGGTTAGGGTAGGATTCCCTAGGTTTACTAAAAATGGGAAATCCTGGCAATGGTTTCCACCAGATCTCTCTATTCCTCCAGGCAAGAGTGGGAATTACCCTTCTCTTATGCAGAAATGTGGTTAGAGGGAATGTAGGCTTTGATTTTTAGGGTTTTAGTTAGGTCTTAGTTAGTTATGGAAACATACTAAGAATAGACTTAGGGTGAGGTGGCTAGGTGAGGTGGTGGTTTGGGAATTATCTTAATTAGGATAATTAAATAATAAATATTATGAGGACATGGATTAATTTAATTAAATTAATTAAATTAATATTAGTGTGGGGTGTAAGGAGCCATGGTTAGGTGACTATGTTTGAGCTGATTATTTGATGAGGGACTGAGGGGAGTGTGACCCAATTTTGGTTTCTACACTAATGATCTTACCTTTCCTATTTATGTGTAGTTTATCCTGACTTAACCTTTGGTGTACTGGAACATACCTAAATGTTCCTACACCTGACGTGCGATGTGCTTCCACACCATATCCTATACCTTGGATACTGTAATCACCTCAACCTTGTTTGGATAAACCTATCGACCTTAGACAAAGTAGATTTTTCATGCTCTTCAACCCGGTACCATGTTGCAGTTTATACGTGTGTGTGCATTTGACAGTTTCTACCATGTGACCCTACCCATTACCTTGATTATCTAATTGGACCTTTACCCCATTACATCTATTTTCCACCTTCCTCTTCATCCCGTTCACCTTTTATCAAACCACTCATCGATTATGTCTTCTACCACATCAGTTCCTAGTTTGAGGGGGTCACCTTCACCCACACATGGGGCAACCACATCTTATTTTTGTCAGTGTCACCTACCAATACAAGCTATGCAACAAAAAGGGGCAAAATGTAGACACAAAAATTGGGTCACACTCTCCTTGGTCCTTTTTCAAACATCTAGCTCAATCATACTCATCTAACCATGGCCCCTTCCACCCCAAATCACCTTTAATTTAATTAATTTAATTAGTATCCTCACAATATTTAGTATCTAATTACCTTAATTTTTACCCCACCACCTCACCTACACACCTCATCCAGCCACCTCACCCTAGAACTATTCTTGGCATGTTTCCATAACAAAAAATAGCTAAGTATTACTTGCCTTAATGAACTAAGATTTGGTCTAACCCTAAAATAAATCCCTAAAATCTCTCTTACCACATTCCCACTCATTAGAATGGAAGTTTCCATTCTAATCCACGAGAATAAACTAATTGGGCCCAATAAATTAGAAATATTTTCCCATTTTAGTAAACCTAGGGAATCCCACCTTATCCAATGCTGATCACCCGTAAACCGATGCCGGTCAACCCAAAACCATCATCGGTTACCATTTATTCACTCAAATAACCTTGTTTTTTTGTTGGCACATTCTAAGAGCAAGGAAACAAGATTAGATCTACATGCAAGAAAAACCAACATCCTTTCACATATCTAGACATCCAAAACCATCACCAGGACAGATATTGAAGCATTACACCCACAAAATCATTTTACGAATTGTTATCCAAAATGTGCCCCCCTACTCATTTTTTCACTAACTCCTCTCATTCTTCCCTCTCTTATGCCTCAGTCACAAAATTTTGCTTTTCAGGCACTCAAAACCTTCTAGAAATGGCACCATTGGATAGAGCTCTTTATCATCTTTCCAGAAAGGTAAATTTTTCCTCCTAACTCCATGTATTTTTCAAGTTATGGCTTGGCAGAGTTTTTGTGGGAAATTTTCCCCTAGAAGGCCCCTAGCCAATCAGAACTCGCCACGTGTCCAGGCCAAAAATATCAAAGTGACCCGATTTGGCCCTGTTTTGCCCTAAAACTTCAAATCGCCATATATTTCGATCCAGAGCTCGGTTTTTTGCATTCTTTATATCAATGGAAATTTGGTGAAATTCTCTACAAGATTCCGGGGTTAATTTTGTATTTTGGTCGATTTTGGAGAGAGAAAATCAAAAAACGCTTCTGGCACATGGTAATGGCTAGAAATGACGTTTCAACAACCAGTTTTAATGTAAAATGGGTCGCATTCTTCTTCAGCATGGCCAAAAATGTTAGGGCATGGGTCTGTAAGGATGCCCATGCTATTTTAATGCATCTTCATTCAATGGGGAATGGATTCCACGTTTTTTACATGTTTTCTCTCTACTGGGCTCGACCCATGCATTGTAAAAGCTAGATTTGGCTCATTTTTTAAAAAGGAACATTTTTTTGGATAGCAAGCTTCTTCTTTCACCTTCAACAAGTGATTTTTGCAAGTATCAAACCTTCTTCATGATTGTAACTGGTTTCTACCTCTTTGATGTTGCAATTGCAAGGATTTTGACTGTGAAAAATGACAGTACAGACTCTGTGATCAATTTTCAATCATTTGTTTGTATTGTCTTGCTTCATTTTAGACCTCTAATTGCATCTTATCAGCCTGTGTATGATGTTTCATGTTGCATTTCATGAAATTGTGTCAATTTTCATGAACAAGAAGTGTTCACCACTCCTTTGGTGTATCACCTATTAGTTTAGTTTCAATTTTTTCACTTTCTATCTCTGTCTCCTTGGAATTTAGAGTAGGATTAGGATTCAAACCTCTGCAATTGTGCAAATAACAGATCTGATCATAGGAGTTTAAGGAGCTAGCCTCTAATATAGAGATTTCTCTCTCATTTTACAAGTCCCACACTTGGAGAGAGGTTTCAATGTTGTGCAATCACACTGGATGCCTGAAACATCAACTTAAAAACCTGATTTGCACCCAGGGGTGTTGCTGATTTGCAACAACAGTTTTGGCATGCCCGGTGGGACCTTAGAGGTCTTCCATTTTATCTTTGACAGGTTGGTGTGTTCCTGTTAAGGATTCAACCTTTTGGAGGCAATTTCAAAAGCATATCTGGTGACTCCATCTAGTAAACAACTCATTCTCTAAGTTGCAGACCTGTTTTCCATTCATTTCCATCCATTCTTCTTTCCATCATTTTCATTATTTTCCATTCCATGAAGTTGTGCAATCATGAATTCATTTCCATCATGGAATTCGCATTTACAACAGCATTATATCACACCTCCAACATGTTTTACAAATCCTCCAAATCAGCATTTTGATCAAATTCAAAATCAGCATGTCTACCCATATTAGCAGTAGTGCCAAAGTCAGTTTGGTTCTGAAGCACATCAAAAACAAGGGTACGCATGCAATGAAGACAATCAAATGGAAGATGCAGATTTTGTGGAAAAAATCCAAAAGATGGAGGCAAAGATGTTGCAATCAAGAGTAGCAGCTCAAATGAAGGCTTTCAGAATTAGTTGCAGGACTCCTTGTCCATGGGGAGGCCCTTTTCCAAGACACTTCAGCCCTCAGGAGAAGCTGGACTTTATGATGAAGATGCTGCCCCAACTTGCACAATGGACAGCAAAAATAGAGGCCTATACACTTGGTGTTGAACAACCTTGTCAATGGGTAAGTTCTACACCATCATCTAGTTTTTCTCTTCCCATTACTCAAGCAGCATCATCTGATTTGGAATTTCAAATTATAAATACAGTAAATGCTTCCCCAGGAGTTAATTCCATTTCACCATCCCCTAGTCTTCCACCCCATCTCAATTCTTATTTCCCCTTTCCTTCCAAACAGTCATCCCCTCCACAAGAGCTAACGGAAATACCCTCTCCTCCAAAGAAACAAGATTTTCTACCTCCTCCACCACCACAAAAAATTACCAAATCATTTGAGTTACAATCCACTTCTCCTCTTGCATTCCCAAATCCATGTTGGGAGGATAAAAATTAGAATGCTAGTTAAGGAAAACAACAACAAAAAGAAAAGCCAAACAAGGATGAAGAAATTTGAAGTCTCAAGAGTTGGGCTCATAAATTTGGGATGAAAAAGATCCCCTTGATGGTTAATCCTTTTAAAGAGGTTGGAGTTGGAAAACAAGTGGTGGTTAGGACTGAATTTGCTGCAGCAGGAGAAGAGCAAAAAGAAGAAGCAGATCAGCAATCAGTTTGCTTAGAAAGTAGTGTCCATGTTAGCATTCTATTCAAAGAGAATGATGATTCAATTCAAGTTGCACAATCAGCCATGGAGGAAGAAAGCTCTAAAGAAGATCCTACAGTCCCAACTTGTCCTCTAGAGCAGCAGATCGAAGAGTTTGACTTAACGAACTTCATGCTAGAGGAAGAGTTCTATCAAGAACAAGATTTTCTTCAAGTAGTAGAAGAGGGAGAAGCTGCTCCAAATCTAAAAGAAGAGGAGCACATTCTAGTTGTGGAGGAGAAAATTGCAGATCCAAGGGCTTTGAGTGCAAAGCAGGCTACAACAGAACCTTCAATTCTTCTTTCTACTTCATCTCTCTCGAGTTCTAGTGCTAAAGAAGAGTTTGATCCCTCAAACTCAATGTTGGAGGATGAAAGAAACCATGATGATCAAGTTACAGATCAAGAGGATACCGTGGAGGAAGTTGAGCATTTGCAGCAGGACAATAATGAGGTAGTTTATCTGTCAAATTTGGAGGACTGTTTTGATGAAGAAGAACCAGTTGAGTTTCCACCATTCTCTCTTTCATCTTCCACGTCCCAAAATACTTGATCCTGTTGTCATGAAGGAGAGCATTCATTTGCAGCAGCATGTATCTTATAGCAGCTCTTTGGAACTAAGATTGGAAGATTTTAATCTTTCATGTTCTTCATTAGAAGAGGAGAAAGGGTAGAAAGGTTCTACCATTGCTTCCACATCACCCACCCAAGAAGGTCTACAAGAAGAATCCATTTTTGGAGTTGAAAATCAGAGCTATGGGCATATCAAACGGATCATACCTTACCCAATCAGATATTTGGCTTTATTGGAGCCAAAGGAGAACTCATAACCAGGCACGCTTGCTTCTAAGCATGAGGATGAGCTACAAAGAACCAAGGATCAGCTGTCATACCTCTCCAATCCAAATGCAGAACAACTAAAAGAGGTATTTAATTTTCCTTCAGCTGATACCTTGATGATCTAGGTGGAAGACCAGCTTCTTGTTGATTTTCCATTCATCTAATTAGCCATGTTCAATGCCAAATTAGTTGCATGGTTGCCAATTTTGAAGAAAGGAAGCTATTTTGCACAACCAGTTGCAGGGTTTGTTTAGCTCACCTTTGTTTCCATTAGGGTAGAGTAGGTAGGTTTGCTTTCAGTAAAAGAAGTGCTAATGCACACTCTGCATGTTCCATTTGGAGCATGTATGATTTTTAGTTTTGTACATAGTTTTTGTGGTGCTGGTTTTGATCTTGCACAGTCCATTTCAATGGGTTTCCAAGTGGCTCAGAGAGGATGTTTTCAAATTTCAGATCAGTTTGTAGGCTACAACTCATGACTCCATGCCCAATGGATGCTTCAAGCAACTGGTAACTTCATCCAGCAAGTAGATGACCCCTCTAAGTCACCAAAATTGTTATCCAAAATGTGCCCCCCTGCTCATTTTGTGGCTAACTCCTCTCATTCTTCCCTCTCTTGTGCCTCAGTCACAAAAATTTTCTTTTCAGGCACTCAAAACCTTCTAGAAATGACACCATTAGATAGAGCTCTTTCTCAGCTTTCCAGAAAGGTAAAGTTTTCCTCCTAACTCCATGTATTTTTCAAGTTATGACTCGTCGGAGTTTTTGTGGGAAATTTTCCCCTAGAAGGCCCATAGCCAATCAGAACTCGCCACGTGTCCAGGCAAAAAATATCAAAGTGGCTCGATTTGGCCCTGTTTTTTCCCTATAACTTCAAATCACCATATCTTTTGATCCAGAGCTCGGTTTTTCACGTTCTTTATATCAATGGAAAGATGGTGAAATTATATACAATATTCCAAGGTTAATTTTGCATTTTGGTGGAGTTTAGAGAGAGAAAATCAAAAAATTCTTCTGGCATGTGGTCATGGCCAGAAATGACGTTTCAACAACCAGTTTTAATGCAAAATGGGTCGCATTCTTCTTCAGCATGGCCAAAAATGTCAGGGCATGGGTCTGTAAGGATTCCCATGCTATTTTGATGCATTTTTATTCAATAGGGAATGGCTTCCATGCTTTTTACACATTTTCTCTCTCCCGGGCTCGACCCATGCATTGTAAAAGCCAGATTTGGCTCATTTTTTGAAAAGGAACATTTTTTTGGATAGCAAGCTTCTTCTTTCACCTTTAACAAGTGATTTTTGCAAGTATCAGGCCTTCTTCATGATTGTAACTCGTTTCTACCTCTTTAATGTTGCAAATGCAAGGATTTTGACAGTGAAAAATGACAGTGCAGACTCTGTGATCAATTTTCAGTCATTTGTTTGTATTGTCTTGCTTCATTTCAGACCTCTAATTGCATCTTATCAGCCTGTGTATGATGTTTCATGTTGCATTTCATGAAATTGTGTCAATTTGCATGAACAATAAGTGTTCACCACTCCTTTGGTGTATCACCTATTAGTTTAGTTTCAATTTTGCACTTTCTATCTCTGTCTCCTTGGAATTTAGAGTAGGATTAGGATTCAAACCTCTGCAATTGTGCAAATAACAGATCTAATCAGAGGAGTTTGAGGAACCAACCTCTAATCTAGATATTCCTCTCTCATTTTACAAGTCCCACACTTGGAGAGAGGTTTCAATGTTGTGCAATCACACTGGATGCCTGAAACATCAACTTAGAAACCTGATTTACATCCAGGGGTGCTGCTGATTTGTAACAATAGGAATCACTGCTACGATATCCAAAACTATTATTCTAATCAGCACCCACCTCCATTCAGCCATCAAAATCTGCATCATAGTAAGTACATCTCTACCAACATTGTCTATTTCAGCATAGTTAACTTTTTTCATTCCTGTCATTAGTTTATACTTTGCATGTTCATTCCTCCATTTCTTAATATCTTGTAATCCCACCATTTCCCTTACCCACACCACCAATTCACCATTTTGACCTAATATCCATTTTTTAGTGTACTTGAGATCGCCATATACCTTCTCATCTACTCTCCCAACCATATTTGACCTCAAATCAGCCCCTACCATTTGATCTTTTTGAGTTTCTTCTATCTTGACCATACCAATGTCAGTTATCTGTAACCACCATCAGTTCTACCCAAACCGGCATCAGTCACACCCAAATGACATCAGTCTTTTTGTTTTATACCTTAACCAAGAAGAGAAACAAAAATCACCCTACCAATTGACCTAAATAACCCGGAATCAGACCCTGACCAGTCCCAATACCTTGAAAGACACCTCATCTCTCAGATCCAACTATAGCCTATCCTGTTGTGATTGGATTTTCTTATTGTACTTGAATGAAATACCTAAATCATATCAACTATAGTACGAATTTACTTATTTCTCACATTAATTTGTTTTAAATAATGGATTAACAACCATCTAGGGAGTATCACACTTCCCAAAACGAGCATACACTAGGCAGTCCACTTTCATATATCATTTAACTATCCATTTATTGTCTTTTTTTCTATTATACGAATTCCTCCTAGCCAAAAGAAATATCTCACATTCAGCTGTGGATTAAGAAGTCAGAATGCGCACAAAACCATCAATTGACCAACATTTAACAGGTATTCCTCCTTGGCCCTTACCCTTATCTGTTTTGTCATTTTGAAAAGGTAATGAAAATGGTGAAATAATACCCTCACATTTCTCTTCTTTTGAAATAATAACTTTCATGCCTTCTCTTTGTTTCGTTTCTCCTACCTATTGAATACACACTATGGATCTTTACTATTCTTCCTATCATGAAAGTGACTAGGGGCATTGTATCTATAATGAATTTCGTGACCTTAAACTTACATGTCTAAAATATGACTTTCATCTACCAAACATTTACTAACTAGATGATCTTACAGCTAGCCATGAGATGCTATCTCTTATGGAAAGGTTTTTTAGGTTATAATAATATATTTTTCACTCTATTAGATCAACACAAAACCACCATCATAACCCCTTGGGGGGCCTTTTATTATCATGTCATTCCTTTTGGCTTGACAAATGTTGGTGCTACCTATCAGTGTTCTATGACTTACATCTTCCATAAAATCATGCATGACATATTGGAAGACTATGTCAACGATCTTCTTGGTAAGTCCAAGCATTGCAGTGAACACCTAGCCATTCTCAAAGTTATCTTTTACCACCTTATCTAATATTGTGTTCACCTTCAACCAAAGAAATTTCTCTTGGGTAAGCTCATTGGTTTCATTGTCTCTTTGTGGGGTATCAACGTTGATGCCACTAAGATCAAGGAAATTATTGACATGCCTCCACCTACTAACCTTTAAAAGCTTCGTAGCTTGTAAGAAAAGTTACAATCCATCCAATGCTTCATCTCTCAACTTTTAGATAGATGCCAACCATTTCACCACCTCCTTAAAAATGACATTTCTTGTTATTGGAATGAAGAGTGTCACAAAGCCTTCGAAGCATTGAATAATTACCTTCTAAATCCACATGTACTCATTCCACCTAAACAAAATCAACCATTTTACTTGTACATTTCTGTTATTGATCATTCCTTGGGCACCATGCTCAGTCATCATGATGAGAAACATAAGGAACAAGTGGTTTATTATATATGTTGTACTCTTATAGACTACGAAACTCGATACACTCATGATGAAAATATATGCTTAGCCCTATTATTTATAGAAAATAAACTTCACCACTACCTTCTAAATCATTTTTTTTTTTAGTTACCAACATCAACTCTCTTCATTACTTGTATGCCAAACCTTAACAACATCAACGCACCACTCATTGGCTCATGCTTCTTGGATAATTGGAGTTGGATTTAATTCATCAAAAGTCAGTCAAAGGAAAAACCATCATAGATCAACTTACTGAAGCTCCTCTTCCTAGAAATCAATCCTCAACCTTCTATTTTCCTGACATGTCTATTGTTACCCTCTCCAATAAGGATATTATTTATCAAATGACATTATTCTTTGACGGATCCAAATGTCACTTTGGTGGAGGTACGGGGGTCATCCTTATTCCTCTCTATTGTGAGCCTATACCACTATCCTATCAACTCGTCTTCAACTACACAAGTAATATAGCCGAGTATGAAGCTCTTGTGTTAGGTCTTCAAACTGTCATTTCCCTATATGTTTAATCCATTAATATCTTTGGTGACTCTTAAGTGGTTGTGAACAAAGTATATATTTCATACATGTGTCATAACAATGAGCTTAAAAATTATAAAGATCATGCCAACCTACTTTTGACCACATTTGATCACATCCTCATTCAATCCACTCATAATCCACTAACAAATTCATAGATACCACAACTTGTATTGCTTCTCAAATACCTTCCTCATCTTTTGACTCAAAAATATTTGTTGTAATGGACATCGAGCCTTCCTAAATTGTGTCTCTCATTATTTCATTATGGGAGGCCATCTCTACAAATGCAGCTTTGATGATATCCTCTTGTGGTGCCTGACCAAATTTAAAATCCCGTACACCATCAAAAAAATACATGATGGGGTTTTTGGGGGACATTTTAGTGGCCTCACTATTGCAAATTGTATCTTTTGACTCAGTTACTACTAGCCAACCCTTTACCAAGACTCTTATGACTATGTTAAATGTTATGTGGAGTGTCATCACCACGCTAGCCTTTACCATACTCTTAGTCACACCTTATAAGTCCGTAGAGACTTTTGGCCCTTTTCTTAATGGGGTTTAGATACGATTGGGTAGATTAAAAATCATTCCTTGCAATTTCATCGCTGGATCATCACAATGACTAAATATTACACTAAACAGATAGAAGCCACCCATCTCATTTATACCAAAGATTAAAAAAATCAAATTTATTAACCACCTTATCATTTGTCTCTTTGGTGTTCCTCATCGCCTGATCACTTAAAATGGCAAAAAATTCAAAACAAAACCCTACACCAACTATGCGAAAAATTTGGTATTCAACTTAGTTTCTCTTCACCATATACCCAAAAGAAAATGGTCAAGAAATATTTTCTAATAAGACTCTCAAAAAAATTGTTATGAAAGTGGTTGATAAATCTGGTAAGGATTGGCACAAGCACATTCCTTTTGCCTTATGGGCTTATCATACAAGAATTTTCATCTCTATAACTGCCACACCTTTCTCTTTGGTCTACGGTACAAAGGTTGTACTACCTCTTGAAATCTGAATTCCATCTCTCTATATCTCTCTTAAAGATGTCCTCTCTGATGATGATTTTTGGCAAAGAAAGTTTGGCCTAACTTGAGTTACTGGACGAACTTAATTTGAATGCACTCATGTAACATTCCCATTTTAGGACTTTAGAAACAAGGGAATTTATTTTTTTGAAACACAATGTTTTTTTTTCTAAATAAAACATCATTTAGAACACGCATTCCATGCTAATTAATCTCATAACAGATAACCATATACAGCTATAATGACTCAGTAATTTAACGATCTCTCATTCCATGACTTGGTTACCAACCAATCTCTCATGTTTGTCTTAAAGTATAGAATACTTTATGCATACTACATATACTTGGTTTTCTTACCCTATTTTGGGTACTGAGTGATCTATTTAAAGAACCTATCTGAATATTTGTTACCAATATTCATCCGACATCACGTTTCTTTAAACTAGGTGACATAGGACAATGTAACTAGCAGCTTGCGATACTTTGGCCAAATATTTTCAACATACTGTTCATGTTACTATTCCTAGATGGCATACTCATCATTTCAGAAAACATCCTTCACCTCACTCTTTTGTTATCTAGAATGGTATTTACTGACTACCGTCAGTCCACTTGCCCAAGGTTTGACCCTAGCCTACGTTAGCAACATAATTTGTTATAGGAAGATGCTCACGATGAATTAGGGTATATGGTCATACTCAATTGACCTAAGTCAACTGAATGTTCCAAGGTGCCCTGAGTCATAGAAAACTACTCCCTATCCTAAACATGCTACTAACTTGACCTAGAGAGAAACTAAGTTCAACTCCATATGTGTGTAGATCTAGATGAAAAAATATGGAAGGGTGTTGCCACATGTCAACTACAACACTATATCCTCAAAAATCCCTTGGTCTTCTCAAAGGTATAGTCCTACAATTGGTGTGTGCCAACATCCATTAGAATTGATTCATAACGATGTACATACCCCTTGGTGGTCATTGATTCATAATTTAAATGGATTAAGATTCAGATTGCAACAACCATGCCTAACCCTAATTCCAAAATTCATTAAGTTCTTTATCCATAATTAATCTGATTTGATATTAAGAACTTCATTAACTCATGCTTTCATCGGTGTTCATTAATGTGGCCTAGCAAGCAGTTATCCTCGAAATAGGGCAACAAACATCAAGTGGTTAATTTTTAATGTAACCTAGCTATCCAAAGAAGGTGTATCATTCACCTAGATTCAGCTAGTGTTTACTTATTATAAACGAAGCACAAGGATTAAAGATCATAACCACCATTCTATTTATTTCGCATTCTTTTAAGAGAGGAAGAGTCTTCCTCTACATGGTTAGATGTTAGGGTTAACATAACCTTTTTATCATTCTTTACTCATATAGTTTAATTTTATGATCAATGCATATTTCATTATTAAACTATAATTGTGTAGTTAGAGAGTGACATCTTTTGCAACTTAACAAGTTTCATTATAGTAAGGGAGATTGTACTATCCCCTTTATCCAGCTTATTAATTGATAACAAGAATAGCATACAAACAAATATAAAGAATATCGACAAGATATCACTACTATTTCTATCATAGAAATTACAAGAGAATTTACACAACAAATTGGAGTCATTTTGCATACCTTTCAATTCATCATGATAAAATATACATTTAGAAGACTATGCATTTCATACATATTGTATGTCGATCAACATTAAGATCCTAAAATAATATCACTTTTCTTTTCCAATACAACTCAAGAATGAATCAAAGTTCCTTTCATAAGATCTAGAATTAAATAATCCTATGCATCACAAATTTTTTTCCTTCTTTTATCACTTATGAAGTCCATCTGCAAAAATTGCTAGCACGCATCAGTTCATGGAAATGAGCATGATAAGCACTAGCATTAAAATGAAGTGCATTCCACTAATTGTTCCATTAAAACAAAAAAAAATTAATGAAACAATTAATATATATACAAATAAGCATTAGTAATAACAACTAGAAAAGAAGTACAAATAATGAGTCTGAATTCACTTTTTTTTAAAAGAGCATAATATAATCCGCTACATCTACATTATAACATATAGTTTAATTGACCCAATCAATTACTTTTAAACAAACAATAGATCTTGTCATCTAATTGTTTCATAATTCTATCTAAATAGAAATACAATATTTATCTTTACTATGTAGCAAAAGAAGTTATTTACAACATAGCTCATATTAGGATGATTCATCCTACAACTTAAGAAAAAAGAAGAAGAATCAATACATACTATCCCCCATTCACTAATCATCTGATAGACAAAAACAGGATCAGAACACACATAACTGCTTTAGTTTGAGGATAGCAATATAAGGATTCAACATTAAAGAGACAATAACTAAACAAGAATCCCAAATCAATCTAAGAAGGGATAGAGAATCAAAACAATCTACCTGCAAGTTTTAACTAATTTCTACATGTTAGAAGATATCATTCAAAGTTCTGAAACCAGACATTCCACAAATCAAAGTAAGAAACACATGAGTTTAATCTCTTCTCGTGTCCATCCAAGGAGGATTCATAATAAGATAAAGTGCAAAAAGAGAAATCCTTCCATTAAAAAATCAAAATGGGTATGACTCAGTCAAACAAAGCAATCCGTCAAAACATTGCTTACACTTTATCTTCTACATAATTGACTTGGCTATTCTCTTTCCACATCATTACAACAAATGACTTAGTACAAATTATACTAAACAATAGACAAGGAAATTTCCATCTCAGAAGAGTGGTTTCTCACTATTTCCTACAAGACAGAAAGGATAGAAATCTGAACCCAAGAATTCAAGTAGGTCTAAGAGAATAATCACTCTACAGCCAAGAAAAGAGTCATGCTACAGAGAAGTTCGATCAAGTGAACATATCTTACAAAATTTAAAGGATCTCAAATAGAAAAGATCCAATCGAGAATTAATTTCATTTAGACAATCAAATTAATTCCCATCTCTATTTCAACACAGAAGTTTTGTTACTAGTTTCCCAAAAGAGAACACAAAATCAACACACAGCTTATAGAAAACAACACTTCTAGTTTCCCCTAAGGATTCAAACTTTATTGAAAAACAAAATCAATACTGACCTGGTTCACCAATTCCACTTTATTTAAACACAAATTTGAATAGAAAGGAGTACACAGTATCATCCCAAGGCTAAAGAGAAAACAAAATACTGTCCACAAGAGAAATCCATTCTTTCTCCTTTTAAAGACCAGAAATTCATCCAAATGAATTTATAAGAGGGTACTAAAACTCAACAAGAATATTAAGCTTAAGCAAGGTCTTCAAAATACTCACAAACTCAAAGTAACTGAAATCCAAAAACAAGGACTTAAACAACTCACAACAAAGGAACATAAAGTTTTTGATCCAAGTAATAACAATTATATCTAACAATCTCAAACCAGAGGTAATAAATCCTTCCATACAAGATTTAGTACACAAGATTATTCAACTAAACTTTATTTTAAACCCAGAAATAAATTAAAAGGATCTGAAAGAGAGTAAGAAAACCCAATACACGTTAAGTCAAGCAAGGTCCCAACGTTACCTCAAACTTGATTGAAATAGATTTCACAAAAAATGACTTGCACAACTCCATCTATAAATATTTTGATAGAGATGGTATTCATTCCAAACATCGATCACAATAAGGACCATGCATACTACATTTCCATAAACTTCAAAAACCACTAACGAATGTTTAAAACGAGATCTATTTCAACCCAAAGAGAAAATAATAGTACAGTATCAAACTAGAGGTTCCTTAGTCCGAAAACAAGATACAGTTCCTTAAAAGGTCTATTAACCTTCAACAAAACAATCAAGCCTTCAATAAGATGTGGGTTTTCTCAGAGCATAGGAGAGAAGAATATCCTCCATATTTGCATGCCCTTACAAGTTCAAAGAAGGCGGTATAGTCTCAAAAATAGAAGTACCACAACCATTCCAAACTTAAGAAGCTTCAAGGAGAAGATCTCAAAAGAGATTGCCATACCAACTCAAACCAAAAACTATTCTCTCTAGCATTTTAGAGTAGAAAGTACCATATATGAGTTCTAAGCAACTCAAAACCTTGAATATGAGTAAAACACAAAGCTCATAATACAAGTACAAAACCATACACAATGCTTCAAATGCAAGTTCAGAACACACAAGCTTAGAATATGAGTTCAGTACTAAACTCAAATCCACAAACATGAGTTCAAAGTAGACACAAGTATCATTTATAGGTTTAGAACACCCAAGCTTTGAATAAGAGTTTGGAATGAAACACAAAGCTTAAAATACGAGTTCAAAACAACACCGAAGCTTTGAACACAAGTTCAGTACTAACACAATTCTTAGCATGCAAGTTTAAAACCAAACACCATACTCGAATACAAGCTCCACATACCTATCACCATCAAACTTGCAAAGAGAGAGAGAGAGAGAGAGAGTTTCCAAATGTAAACATTATCATGTAATGGATTCATATCTAAAAATAACAGAGATTCATACAACTAAGAAGTAAATAACCAGAAAAAGCATGTAAACATTTATCTCATGAGAGTAGAATTGTTTTAATGAATCATTTAGAAGAAAGTAATAAATATTAATGGGTAGAGCCTATCATACCTGATAGTGCTTCTTCCAATTCGAAGGAGAATTCCAGCTGAGATTCCAACTCTTTTTTTCCTCCACGAAAGATCAACAGCCAAATTTTTTTTCTTCCAATGCATCATATAATTTCCTTGGATCAAAAATAGACCAGAGAAACCAAAAATCACCATAAACTAAAATTCAAACTACTGGTTCAAAGAACTAGATAACTCCATGCAAGATCAAACAACCTCCAACAAATACGCCTTCCTTGTTTCCAAGACAGTTTGTACACAAAAACCAAGGTTCATTAATGCAATTACTCCCAAATATGTAACCTATCTCTCCTTGTCACCACCTCCTAAAACTAGTGAATGTTATTTCCACTTCAGCATGTGTTTCCAACTTTAATGAAGCCTCCACATATGCTTCCACTAAAGTTTACTTAACTTTTCCAAATGGGTTGTACCTCCATTAATTTAACCAAATCAAATCAAATAAATGCCATTGGAACTATCGCCATAATGCCATGCGGCCCTAGGTTCCCTTTTCATAGTTTAGGATAGATTTCCCAAAACTTAGGTTATAACCTTAGGTTTAGTCAAAATCATTTCATAAGTAATTTCCACCTTAGGTTAGATCAAATTCACAACCATATAGTATTAGGTATTAGGTTAAAATAGCCTAGCATTACCCTAGTAATTTCTCCCTTATTCATTTAGCACAAGAACTTAGGTTAGGACACCATCCAAACAAAATAGAATAAGAATCTTAGGTTAGACTGCAACCCAAATAAGTAGATATAGCTAGGAAGTAGGTGCATTTACCTAGTTTAGGATACTATTATGATAATCCTTTAGGTTTAGGATTTAGATCCCCTTCATTGTCATGAAATAGACTTTATTTTTCTTATGTCATTAAATGTCCTGAAGAGATCAATCCCAAAGATCCAAGCACAAACACATAACTAAATGAAGGCACGTTCATACAAGACCAAATAATTTGTAACATACAAATTTTAGTCCGCTATGTCTCTCCACCTATGAATGTCAATTTACCATTCAGTCGGGTAAAGATATTTTAAAAATTCCTTGGATCCTTGGAATTGATCCAAGGATGATTCAATTAAAAGAGATAAGTTTGCAACTCTCAAAACTAGATTGAAACTCATCTAAAAAATTTGAAAATGGATTCTTGCAAACCATATCATTTCAGTCCAATGAATCCAATAACAAAAATGATTTATCCATAACAAGCATGATTTTCAACAATCAAGGAAACACACCTCATGCAATAAAATCACATGCCAACGCTTGTAATGCAAAAGATAAATATAACAGTTTGTCAAAGGTGTTACAACTCAAGCATCTCCAAATCTACCAAAATTACATTACGTTTTCCTATGACATGTAACATACATTTTTATTCTCATCATATCTAGGAATTTATTTTTAATATATCTTACTTTATGCAGATGATTTAAATACCCATATATTTAAATCCAACATAAACCTTAATGTAATCCATTTTTTATAATTTTCATAAACCATGTGCAACTGCATGAGTGAATAATGAACCTATTCACTCTCCCTCAATGCTTTGTACGAGTCAATATATAAAATGTATTCTTTGGTTTTCCTTTATCAAGATATGATATTTAAGTGAAGATTTCTAAGTGTCTACCTAGGATCCATCTATGAATTCCATAGGCATCTCATGGCTTAAATCATAGTGAAATTACAATAGTGTAATCAACAACTTACACTTCTTTACACAAATTTTCAGATTCATGTATGCCATGCTCAATTCCATGATGACACACTTGTCATTAGGAATTTTTCATCTCACCTCAATCACTTATTTAGTTATATGGATTAACAAGCAATGGTGTTGTAAATAACTACAAGTCTTTAACAAGGTACAAATCTATATTAACCTGCAAGCACACGTACCTCTATGTCATCATAGGATGCCTATGGGAAATAAAGTGTCTTCAAATGATCTGCATCATTACCAAACCAATTCCCTTCCCATATCCATCATACGTTGGTACTAGGTATGTATCTGTGTGGTTCAATAAACCCTTATAACTCTAACAAGGCTTGTACTTATTGCAATACCATGTCATAATTTAGAGTCTTGATAAGGATACTAAGTATTGCTACTAAGCGGAAGTATTCAAATAATGACCAAAGTTGATTAATGGATATGACCTCATAGTGGATGCAGTGAGTTGACCTGTCAAGGGTCCTAGATTGGAAGATGATATCTTAATTAATTTAAACATGACAGGTTATTCTAGATTCCATGTCTCCTTCATCACTAATGAAGCGTATCCAGGGTCATGTCTCATAGTAACACAATAGTTCAAATGGAGTTCCAATAATACTCATTTCTACCTATCTTTTTCAGATTTAAGTTAGATAAATTCTTTAGATCTATATTCCCAATCTTACTATAATAAATTATTTGATTTCAAATAGCATAAAATATTGCCTCACATTATCAAGGAATAAAAAACCATTAATTTTGTTCCTAATCCTATATGAAATCTTGCAAAGCTACATAATCACTCATCATTTAGGACAAACTGAATCATTTCCATTAGCCCCTTTTATAAGACTCATTTTATTCTATTGATTCATGTTGTTTAATTGTAACCTCTACACCTTGAATTAATAAAGGCATATCATTCATGCATATGTATCTTACTCACTTTAGGTATCTCAATTTTGTGATACTCTATCCTTGTAAGTTACTTCTACAAAATATCCATACCTAACCTGGGCTCATTACTCGAGATACCTTTGGAACCTTCTATTTGTAAGGTTTTTCCCCACAAGGCAGCTTACATATATTCTTATTGGAACTTCACGCCCATTTCCTTGGCATCCAAATGTATAATCGAGTGTTTTTTCAGCTAAATGATCATCATCTTCATTCTAGTTTATGACTACACCATCATGTCTTAATCGTGGTTAAATTAAATTTGTTCTTTTCGGAGTATAGGTCCCAATCATTCTTAGGGAATATTTTTGAAAATTACTCAATGTGATAACATCTTGCATGTTCTTAGCATTCATTTCACTATCTGCATTTGGCATCACACCATGATTTTTAAATATATTAGTATGCAAGAATTAGTTTCTCCAAAAAATTAATTCCCAACCTTATTCCATATCTTATGGGTCCTTTAAGTAATTAAGTTTGAAATGATTAAGAATTATTTTTCCTTGTTTCACATTGGTATATGTAGTAAATTTTCAATGTAACTTCTCATTACATCACTTCTTGATGAGGGTAGAAATGATAAGGCTTATACTTCATTGAGCTATTTCTCGGTTATCAATATGCTTGAGTGTAGAAGAACACCGTGTTTTGATTTCATTTTACACAATCACCTGCCATTATTACGTTGATATTTCCATCATGCTACCAGAATCATTTTGGTGTTATATAACAATTAAACTTAGTTATTTTAAAGGTTTGATTGTTCTCTAAAGAGATGATCAATTAAGTGTCAAAACTCATTTCCTAAACGTTAAACTTTATCTTATCATTTAGAGGTTACTTCCTCTTATTTTCCTTCTAGTATATTTTCGTAAAACTCTACTAGTAAATACTTTCATATATATATTTCTAATTTCATACATAGGATATTTCTTATCTATTAGTCATTAAACCTTTATCTTGACTTACGATATTTTTACAACCTTTTTATAGAAGTACTATTAAGTGTTCACAAGATAATCCATTTAGATACCATGTATAATCCAACACTAATTCAGAGCGTAATGTTTTAACTTAAGAATGACATTACTAAATTGTATCATCCCTTTTCACTCATTAAAAAGAACCATGTTCAACAATTTCACAAGGTTATCAGGGTATTCAACCGGAATGCTAGTGTATAATTTTTAGGTCTTACAAAAATCAGGATAGACAACAACATCCTTTCAATAATTGTGAATAATGATCTATTGATCAAATATCAATTTCATAACTTTGTTAGAACATAAAACAAAGTCACTTAATAAGCTTCTTCAAGTGACACTTTACGCAAATAAATTTAATATCCTCTTAGTCACAGTAAGAGACTCATTTATCAATGATTAGAATACATTTTTTATCATCATAAAGTACTCATAAAAGTTCAATCTAAGCAAACCATTTCGTCTCTTAATTTCCCACTTTCTACCTTGCTCACTATCCTACAATTGTTAGACAAGATCAGTTTGGATGAAATGATCAAGGAAAATCCATTAACCTTCATAACATTTTATTTCATATGATATTAGAATGAATAAATACCGTAATAGAAATATTCATACCCACAACATAATCATGAAGTGCATTATACATCAATCTTAATAACTTAATTCACATTCATCAAGTACTATACTATTTACCTTCTTCAATGAACCATAGTAGCATAATCCTATTCATAGATCAAATCAAATGAGTTAAGATAAACTAAGATGGTTATAAAAATGTCCAAAAAATGACCAATGTAACCACACCGATTATCACAATAAAATCAGATGAGTAACTATTAATCCTTTTTAATACCTGGAGAGGTCAGATAATAATATCAACCACACATCAAACAAAGAAAGAATTCATTTTCTTCTTAATCAGTAATAACTAATGTGGTTATAGTAATGCCTAATGGTAAATTAATAATTAGAAATTACAGAACAACCAATAATAGTGCTATTGTTCTCAGTCACTCTTTAAGAATGAATAGTTTTCTTATAACTATAATAGTTCCAATATATATACACATGCCTGCTTCTAGAAATCTAACAAAGTACTCATCCTATAGACTATTTTAGACTGAAATCAGGGAATCTCTCTTTTCCCTTAAAGATAAGGAGAGGTCTTCACTTAACATTCTTCCCACTCATTAAGATATGGTTACCATAGTATTTAAGGAAAAAGTGCATTCATCTTACTCTAATCATTCGCATCCCAGTTATGTCTCATTAATAATTAATAGAGGAAAGTGAAAAATACTTCTACCGTGACCACTCATTTATGTTTTTGACATAATTATCATATTCCATGAACATAACAAGATCTCAAAAGAGATAAGTACTCTTTTATATCACTTCAAGACCACAACTTATTATTTGAAGTCAATCGATTAACCAAGGGAATACTTCATTATATTCCTGAGATAATTACCATCAAATACATTCTCGAGATTAAGATCATAATCCCACAATGGCTAGGTGTTGTCAGTTGTCCACCAGTAGAAAATTTTATCGTCTAATATTTATCGTTAAGACGTCTTAAGGCATAAGTAATTTACCTTAAAGTAACAATTTACATAATCTCTTTAAAATGTCTTCTTCTAAAGAGTCCACCAATTATAAACTTAGTAATTTGTTTTCTTTGGAAAGTAGGTTAATTAATTGTTGTGGAAACATTTATATTATTTTGATTCATGTCATCAAGGTACTTATGAATCCCAATTGAAGATACTAAAAAATTATATTAAAAAACACACCACACTATTTTATACAAAGCCCTAGGTTTCATGGTTCCTTCATTTTCATTAACACAATAGTGTTAAATAGGTTATCCCATGGAAATATAAGTTAGACTAATTAGAAATAGACATTTTCTAAGAAACCCAAAACTCTAAAAACCCTTGAGTTTTTTAATAAAGTTACAGCAAGGCTGTATAATGAATTGATCAAACAAAAACTATGGAATAATTATTTCCAACTTTTCAGGTATGAATACATGTCTTATTCATGTTAGGAGATAATAATAATATAATAATAACGAAGAAATTTATTCAAGTCAAATCAATCGACTGGGAGACTCTTCTCTAAGAAAGAAAACTTCAGAAAGAATAGTAATAATCTATTACCATGACTCCAACCATTATACCCTTATATATTTACAAGGTAATACAGTAAACCAAGAAAATGTCTTGAGTACTTCCTAGTTGCATCATCATGATAGGGCAAACCCTGAACAATTCAGAAATCCCCTTATTTAAGGAAATCGTAAGGAAAAAAAACCAACAATATTCCAAAATCAATTTACACAACAATTAAAAAAAATCATTCAAAAACCCTAGAACTTTAGGTAACCCGTTTTAACTTACCTCAAATTTAATTTGTTTTCCCTTGAAACCAATCATTATTAGCATTAAGATTTATGTAAAAAAAAATTAGAATCTCTACACCCTTTATTTAAGGGTTATTAATAAACCCATATTCTATAAATGAATATAGAGTAGTATCATAATAATAATATTAATAATAAAAGCCCACGGCTTCAGCCATTCAAAGCAGGATTTTGATCACAAAAAACCTTTTTATAACAGCCAACTCACAAATTTAACATTCTTACAAAGATCTCAAATAAGCAATATTTCCAACACTATTCTGACCAATATCAGATGAAGTAAATAGTTAATTGGGATAAGGAATGTTTCTTTCCTAGAAATGGTAGTTTGAACTCTCCTTCCATATTTCTTCACCACCATAATTTGAATATTAATTTCAACCTAAAGACTATGAATCCAAAAGAGCAACCACTGACAAGTGACATGCTAATAAAAATTAGTATATTTATTTATTCATTTCTGCCAACACAACCCTTTTTACATACAACTCACAAATCTCCAGTGAATATTATCAATGCTATCAAATGAACCCTAACTTGGTAGATACTCAACTAAGCTTCTCTCGGTTCAAGATAATTAGTTTGCATTAGTTATAGAGATGCAACATAGTGGCCTTGAGCCTATCCCACTTCTCCCCTTCAGGTAGATATCCTTTTTAACTCCATATTATTTAGTTTTCATGTCTCCTAAGCCTTTAATTATTGGATTTGACAATTTAAACCAAACATGGTGATTAATCGAGTTGAAACTTACCATTAAATCCAAGTTTACATACATGGGGTCAGTTTTGACTTAAAACCATTAAAATAATAAATAATAAATAATGATAACACTCAATTAGTATTATAGTCCCATAAGGTTTCATTCCCCATAAAACAAGTACTAAAATTAACAATTCCAAAGTCCCGAAAGCAACATCATGACCCAAGATTCACAAGCCTGAGTCAACTGATCAATAGTGATTAATCATTAATATTATCGATAGGAAAATCTCTCAATTGGATTCCAATGTTTAAAACACATTACCCTCAATGGTTATAATAATGATGATTTCTATAACACAAATATGTATATTAGCCTTAGAACATTTTAACCAAGAATAATGAAATATCCATACCCACTACCTTTGGTGTGGAAAATTCCACCACATGTTGTTAGGAGCATCACAACTTGAACTTTTTCCTTTGTCATGTCTTCTTAGACATTACTAAAAATACTTGTTTCTCTTTTACTTGTTATCAAGTTTGTTAAAATATGATGATATTGTTGTGTTCCTGACTGAACTTACGGGGTATTACATGAAAAACACATTCGAGAACAAACATTCAAGATTAAAAATCTTGTCTTGAAGGAAAATCAACATGTAGCCAAAATGGAGAAAAGTAAACAAGGAAAGTTTTCTCCTAATTGTCTTGGACTTTATATTGTCACCCATACCTATGGATCAACATCTTATCATTTATCTTCTCTTGAGGGTAAACCCAAACCAAAGCCCCTTAATTCCTTGCACCTTTTACCATTCTATTATTTAATAAGGTACTAAATCAATTTATGTCACTTAGGCGCTCATCCCTTGAGAAAATATATACTTCCACCTACCTTTTTTAAGGACCAATGACTTAAACATAATTATGTGTTTATCTGTCACCATTTAGCCTTATCTTGAATATGAGTACCATGACTCCACTCATGCCATTATTTGCATGGATACTTTTCATCCTTTTCAGGATGGAATACCATGGTCGTTCTTCACTAGAAAGTCCTCTTTCGTTGCTAACCTTTATCATGCTATGGTTTTTCCTTCATAAACGAGGTCTATACTCATTTATAGCCTTGTCCATGACTAGAAGTCCAAAATAATCCAAACATTGTGGGATAATAAAAATTCTAATCCTTCATTCAAATTTCTCGCAAGTGGATGATTCCCTCAAATGAACATTTATGCCTCTCTATTGTTGCTATGAGTAGACTACTCCCTCGAAGGAAAACTATAAAAAGCTAGCCACATGTTGTACTTAGTCTATCTAAAAGGAAGACAAATCTATATTTGTTAAAGCAAACAATGTCTTAAATCTTCCCACATCGATCAACGGGGGTCATTCTTATTCCTCTTGATTTTAATGGGGTAAGTTGAGAAAATAATTTAAAGCCTATAGGGTTTTGTGGTCGAGAAAATAAAATTATATCAATTTTAGGATCACATAGAGGGGAAAAACAGATGAAAAAGCAAATTGCTTGGTCAGGCATGACCAATAAAATTTAATAAATTATTATTAAAATATTAAAAATTTGAAAAACGGGAATTTTAGAGAAAAAACTATAATTTTGTCTCAAAATGTCCCTCTTTGTAGTAGTGAGGTCAACACCAAAGTTCAAATATAGTAGTACATATGTAATGATGATATTGTATAACATAAAATCATGACATGTCTCATCTAATCAAGCACCCTACTCATCTTATGGAGCATCCTAGCTAGGTTATTTATCATCCTCATCAACCATATAGGTTCATACAGACTTGCAAGCATGAAAAATTATGTGATATAATGACTAATTCTTCAAAGACCCACCCTCATCATGTTGGGACATATGCTCATGATGGTGAACCAATGAATGTTTCAAATAACTAATAGAATGGAGCGTCCAAACCTCCACATTATCCTTCTCAACTTTAAAGGGAATATAATATGTTGAATAGACGTAAAAGAAATAAAGGCACCTCATTGGAAAATTTTGTAAATGGTGTGGCCCCAATATATCTTGTTAGATCCTTTACCTCTTACCTACAAGTCTCAAATATCAAAATATTTTGGTATTTTGTTGAGGATAAAATCATAATAAATTTTCCTAAAAAATATGGAGGTACCTCAAAGTTTTTTCAAGGCATCTAGTCAAACAATATCCACCATCTATCCAAACAATTTTTTTTTTTATTTCCTCAAGATTGCACCAATGGATTGGTAATAATTTGTATTTAAATTATAATGGTGTATCGGTTTTGGGTCTAATAAATAAACACAATTTGTATTTGGTGATACTTTTTCTTCACCGCATCATAAGATGATTTATTTGTGTAAGAAATATGACAAATAGTTTTGTACTACTACCATGTGTTTATATGACCTTTATGTTAGAGTAAATATAGTTTACCTAGGTTAATTATGCATTTACCTTAACTAATTATTAATTATTTATAAGTTGGTTTTATCCATTTATTTTTTATAATTGGGAATAGTATTCCCGTAGAAGTCTTTTGTCATTATTCTAATTGTTATATGGTTGAAACCATATATTTGATTGTATATGTGCACGGGATTGTATATTGTTACACTGTTACAGCATCCCATTTATTTATACATGGTTGTATGATTTCTATAAGAATTACAACACTCCATTATAATTGTGATTTGATTGATTATCAATAAACTTACTAGGCTTATATCCATGTTCTTCATCTTACATTTGGTATCAAAGCAAGATAATCTGGACTTGTGATAGAGAAGGTTGGAGAGAGAGAGAGAGAGAGACTAGATAGATTGAGGAGCTTCAAGAAGCATTTGAAGCAATTAAGAGCTTGTGCAACCTCCTGCAACTTGTTATCCCCATCACTACCTCCCCACAACCTCATGTTTGATCTCTAAGTAAATGTAAAGCAATTTTTTTTCCTTGATGCCCTCTGCACTAGGAAAATTTACTTCCTGGAAGCTAATCATATGCTGAAATAATAAAAAAAAAGTTATAGATAAAATTATCTATATTACCAATTGTTTAGAAGTCTGGTACATTTGGAGGCATCAAGCTCTCCACAAGGATACCTTTCTCTTTACAAATGCAAGTTATTTGAGGATATCCTATTTAGCTAGTTTTTTTCTTTGACTAGTGAGTTATGTTGTAAAGGAACTAAGCTACTTAGATTCATTGAGTCGAGCTCCATTCATTGGTGGTTCGAGTCACACACTGAGTTGTGTTATGATAGGCCAAACCCCTCTTGCATTACTGGTCAAGCCATCTCTATACACATAGACCCTGCCTTTGAGTCAACCTTTCCCTACAAACAAGCACAGTTGATGTTATATATCCAGCACCCTATCATTATTTTTCTTAGCGAGCACTCCATGTCTAATCCAGATCAATAATATTGTGTTTATATTAGGAGGAGATCACTCTACAAAACAAATAAAGGCCGACTTTGTTTTGGAGGAAGATCTAAGATCTCACTCACCATGTCATTAATTAGGCCAGGTGATCTACACAAAATCTGAACTAAGTTCTACATTGATCAACTGTGATGTCATGTCATTTGAGCCTCCATTTGAGCTAGTTCTTATGCATAATCTCACATGCCAAACTTGTAATCACAAACAGATCAAACAAAATTAGTTGAAGGCATTATATTGGATCTTGACCATAGAACGAACAACAAACCTACAGATTGAATTGGTCACACAATGCCGAGCCCACCAGTGAGCACCTGTAGAAAGACAAAGTGAAAAATCAATCAAACCTACAATAAAAAAAAACCAAAATAAACAATGGATAAATCAAAAGGTGGAGAAAAATAAATAAACGACGCATAAAAAAATCACAACTAGTAAAGAAATACAAAGGCGAAGAGCTCAGAACCACTTCCAATGGAATTCCTAAACCTCCAAAGCCATTTGGAGCTCAATCAAGGCCACATCACTATTGAAAGGTTGGTCCATTATTTTTTAACTCAAATAAATATT
Organism: Taxus chinensis; assembly: GCA_019776745.2. Lineage (NCBI taxonomy): Eukaryota > Viridiplantae > Streptophyta > Pinopsida > Cupressales > Taxaceae > Taxus > Taxus chinensis. The sequence continues at coordinate 207,931,841 of CM034146.1, forward strand.
AGTGCATTATCTACACAAGCACTTAGAGCACCAAAGTGGTTAGTGGAAATTCACTAATACTAGGAGGTTTGGGGTTCGACCGCCACCCCCAACATGATTTTTAAATCATATGACTTAAGTAAAGACTTAGCAAAAACCATTATCTTTAGAGGCTTAATGATGAGGCCATAAATTGGCCATAAATTACCATTATTTTTTCCTTCTAAATTACCTTTGAAAGTGGATTTAAATGTAATATAATAACTTATAGTTTTATTAAGATAAAATATAGGATATATATCTTGTTCATTCTCTAGAAATATTTTGTTATCTATTTTGTTATTTAATCCTATTGATTATTTGGGACAAGATGTAATGTCTTGTGTATGTCGGCCATAAAGGAAAGAAAATGCTAGTATTGAGAAAATTGGAATAACTCATAAAAAAATACATTTAAACTCAAATACGATTTCATATTCAAATTCCTCTCGAAAAATTATGCAAGTTCAAAAACAAAATCATCTCAAATCCGAGATCGTATACAAAATTTATAGTTGTTTTAAGTTAGTTCTAGAAATCACAGAGTTAGTTCTTGAAATCACAGTTTTAGTTCCAAAACTTACACGTTTAGTTCCAAAACTCGCAGAGTTAGTTTCAGAACTTGTAGGTTTAGTTCTGGAACTCGCATCAAATGGGTAATATGAATAATCAGAGAGTCAAATGTGAAATTCAAGAGAGGTTTTTGTTCATAGCAATTTTTTTCACATAAGATTCATTCATATTTTCTACAAGTTTTACCAATGAAGAGAAATCTAATTTTTAGTGAGCTGCAATCTGAGAAAAAGTGTATCACACGAGTACTAAAAGTTTCATAAATAGAAATAGAAAATTCAAATGGAAAATCCAAGAGAGGTTTTTGTTCATAACAATGTGTTTAACAAAAACCTCATTCAGATTTTCTACAAGTTTTACTAATGAAGAGAGATCTAAATTTTAGTGAGTTGTATTCCAAGGAAAAATGTATCAGACGAGTGCTAAAATTTCCATAAACAGAAATAGAAAATTCAAATGGAAAATATGAGAGAGGTTTTTTCATAGCAATTTATTTAACAAAAACCTCATTCAGATTTGCAACAGGTTTTACCTATGAAAATAAATCTAACTTTTAGTGAACTATACTCCGAGAAAAAAGCGTATCAGACAAGCGTCAAAAGTTCCAAAATAAAAAACAACAAAGTCAACTGGAAAATCCGGGAAAGGTATTTGATCAAAATCATATTTTGAGGAAAATCCTTCTTCCAATAATGTAGGAGAATAAAATTATTATGATTCTTGTTACCGAAAAGCAAGGAGAAGATTTGGGAGAAAATTATCCTAAAATAAGTGAGATAAGACTTTGAATCCAATAATATATCTCTCTCCATATTTTGTGGAGATGGAGATCTTATTTGTTAGGATTGGAATAAAGATAAGATCAAATTATATCTCCCAAAATAAGGAGTTGGTTGGACGCATAAAGTATAAATGTAACCTTCCACACTCAGATATGTAATGTTTTACCACCAAGAAATGAATCTGTTCTTTTCTCTCTAATATTCTACAGTTTTGAGTTAAGATCTCGAAGCATGGTTTAAATCCTCTTCCAAGGAATAAATTTTCCACTCATTCTAAGGAAGATGGGTCTGTATATTTGTATTTTTATTTTTTAATAATTTTTGTTTCTTTATTTTTTTTGTAATTATCATCTTGTTGTGTTGTTCTCCTCTTTGTATTGTAACATTTAGTATGTTGTAAACTTGTACGTGTTTCATTCCTGCAAGTGTGATTTCCTTTATGGAAGTGTGTTTATATTTTTTCAAGTGTGCATTTAAATTTTTACATGTGTGCTTTCAATTTATGCAAGTTTAGATTGTGTTTAAGGGAGCTTATTTCCAAGATATTCTTCTCTTAACGCATATAACCTTTGGAAAACTACCTATATTGACATTATTAATGGCGAGGATTGACGAACCTCATCATTTTTGCACCATTTTTAGGGAAATGGTGTTATTAGGAGATTCAGAGTTCTTTGAAATAATATTCTAGTGACAGTAGAATACATTTTAGCAAATTCTGTGATAGGAAGTATTTGGTAAGGAGTTTCTTTAGACTTTTATTTCCTACAAGTAGAATAAAATTTCATTTCTATAATTAGGAATATTAGATTGTAAATATTTATCTCCCCACAAACTAACTCTGTGCATGATAAAATGACTATGATGTTTGATCAAGAAGGTATAATGGTATGAACAAAGAATTCAAATCTAGAACTGGTAGAATATAATATTGAATCTGGAAGTAGATCCAGCTGATGAAATATCATATGCCATTTTTTATAACCACCACCATTTTCCCTTGTATCAATTAACAGCTTAGTGATCTTATTACACATAACCTTAGTAAAAAACTGGCTTATCCAGTTTGTAATAATGAAGTGGTAGCATTTCTAATTAACTTCATCCATATTCACGAATTTCATTAGAGCCAAAATAAAAATCATTCATAATAAATTCATCCATCTAAATTAGTTTTTCTTCACATAATAAAATTCAATCCCTGAACCATATCTATTAGAAAAAAATTTGTTTTCATGTCTTTCAATTTATTCATTTTTGTATATGCTTTTATAACATGAAGAAGCAATTATTGTGAATATCAAGGAAAGCACTTTTTTTCCATGCTAACATCAACAAGAATTTCTAAATTTGTTCTTGGTACCAACATGCATATTTTTGTGCACCAATAGTATCAATGAAGGAGCAGTTTGGAGGGATCCATGGATACATAACACAATCCATCTCCTGAGATCACTAGTTTGGGGTTTGAAGATTACTATGGTGATTCCGATTCAAGTTGGGCTTTGAAGACCTAGAAATTGTCTAAAAAAAATTTGGAAATATTTTAGGAGTTACCAAGTATGCAAAAACATTTTTATGAGATCTCAGATATTGTTTCCTAGTTTACACAAGTTTTACTTTGATGAATATAGTCTAATGATGGATCAAATTTTTCTCTAATCCTTCTCATGCTATCATTTCAGCAAAAATATAAAAAAAAATCAAAAAGCTTTGATTGGAAAACCAGCTTGCTTGCCAATCAAAGAATTTTTTTTTCCAAAATCTTTGATTGGAAAACCAGCTTGCCAGCCAATCAAAGGAAAAAAAAGAAAATAAATCAAAAATCTTTGATTGGAAAACCAGTTTGTTGACCAGTCAAAGGAAAAAAAACAAAAAATTTGATTGGAAAACCATCTTGTTGGCTAATTAAATACAAAAAACAAAAGGCGGCTCTTCTTCAAAAGCAATCAACTGTTACTTGGTGGATTCTTTCTCGACACTATTTGACCATGTTAACAATAGGATGAGAAGGACAACTAGAGGTATGATCAAATTATTTTGTTCTACTATTTTATTTTTAAGATTTCTTGTAAGTTTTTTATTATAGATATATCCACTTTGTTGGTTTGAAAATCTATCGGTTAGGCAGATCATGGGGAAACAGGCCAACAGTGTGCAGGGCATAGCCCATCTTTGAGATAGCAAAGTGAAACCGGTTTATTGTTATTCTATCAAATAGGAATTTGTGCAAATCTACAATATTCTAACTTTAGGTGTTTGGGATCTCATCCTAGTAGGGGTAATTCTAACCGTGAATAGAAATTTAAGAGGGAAAGAATGGAGGAAGGATAGATCCAAAGGAAGAAAAGAAATGAAGTCCAAAGACGGAAAGGTTAGAGGGTTTATGCTTTGGGCTGGTAGTAAATAGAGCCAAACTTAATTACATAAAAAAACAAAGAAATACTAATGAACATATGACGATAAACAAAATGAATCCAATAGAATAGAAACACATATCTGACTTAAGAAAGATCTACTGTAAATAACACATATATTGAGCACAAAGTCTTAACATATATATTAAAATCTCTTTTGTCACAAGAAGTCACAAAGTCTTTCTTTCTTCACCTCTTTTTTTATACAAAATGGTCCACCTAGAATACAACAAGTATTCCAGTATTTATATAGTAAGAGTAGAGAAGAAGACGAAAGCAAAGCAATAACTACAAAATATCTCACAAGATATTTACAAAATACTAAAAAGTCAATATTTGACTTTGGGGAAAGTTTTAGGATAACAACATCTCATGGTGCAACATGGATGATGTCATCACATGTGCCAACATGCCCTTTAAACATTATAAAAAAATGGAACATTTATCCTGGAGGAAGAAGCTACTCTTCATCGTCTCTCGGCTCAAACTTTGTATCTAGCGGTGGCTCAAGGGAGTCGATATGACACTGCACCCAATACTCTCCAAACTTGCTGATTATTTTTTGAAGTTGATACTAATCAGGACCTTTGAAATGGTCATGAATTACTTCACAAGTTTCTTTCTCATTTTTGAGCTTGTTAGGAAAATCAGTGAAATCTTCGTTTACATCGATCAAAGAGCTGATAAAGTCATGACAGGCTAAGAGGTTGTTGATGGACTCATGATCAAAAGTGACCTCTTGCACCAGAACTTGAGAGACATTAGCCTTGAAGCACTGGAATGTATCATCTTCTTCTCTTAATTCATAGGATGTACTGAGAAGTCTAGGAGACATCTTCGAAACTATTTTCTCCATGTTGTGTAGTGCTTCCAAGGCTTCTTCCTTGAATTTGTTGATTCTTTTTAGGATGAATTCCATTTGATCGACGCGGTAATCTAAAGTAGTGAGAGATTTATAATGTGCCCATGGGTGATCGATAACACCAACCTTTAATAGGTCATTAGCCAAATAGTTGACCATTGTCTGGAATGTTCCTTGATGCAACTTAGCATTATCTAATTCCTCAAAAAGGGAGCCTGCTACTACTTGTAGATATTTCTTTTCTCGAGTTATATCTTGGTGCAGTAATGTGAACCTACCAATTATCACTTGACCATCCTTGAGGATCTTCTTAATATAGGATGACACATCCATACCATGTTCAACAATATTTACATACTCATTGATTTTCTCTTTGCTGGGAGCCTGAATAGGTTCTGTAGTAGTTGCCGAAGGAGCTTTGCCCATTTTCTACAAATCTTGGAGGAGATGTTTGTTTTGTTCTTTGAGCACTCTCTTCTCCTCTTTAGCCTTTTGTAGCTTCTTGCAGAGGGCATCTACAGCTGACAAGGATTCTCCTTTCAGACTTTCTAATGAGGTTCCCATTGTGACTTGAGTCACTGTGAAGTCTGTAGGAGATAGATCTTCTTTCTTCTTTATGAGATATGAGTAGGCTATCTCCATGACCCTTTCTCCTAAGGAAATTTTTGAGAAGCGAGTTATTGCTTTTCACTTCTTGGGTCCCTTTTCCAAAATGATGGAGAAGTCCATAGCTGCAATGGGGACCTTCCTCTTATTTTGAATCAAGTGGTCGGAGATCCAACTAGGACTTATGGGATCGGGATTGGAAGAAGAAGAGGAAACGGGGGTGAAAGGGGGAGTAACTGTAGTGGACTCAGGGAAGAAAGTGGAAATACTTGGTGGTGGCATGGATAGAGAATCCAATGCACTAGTGCTCATAGGGCTCGGAGTCACTACAGGGGAAGAGAAGGACATGGAGACATAAGGGATCTGCGACAAGATGGAGGAAACACTGGAGGATAGATACGTGAGAGAGGATAAGATGGAAGATGTGGGAGATGGAAGAGAATCCACAACCATAGGAGTAGTTACTTGAGTGATAGGAGAAGGAGGAGGAGTAGAAGAGGGAATGGTGGGCACCTCCATAGTTGTAGTTGTGACAACATCCTGAGTGGATGTGTCTGTTTGAACACCTGCCACTTCTTCTTTTCCTAGGGACACTAAGTCCACTATTTTCTCTAAAGTAGAAGGAGGGTTATCAGGAGATTTATCCTATTTACTTACCTCTCTAACTTTATCTTTTCCTTTTCCATTTGGCAAGTGATCTGGCCTTGGAGGTGCACTTCTTAAGGGGGAAGTAGTGAAATACACTCTAGGGTAGATGAGACCATTTCGTTTGCACCAATGCTTGGTGCGTTACAACATGGGTTGGACCCTTTCTTCTACGGTCTTGGGTGCCTTGGTCGTATCAATACTTATAAATGGCTAATCATCCCCATCTGTGTCAAGGTAAACCTGATCAATTTCTTGATCAGTTTCTTTGAAATATTTTGGGATGATGGAAACTCCATAGTGGATGATCTCTGCCAGAGCCAACCGGGAGTGATCCTTTCTCCTGATTTCAAATGCATGATTCACATCTATCCATATGTCCTCGATCTCTGGGATATGGATGGGATCAATATTTGCCTTGGGGAGGTAACTCTGGCAGTCGAAGGTTGGCCTTGCTGGGAAATCATGCTTCAAGTTGGGCAATTCTAGCTCCGCATACATTTCCTAGGCTTTACCCAATGAGGCGTAGGTGTATTTGCCAACCATTATGGGGAATGGAGTTCCTCCCTTCTTCATTTTCATACACTTCTCATGATATGTAATCAACTGCCTTGACAGATCCAGGAGGATTAGCTTGGGCCCTTAGTACCTTGGTAACCTTGTTGATTATCCCAGAAAGTTGGCAGTCCTGAGATATGTGATGGTAGGGAATTGTGTAAACAAATCCCCCCATTTCTTAGTGGTAGTGATCATACTCGTGCTGCTCTAACTGTGTCTCATGTTTGGCCTTAATAGGCAGATCACCTCATAGAATAAAGCGTCATTGATCTTGTTGAATTGGGAAATATTAGCCTCAAGCCTTAGCTCTAGGTAGTACTCATATTTTGATCTGGGGCCATGTTCCACTCTTAATTAGTCCTGGGAAATATCTCTCTGATGCAGCTACATATACCACATAGGAGTTCATGTAGAAGCTCCCAGTTGTTGAAACCTATTGGATTTAATACGAGATAGTATCACTTATGATCTCTCCCCAGCCGAAGCATTGATTGGGAGCATTCTTACTCATATTTTATATATATTTGAGCATCCATTTGTGAAATTAGTGGGAATCAGGAAGCCCAAATGCTCTACTGAGGAAGGTGATGGTATCACTCAGCTCCTCATTGAAGTCACTGTGATGGATGGTCTAGGGCCATCTGCTCACCACCTTCTTATTTTTCAGGTAGACTTCGTTCATCATCTGCATACACTTGTCTTCATTGTCGGTCCATGTCTTTAAGAATTCTTCAATGCTTACTGTCACATACTGGATATGGTGATGAATGTCCAACATGATTTCAGAGTGGTGGGTAGTGAGGTAAATGATCACCTTGCCCTCCTTATCTTCGACACATCTTGTGTCTTTTTTGTAACAATGGGCCACCAACATGATGAACTCATTGTTCATTGCACTTACTGGGAGTCCTGCTGCAAATTTTAGCCCACTACCTACCAATTTTTCCATCCATGGGCCACCGGTAACCTTTTTGGTTCTCTCCTAGAATTCATCCATATCTATGTGTCCCATCTTAGAGTCTCTGATGTCAAGACTACACTCTGCAAGTGAGTCAGCTATCCTGACTCTCTAATATTTATATTTCATTTCCTTCTCTTTCAACTTAGACTTGGCTTCTTGCTCAATGAAGACATGGGTGACCTCAAGGTGTAGACACCAAATTTGTGTCTTATGACCCCTTGTGACCCGCATCTCATCTCGCAATATAACCTCATCACCTAAACCTTACACAATTATTTATTAATTACCTTGTAATTGATAAATCCACATCACCTTACCTACCACCTCATTTTGCCACTTCATCATGACCTAGCCCTAACCCTAAACTAACCTAATTAAGACCCATAACTTGGTCCACACCTACACCCATAACTAATGACCCCTTTCTCACACCCAAAACTGACCTTCTAGTCATTTGACCAAGCCCACAACTGATCTCTCGGGAGAAAAGCAAGGAAGGTGGGCTATTTTACTAAAAATAGCCTACTTTTTCCTTACCGATGCCGGTTCCTACTCGACTGCCATCGGTTACGTAACTGCCATCGGCTCCCTGTAAATGGGGCTCCCCGAACCAAAATCAAAGGTGGAAGGATTTTTTAATCAACAGAGATCATTGGGAGTGAGGAACAGAGTCCAGATCTTCACTTGACTGAGCAGAGACAAGTGGAGATACCAGAAGTGTTTACAGCAAAGGAGATCAGCTTGCATCTTCGTCAAAACCAGTAAGTCACATCTTGCATGTCCTCTGTTATAACATTTCTTATGCCTTTTGAATCACACATAGTCTCTCATGGCTAAATTACACAATTTTCTGGTAATCGATAAGAGGTCCACTACCCAGCAATCATATTACATCTAACTAGCCCTAACCCTAAACTAACCATTCATCTACCCTCTCATCGTAACCGCCAGACCTTATTACGTAGATTTTTGAATCAACAGAGATCATAGGGCGTCAACCCAGTTTTTACAGCAAAGGAGATCAGCTTGCATACAGCTCTGCAGAATTACAAATGGACCCACTACCCAGCAATATATTACATCTAACTATCATTCATCTACCTCTCAACTTATTACGTAATATCACCCATATACAGCCTTATAAATTACCAAACAACACAAACACCCCACAAAAACAACCAACCTATAGATCCTAAACCCTACCGACATCGGTTACCAGTAACCGGTATCGGTTACCCAGATACAAACCAGAAATCAGCCTTTCCCCTATCTGTTCCAAATGAAGTAATTTGATTGATATTTTACAGTCTTTTGTGTTAATTCATATTAGCAGGGAAACTGACCACCTTCGAAAGGAAGTTTTATATTTCCTGGGCCCAAGGCAGTTTCCTCATTTATTGTCTAATCAAAATCTTGTGGTCTTGTGTTCTTATTTGCAGGTAGTCCTTCCAAGACAAAAAGGAGTTCTTCACAGTCAGCCTGATCTTCCTCTACGGTACGCACACACCATCTCGACATTCCACAGGTATTCCTCCTAGCCCTAACCCTTATCTGTTTCTAAAAGGAATGAAAGGATAGAAGCAACTCTATTCCCAGAAGTCGAAACATTCCGAGCGAAACACAAGGATGGCTATTTCTCTACAAGAAGAATCAAAGAGGTCCAACATACGAGAGCCATGTCAACCGTCATATCATCCATAGTAAAAGCTTGCAGAATAAAAAATGAGCAACTTGTAAGCCTTGGGGTGTAAGGCGTAGGTTCACTGTAGGCTGTAGGGGTTTCAAAAATCAAGGCACATTTAGGAAGGTGTCAAAATGTAGATATTGGCACCAAATGGGGTGCGGGGTGTGGATTAGTAACACACAACATGTAATGTTAGTGTTGAGGAAGTTGCAGTAGCGCTTAGGAAAAAAAATTGGCGGGGCACAAATTTTTTTTGTGTTAAATGCCTCCAAGGTGTGCCTAGGCGTATGTGTGGAAAATGTTGCAAGGTGGTTTGGTATGCCAAAGGAGTGCAATACAGTTTTGGATTACACAATAGTTAATGTTGGTGTTGTGGTATTTTCACCATAGCCTGCGCCTTTTAGGAATTTGCTAAGTGTTTAACTGGGTGGAGGTTTTAAATATGTTGCATGTGGGGAAAATGTGCCAAGGTGCGACTGTGTGTGATGTAGAATGAAGGGAAAGTGTGTCAAAGGAAAAAGAATGATTTTGCATTTCCTTGACTTCTCTTCCCTTTGCATGACCCTTTTCTCTCTTTTTTGATTTTTTACAAAGTGACAAAGAGAGGGTTTGTGGGATTTGCAGCAAGGAAAAGCCTTCTCAAATATAAAGGATGGTTTATTCAGAGGCAGAGCCTTCTTAGATTTACAGATCTAGAAGGAGGGGTAAGGTGTTTCAGATAGTTTATGGATTCTTAAGTTTATTCATTTAGATTTTTAGGTTTAACCTTTTATAACAATCCTAAAACCATAACAACCAAGAAACAAAACCACAAACAACCATAAGAGTGATAAGAACCACTTACCTGGGATAAATAATGACGAAGGAATGATGTCAGATCCACAAACATGACAAACGACACGCAGGGCTAACAGGTGCGGAGGAATAACTTTTCTCAAATTTAATTCGTGAAAATGACAGGTGTTAACCGCATATTTATAGGAAAATACCGCATTTATTTCCCCACCAACTTTCTTTGGGACAATTTTAAAGTGTCGACATGAGTATAAATGTGCCTTGGCATAACTTGATTGGTGTCGACACTAAAGATTTAGCGCCTAAAGCACACATTTGGATATGTCAACATGTTAATTTCCATGCCTTTAGTGCATTTCTTTGGCGCAGGTTTGAGGATGTTGACATGTCACTTTTAGCGCCTAAGGGGGGCAACCTCTCTTATGTTGACATGACATTTTCTGCGCCAAAGGTTTTTTAAAATGGGGCATAACTTTCCAGATGTTGACACAACAATACTTGTGCCCAGTTCAAAAAGGTTGAAAATGGCTAAGTTCTTAAAACTTAATTTTCAGAAGGGAATTTTTAGGCCATTTTGAATGTTAATAGACCTTCTCAAGGAACCAAAATGAAATTTTGGTATGGTTACCTGCAAAATTGCTCTTATCAATTTTACAGGATAACACACTTTTAAGATCTCCAAGGAAGGCAAGATAAAATTCATATCTCCTCTACTTATATGAAAAATATGTGCACCTCTTGACAATCAAACTTTTAGAGTGTAATTTATGGGCAGCCATGAATAAACAACATGCATGAAGATATGCATGAGATTAAGTGTAGGAGAGAAGGAGAAGCATGAGGTATGCATTTTAATTTTAAATATGAGACACAACAGAAGGAGCTCCACACAAGAACCTATTGTAAAAGAAAGGAGATCAAAAGTAGCAGAAGAAGATCCACACAAGAACCTACTGTATAAGAAAGAAAATAAAAAACAATAGAATGAGATCCATACAAGAACCTATTGTACAAGAAAGAAAATAAAAAAAATAGTAGAAGAGATCCACATAAGAACCTACTGTAAAAAAATAGAAAATCAAAAACATCAGAAGGAGATCCACACAAGAACCTTTTATACAAGAAAGAAGATGAAAAGTAGCAGAAAGAGATCCACATAAGAACTTGTTGTAAAAGAAAGGAGATCCACACAAGAACCTACTACACAAGAAATAAAATAAAAAACATCAGAAGGAGATCCACACAAGAACCTATTGTACAAGAAAGGAAATTAAAAATAGCAGAAGCAGATCCACAAGAACCTGTCTTCGAACTATATATGGAATGCATACATGCATAAGCTCAATGTGGAGAAGAATTTAAGAAGAGTAGATAATAATATAATGCATGAGGAAATGCATAAGATTAAGTGTGGGAAAATGATGAGGCCATAAATTGGCCATAAATTACCATTATTTTTTTCTTCTAAGATACCTTTGAAAGTGGATTTAAATGTAATCTAGGAACTCATAGTTTTCTTAAGATAGAATAGATGATATATATCTTGTTCATTCTTTATAAATATTTTTTTATCTATTTTGTTGACAATGATAGTATTTAGAAAAGTGGAATTGATCATGAATAATACCTTTAAACTCAAATATGATTTCATATTCATATTCCTCTCGAAAAATTATGCAAGTTCAAAATAAGAATCATCTCAATCCGAGATCGTATGTAAAAGTTATATTTGTTTTAAGTTAGTTACGAAACTCACATAATTAGTTTTGGAACTCGCAGAGTTAGTTCCAGAACTCGCAGGTTTACTTTCATAACTCACAGAGTTAGTTCTGGAACTCGCAAGTTTAGTTTTGGAACTCATAGAGTTAGTTCTAAAACTCAAAGGTTTAGTTATGGAACTCGCATCAAGTGGAGACTGAATAATTAGAGAGTCAAATGGAAAATTTTAGAGAGGTTTTTGTTTATAGAAATGTTTTTAACATAAGCCTCATTGAATTTTTCTAAAGGTTTTACCAATGAAGAGAAATATAACTTTCAGTGAGTTGTAGTCTAAGGAAAAGTGTATCACATGAGCACTAAGAGTTCTATAAAAAATAGAAAAGTCAAATGGAAAATATGAGAGAGGTTTTCATTCATAGCAATGTGTTTAACAAAATCCTCATTCATATTTGCTACAGGTTTTACCAATGAATAGAGATATAACTTTTAGTGAGCTATAGTTCGAGGAAAATTGTATCAGACGAGCGCTAAAAGTTCTATAAATAGAAACAGAAAAGTCAAATAGAAAATCTGAGAGAGGTTTTTGTTCATAGAAATGTGTTTAACAAAAACTCATTCATATTTGTAACACATTTTACATATGAAGATAAATCTAAATTTTAGTGAACTGCAGTTTGAGGAAAAAGCGTATCAAACAAGTGTCAAAAGTTACAAAATAAAAAACAACAAAGTCAAATGGAAAATCCGGGAAAGGTATTTGATAAAAATCTTATTTTTAGAAAAAACATCCTTCCAATAATATAGTAGAATAAAATCATTATGAATCTTGTTACCTAAAAGCAAGGAGAAAAATTGGGAGCAAATCTTCCTAAAATAAGTGAGATAAGACTTGGACTCCAATAATATATCTCTCTCCATATTTTTTGGAGATAGAAATATCAGTTGTTAGGATTAGAATAAAGATAAAATTAGATTGTATCTCCCAAAATAAGGAGTTGGTTGGATGCATAAATTATAAATGCAACCTTCCACACTCAGATATGTAATGTTTTAGTATCAAGAAATGAATTTGTTTTTTCTCTCTAATATTCTGGAGTTTTGAGTTAAGATCTCGAAGCATGGTTTAAATCCTCTTCCAAGGAAAGAGTTGGCCACTCATTCTAAGGAAGATGGATATTTATATTTGTGTTTTTATTTTGTAAAAAATTTTGTTTATTTCTTTTTTCTGTAATTATCATCTTGTTGTGTTGTTCTCATCTTTGTATTGTAACATTGAGTCTATTGTAAACCTACATGTGTTTCATTTAATTTTGCTTATTTCCAATTCAAAAATTTCAATTTATGCAAGTGCGTTTTATTCCTACAAGTTTTATTTCCTTTATGCAAATGTGTTTACATTTATGCAAGTGTGCATTTAACTTTCTGCATGTGTGCTTTCAATTTATGCAAGTTTGGATTTTGTTTAAGGGAGTTTCTTTCCAAGATCTTCTTCTCTTAATGCATATAACCTTCAGACACCAACCTGGATTAACATTATTAATGACGAGTATTGATGACCCTCATCACTTAAAACACTACTAAACCCACTATCTGTTTGTATACCCCTAACTAACAATAGTAGAGAAAACCCTAAAATAGGGAAGATTTTTTTTCTCCTAATTGGCTTATTTTTTATTCCGGGAAACTTTTTCCAAAAGAGGGGTGTTTTAAAACTTTATTTTGAGCTATTTTTTGTGGTTTTTTGCTTAGTAACTTGTATTGTGCTCCAGAGGCCACCAAGGCCCTGCAAAATTAAAAAAAAAATCCTTTCATTCAATTTTCTCATAATTTTGAATGTAATTGCATATTTCAGTATATTATACTAATTTGCAGATTGCCATATTCAACCGCAAACCATTCTAACTGTTGTAAAACTGGCATAGTTTTGTACTAAAAATATTAAAATTTTGGTTCCGAATCAGTTACAATATCTTTTATCTCACTTGCAACATTTGGTATAAATAGTGCCTTTGGGATGCACTTACGAGTAAAGTCTTTGCAACTACTACTACAGTTAATGCTTAATATAGCTGCAACAATTTCATCTAGGCATTAGACCTTTAAAATGGATAGGGAGTAATAAGGACATAGTGGAAAAACTATGATCCCTCCCATCCATCTATGAATTATTGCACAACTTAAATCCAAACTAAGAAATTATCCGAGTATATAGAAAAGTTATGCATGCGTATGAGGATATTTCTTTGAGCTGGTGTTAATTATCTCACAAAACCCTTTCAGTACTATCTTGGTACCACATATCAAAATATTTCACATATGTTAATGTCTCTTTCACATACCTTCAGGTATATAGAAAGGGTGATCTTCTTCCACTTACTGATGGGTATATCAGAAGGGCGTGTCTATAGAAAGGTTTGGTATATTGGAATGAAGGTATATAGATTAGGAGATAGTATACCTAAAGTGATAAGAGCCTTACCTTTTTTCAATTAATTCTACAAAATGGGAACTAACTCCCAAAATTTCTTTCTTCCACATTCACATCTACTCAAAGGAAATAATTATGCAGCATGAGAGAGAAAAATCAAGACACAACTTGAGTTTGAAGAGATTTGGACTGTTGTGAATGGTACAGTAACAAGATCAACAACCAATACAACAAAACAAAGAAAGTTTGATAAATCCAATTAAAAGGCCAAGCTAATCATCTTGTTTGGAGTTTCCGATGATGTGCAACACCACATTTGAGATACCAAAATAGCCAAACAAGCATGGGATAAGTTGAGCACGGTATATGACGACAAAAATAAGAATGTCATATTGAATTTGTAGAGTCAGTTACACACACTAAATTTTAAATAAAATGAGAAAATATAATCTTTCTTAAGAAGAGTTACAGAGTTGAAGGCTTCACTTCTAGCCCTATGAGAAGAGGTCACTAACGATGCTCTCATTCTAATTGTTCTGAGAGCACTCCCTCCTTCATACTACATTTTTGTGACAACACTCAACTTGTCTGATACGATAGTTGGTTTTTATAAGTTAGTGAACCTACTATGACAACAGGAAGCTATGTACAATATGTAACACTCTGAACTGATGTTACTTCCTCCTGAGCATTCAAGTGTTGATATATGATTTCTTCTGTAAAAGGATGTGTTCCTTTGATTGTGAAGTCATGCTTGATATGTACTGTATCTTCTTTGCAATTGAAGATCTTTGACTGAGTCGGAATATGATTGGACTCTTTTATTTCTTTCATTTTGCACCTGAGTTTAATCTGATCTCGGAATGAATTGTGGATTTATCCATCTATAAGACCAGCCTTGGATCAGTGGCATTGATCCAAGAGATGCTTTAAGTTTATTCGGGATGAACAAAAATTATAGACCTTACGCAGGTTGCAAGGTCTGAATGCGTTGAATAAGCTATTCCGGAGTCTAACTCAGGCTGATCGTGTTAAATGAATTGGTTCCCGATATCGTAATATCAGGAAGGTCTTGATCGTGGGCCAGGTAATAAATTCAGATACATTTATTCAACTAGCTTATTGGCAGTGCTGGAGTGAATCCTTTTCGTGAATGTATATCTGTAGGTTCTTATTCTGAACATTCTAAATGTTAGACCTAAACTGGATTTATTAAGGTTAATAACCTATGGGTTGGATTAGTGTTAATCTAACCTAGCCCTAAGCTATAAGCTAAAAGTTCCTAAAGTTAGCAACCTAGCGCTAAGGAGGTTAGACTAAGTATCATCTTAAATCCTAACCTATGTTTCTAACCTAACAAATGTTAGTGGAGGAAGGGGACCTATGAAGGGGTGCGAGCCATGGGCGGTAGTTTCTATGGCATTAAATGAAGGAGATAAGCATGAAGGACAAGGAATTAGCGGAGGTTTCAAACGGCTAGTGAAAGCCGACGTGGCAGAGTCGCCAAACCTAGAAATGGTCTTTGATTTGTTTTTATCCATCGCCAACTATGGCGGTCGGTGGCAATGGAGATTGAGCGGGAATTTTGGAGTTAATACAATTAATGAACTCGGTCTTCAAGCTCGGATTTCTCGGGAAGACATGCAAAATGGAAAACTGGTAGTTTGTTTGGTTTTTCATGCGCTCCGGTTTTCTCTCTGTTTGATCACTGGTTCTTCGCACCAGTCTACTTGGTGTTGCATGGAAAATATGAGAGTAACTAGCTCTTTTCTCTATCAAGGAAAGTTTATAAGGCATGGAAATAACAAATTATTGTTGTTGAATCTAACGTGGAAAAAGAGGAGAAGGCTCGAGCTCTTTCAGTGGTCTTCTTCGGATTTTTAAGCAACATTACCAGGCATGTTAGGCCCTAACTTTTAAAAATCTTGCTTTCTTTCAAATGATTTCATTAGAACAACTCTGTTCAGATGATTTTTGGGATCAGTTGGTTTTTATGGTAGCTTTGTGTGATTTAGTTGCTGTATCTTCTTACTGGCTCGATTTTTCAAGTGAACCCTTGATGGGTGTGCATTTTGTTTCGAACGGATGTACTATCTTGCTGTGTTTTGCATTCCGGTTAGATTTTGTAGAAATGTTTGCAAGGAAAATTTACGAATTCGGCTCTGTAGGAGTCCATGAATTGTTTTCTTGTTTGATTCAGACTTCAGTCGATACCTTGTTGTTTCCACTTGTTGAAAATGATACTGTTGGATTTCTTGAATGTACAGTATATACGACTTCTTTAAAAGTTTTGTCGTGAGTAATATATGTTATGGTTGCTGAATCTTGTTGGATCTTGCTATAATACTTAAGTTACTTCTGATTGGATAACTTGCTGTGTTTATAGTATTTGAATGCGACTTTGTAGAAGTTTTCCCCCCTTGTGTTGCAATTATGGGATTTAACCCGTTGATAGTTTGCAATATATTTATATATATATATACGAAATGACTCTGTGGAGTCCTTGGAATGTTTCGTATATTTTGGACTTCTGTAGAAGTCATAAATGTGAATACTATTAGTTTGATTCAGTTGGAGTCCTTGAGGGGTAACTGGTAATACGATGTTGCCTTGTTATGAATACTTTCGCTTAGCAATGAATTTCGTTGGTACAGACTCAGTTGGAGTTCTTTTTATGTTTTGTCTTCTGCTTAAGCTTAGAGCGAATACTGTTGTTATGGATTCAGTTGAAGTCCTTGATATGAAACCAGTGTTTCTGCTTCTGTATAAGCCTGGTTGTGAATACTTATTGTTATTGGCTCTGTTGGAATCCTTATATATATATATATATATATATATATATCTTGTATTTTGGCTTCTGTAGAAGTTAGTCGTGAATGCCATACGTTTCTACTTCTGAAGGAGTTCAGATGTGAATACGGTATGTTATTGTTTTGGTTGGAATTCTTGAATTTGATATGTATCTTGTATCTTTCTACTTCTGTAGAAGTTTATTTGAAGAATACCACATGGGTAAGACTCCTTTTTAATCCTGGAGGCGTATATTATGTTTTCTCTTCTGAATAATCTCAGTTGTGAATACTGTTGTTATGGAATCAGTTGGAATCCTTGATATGTAACTGGTGTTTCTACTTCTGTGTAAGCCCAGTTGTGATTACGGTCGATATTGACTCAGTGAGAGTCCTTGAAAGGTATCTAGTATTTTAAACTTCTGTCAAGCTGGGTTATGAATGCTGTTGTTTTATTATGAATACTAAATGTTATCGACTTCGATGGAGTCACTGAAAAGTAATTTATGTTGTAACTTCTGTAGAAGTTTTTGCTGTGAGTACTTTTAGGATCCTTGATTTGTTGTCATATGAATTCAACTTCAATTTAAACCTTTAATATAAGTATTGGTTGAATTTGGCACTGTTGGAGCCCATGATATGTTGTGTGTTGGCTCGATTCTCGATTTTTGTCCTTGCTGTGTTTTAGTAGGGATTAGATTGAACTGTATGTTGATGAGAGTTTCGACTCAGTGGGATTGTTCTTGTGTTTGAGCATGATTACGTCTTCTGTTAGCGTGAATATCTAGTCGTGTGCTTGACTGAAGTAAAGAGCTATTAGTTGTACCTTGACAAGCGATGGCATTGGATATTTTCTCGTTTGTTGAATAATATGGAAGGTTATGTGGAGTCTATTTGATGGATTATTCATCACTGCCTTGTCACGAGAGCTACTGTGTTGTTCAGTAAGTTACAGGAAATTTTTATATGTGTATTTTGACGAACTGTAGTTCTTCCTGTGGTCTCGACTGGCTTAGTCGCAGGTGTATAATGTGATTGCATTACTCTTAAGTGGACGGTACAGTCATGAGCATGTTTGGAAGGGACATCTGAATGTCTCGGTTTCTTTCTCTTCTGCTGTAAAGTATATGTTGATAAATTTATATTTAATTGTTGGATTTGTAAAACATACTGATGGATTCATGAATTGTTAGGATATTCATTTTGTTGAATATAATGGCCTGTTGGATGTTGCTGTCCTTGGGATTCAGATGGATAGTTGTTTTAGATGCATTTGTTCTTCTTGGTCACTAACATTTATGAAGAAATACATGAAAAGTATCTAGGACTATTTAGTGACTATAATACGAGTTACGCGTTATAGTCATGTTTGAATTACAAAAGGGCATAGTCTGAAGTATGTTTTCATGTTTGGTGAAATGATTTCATTTAAACAGGTTGTTCAATGAGAGCAATTGGTGGATTGCAATTGTTTTAAGAGTTAGTGCTTATCATGCTCAGTTCATCGAACTGACCCGTGTTGACAATTTTTGCAGATGGTTGCCGTAAGTGGTAAAAGCACGCAGATCTGATAGGATGTTCAGATTGTTTAATTTGGTTTTATGATGAATTACAGCTTGATTCTCTGAATGTACTACTTGAAGAAAGATGTTCTTTTGTCTGTTGAGTATTGTATCAAGTATGCTGAATGCATAAAATGTATTTGATTAGCTTGAAAGGAATGAAAAGAGATATTTGTTACTTATGTGTTTGTATTCGTATCTTGATGGTTTGACCTTCTTCGGTTCGAATGATCTTGAGAGCATTATTATTATTGTATAAAGTGGAGACTTTTGTGATTATCTAAGTAAGCTTGCAAGATTATGTGACTGAATACTTATGATTGTTTAGTAGTTCTAGTATGTTCTATCTAAAGCTAAATTGGAATTTAGATCACTGTCTTTCTGGAAGCTAGGGTTAAAATAAACCTGAGCAGGAAGCTAAACGAGCTGAATAAATTATTACTTCCTAGTCTTGATCTAAGTCAGGACAACGTTTAATTGGATTCTTAATCACTATATCTCGATACTATTAAGTAAGATATAAATTCAGTTATGAGAACTGATATAAACCTAAAAAGGGTTTGGTTAGCAATCTCATGTGAAGGTTGAGGGTTATTGTCCAATTTCGTTGATTTAGAATTATGTATATTCTATGAACTCCTTGAAGGGACCTCTAGTCTTAATAACTTCTCTTGTGTAAAGGGTTTTACTATGAAAGGTAATTCTAAGGTGAGGAACCCAGGGATTGGGAAAGACTAACCTTAAGGGAGCGTCTTATAGTATAATTTTTAACTCAACGTATGTAACACTTATTATTAAGTAGATCTTTTCGAGGCGGATTTAAAGGTTGACGGCACAAGTCAACTGCAGGGTTGTACCTTCGAGAAGATTAGGATCTTCTCGAAGATACAACAATGCAGGTGACTTATGACGACACCCTTTGCATTGATCATTAAGATTTACACCTTAAACTCGAACAAGTTACTCTGGGACTGATTAGGAATGTGGTCACGTTATAAGGCTGCCCTAGGAGACTCGGGGTATCTTGACACACTGGATTAACTAGGGTTGACCCAGTATGTCAGCGTATCCCTAGTCCTCGGGAGCATCCCTATAACGTTGTCATCTTACTAATCCGTTCCTGAGTGAATAACTTGGGACAGGAGAGTCTGACAGAAGTCAGTATAAGACATTCTACATAACATAGGAATGGGGTGAAGGACGTATTCCAGATTGACGAGTATGCCATCAAGGAATACGAGACATAAGCGGTATGTTTCAAATCTTTGGCCAAAGTATCGCAAGCTGCTGATTGCGTTGTCCTAAGTCACCTAGTCTAAGGGATGAGATGCCGATGAATAATGGTAACAATTATTCAGATAGGTTCCTTGGACAGAGCATTCTGAATCCCAGAATAGGGAAGAGAACCGCAAGAGTGATGTGTTAAATAAAAACGCCAACTCTTAATACTCATGAATAGATCGGTAGATTACCGAGTCATGGAATGAATAGATCGGAGGTACTCCGAGTCATTACAGCTGCATATGGTTATCTGTTATGAGAATGGTTGTTTTGATTTGTGAGTTCTAAATTATGTATTTAGAACCAGGAAGCATTTATCAAAAAAAAAAAAATTACTTGTTCTAATGTATAAAAATGATACACAATTTAGTTCAGTGTTATGTGTAATAAGTGCGCTTGCGTGCTCATTAGAAATGCTAATTGTAATATGAAGTATTTTTATGCGCAGAGGATTGCTATCAAAATACCCAATAGTGTGGGGTGGTTGTCATTCAACAGATGGGAAATGCAAAATAAGATGAAATCTCCTATCTACAAAATAGGATGAGGAGGGTTGTCAATCATCTCCAATGGTGGGATGGTGTCCAATGGTTTTATGCATTAAGAGAAAAAATATCTTTGGAAAATAGCTCTGTTAAAGAAGATCCATAGTTTGCAAAAAATGAATGCAAACAGTGAATAAATGACGTTTTCAGGTAAGAAATCACACTTTGTGGTTTCACCTGATTCTAGATTGTTTCTTTGAAGTATTGATGAAACAAATAGGGTAACGAGCGTAGGAGGAATACCTGTTCAAATGTTGGTTGATGGGTTGTTGCACATGTATGACTTCCGAATCCACAGCTGATTGTGAGAACTTCCTTTTGGCTAGGAGGAACTACCTGTAATGAAAAGCAAGACCACCATAAGGAATTAAACAATATATGCAGTGAACTACCTAGCGTATGCTAGATCTGGGAATTGTGATACTTCCTAGATGGCTATTAGTCCACTATTTTAAACAATTTAATGTTGTAAACAAAGTTAATCCTATTATAGTTTGAAATGATTTAGGTATCTCACTTAAAACACAATAAGAAATAGATCTAATCTAACAGGCTAGGTTAGAATAGGATCCGAAGGTCAAGTGACTGGTTCTGGATCTCTGGAGGTCTGATAGAGGTCTCAGGTATATTTGCAGATGGATGAGGGTGAGATGAAATTAGGTGGGTAGGTTTATGTTCTGGGTTGTATGGGTAAATATAGAGACTAATTTTAGTTAGGTGTAACCGGTGCCGGTTACTGTGGAATTATGGGAATGCCACAGAACAAGCTTTGGGTCTCCTTTGTGATTGCATAAAGGATTTTGTTAGTTGGGATGAGGTATTGGGTGACTTGGGTAGGATTTGGTGAGATTTTAATGGGTATATGGAGGTGGAAGTGTTGGAGAAGGTCAATAGGTGGGTAGGTAAACAATAGATGATAAAATAATGATGAAATGAAATAAACCAGAGAAGTATGACGTTATACTTACTGGGATTATGGTCTTGGATGTCTGTGAGCAAGGGATAGAGGTGCTAATGAGAGGTTTAATAACTGTAAGTGATCACCAACTGAAAGAAATATTCAAAATGGGCTTCATGTACATTCCTCTTTACTTAGTTAGATCAAATCATGGCTGGGATGGTTGTGTAAGAGAAAGTGCTTGATCTCCTTCCTTGCATGCGTGTTTTATTTGGAATTCACTATCTGAAGATGTGTTCTCTCTGAGATGTGTTAATGTTCGCCAACTTGTCCAATCCTTTTCCAACCTTCTGCCAACCTTTAGAATAAAGTTGTTTTGGGGTTAAAATGGTAACCAACAGCGGTTCCGGCTTAACTGGCGACGGTTAGGGGTAACTGGTGTCGGTCAAGGTGGGATTTCCTAGGTTTACTAAACTAGGGAGATCCTCTTGATTTCCTCAGATCTTGTGTTGTTAACCCACGGATTAGATTGGAAGATTCTTGTAAGCATGAAAGAATGTGGTTAGAGGGAATGTAGGCATTGATTTTTAGGGTTTAGGTAAGTCTTAGTTAGTTATGGTAACTTACTAAGAATAGGTTTTTAGGGTGAGTTAGCTTGGTGAGGTGTCTAAGTGAAGTGTATGTGTGGATATTATTTAAATTAAGATATTTAAATAATAAATATGGTGAGGATAATGAATTAATTTAATTAAATTAATATTAGTGGGGTGAAGGGGGTCATGGCTAGGTGAATGTGATGAAGGGTGTTTGTTCATCGAGGGACCAAAGAGGAGTGTGACCTAATTTTAGTGTCTACATTTTGCCCCTTTTTTTACATAGCTTGTATTGGTAAGCAAAACTAATAAAAATAAGATGTGGTTACCCCATGTGTGGGTAAAGGTGATCCCCCTCAAACTAGGAACTGACAAGGCAGAAGGAAAATCGGTGAGTGGTTTGATAAAAGGTAAATGTGGTGAAAAGAAAGGTTGATAACAAGGGGGGAAAAAAGGAGCAAGGTCTACTCGGGTAAGCTAGGTAATGGGTCAGGGTCAAAGGTAGTAACAGTCAAACGCACACACATGTATAAACTACAACATGCTACTAGGTTGAAGAGCAGGAAAAATCTACATCATCTAAGGTCGATAGGTTTATCCAAACAAGGTTGAAGTGATTCCGGTATCCAAGGTATAGGATATGGTCAGGAAACACAACGTAGGTTAGGCATAGGAACGTTTAGGTATGTTCTGGTACACCAAAGGTAGGGTCAGGATAAATGGTCACAGTAATAGGCTAGGTAAAATTATTAGGTAAACAACACAGGCAACAGTGCCGTAAGGTATAGCGAACACATGAGGTCAAAGGTCACTAGTGATGGTCCAGGTCTAAATATCTAGGTCATAGCATGGGTAAGGCAAAAAGGTAGGGGTAAAATAACGAGTCCCCAGAGGAGGACGAAGGGAGGTAGTAACTGATTTGGTTAGGAAAGGTGAGGTAAATGGGTAGGGTAAAGGTGGGGTGGGGTAAATGATCAAGGTGAAGGTTGGGTGGGGCAAAAAGGGAGGTAATGGTAGGGTAAAGGTTAAAATGTAAGGAAGTGTGTAGTTGATGGTGACCGATGCCAGTCATGGAGAACTGATGTCGGTAGAGAGAAACTGACGATGGCTAGGTAGGGCAAGCGAATGATTCCGGTCAAGGGTAGCTGACGTCGGTTAGGTCAAGTTTTTTTATAAAAAAAAATCTACTTTTTTTGTTATTCATTTTTTATTGTTTGAAGTGAGAAAATGAAAAAAAAGAGAAAAGAGAGAAAAGTGGCTGGATGAAATGAAATAATGAGTTGGTAGTGTGATTTGATGAGGGATTGGTTGGTGAGCAGTAAGTCCACGGGATTAAGGTGAGAGATTTGATTAGTTAGTGGTTACGAGTAGCTATTCAGTGATGGTGGAGGCTAGAGAGGGATCGGGCGGGCCACCAGTACAGTGACCAAACATGCCACTGAGATGGTGGCATCACAAAGAGGTAAGTGCCCTACTCTTTGTGGATTTGATAGATTAGAGGATTATTGTAGTGTTGGTTTAGGTTTTTTTGGGTTTTTTCGTTTTATGGGTGGGAAAAATAGAATTTGGGAATGGGGGGAATATTGGGTAAAAGGAGGAATGGGGAGGGTAGTAAATAGTATAGGTGGAATGGGTATAGGTCTAGGAGTAGTTTAGGTCATTGTAGGTGGGGTAAAAGGGGCAGGGGGAGGTTTTTAGAAAAGGGGGGTTTTGGGAAGTCACGGGTTTTTCCGTGACAGTGATTGGTATTGGTCATGTGTGGTTGGCGTCAGTTATGTGGAACTGGTATCATTCACCAAATAGGTGACTGATGCTGGTTAATGGGTAACCATGGTCAGTAAGGGTGAACTGGTATCACTCACCAAACAGGTGACCGATGTTGGTTAAAGGGTGATTGGGGTCGGTTAGGATGAACCGGTACCGGTCGGAGTAGTGGGAAAAAGGGTCCAAAAATGATTTGAGCTAGGTGGTTGAGATGGGTAGGGTGAAAATAGGGTGTAGGAAAATGATAATTGGTGAATAGGGATCGATACAGGTAAATTAATGTTGTGTTTATATTGGATGCAGTGGAGAGCATAGTTACATATATGAGACAGGGTCCCACTGCTACTGGTGACACTACATGGCGTAGCGACCCCGTTAGAGCTACAACATGTGGAGGTAGTGGGCTTGAGTGGGGTTTGCCACTATAGAAATGTTTTTCGGTAGCCCAGCTTGATGGTCACACTCATTGATATATGGGACTTTGAGACCAACATGTTCCACCTGCCGACAGGTGAGATGACTATCACCCTAGAGGACATGTTCCAGATTCTTTAGTTACCCATATTGGGTGCTCAGGTGTATTCTATCTCCTCTGAGGCCTCATAGGAGTTGATTGTGACTATTTTTGGAGGGGGTGGCTGATCTGAGATTCCATAGCACCAGTTTGAGCTATGGAGAGATGTACCTAGCCTATCTGGAGGAGACAAGGCTAGTGGTCCTGTTGATGGAGGCAGTGTGTTGATATGCACTGCCAAATACAAAGGGTGGATGCTTTCCCTAATCACTGATGAGGGTACTCCATAACATGATGGTGCATGAGACCCACTTTTTCTAGGCATCAGCATTCTTGGTGCAACTATACAAAGAGTTGTTAGCATATGGGCAGTTGCGCAAGTTTAGCCTGTGTTGTACATTTATACTACACTGCTAGGCCTATGAGCACATAGTTTGTGTGCATCCTATAGGGATTCCCCTAGTAGATGCATTCCCACCTAGATTTGTGTGGGTGGGGTACAAGAGATGGGTGCCGGTGATAGGAGAGCGGAGATCGGATAGGCCGACACATGATGTGGCCCATTTTCAGTAGTTACTGGAGGGATTGTCTAGAGTGGACATTATATGGAGGCCATATGTGGGATTCCCCTCATATAGGCATATGCATGAGGAGCTAGATGAGCTCTAGCTAGAGAGGTGGATATAGGGTCACCATGCTGGGGAGGATGAGATGATCCAGGTAGATAGAGTCTGACGACAGTTTGGGCTCTTACAGGACATTCCTCCACCCTTCCCATAGTATTAGAGAGATGACATGGAGAGGCCCTTACCTCTACCATAGCCTACAGTGCCCATAGGGGAGGAGGAGCCAGTGGACCCAGATAGATGATGTATGTAAAGATAGGTACAGGTAGTGGTGGGTGGCTCAGTTACGAGCCATACCACCTAGACAGCACCTAGCTACCATTACAGTGCATAGAGACACCCTACAGGGGCAGGTAGCTATGTTGATTACCCAGTTGGGTATACTGTAGACATAGTTGGAGGGTTCAGAGGAAGAGGTAGTAGAGCTACATGTATAGGTGGCTAGTCTGTAGGCCCAGATGGCTGATGGAGGAGATGGAGATGGTCAGGAGGGGGATGGTCAGGTGGTATCTTTACAGGCTCAGGTGGCAAGTTTACAGGGCCAGTTGGCCACAACCTAGGTACATATTGGGGTCTTAAAGGCCTAGATATAGGCACAGGGGAAGGGGCACCACCATAGGCACCGGAGTAGGTCCCAGTTCATAGGTAGCAGCGGGGCAGGGTCCTGCAAGACAAGTATAGGGGCCGATACCTATGGGACCACCACAGACCATGCCTGTATCCAGGTTACAGGATGCCCTAGGTGAGGTAAGATACTATCAAGACTAGCTTATGGTGGCTGAGATAGATTTCATATCCTATGCCGAGTACAGGGCACAACAGGCATCCAATGAGAGGATGAGATCCTGACACTCATAGTGTGGAGAGCACAGGAGGTCAGCGAGCTTTGAGGCCTGATTAGGGAGAGGCCACCAGCACATGGAGACCAGCTCTAGGGGAGGTGCCAGCAGGGACATAGGAGGCCGAGGGTACATGTGACACAGAGATGGAGGACATCCGGTGAGATGCCTAATATGCAGTCACCTGGTTTTTGATGTATGATAGCTATTTTTTTGAGATATATATACCGGCCTGTGTGTGCAAAGATAGTTGTATTTTGGATCACATATCGGCCTGCATGCCTAAGACAGTGAGGATGTTGAGTGATTTGTATATTTTGAGTATATACCAGCCTGCGTGCCAAAGATATTTTTTATTATTTCATTATTTTTATTGTATATATGAGACTAGCTTGCGTGTCGATGACATTTTTTATTGTATATCGGCCTACGCATCGACATTTTTGAGATGATGGACATGATGAGATAGCCATGTATATTTGAGATACACATTTATTTATTTATATGATGAGATACATGGTATTTTTTTGATTTGTTGATGTGTTTATGAGATTTGAATTTGTTGTGTTGATATGGATGGAAATTAGGTGAGTTAGGCATGGTCGAGTCAGGTCAGTTTAGGCATGGATCGAGTCAGGTCAATTTAGGCATGGTTGAGTCAGGTTATAGGCATGGATCGAGTCATGTCGAATTAGGCATGGTGGAGTTAGGTCAGTTTAGGCATGGTTGAGTTAGGTTTATTTAGGCATGGTTTAGTCAGGTTATAGGCATGGATTGAGTCAGGTTGATTTAGGCTAGGTTGAGTCAAATTATAGGCATGGATTGAGTTAGGTTTATTAGCCATGGCTGGGTTGAAAGTAGGTGAAGTTGTGATTCATTATTTTTTGCAATGAATGATACTATGGGTCATATGTGAGATGTGGTATAATCTATGCATAGTGATGATAGAGAAATGGTAGGCGTAATAAATGTATGTTGTGATAATGTTTAAAATATGAAACAACTTGTTATGTATGTGGTTTAATTTCCAATGTTGGGTATAAAAGGGAAATGAAGTTAGGTGTGATGTAATGTGAGGCACATGGAAGATGAATTGTTGAGGGTAGAGGATGGTCAAGCTAACCTCCAAGGGCCCCATGCCCTCAGAGTGCTGCCTACATAGTCATTGTGAAAAGGGACCTCAGGCCGATGTAGTTCTCCCATGAGCTAGGGAAGAATATGAGGAGGTATGAAAATGAGGTGGTAGATTTTTTTGGGAATGTTGTGGGTTTAGGTTTGGTAGGTGTGGATGGATTATAGGTAAAGTGATGTAGGTGGGGTCGATTGTAGCGAAAGAATAATATTACCCCAAAAGTAAGCGTCGAGGACCAAGTCCTGTATAAGGTAATCAAAACATAAGAAAAGATGGTTAAAAGATGAGAGGGGGCAATAAAGCCACCTGATTGGGGAGGATCATACCGAGTAGATCATACCTTGGAGGAGGTGATGAACATAAGACCCGAAAGACATTGCATGATTGACTGTTTTATGGTGAAAAGTAGTCACATGATCACCAAATGTCTAAGTTCCAAGAAGTCCCTTGAGGCAATGAGGAAATGGGAGTGGGAATGGTAAGAAGGGTGAAAGGTAGTTAATTTTTATACGGTATGAGGTAGCATGCGCTTCGGGCAAGAGATCTGAGGTCACAATGGGCAAGTCCATGACAAAAAGGTTGTTATTTTTGACCTATAGTTGAGATAGACTGATCGATGTGGGAAGTCTATATAGGATAAATAAAATTGAACTCCTTGAGGTCTTCATGAAGCTGAGTGATGCAAGAAGCTTTGGTTGCTCTCGTTTTTTAATTTTTTTTAAAATTGTACATAGTTGTCCTTTGAGGGAGTAGTCTATTTATAGTAGCAATTGTCGAGAGGAAGATGTCCTTTTGAGGGAGTCATCTTTTTATTAGAAGTTTGACTCAAGGAGTTTGGTCCCATGTGAGGTCTTTGCAGTCATGGACAAGACCAAGGTGAAGGATAGGACTCTTGTTCAAAAGGCAAGGAGAAATGACCATGGGATCTCATCTAAAGGTAGACAAAAAGTATCCATGAGAATCATGCTATGTGCAGCACTGTGGTACACATATTCAAGAGAAGATAACTAGTGATAGGTACTCACATGATTCTTGTTTAATCATTGGTGAGGTGTATGGAGTGAATAGCGCTCAAGGGACGAGCATGGAAAGAGACAAAAGGTGAGGTAGGATGACAAGTCAACAATAGAATGGTCAAAGATGCAAGGCATTAAGGGGCTCAGGTTCGGGTTTACCATCGAGTGAAGATAAATGATAAGCTCCTGATCCATAGGTATGAGTTATGATGTATGGTCCAAGCCAATTAGGATCAAATTTTCCCCGTTTACTTTTTTCTGCTTTGGTTATGTGTTGATTTTCTTTCAGGACAAGGTCACCGACTTGGAAGGTTCGTTCATGAATAAGTTTTTCATAGGCATGCTTGATATGTTTTTGGTAAACTTGAAGGTGATCCAGAGCGTTAAGATGACGTTCATCAAATAAATCTAGCTGTGTTAAATGGTCCTGACAAAATTCATCGTCATTGAGCATGTCATGGAGAGAAATACGGAGTGAGGGGATCTGGACTTCGAGAGGTAGGACTGCCTCTGTACCATAGACCAGAGAAAAGGGTGTGGCCACAGTGGAAGTGCGAATACTAGTGTGGTATGCCCATAGGGCAAAAGGAATGTGCGTATGCCAATCCTTCCCAGTATCGTCAACCACTTTCATAAGAATTTTGTTTAAGGTTTTGTTAGTGGATTTGGCTTGGCCATTGGTTTGTGGGTAATAAGGTGATGAGAAACTAAGCTGAATGCTGAAGGCGTCGCAAAGTTTTTGCAATGTTTTATTTTTGAATTGTTTTCCATTATCAGTGATGAGGTGATGAGGAACACCAAAGCGATAAATAATGTGGTGATTGATGAACTCACATATTTTCTCTACTTTCATGGAAATGAGTGGTATGGCTTCCACCCATTTTATATAATATTTGGTAGCAGTGATGATCCATTGATGACGTTGGGACGAATGAGGATTGATCTCTCTGACAAGATCCAAACCCCATTGAGAGAAGGGCCAAAGGTCACGAGTGACTTGTAAGGCATGACTGGGTGTATGATGAAGATTGGAATGTTGTTGGCATTTTACACAACGTTTGATGTAGTCGCAACAATCATGGTTAAGGGTCAGCCAGTAATAGCCTAGGCAAAGAATACGCTTAGCAACAGCAAGGCCACTGAAGTGACCTCCACATATGCCATCATGAACCTCCTTAATGGTATAAGGAATTTCAGAACTTGTGAGACATCGTAAGAGAATACCATCAAAGCCATGCTTATAGAGGAGTCCCCCCAAGATGATGTAATGAGAGACCTTTTTAAGGAAGGCACATTGTCCATTACGGGTAAGATCAGGAGGTAAGATGGAGAGAGAAAGGTAGTCGGAGTATTGTTTATACCAAAGGTCACTCGGGTCAGGGGTATCGGTTCTAATCGAGTAAACATCGTGAGGTAAATAAGAAGGTGATTGGAGTCATTGTATGGTGACAAAGATTGTAGAATCGGTAGGTGAAGTAGGTATTTGGGAAGCTAAGAAGGCCATGGTATCTACAAATTTGTTGGTTGAACGTGGGATGGTTTGAAGGGTGTAACGATCAAAGGTGGTCAAAAGTATGTCTACATGATGTTTATACTTTTGAAGTATCTCGTTATGACATTGGTACATACCATTGACTTGGTTTATGACCAATTGAGAATCACCAAAGATGTTGATTGATTTAACATCTAGGGCATAGGTGGCTTGGAGACCTAGTACGAGCACTTCGTATTCAGCAATATTGTTGGTACATTCAAAATATAATTTGAAAGACAAAGGCATGGGTTCACCATCAAGAGGAATGAGGATAATACCAGCCCCGCCCCCACGCTAACACTTGGAACCGTCGAAAAAGAGTGTCATTTGGTAAGGAGGTTCGTCTAGGGAAAGGGTAGCAATTGACTCATCTGGAAAGTCAAAATTAGAGGGTTGATCCCTAGAAATAGGTGCATCGGCCAATTGGTTGGTGATAGCTTGGCCCTTGATGGACTTTTGATGAATGAATTCAAGGTCAAGATCAGCTAAAAGCATAAACCATCATGTGGCCCACTGATTTTGATAAGGTTTGGCGTACATGAAGTGTAAGGGGTCGGTGTTGGTCACAACATAGGTTTTGTGGTTGAGTAGGTAATGACGGAGTTTGGTGGCAACAAAAACTAAGGCTAAGAAAAGTTTTTTTAGGATGGGTGTATCAGGTTTCATAGTCCAAAAGAGTATGGCTTATGTAATAAACCACCTACTCCCTGTGTTGTTCATCACGATGAGCAAGCATGGCTCCCAAGGAATGATCGGTAGCTGATATGTATAGGTAAAAAGGTTGATTGTCTTTAGGTGGAATGAGTATGGGTGGTTGGAGAAGGTATTGTTTTAAGGCCTCAAAAGCTTTGTGATAGTCATCATCCCATTTAAAGGAGACATCCTTCTTGAGTAGATGATGAAATGGTTGACATTGATCAGATAATTGGGAAATGAAACGGTGAATGGACTGCAACTTACCTTGCAGACTACAGAGTTGTCTAAGGTTAGTAGGTGGAGGCATTTCAAGAATGGCCTTGACTTTAGCAGGGTCAACTTCTATACCATGGAGGGAAACAATAAATCCCAGGAGCTTTCCTGAGAGAACCGCGAAGACACACTTCTTAGGCTGAAGGAAGATGCAATATTTAATGAGGCAGTCAAAGATGATTTTGAGGATGGTTAAGTGCTCAGAGCGGCATTTTAATTTAGCCAAGATATCATCCACGTAATCTTCCAATATGTGATGCATGATGTCATGGAAGATGTAAGTCATAGCCTACTGATATGTGGCACCAGCATTTTTAAGGCCAAAAGGCATGACTTGATAGTAGAAGGTCCCCTAAGGGGTGATGAATGAGGTTTTGTGTTGATCCTCTGGGGCAAGCAGGATTTGGTTATAACCCAAGAAGCCATCCATGAGTGATAGCATCTCATGGCTAGTGGTAAGGTCAACCAGCTGGTCAATACCAGGTAAGGGAAAGTCATCTTTCGGGAAGGCTAGGTTGAGGTCATGGAAGTCCGTGCAAATGCGGAGTCCCTAGTTGCTTTAGTGATAGGGACAATGTTAGAAATCCAACGAGGATAATCAATGGGTAAGATGAAGGAAATGGAAAGAAGGCGTTGAAGTTCTTCTTTGATGAGAAGAGCAATGCGAGGGTGCATTTTCCTCAGCTTTTGTTTGATGGGTTTGGCATCAGGAATGGTTATGATATTGTGGACCACTATGGTGGGGTCAATACCAGGCATGTCTATGTAAGACCAAGCGAAAGCATGGTTATGATCTCTGAGAAAAGAAGTGATGGCTTCTTGTTTGGCAGCATCTAAAGATTGTCTGATCTTTAGGATGTGTGGGTCATCCTGAGTATGAATGTTGATCTCGATAGTCAATTCATTCAACATGGTTTGCATCTTAGAAGGTAACGACCGATGAATATATGAGTCTTCTACACCAAGGTAGGTGAGTATGGATTCATCATCCTGACATTGAACGACGTTAATTGAAGGTGTATCGTCATCGATCATTTCAGGATACAGGAAGGGAAGAGTGGAAGGGGCCTCACCCTTGTGTTGATAAGTCAGAGGCCCCAAGGAAATGGTGTTTATGAAAAATTTTTTAGGAGGGATAGATTCAGGATCCATCGACTCTGTCGGTGAAGGTGGTGATGAAGGTGGAGCGGGTGAAGAAGGTGTAGAAGAGCTAGTGTCCTTAATGAGTTCAATGCGGGCCTGTTTGGTAGGTGGTTTGGGAAAGCCGATACCACTACGGTCATTATGTTTGCAGGTGGTACATGGAATAATGGTATGGCGGCCTTGCTCGTAAAATCCAAAACCAAAACCCTTCCACACACATTGGTGCAGGAAGGTGTGGGTGAAATGGTGATTGGTAAGTGATTGGAAGTCAGCGGAAAAGGGGCAAGTTTGTGGTGGTGGTTCGGGTGTGTAAGTGGTAGTATCAAGTCCCCCATAGGTGAGACTAGTACGAAGGTAAGGAGGACCATAAAGGAGACGTTATCCTATACGGTGATCATAATGTGGGTGTTGGTGAAGGCTTCCATACTCTTATGGAGTAAGGAATGTGTTGACACTATATAAGTGGTACTCCCCCAGAGTGAGGTGTTGAAAAACACCTTCCAAGGGATCAATGGTTGGTATGTAGGTAGCTGGTATGGATAAAGTGTCAGAGGTCGATGCTGAGGTAGAGTTAATGGATTGGGAAGCTGATGGGTCAGCTGTGGAGGTTATGGCAGTGGTAGGAATGGAGGAGGTATGTGCAGTAGAAGCAGCGGCTGTACTGGTAGGTGGAGGCATAGGTGAAGAAGTAGCGGTTGTGGAGGTAGATGGCTTAATAGGTATGAGCACATCATTGGGTCGGTAAAGCATGTTGCATGTTTTGAAAGGTGAGGGGTCAGCTGGAATGGTATAAGTGTGTCCTTCGTGTTCAAACTTTACACAATGATGCAAAGTGGAAGGAACGCAACCCATGACATGGATCCAGGGTCTGCCAAGCAACATGTTATATTGGAATTCCCCCTCCAAGACATAAAACAATTCTGGAATAGTGTGGGGGCCCACACGAATGTGGAGGATGATGGTGCCTAGTGTAGAGGTGATAGCATCATTGAATGAACACAACATGACCGGATGTTTATGCATGCAATTGTTAGGTATGCGCATTTGAGCGAATGCATGGGATGAAATGATGTTAATGCTATTGCCCCCATCAATCATCACATGGCGTACTTGTATGTCATCGATGTGGATAGAGATGAAGAGGGTTGGGTCCGGGTCATCATTTTGGTGTGGTGCGATCTCTTCCTCTGAGAAGCTAAGGGAGGCTACTTGGTGAATAGGGTGGGGTGAAGATGAAGGTGGTAATTTGGTGAGAGATGCTACATGATGGGGTGTGATAATGGAGGCTATGGGTGTAGGGTCATTGGGTAAAACCTCAATAGATTGAAGAACCTCCATGAGAGCTTGATGATGGGATTTTGAGGTTTGAATGAGGTCATATAAGGACATTTTGAGGGGAGATTGATGTAATTGTTTGAGCATGGTGTGATGTGTGACACCATTAGAAATGGGGTACATGGGGCCTCAGATAGTGATTTTAGGTATGGGTGTAGATGGTATGTTGGGTATAGGATTGGTTGGTGGGTCAGTTTCCTTTTCTTTTCCCTTATCCTTCTACGCATGTGTAGTGACGTGTATCATGTTGATTTGAGGGGAGTTGTTAAATGGAGAAGGTGTAGGATGAGTGGTATAACGACATGAAGGGAAAAAACCTACTGGAGGAGAAAAGCCTTGTGAGGTGAGCTGGGCGCAATGACATTGGGGTGGTGGCATGGTAAGTTCTCTGATACAAACCATGTTAATTTCAAATCTTTGGGGTGGAACTAGGAGTTGTGAGGATGGAGGTTGTGGTTGTGGAGTGGGTAGTGTGGGAATGGGTGTTGGTGAAGTAGGATCCTCATCGAGAAGGTTGTCGTCGTCAAAGTTGGTTTCTAGTGGACATAATTAGATAAGGATGGTTTTCAAGGCCTTGCAGTTCTCCACATCGTGCCCTGGCACATGATGGTATGCACAAATTTTAGTATCGTCAAACCCTTTTGGCTTGGGTTTGAGGGGGTCGTAAGGTCTGAGTGGTGGTAATGTGATGATAGAAGTCTCTAGGAGGTTGGTTAAAATTTTGGCATAGGACCCTGCTAGTGGATCGCAATGGGAAGTGATCGTAGGTTTGGATGTAGGTGTGGTTGATTGTTGAGGAATGGTCTTTGGAAGAGGAGGAGTGGATTAAGCTATGGGTTGAGGTGCTGGTGTGGTTTTAGGTGTCGGTCGTGTTTGTTTAGGTAGGGGTATAGTAGATGGACGGGTAGGAGGGTGTGTGGTTGTTTTGACTACCTTGTTGTGGGGTAGTGGAGTTTTTATTTTGGGTTGCACCTTCTTGGGTAAAGGTGATGTGGGTGTATGAGGTCTAGAAGGAAAAGTAGATGGAGGAAGAGGGAAAGTTACCCACGGGGATAATGGGGGTGCTGTGAAGGTAGATGATGTGGGTCGTGCTTGGGGTGTGAGAGACAACGACTGAAGTGTAGTGGGTAGTGAAGCAATAACTGAGGGTATTGGAGGTATGTGTGGTAAAGATGTTGCAGGTGTTGGGGTAAGTCATGTTGGGCATCTGGGGAGATTAGAGGTTTGTGAGGAAGGAATGGGTTGTTGTGTTTTTGGTTTATTGGTGGGTGGAGGTTTCTTGACCATGTGGGGAAGCTGAGATCCTAAGATGGATGGGATAGGTGTAGGTGTGATTGGCGCAGCCGGGGTATGAGGTCGATGGGTTTGGTTCTTCTGTTTAGGTGTAGGAGTAGGTATGGTGTTGACTTTGGAGGATGTAGCTAAATCTAGTTTGATAGGTGGATGAGTAAGGCTGGTGGTCGGGGTGACCCCTAAAGTGGTAATAGGTTTAGTCGAGGCAAATGTTGTAGGTATGGGTTTGGGTTTAGGTGTAGGTTGAGTTATGGGTAAGGGTGTGGTTTGAGCTATAACAGGTGTCATGGAAGGAGTTATGATAGAGGTGGTTGTGTTTGGTTTGATTGGTCGAAATATTTTTGGGTAGATAGTGGAGGTATCAGTAAGTGACCTCTGCATCTGCGTTGAGACAGGAAGCAAAAGGTGCCCCCATAGTAAGGCTCTATCCACATAATCTAAGTGATCGGCCAAATGTGAGAACGACATGTCTGTAGGTGGAGTTGATGAGGACCTAATGGAAATTCCTGTAAAATGTGTCTTAGAGATGGGAAATTGGCTAGCTTCAGCTTCCATGGGTAAGAGAGCCGAAAGTAGGTCAGCAGGATTTTGGGTAGCGGATGGAGAATGCTCGCCAAGAGGAAAAGGTATCTCAACTGGGTCTATGATAGGTGGAGGAGATGATGGGAGCTCCTCTATAGGTGGAGGAGATGATGGGTGCTCCTCTGTGGGTGGAGGAGGTAATGGGTGTTCCTCTGTGGGTGGAGGAGATAATGGGTGCTCCTTTATGGGTGGAGGAGGTAATGTAGGTGTCGGTTCTCTAAGTGGGAAAGCCAAGGGTGAGATGGTCTCAATGTTAGTAGAAGACTCCTCCATAGGTGATGAAGGAGATGAAAGGTGTTCCTCTGTTGGTGAAGGAATAGGGGAGGTTGGTTCCAACGTGGAAGGAGGATTTCGGGCTAGGATCTCCTCTATGGAAGGAATATGGGGTAATTGGGAGGTGATGGGTACATCATTAAAGATAGTGTGAACCTCGCGGGTATGGGTATCATGAGTTGAGGTCTCACCGGTTTGATCAGATGAAGGGGCATGGTTGGGAAATGGTTTCTTGAAGATGTGTAGGTTTTGGTTGGCAGGTGCATTAGGATTATCCACGGTTAACTCACCTTTCTCGAGCATTTCTTGGACAATATTCTTGAAAGTGATGTAGTTTCCATCACTATGACCCTTTACTCGATGATAATTACAGAAATCATGTTCTTTATACCATGCGGCATGGGGCAAGTAGGGTCAAGACCAGTGTGTAGTTTTATAGGTGGAATGGTGATGGTTTCATCTTTGATAAGCTTTTCTAAGATAGAAGAGTAAGGTTCCCCGATTGGGGTATATTTCCACTACTCTCGTTTGAATTGAAAAGTCTGGACAGGTGAGAGATTAGATGAGGGGGTAGCCTGATTTGACGGATGTGCTGGGATGGCCTTGAGTACCACTGCGTTAGTGGTGCCCTTAGCTTTTGAATAATTGTTTTGTGGTTTGGAAGAAGAAGAGGTATCATTTGACTTGAATGCCAAATTTTTATTGCGTAATTGGATTTTCTTCTCTTCGATGGCCCGAATCTCTAACTTTCATGCCATAGTGAATGCTTCATCGAATGTTCAGAAGGTTTGGACCTATAAGGTTGGTGAGATATGTCTAGCACAAGCCCATGTGAAGAGCTTGATGAGTTCTATTTGGGGCAGTTGGAAGGTGAGTTGGTTGATCAAGCTATGCCAGCGAGCAACAAAATATGTGATAGATTCGTCCTCATACTGATGCGTGGAGTATAGATCGGTCATGGTAACCTTCTTGATGATATTGATAGAGAAATGATCCAAGAAGGCTTGGGCTACCTGATTGAATGAGAATATAGAGTGTCTAGGTAACCCACTATACCAATCTAATGCAGGTCCAGTGAGGGACATGGGAAAGGTTCTCAAGAGCAAGGCATCATCATGAGCGATCAGATAACACCCGTGTTTGAACGACCGCAAATGTTACTATGGGTCTTCTTTTCTATTGAAACGATTGAATTTAGGCATTTCCCAATGCATGGGGTATGAGCGGATAGGAATGGATGGGTGGATGGGCTCGTTGCAAATCTCATCATAGGTGAGAGTGTTGTGGGAGCCTGAAACCGATGCCTCCAATGTCTGCATCTTGTCCAACATCAATTTAATTAGGTCATTGGTGGGTTGTGATGATTGGGTGCCTCCTATAGCATGAGAGGATTGGTTTTGGGCATATAACAGGGGTGGCACTCTAGTGTATGGGGCTGCCATGTAGGTTGATTGAGAAGAAGGTAGTGAAACAGGGGGTACGTACCCAGAGTGAATAATGGATGAAATGGGAGGTTGTTGGTAGTATGTATAGGGAGGTGGAAGGGTCATGGTAACCCTAGTGGTAATAGGGGCTAACGATTGTGGAATGGAAAGGACCACATTTTGAAATGGGGTAGTGGTCACCAACACGGGAAGTGGTAATGTAGCTACAGGTATTTGTGAGACATTAGGGGTGGATGAGGTTGCATTTTGGGTAGTTGTCAAGGGTATGGTGGATGTGGCGGGTGGGGTAAGAGGTGGCAGATGTGACAGTCATAGCGGGTATAGGACCTAGCTACGAAATGACTGGGGGTAAGGTAGATGTGGGTAGCACAGAGCTAGATGGGGCCGATGCAGGAGTGGGAGTGAGAGTTGGGGGGATAGATATGGGCATGTCGTATATCAACTGACCCGAGGCATCTCGAGTGGATGAGTGGGAAAGGTAAAACTGCAAGGTGGACAGGGTTTTGGTCAAGGAGTCATGCAAACTCCTCATCTCCGGTAGTGATAGTAATAGGTTGGATGGGATCCATGGCTGGTGATAAAATGGAAGGTGGTGAAGGACTAGGTGGGAGTGGTTGACAACTGACATGAAATACAAGTGCACTTGCTTGTCTTCAGGTCAGCACCATGTGAACCAGTACTGATCAGGTAGGGCTACTTCTCTGTAAATGACACAGAGAACAGCAGGAATAGGTGAATCTGGCGATAAAAAGTGGATTAGGTACCAAATGGTGGTTGGAATCTGAAATAGGCTAACCGATGCCAGTTAAGGCAAAAACTGAGGCACCAGTCGGGGGTAACCACTACTGGTCACTGTAAAAAATGGTCAGTGAGTGAAAAACAAAGCAGAAGGTGAAATCTGACAGGTATGCCAAATTTGATGATGTTTACAACATCAATGGGTATGATGGTAGTGATAGGGACTGTGAAAAGTGGAAGATGATGAATAAAATGTCCTTTTGGGTAGGTTAGCAAAAGGACCTGGAACTGACATCGGTTGGGTATAACCGATGGCGGTCAGAGGTAACCGATGATGGTTACTGTGAAATTGAAACAGTGATGAAAGAAAAGTGGTTGTGAATTAAAATATGATGTAGAATCAGACCCAAAATTCTGAGAATGATGATGATATGGCCCAGGCACACTCAGGTGAAGCTGGAATACACCAGCTATGATGAGGAGTGTGCAAGGATGAACAAAAAAATGAAGAACGTGATCTCTCACCTCAAAATGCAAGCCAAGCAGAAACACTAAGAAAAATGTGATCCTAGGAGTGCCCTTTTCTATTATGTTTGTTTAGCTTATGCTATTTAGGGACTGACACATGAGTTGTGAAATAGATTTTTTTGGTGTGGATGATTTCCTACAAAAAAGGAGATCTAAAAGGTGAGGTTTTAGGTATGTTATGGTGGGGGCGGGCTTCACTCTGAAGTATGACTCGACAGAGTAGCGAGCTGGGTGCCCACTGTGTCGTGATCGTGTGATCACCTACAGCTTCTTCCAGGTAAGATGTTGTTTAAGAATGTGTGTATTTTCAATTTTTGTGAGGTTTGGTAAGACTCAGAGAGAGAGAAAGAGAAAGAAAGTGCTTTCTATGGTTCGTTTTTCAACCATCATCTGGTCATGACTTCCAGCGTATAGGTTTCCCTCAATTAATGTGAGCTAATGCGATAAATCAGAATGCAATGCACTTATTTTTAAGCCCAAATCAAAGTGTGAAGTTGGATGACACAAAGAGATGAAGAGGAAGAGGGATGCTCTTTCACTACAATGCAGAAAACATGAAGAAATGGTTCTTTTTAATTACACCAAAAGAAAGGTTTCCTTTAGAGAAAATAGAAAGAAAAGGTGGGTTACCAAGGAAGAAGATTAATGTGTATACTTTTCAGAAAGGAAACAAACACACAATTTTTCCTAGGAATGAATGAAATGCAAGGAACCCCAGATGGGTCCCATCGGGCGTGCCAAAATGTTTCACCTGATTCTAGATCGTTTCTTTGAAGTATTGACGAAACAAATAGGGTAACGGGTGTAGGAGGAATACCTATTCAAATGTTGGTTGATGGGTTGTTGCACGCGTATGACTTCCGAATCCACAGCTGATTTTGAGAACTTCCTTTTGGCTAGGAGGAACTACCTGTAATGAAAAGCAAGACCACCAGAAGGAATTAAACAATATATGTAGTGAACTGCCTAGCCTATGCTAGATCCGGGAAGTGTGATACTTCCTAGATGGCTGTCAGTCCACTATTTTAAACAATTTAATGTTGTAAACAAAGTTAATCCTATTGTAGTTCAAAATGATTTAGGTATCTCACTTAAAACACAATAAGAAATAGATCTAATCTAACAAGCTAGGTACGAATAGGATCCGAAGGTCAAGTGACTGGTTCTGGATCTCTGCAGGTCTGATAGAGGTCTCAGGTATATTCGCAGATGGATGAGGGTGAGATGAAATTAGGTGGGTAGGTCTCTGTTCTGGGTTGTATGGGAAAATATAGAGACCGATGTCGGTTAAGGGTGACAAAAAACGGTTAGGTGTAACCGGTGCCAGTTACTGTGGAAATCTGGGAATGCCACAGAACAAGCTTTGGGTCTCCTTTGTGATTGCACAAAGGATTTTGTTAGTTGGGATGAGGTATTGGGTGACTTGGGTAGGATTTTGTGAGATTTTAATGGGTATATGGAGGTGGAAGTGTTGGAAAAGGTCAATAGGTGGGTAGGTAAACAATAGATGATAAAATAATGATGAAATGAAATAAACCAGAGAAGTATGATGTTATACTTACTGGGATTCTGGTCCTGGATGTCTGTGAGCGAGGGATGGAGGTGTTGATGAGAGATTTGAAGGCTACAAGTGATCACCAACTGAAAGAAATATTCTGCATGGGTTGCATGTACATTCCTCTTTGCTTGGTTAGATCAGATCATGGCTGGGATGGCTGTGCAAGAGAAAGTGCTTGATCTCCTTCCTTGCATGTGTGTTCTCTTTGGAATTCACTCTCTGAAGATGTGTTATCTCTCTGAGATGTGTTAATGTTTGCCAACTTGTCCAATATTTTTCCAACCTTCTGCCAACCTTGAGAATAAGGTTGTTTTGGGGTTAAAAGGGTAACCGACGGAGGTTCTGGCTTAACCGGTGATGGTTAGGGGTAACCAGTCGGTCAAGGTGGGATTTCCTAGGCTTACTAAACTAGAGAGATCCTCTTGATTTCCTCAGGTCTCATGTCGTTAACCCATGGATTAGACTGGAAGCTTCTTGTAAGCATACAGGAATGTGGTTAGAGGGAATGTAGGCATTGATTTTTAGGGTTTGGGTAAGTCTTAGTTAGTTATGGTAACTTACTAAGAATAGGTTTTTAGGGTGAGTTAGCTTGGTGAGGTGTCTAAGTGAAGTGTATGTGTGGATATTATTTAAATTAAGATATTTAAATAATAAATATGGTGAGGATAATGAATTAATTTAATTTAATTAATTAAATTAATATTAGTGGGGTGAAGGGGGCCATGGCTAGGTGAATGTGATGAAGGGTGTTTATTCGTCGAGGGACCAAAGGGGAGTGTGACCTAATTTTAGTGTCTACACTTTGCATAAATTAAATTGCCAAAAAACTAAAGGAAATATAAATAGGACTTTTTTAGGTTAACAGCTAAATTTGTACGGATAAAAGGATTACATAACATAAAATAAGAAATCTCATAAAAAGGAAAACAACATTAAAAAAGAAATGAACATAACACATGGATCCATATTCCTTGGAATGATTGGCCAGCTCATTCCTTGGAAGAGGACTTAATTCATACTTTTAATTTGAAATCTGTAGAATAATTTCTTTCAGAAGATTAATGAGGAAGAACAGATATATTATTCTTGGTAGTAAAAGTTACAAATATGAGTGTGGAAAGATACATTTATAATTTATGCATCCAACCAACTTCTTATTTTGAGAAATACAATCTAATCTTATCTTTATTCCAATCCTAACAACTAAGATATCCATCTCCACAAAATATGGAGAGAGATATATTATTGGAATCAAATCTTATCTTGCTTATTTTAGGAAAATTTTCTCCAAAATATTCTCCTTGCTTTTTGGAAACATCAATCACAATGATTTTATTCTCATACTTTTTTGGAAGGATGTTTTTCCTTAAAACATTACTTTTACCAAATAACTCTCTTGGATTTTCCATTTGAATTTTCTATTTTTGACTGCGGAACTTTGTGTGCTTATTTGATAATTTTTTTCTTGGAATACAACTCACAAAAAGTTATATTTATCCTTATACGTAAAACTTGTAGCAAATCTGAATGATATTTTTATTAAACACATTGCTATGAACAAAAACCTCTCTCAGATGTTCTATTTGACTTTGTTGTTTCTGTTTGAGAAACTTATGGTGCTCGTCTGATACACTTTTCCCTTAGATTGCAGCTCACTAAAAGTTATATTTATTCTTATTGGTAAAACCTGTAAAACATATGAATTGGGTTTTTGTTAAAAACATTGCTATGAACAAAAACCTCTCTAATATTTTCCATTGAATTCTTTGATTATTCATAATTACTCATTTTATGCAAGTTCTGAAACTAAAACTGCAATTTCTAGAACTAAATCTGCAAGTTTTCGAACTAAAACTGCAAGTTCCGGACCTAACTCTAATTTTTATAGAGCTAACTGTTTCACCTTTTTCTTATATTATTTCTTTGAATCGTTGACAAAATAGATATGGTAATGGGCATAGGAGGAATACCTATTCAAATATCGGTTGATGGGTTGTTGTATGCGTATGACTTCTGAATCTACAGATGACCGAGAGAGCTTCCTTTTAGCTAGGAGGAACTACCTGTAATGAAAGCAAGACCACAAAAAAGAATTAAACAATATGGGTAATGAACTTCCTAACATAAGCTAGATCTGGGAAGTATGGTACTTCCTAGATGGTTGTTAGTCCATTGTTTTAAACAAATTAATGCTAAAAACAAGGTAAATCCTATTGTTATTTTAAAATGATTTAGGTATCTCACTTGAAACACAATAAGAAAATAGATCTAATCTAATAGTATAAGCTAGAATAGAATCCAAGAGTCAAATGGTTGGTTATGGGTTCTATAGGTCTGATGAAGGTCTCGGGTAGGTCATAAGTGAGTGAGGGTGAGGTAAAATTAGGTGGATAAGTCTCTGTTTAATGTTGTGTAGGCAAACACAGAGACTGACGTCAGTCAGGGGTGACCGACCGCAGTTAGGTATAACCGGCGCCGGTTACTT
The DNA here is from genome assembly GCA_019776745.2 of Taxus chinensis. NCBI lineage: Eukaryota > Viridiplantae > Streptophyta > Pinopsida > Cupressales > Taxaceae > Taxus > Taxus chinensis. The sequence continues at coordinate 207,973,331 of CM034146.1, forward strand.
TGAGATTTCGAAACATCGTAGAACAGGGTTTTGGTCTCCTTTGTGATTACACAAAGGATTTAGTTGGTTGGGAGGAGGTATTAGGTGACTGGGATAGGTTTTTATGAAGTTGTGATGGGTCTATGGAGGTACAAAATGTTAGAGATGGTCAATAAGGAGCAAGATAAACAATGGGTGATAAAACAATGATGAAATGAAATAACCAGAAAAGTATGATATTGTACTTAATTAGATTTCATTCTTGAAGGCTTGTGTGTGATGGATGGAGGTGCCGATGGTGGGTTTGAAGGCTGCAAGTGATTACCAACTGAAGAAAAAATTATGAATGGGTTGCATGCACACTCCTCTTTTGCTTGGATAGTTCAGAAGGTGGCTGGGATGGCTGTGTAGGAGAAAATGTTCAATCTCCTTCCTTGGATGTCAGTTCTTGCTGAAATTGGCTCTCTAAAGATATGTTATCTCTCTGAGATGTCATTCTTGCACGTCAACTTTCTTGCTTTGTTTTTCAATCTTTTTCTCGCAAGTTCCAATCTTGAGAAATAAGGTTATTTTGGGTCAAAAGGGGTAACCGACGGTGGTCCAGTTTAACCAGTGACGGTTAGGGGAAACCAACGTCAGTCAAGGTTTGATTTTCTAGGTTTACAAAACTTAGAAAGATCCTCTTGATTTCCTTAGATCTTGTGTCATTATAACGCAAATTGGACTGGGAGCTTCTGTGATCATGCAGGAATGTGGTTAGAGGGAGTGTAGGCATTGGTTTTTAGGGTTTGGGTAAGTCTTAGTTAGTTGTGGTAACTTGCTAAGAATAGGTCTTAAGTTGAGTTAGCTTGGTGAGGTTTCTAAGTGAACTATATGTGTATATAATATCTAAATTAAGATATTTAAATCATAAATATGGTGAGGATAATGAGTTAATTTAATTAAATTAATACAAGTGAGGTGAAGGGGGCCATGGCTAGGTGAATGTGATGAAGGGTGATTATTTGTCGAGGGACCAAAGGGGAGTGTGACCTAATTTTAGTGTCTACATTTTACCCCTTTTTGTTGCATAGCTTGTATTGGTAAGCGATGTTAACAAAAATAAGATGTGGTTGGCCTATGTGGGGGTGAAGATGATCCACCTCAAACAAGGAACTGACGAAGCAGCAGGTTGAAACAGTGAGTGGTTTGATAAAAGGTAAATGTAAGGGTAAGGTAATTGGGTGCAGCGGAAGAGGATGAAAGGTCTACTTGGGCAATCTAGGTAATGGGTCAAGGTCAAAGGTAGCAGTAGTCTAACCCATGCACATGTATAAATTACAGTATGCTACTGGGTTGAATAGTAGGCAAACTCCACATTGCCTAAGGTCGATAGGTTTATCCAAACAAGGTTGAAGTGAATCCTATATCCAAGGTATAGGATAAAGTCAGGAAACACAACGTAGGTTAAGTGAAGGAATGTTTAGGTATGTTCACATTTTTCTTAGATTTTTTCTTTCAATCGTTGACAAAACAAATAGGGTAACGGGCGTAGGAGGAATACCTGTTCAAATGTCCATTGATGGTTTGTTGTGCATCTATGACTTCTGAATCCACAGCTGACCATGAGATCTTCCTTTTGGATAGGAGGAACTACTTATAATGAAAGCAAGACAATTAGAAAGAATTAAAAAATATGGACAATTAACTGCCTAGCATGAGCTAGATCTGAGAAGTATGGTACTTCCTAGATGGCTATCAGTCCACTCTTTTAAACAAATTAATGCTGAAAACAAGGTAAATCCTCTTGTTATTTTAAAATGATTTAGTTATCTCACTTGAAACACAATAAGAAAACAAAGATAATCTAACAGGCTAAGCTAGATTAGAATCCACAGGTCAAATGGTTGGTTCTGGGTTTTGTAGGTTTGATAAAGGTCTCGGGTAGGTCACAAGTGAGTGAGGGTGAGGTAAAATTAGGTGGATAGGTCTCTGTTTAAGGTTGTGTAGGCAAACATAGAGACCGACATTGGTTAGGGGTGACTGACCACGGCTAGGTATAACTGGCGCCAGTTACTGTGAGATTTGGAAACGTCACAGAACAGGGTTTTGGTCTCCTTTATGATTGCAGAAAGGATTTAGTTGGTTGAGAGGAGGTATTAGGTGACTGGTATAGGATTTTATGAAGTTTTGATGGGTCTATGGAGGTACAAAATGTTGGAGATGGTCAATACAGAGCAAGATAAACAATGATGAAATGAAATAACCAGGAAAGTATGATATTGTACTTACTTGGATTTCATTCCTGAAGGCTTGTGTGTGATGGATGGAGGTGCCGATGGTGGGTTTGAAGGCTGCAAGTGATTAATAACTGAAGAAAATCTTCTACATGGGCTGAATGCACACTCCTCTTTTGCTTGGATAGTTTAGAAGGTGGCTGGGATGGTTGTGTAGGAGAAAATATTCAATCTCCTTCCTTGGATGTCAGTTCTTGCTGAAATTGGCTCTTTGAAGATGTGTTATCTCTTTGAGATGTCGTTCTTGCTCGTCAACTTTCTTGCTTCATTTGCCAACCTTTTTCTTCCAAGTTCCAACCTTGAGAAATATGGTTGTTTTGGGTTAAAAGGGGTAATCGACGGCGGTCTGGCATAACCAGTGATGGTTATGGGAAATCAACGTCGGTCAATGTGGGATTTTCTAGGTTTACCAAACTTAGGGAGATTCTCCTAATTTCCTCGGATCTTGTGTCGTTATTCTGTGAATTAGACTTCGAGCTTATGTGATCATGTGGGAATGTGGTTAGAGGGAGTGTAGGCATTGATTTTTAGCGTTTGGGTAAGTCTTAGTTAGTTATGGTAACTAACTAAGAATAGGTCTTAAGTTGAGTTAGCTTGGTGAGGTGTCTAAGTGAACAATATGTCTAGATATTATCTAAATTAAGATATTTAAATAATGAATATGGTGAGGATAAAGAGTTAATTAAATTAATTAATTAAATTAATACTACTGAGGTGAAGGTGGCCATGGCTAGGTGAATGTGATGAAGGGTGCTTATTTGTCGAGGGACCAAAGGGGACTGTGACCTAATTTTAGTGTCTACATTTTTCCCCTTTTTGTTGCATAGCTTGTATTGGTAAGCAATGCTAACAAAAATAAGATGTGGTTGGCCTATGTGGGGGTGAAGGTGATCCCCCTCAAACCAGGAATTGACGAAGAAACAGGTTGAAATGGTGAGTGGTTTGATAAAAGGTAAGTGGGTGTAGGGGAAGAGGATGAAAGGTCTACTCGCGAAAGGTAATGGGTCAAGGTCAAAGGTAGTTGTAGTCAAACTCACGCACATGTATAAACTGTAGTACCCTACTGGGTTGAAGATTACGAAAACTCCACGTTGCCTAAGGTCGATAGGTTTATTCAAAAAAGGTTGAAGTGAATCCAGTATCCAAGGTATAGGATAAGGTCAAGAAACACAATGTAGGTTTTGTGAAGGAACGTTTAGGTATGTTCACCTTTTTCTTAGATTGTTTCTTTGAATCGTTGATGAAACAGATAGGGTAACAGGTGTAGGAGGAATACCTGTTCAAATGTTGGTTGATGGGTTGTTGTGCATGTATGACACCTGAATCCACAACTAACCGTGAGAGCTTCCTTTTGGCTAGGAGCAACTACCTGTATTGAAAGAAAGACCACAAGAAAAAATTAAACAATATGGGCAATGAACTACCTAGCATGAGCTGGATCCATGAAGTATTGTACTTATTAGATGGCTATCAGTCTAGTGTTTTAAACAAATTAATGCTGAAAACAGGCTAAATACTATTTTTATTTTTAAATGATTTAGGTATCTCACTTGAAACACAATAAGAAAACAAATCTAATCTAACAGGCTAAGCTAGAATAGATTCCACATGTCAAATGGTTGGTTCTTGGTTCTGCAAGTCTGATAAAGAGTCTCGGGTAGGTCACAAGTGAGTGAGGGTGAGGTAAAATTAGGTGGATAGGTCTCTGTTTAAGGTTGTGTAGGACAACACAGAGACCAACGTCGGTGATCGAACGCAGCTAGGTATAACCGGCGTTGGTTACTGTGAGATTTCAAAACATCACAGAAGAGGGTTTTGGTCTCCTTTTCAATTAAACAAAGGATTTAGTTTGTTGGGAGGAGGTATTAGGTGACTGGGATAGGTTTTTACAAAGTTTTGAAGGGTCTATGGAGGTACAAAATGTTGGAGATGGTCAATAAGGAGCAAGATAAATAATGGGTGATAAAACAATGATGAAACAAAATAACCAGGAAAGTATGATATTGTACTTACTTGGATTTCATTCCTGAAGGCTTGTGTGTGATAGATGGAGGTGCTAATGGTGGGTTTGAAGGCTGCAAGTGATTACCATTTAAATAAAACCTTCTGCATGAGCTGCATGCACACTCCTCTTTTGCTTGGATAGTTCAGAAGGTGGCTGGGATGGCTGTGTAGGAGAAAATGTTCAATCTCCTTCCTTGGATGTCAGTTCTTGCTGAAATTGGCTCTCTAAAGATATGTTATATCTCTGATATGTCATTCTTACATGTCAATTTTCTTGCTTCGTTTTCCAATATTTTTCTCGCAAGTTCCAATCTTGAGAAATAAGGTTATTTTGGGTTAAAAGGGGTAACCGACGGCGGTCCGGCTTAACCGGTGATGGTTAGGGGAAACTAACGTCAGTTAAGGTGGGATTTTCTAGGTTTACCAAACTTAGAAAGATCCTCCTGAATTCCTTGGATCTTGTGTCATTATTCCACAAATTGGACTGGAAGCTTCTCTGATCATGCCGGAATGTGGTTAAAGGGAGTGTAGGCATTGGTTTTTAGGGTTTGGGTAAGTCTTAGTTAGTTGTGGTAACTTGTTAAGAATAGGTCTTAAGTTGAGTTAGCTTGGTGAGGTTTCTAAGTGAACTATATGTGTAGATATTATCTAAATTAAGATATTTAAATCATAAATATGGTGAGGATAATGAGTTAATTTAATTAAATTAATATAAGTGAGGTGAAGGGGGCCGTGGCTAGGTTAATGTCATGAAGGGTGATTATTTGTCGAGGGACCAAATGGGAGTGTGACCTAATTTTAGTGTCTACATTTTACCCCTTTTTTTTGCATAGCTTGTATTGGTAAGCGATGCTAACAAAAATAAGATGTGGTTGGCCTATGTGGGGGTGAAGATGATCCACCTCAAACAAGGAACTGACGAAGCAGTAGGTTGAAACAGTGAGTGGTTTGATAAAAGGTAAATGTAAGGGTAAGGTAATTGGGTGCTGCGGAAGAGGATGAAAGGTCTACTTGGGCAATCTAGGTAATGGGTCAGGGTCAAAGGTAAGAGTAGTCTAACGCATGCACACGTATAAATTGCAGCACGCTACTGGGTTGAAGAGTAGGAAAACTCCACATTGCCTAAGGTCGATAGGTTTATCCAAACAAGGTTGAAGTGAATCCTGTATCCAAGGTATAGGATAAGGTCAGGAAACACAACATAGGTTAAGTGTAGGAACGTTTAGGTATGTTCATCTTTTTCTTAGATTGTTTCTTTCAATCGTTGACAAAAGAAATAGGGTAACGGGCGTAGGAGGAATAAATGTTCAAATGTCCATTGATGGGTTGTTACACACGTATGACTTCTGAATCCATATCTGACCATGAGATCTTCCTTTTGGATAGGAGGAACTACTTATAATGAAAGCAAGACCACCAAAAATAATTAAACAGTATGGACAATGAACTACCTAGCGTGAGATAGATCCGAGAAGTATGGAAGTTCCTAGATGGCTATCAGTCCACTCTTTTAAAAAAATTAATGTTGAAAACAAGGTAAATCCTCTTGTTATTTTAAAATGATTTAGGTATCTCACTTAAAACACAATAAGAAAACAAATATAATCTAACAAGCTAAGCTAGATTAGAATCCACAGGTCAAATGGTTGGTTCTAGGTTCTGTAGGTTTGATAAAGGTCTCGAGTACCTCACAAGTGAGTGAGGGTGAGGTAAAATTAGGTGGATAGGTCTTTGTTTAAGGTTTTTTAGGCAAACACAGAGACTGACGTTGGTTAGTGGTGATCGACCGTGGCTAGGTATAACTGGCACCAGTTTCTATGAGACTTGGAAACGTCACAGAACAGGGTTTTGGTCTCCTTTATAATTGTAGAAAGGATTTAGTTGGTTGAGAGGAGGTATTAGGTAACTGGGATAGGCTTTTACGAAGTTTTGATGGGTCTATGGAGGTACAAAATGTTGGAGATGGTCAATATGGAGCAAGATAAACAACGGGTGATAAAACAATGATGAAATGAAATAACCAGGAAAGTATGATATTGTACTTACTTGGATTTCGTTCCTGAAGGCTTGTGTGTGATAGATGGAGGTACCAATGGTGGGTTTGAAGGCTGCAAGTGATTAATAACTGAGAAAAAGCTTCTGCATGGGCTGCATGCACACTCCTCTTTTGCTTGGATAGTTTAGAAGGTGGCTGGGATGGTTGTGTAGGAGAAAATGTTCAATCTCCTTCCTTGGATGTCAGTTCTTGTTAAAATTGGCTCTCTGAAGATGTGTTATCTCTCTGAGATGTCGTACTTACTCGTCAAATTTCTTGCTTCGTTTGCCAACCTTTTTCTTCTAAGTTCCAACCTTGAGAAATAAGGTTTTTTTGGGTTAAAATGGGTAACCCACGGTGGTCTGGTATAACCGGTGATGGTTAGGGGAAATCGACGCTGGTCAATGTGGGATTTTCTAGGTTTACCAAACTTAGGGAGATCCTCCTTATTTCCTCGAATCTTGTGTGATTATTCCATGAATTGGACTTCGAGCTTCTGTGATCATGCGGGAATGTGGTTAGAGGGAGTGTAGGAATTGATTTTTAGGGTTTGGGTAAGTCTTAGTTAGTTATGGTAACTAACTAAGAATAGGTCTTAAGTTGAGTTAGCTTGGTGAGGTGTCTAAGTGAACTATATGTGTATATATTATCTAAATTAAGATATTTAAATAATAAATATGGTGAGGATAATGAGTTAATTTAATTTAATTAATTAGATTAATACTAGTGAGGTGAAGGGGGCCATGGCTAGGTGAGTGTGATGAAGGGTGCTTATTTGTCGAGGGACCAAAGGGGAGTGTGACCTAATTTTAGTGTCTACATTTGTCCCCTTTTTGTTGCATAGCTTGTATTGGTAAGCGATGCTAACAAAAATAAGATGTGGTTGGCCTATGTGGGGGTGAAGGTGATCCCCCTCAAACAAAGAACTGACGAAGCAACAAGTTGAAATGGTGAGTGGTTTGATAAAAGGTAAGTGGGTGCAGGGGAAGAGGATGAAAGGTCTACTCGGGAAATCTAGGCAATGGGTCAGGGTCAAAGGTAGTTGTAGTCAAACTTACGCACACGTATAAACTGTAGTACCCTACTAGGTTAAAGATTAGGAAAACTCCACATTGCCTAACGTCGATAGGTTTATCCAAACAGGTTGAATTGAATCCAGTATCCAAGGTATAGGATAAGGTCAAGAAACAAAATGTAGGTTTTGTACGGGAACGTTTAGGTATGTTCACCTTTTTCTTATATTGTTTCTTTCAATCGTTACCGAAACAGATAGGGTAACAGGTGTAGGAGGAATACCTACTCAAATGTTGGTTGATGGGTTGTTACGTGCATATGACACCTGAATCCATAGCTAACCATGAGAGCTTCCTTTTGGCTAGGAGGAACTACCTGTAGTGAAAGAAAGACCACCAAAAAGAATTAAACAATATGCGCAATGAACTACCTAGCATGAGCTAGATCCAGGAAGTATTGTACTTCCTAGATGGCTGTCAGTCTAATGTTTTACACAAATTAATGCTGAAAACAGGCTAAATACTATTTTTATTTTAAAATGATTTAGGTATCTCACTTGAAACACAATAAGAAAAAAAATCTAATCTAACAGGTTAAGCTAGAATAGATTCCACATGTCAAATGGTTGGTTCTGGGTTCTGCAAGTTTGATAAAGAGTCTCGGGTAGGTCACAAGTGAGTGAGGGTGAGATAAAATTAGGTGGATAGGTCTCTGTTTAAGGTTGTGTAGGTAAACACAGAGACTGGTTTCGGTTAGGGGTGACCGACCGTGGCTAGGTATAACCGGCGCTGGTTACTGTGAGATTTCGAAACATCACAGAATAGGGTTTTGGTCTCCTTTTCGATTATACAAAGGATTTAGTTTGTTGGGAGGAGGTATTAGGTGAATGGGATAGGTTTTTTACAAAGTTTTTAAGGGTCTATGGAGGTACAAAATGTTGGAGATGGTCAATAAGGAGCAAGATAAACAATGGGTGATAAAAGAATGATGAAATGAAATAGCCAAGAAAGTATGATATTGTACTTACTTGGATTTCGTTCCTAAAGGCTAGTGTGTGTGATGGATGGAGGTACCAATGGTGGGTTTTTAAGGCTGCAAAGGTATTAGCAACTAAAGAAAGCTTCTACATGGGCTACATGTACACTCCTCTTTGCTTGGATAGTTCAGAAGGTGGCTGGGATGGCTGTGTAGGAGAAAATGTTCAATCTCCTTCCTTGGATGGTCAGTTCTTGTTAAAATTGGCTCTCTAAAGAGTGTATCCTCTTGAGATGTCGTACTTGCTCGTCAATTTTCTTGCTTCATTTTCCAACCTTTTTCTCTTCTAAGTTCCAACCTTGATAAATAAGGTTGTTTTGGGGTTGAAAGATGGGTAACCCACGGTGGTCTAGTATAACCGGCGATGGTTAGGGGAAATCGACGCTGGTCAATGTGGGATTCTATAGGTTTACCAAACTTAGGGAGATCCTCCTGATTTCCTCGAATCTTGTGTGATTATTCCATGAATTGGACTTCGAGCTTCTGTGATCATGTGGGAATGTGGTTAGAGGGAGTGAAGGAATTGATTTTTAGGGTTTGGGTAAGTCTTAGTTAGTTATGGTAACTAACTAAGAATAGTTCTTAAGTTGAGTTAGCTTGGTGAGGTTTCTAAGTGAACTATATGTGTAGATATTATCTAAATTAAGATATTTAAATAATAAATATGGTGAGGATAATGAGTTAATTTAATTAAATTAATTAGATTAATACTAGTGAGGTGAAGGGGGCCATGGCTAGGTAGGTGTGATGAAGGTTGCTTATTTAATGTCTACATTTTGCCCCTTTTTGTTGTGTAGCTTGTACTGGGTAAGTGATGCTAACAAAATTAAGATGTGGTTGGCCTATGTGGGGGTGAAGGTGATCCCCCTCAGACCAGGAACTGATGAAGTAGCAGGTTGAAACGGTGAGTGGTTTGATAAAAGGTAAATGTAAGGAAAAGGTAAGTGGGTGTAGGGGAAGAGGATGAAAGGTCTACTTAGGTAATCTAGTTAAAGGGTTAGGGTCAGAGGTAGCAGTAGTCAAACACACACACATGTATAAACTGCAGCATGCTATTAGGTTGAAGAGCAGGCAAACTCCACATTGCCTAAGGTCGATAGTTTTATCCAAACAAGGTTGAAGTGAATTCGGTATCCAAGGTATAGGATAAGGTCAAGAAACACAACATAGGTTAGGTATAGGAACATGTAGGTATGTTCACCTTTTTCTTAGATTGTTTACTTGAATCATTGACAAAACAGATAGGGTAACGGGCATAGGAGGAATACTTAATCAAATTTTGATTGATGGGTTGTTGCACGCGTATGACTTCTGAATCCACAGCTGACCGTGAGAGCTTATTTTTAGCTAGGAGGGACTACCTGTAATGAAAGCAAGACAACTAGAAATAATTAAACAATATGGGCAATGAACTGCCTAGCATGAGCTAGATAAGAGAAGTATGGTACTTACTAGATGGTTGTCAATCCAATGTTTTAAACAAATTAATGCTGAAAACAAGGTAAATCCTATTGTTATTTTAAAATGATTTATGTGTCTCACTTGAAACACAATACGAAAACAAATCTAATCTAACAAGCTAAGCTAGAATAGAATCTAGAGGTCAAATGGTTGGTTCTGAGTTCTGTAGGTCTGATAAAGGTCTCAGGTAGGTCACAAGTGAGCGAGGGTGAGGTAAAATTAGGTGGATAAATCTCTATTTAAGGTTGTGTAGGAAAACACAGAGACCGACGTCGGTTAGGGATGACCGACTAGGGATAGGTATAACCGGCATTAGTTACTGTGAGATTTGGAAACGTCATAGAACGGGGTTTTGGTCTCCTTTGTGATTGTACAAAGGATTTAGTTGGTTAGGAGGAGGTATTAGGTGAATGGGATAGGTTTTTATGAAGTTTCGAGGGTCTATGGAGGTAACAAAATGTGGAGCTGGTCACTATGGAGCAAGATCACAATGGATGATAAACAATGAGAAATGACATAACCAGAAGTATGATATTGTTCTACTTGGATTTAATTCTGAGGATTGTGCGTTGAGGATGGATGGTTAACGATGGTGTGTTGAAGGATGCAAGGATTACAAACGTAAGAAAAGCTCTGCATGGCTGCATCCACATCCTCTTTTGCTGGAATAGTTAGAAGGTAGATGGGGGTGTGTAGGAGAATAATGTTCAAGCTCCTTCCTTGGATGTAGTTTTTTGCTGAAATGGCTATCTGAGATGTGTATCTCCTAAAGAGTCAGTCTTACTCATTAACTTCTTGCTTCGTTTTCCAACATTTTCTTCAAGTTCCAACCTGAGAAATAAGGTTGTTTTGGGTTAAGGGGTAATTGACGGCAGTTCCGGCTTAGCGGTGAAAGTTAGGGTACTGACGTCGGTTTAAGGCGGGATTTTCTAGGTCTACCAAACTTAGGGAGATCCTCCTGATTTCCTCAAGATTCTTGTATCTATCCCTTCAGATGGTCACAGGATCAAAGATGTTTTCTATACTAGATGGTTTTTTGGGCTATAGTCAAATATGAGTCACAAAAAGGGATCAACATAAGACGAATTTCACGACCAAATAGGGAACCTTTTCTTACGCAAAAATGCCTTTTGGACTCAAAAACGTTAGGGATACCTTTCAAAGGGCCATGGATTCCATGTTTGGATCAGTGATAAATAAAGTGATCCTTATATATCTCAAAATACTTACGGTGTTCACCAAAATAGTGGAGGAGCACTTCGACTCCTTAGAGGCTTTATTCAAAAAATGGCAAGAATTTAGAATATCTTTGAACCCAAAGAAATGTGTCTTTGGAGTTCCCCAAGGAAAACTCCTAGGAAATATTGTGTCCAAGGAAGGAATCTCCATTATTCTTAAGAGAATTAAGGCCATTTTGGAGTTACCCTTGCCAGTCAATAAAAAATAGGTCCAATCTTTCTTAGGAAAGATCAACTTTGTCAGCAAGTTCATTTCAGACTTTTCCAAGACAATCCGCCCGATCACTCTCATGCTGAAAAAGGACCTTGGTTTCAAGTGGACCGTTGAAGGTCATTTGGCATTCGAGGAAATAAAATAGGTTGTTGCATCCGCCCTAGTGTTGCGCAATCCAAACTTCTCAAAATATTTCATTATTTATGTATACGGGGGGTAAGCAGAGCGTAACATCTATACTGGCACAGAAAGGAGATTCACAAGGAGAGGAAATCTGATTGCCTTCTTTTCAAGGACCCTCCATGACTATGAAACAAGGTACAATTTCATAGAAAGACAGGCTTATGCCATAGTCAAAGGTCTAAAGAAATTTTGGCACCTTGTCACTCATAATAGAATCCATGTCATTGTGGCTCACTTCAGCATCAAGGAATATATAATGGAGGGCGAGATAACTGATAAAAGATCCAATTAGATCACTAATATCCTTGAGTATGACATTGAGGTAAATCTCACAAAGATTATGAGGGGTGGGGGTCTATGTTAGTATTTAGCACAGGCCTCCATACCCCTAATTGACGATGAACGCGAGGAGATACTGTATCTCCAGGAAAGTGATTCAGATAGTTGGGTCTCATACCAAATCCACTTTATGTAGATGGGGAAGTATCTAAGCCATCTCCCCTTGAAAAAGAGGAGATATTATAGGAAATAAGGGGCCAATTTTATTATAATCAAAAACTTCCTTTTTATGAGGAATTTTAATGGGATCCTACTAAGATGCCTAGAAAATGAGGAAGTTGAAAGAGTCTTACATGAATTACATCATGGGAGCTCAAGAGGCCATGTTTCTACCCAAACCACAATAATAAAAATCATGCAAGTAGGATGTTTTCAGCCAATCCTACTCACTGACAATTAAGTAGAGGTAAACAGATGCAAGGTTTGCCAAGTTTACACTGGTTTCGGGAGAAATGTGGTATTTCCTTTCAACCACATCCTAGTTGAGCAACCCTTCACGCAATGGGATCTAGAATTCATTGGAATTTTTAATCCAAATTTGAGCATCAGCCATAAATGGATCCTCATAGCAACCAATTACTTCACCCGATGGGTGGAAGTAGTCCCCCTTAAAGAGGCCATTGAGAATGTAATCCTAGGACTTCTATAGGATATAACTACATGCTTCCCACCCTCCCCCGCACGTACTGTCATATTATATAATGTTAAGGCCTTTATGGGAGACAAAGTATCTAAATTTTTGGTAAATCATGGGATCCACCTAAAACCGTCCTCCAATTATTACCCACAGAGAAATGGTCTGGCGGAATCTACCAACAAAAACTTAATCAAACTCATAAAGTGAATGGGGTATGAGCATAAGAGATTATGGGATGAACATATCGAAATAGCATTATGGGATGATCGGATCACTCCAAAGCATATCCTAAAAACTTTGTTGTATGAGATATTCTATGGGAAAAGCACTGTAATACTGATTTCCATGGAAATCCTCACATTACAAATATTGAAATGGGATGAGATAGAAGAGAATGAAGTGATGCAAGTGAGACTCACTGAGCTAGTAGAGCTCCAGGAGAAACACGAGTTTGATCACAAGGCCATGATTAGCCACCAACAGGTGGTCAAGACTTGGTTTGATAAAAATACATCAAAACTAGAATTCCAGGTCGGAACAATGCTTCTAAAATGGGATGCAAGAGCTGTCAAGCATGGGAATCATAGAAAGTTCAACCCACTATGGACAAGATCCTTCAAGAAAAATGCATGCAAGTAGCATAACATGTTTGATCTCAAAATTTTGGAAGGTGATTCCTTAGTGATTCCAGTGAATGGAATTCACTTGTAACCTTTCCTATAAGTCCCTTCGTAAAATGTTGTATCATATGTATAGTTTTGCTTCTCTTTGTTCTTTGCTTTATCTATTTTTTCCCTTTAATAAGTATCTCAGACATGTGTCCTTCGCAGATCCCCCTTGCCTATTTTGAATTTTGGAGGGAGTGTACCTTCATGTTTTTACCCAAAATTAATGATCCAATAACTTCCTTGACACTTGAAAGCAAATATTTTGAATTAACACAAAATCCCTAAAAGAACACAGAGTTTAGTGTTTGAGGTCATTAATTAGAAAGGGTTCGTTGTGTGAAGTGACCTTGTTTACATGCAATCCATTACTCTTTGTTGGTCCGAAAATCTGTCACGTGGATAGATCTATGGACAGACGAGCCAACAGTGTGCAGGGCTTAGCCCCTCTTTGAGACAGCAAAGCGAAACTGGTTTATTGCTATTTCTACTAGCAGGAACCTATGCAAGTCTCACAGATTCTGCCTTCGGGGTTGGGATCTCATCCCAGTAGAGTGTTCCAGGCTGCGAAAAGAAAGGAACGAAAGAGGGAGAAGAGAAAGAATAGATCCGAAGGGAGAAAAGAAATGAATTCCAAAGCAGAAAGGTCAGAAGATTTATGTTTTTAGTTTGGTAGTAAACAGAGCCAAACCTACTTGCATAAATAAACAAAGCAATACTGATAAACAAGTGACGGAAAAGTAGATATGAATTCAACAGAATAAACACATACAGATCTAACATAAGAAAGATCTAATGTATAACACAGCTATTGAGCACAAAGTCTGAATAATTGTATTAATTGTTCTTTTATGTTACAAGAAAGCTCAAAGTCTTTCTCTCCTCAATTCTATTTCTATCTAAAAAATGTTCACCTCTGAATACAACAAGTATTCTCATATTTATAGAAGATGAGGGAGAGAGAAGGCAAAATGGAGCCAACCTCTTATTTACAAGATATTTACAAAATATCTAAAAGTCATGTTGACTTTGACAACTTTGATAGATGACATCATCCCATGATGCAACATGGATGATGTCATCATTTGTATCAACTTACTTCAGATATTACGAAAAGAAAGTCGGAGAATAGAGAGAGGAAGAAGGAGAAGAAGAAGGAGAAACTATTCATCATCATCATCCTGCGGCCGAAAAGGGGTCGCCTGTTTCTGATGCTGCTCAGGAGATGAGATGTGGAACTGAGCGCGGTATTCCAAGAACTTGCTGATCATCGGCCCAAACTGATCCTGTGATGGATCCTTGTGCCGTTCACTGATGGCTTTGCAAGTCTCCCGCTCGTCTATGAGCTTTTTCGGGAGTTTGGAATAATCTTTCTCCACCTCGATAAGGAACCCGATGAAGTCCCTATAGGCCAGTAGGTTGTTGATAGATTCAGTATCGAACGTGACCTCTGGCCCTGTCCCTTGAGAGGCTATCTCCTTGAAAATCCGGATAGTGTCATCAGCTGATCTTAAGGTAAGGGAAGGAGTGAGCAACCCTGGAGTCATAGATAAAACAATTTTCTCCATTTGATGCATTGCATCCAGGGCCTCTTCCTATACCTTGTCTATCTTTTCCAGAACGAATTCTAGCTGATCTATCCGATAGTCCAGAGTGGACATAGTTTTGTTGAGGGCCCTTGGGTGGCCGAAGACTCCGAACTTGACCAGATCTTCGACTGAACAGTCGAACATTTGTTGGAAGGCCTCGTGCTGGAGTCTAGCATGCTCCAACTCTTCTGATACTGGACCTGCTAATGCTTGGAGTTCCTTGTTCGCCTTCTCGATGTTCAGGTATAAACTGATATACTCGGCGATTACTTTTTCACTATCTTTGATGATCTAGCTCCTCCAAGCAGAAACAGCCATACCTTGCTCGCCGATCTTAGAATACTCATTGATCTTCTCCTGACTGAGCAGCTCAGGAGTCTCGCCGGCAGTTGTGGGAGGTGCACTTCCCATCTTCTGTAAGGCTTGAAGCAGATATTTATTCTGCTCCTTCAGTAGCCTTTTCTCCTCTTTCGTTTCTTGAAGCTTTTTGCAGAGTGCATCCACTGCGGAAAGAGCTTCCCCCTGGAGACTTTCGGAGGATGTCCCCATTGTGACCTGAGTCACGGTGAAATCTGTCGGAGACAGATCTTCTTTTTCTTTGAGAGGATCGGGGTACGCTATCTCCATGACTCTCTCACCTGCAGCGCTTTTCGAGAAGCGTGTAACCAGCTTGTGCTTCTTTGCTCCTTTAGCCGGAATGACAGAAAAGTCCATCGGAGCGATGGGAACTTTCCTCTTTTGTTGGCTCAGCTGCTGAGAGATCCAAGCTGGTCCTATAGAAGAAGGACCAGAGACAGAGGGGGAGGCAGCAACGGTAGAAGAGGGGAAAAACGTGGAGACACGCGGCGGCAGCATTGAAAGAATAGCCGAAGAAGTGCCCACGGGAGGGGGGGAAACTGCAACTGTAGAAGACATCGGAAGGGAAGGGAGCTCGGAGATGAGGGAAGAAATGGAAGAAGACAAATCAGCGAGGGAGGAAAAGATAGACGAAGATGCGGGGGAAAGAGTAGAAGAAGGGGCAGAGGATGCGACCAAAGGGATGGTCGCTTGAGTCACTCGAGGAGGGGAAGGAAGAGAAGAAGAAGGGATAGAAGGGACCTCTGAAGTTGTAGCGACGCCGACATCCTGGGTGGATGGGCGTATAGGACTATCCTTTGTCAATCCCTCATCAAGAGTTATGACTTGTTCAGGCTCTGAAGGAAGAGGACTTTGAGGGGCTTCCTCCTGAATGGTGCTGGGTTCACCTTCTGCACCTTTTCCTTTCAGCTGCTTCTTCGACCTTGGAGGTGCGTTGCCCAAAGGGGAAGTTGTGAAATCTACCCCGAGGTAGATTAGTCCGTTCATGCGGCACCAATGCTCTGTTCTCCGCATAGTCTCTTTGACCCTCTCCTCAATTGTTTGAGGAGCTTTGCTTCTGTCGATGTCCGGGAAAGGCCAATCATCCCCTTCCGTGTCATTGTACACCTTGTCAGTTTCGTCTTCCGTAGTTTGGAAGCCTTTGGGGACAATGGCCACTCCGTATTGGATGATTTTCGTTAATGCCAAGCGCGAGTGATCCTTTCTTCTGAGTTCCACCTCATGGAGAACGTCAATGTAAATATCCTCAATTTGAGGGACATGGATCGGATCCAGCTTAGCCCTTGGTAGACAGCCCCTAGGATCGAAGGTAGGCCTGGCTGGGAAGTCATGTTTCAAATTCAGCAACTCCAGCTCTGCGAACATTTCCTTCGCTTTGTGATAGGAGCAGCATGTGTACCGGCCCACCGTGAGGGGGAAAGGAGTTCCGCCCTTCTTTCTTTTGAGGCACTTTTCATGGTATGTGACCAGCTGCCTTGATAACTCCAGTAGAATCAACTTTGGTCCAGCATACCTTGGTAGCCTGGTTGGCTCTCCCAAAAAGTTGACAGCCCTTAGATAGGTGAACGTGGGAAATTGGGTGAACAAGGCTCCCCATTTCTCTGTGACTGCTACTATGTTCTTGGTCGTCCGGCTATGAGTCATGTTGGGCCTCAGCAGGCAGATGACGTGATAGAAGAATGCATCATTGATTTTAGCAAATTGAGGGATGCTATTCTCCAGCCTCAGCTCTGGGTAGTAATCAAATATCCTGGCCTGAGGCCATACTCCACTTCGGTTCAGCCCTGGGTAATCCCTTGTCGACGCTGCAGCGTAGACTACATAGGAGTTCATATGGAATACTCCTGTTGTGGCGAGCTGTTGTAGCTGCTCAGATATGGTGCTGCTTATTATTTCACCCCAGCAAAAGTGTTGATCGGGTAAATTTTTATTCATTGTCTCCAGCTACCGCAGCATCCATTTATGGAAATAGTGGGCATCTGAAATCCCGAAGACTCTGCTCAGGAAAGTGATAGTATCACTGAGTTCCTCTGAGAAATCACTTCGGTGGATAGTTTGAGGCCACCGGGTCACCACCTTCTTGTTCTTTAGGTAGACCTCATTCATCAACTGCATGCACTGGTCTTCGTTGTCTTCCCAGGCCTTGATGCATTCTTGCTGGCTAACAGCCACGTAGTTCCGGTGGTGAGGGATGCCAAGCATTAACTCAAAATGACGGGCAGTGAGGTTTATGACTACCTTGCCCTTACTGTTCTCGACACATCTTGTGTCTTTGTTGTAACATTGGGCAACCACCATCATGAATTCGTTGTTTACAGCGCTGACTGGGATTCCACCGGTGAAATGCAGAGCACTGCCTATTAACTTGTCCATCCATGGACTTCTTGTAACTTTTTGAGTTCTAACCCAGAACTCATCCATGTCAATGTGACCCAATTCAGAGTCTCTGACATCCATACTGCACTCAGCCTGTGATTCGGGCATCCTGACCCTCTGATATTTGTATTTCATTTCTTCTTCTGTTAGCTTGGCCTTTCCTCTTGGTTTGGTGGGTTTCTTGCTTGACGTAGACATGTGTTCTTTCGAACTCAGTTGCTGATCTGCACGAAGAAGAAGAGAGACCCAATCCAAAAAGGTTGAATTAGTCATTTGATCTTCTATTGGAAAGCTAGCAGAAGGAGTTAGATATTTAAAGGCTTAGGGCGCAGGAAAAATGCAACTGGCAGGCCAAATAGATAAGGCGCACAAGAAAGGAATGTTGCAGAGGTTATATGGGGGCCAAGGGCGCATGGCGCATGGATGAAGCAGGTTACATTTTATAGCAGGGCGCACAGGAAATGCGTGTTACATTGGGGTTCGGTGCGCCCTTCGGCGCATGGGAAGATTATGTAACATGGACAAATGATGCGCCAAAGGAATATAGCGTGGCGCATGGAGGGTTTACACAACATCATGTTACTGCATCAGAGGGTGCGCCGGCGCCTATGTAATCTTTATACTTGCGCGCAGAAGGCTTGTGTTGCATGAAAGCTGAGTGTGCCCTTTGGCGCATGAAAACATTATGTAGCATGGAGAATAGGTGCGCCAAAGGTTTAAAGGAGGCGCAGGTTTTAAGCTTGTAATAGGCAAAAAGGGTGCGCTTGGGGGCGCATGAATTTCAACTGCAGCAGGATGGAAAGATGCGCCATTTGGCGCAGATCTTGAGTATGTTGCATGGCGGGTAGATGCGCCAAAGGGCGCGATTGCATTAAGTGCAACATGACGTGCCAGTGCGCCATGGAAAATACACTTGATCACTCAATATAACTGATTCTTATTTCCTTCAAAGGATGCTTAGTGCAACAAGGTTTTTATAAAAGATCCAGCAGACCAAGAAATTACAAAACAGCCCCCCCTTTTTTCCAACAAATCCGGAAAGAGGGAGAGGAAGGGGGGAGGAAAAGAAGAAAGGGAGACGGGAAACTAGGCAGCACAGGGGGGAAGCTAGCCTAAACATAAACATACTTCGATGAAAACCGTCCAGCAAGCAAGCACACAACAAAATCGGACAAAAAACAAGCTCAAAGAACAGAAAACATAAAACAGGGAAGGGGAAGAACCTCTTACCTTAAAATTATAGTGAAGATTCCTTGAGCGGGTCCACAACACGATGAAAGTGACAGAGCAGGGGCTGACAAGTCCAGAAATATCACGTGCTTCGAAAAAGAATGAAAATGACATTGGGCGTACACTGATATTTATAGAAAAACTTGTCATCAATGCGCCAACCACTTTTGAAATGGCGCATGAAAACTGCTGTCGACAGAGGAAAGCGTGTGCCCTTTGGCGCATGGAAGTATCTGACGACAGGAGAAAGGGTGCGCCTTTTGGCGCATGAAATGCGTTGTCGGCATGATTTTATGTGCGCCCTTTGGCGCACCAAAACTTGGTGTAACATAGAGATTACGTGCGCCCTATGGCGCACCAAAAACTGACTCAACATCCTTTGGCGCACCGAAAGGAGTGACAACATGGAAAACCATGCGCCAAAGGCTTTTAAGGGGGTGCATCAAAACTTGATGTTGCAAAGCAAAACCATGCGTCCAGCCAAAAAAGGCTCAAAAAGACTAAGTTCAAAAACTAGATTTCCTGGGGAGGGATTTTGCAACGTTTCGAACGCGAGGGATCCCTAACGAGGGATCGAAACAAAATTTTCGGTATGGTTATCGGTAAAATTGCCCTTGTCAATTTTACGGGATAACACTCTTCAAGTGAGGAAAGATATTTAAGATATTGAAAGCATCTAACAAGGTTCATTCCAAACACTAGAGTCTTCTGAATCAATTGTCAAGTATCAGAGGTAAAGGAATTCTATCCTTCCCAAAAATCAGAGAAACACCATGCCAACGTCCATCTATGCACCACCAACAAAATCTTATGTGGGACAACCCTTTCCCCCTCATCCTCTACAACCAAATTTGAGGTTCCTGGATGGAGGGTTTCAGTTCAATGAACCTACTGTGATCTCTAACCCCGCTGATGACATCTTTGACCCAGTCCTCAACAAGAATCCCAAATCTTTGAGGGAGGCAACCTGCATAATGTTTCTCAACCTAAGAAATTCTAAATCTTTCAGCTCTAGAATCTAGACTACAATGCTCATCCACTACATGGTGCCCCTCACGCACCCATGCCTGGAACTCATTCAGATGTGCGTGGATATTTTTGATTCAGGAACCCATACCATCTAGGGTAGAAACTTAATGGTGGTGATTACACAACAAGCTATCAGGGCCATGTTGGCTTTGACTCATGACCCAACGACTAGTTTCTATGATATGGATAAACTCCAAAGTGTCTAGGTGTAATGCCAAAATAAAAACTTGTTCCTTAATAGGGAGCTGAGACAAGTGGATACAGGTAATTTGGGGACCGTGGGATTTCCCATTCCGTTAAAATCACTTTTAGCATATTCTTGGGATGTTGTTCCATGTTGGAATTTATTTTCAGGAAAGATTCAGAAAAATGCATTGAGGATTGGAAGATGACAGCCTTGTTTTGAATGAGGTTTGTCAAGAAGAAGTAGACGTACCATTTCAATTTCATTGAATCCATTGTGAAATTTAGTTTTGAACAACTCGACTAATTCTATGCGACCTTAGCTTTCAGGTATTTGTCCTATCTGTTACATCTCATTCTGTATCAAAATACCCAATATTTCAGTCAATTTATAACTCTGACTCTATGATACGTAGAGGTGGATCCTTAAAATATCATTCCATTGTCTGAATGGACCCATATATTTTCCCACTCATCAAAAGTATATGAATTATTTATTTCTTTTATGGAGCCCCTCCTACTCGAGATTGATCTTGAAGGGATCAACAACATGATGAATGACTTGGTGTAATCCATCCTCGTAGACCCCTTGTACCCCTACAATTAATTCTTCACCAAAGGACATTCCATGATTCACCTTCATGGTTTCAGAGAAGAATCATTTATGCTCCCCAGGGTCCTCACATCTCAAGTGGTGGGCCTCAAGATAGCTAGACAACTAGTACTCCTGGACATTGAGTTTGGCTCAGACCAAAATAAGAAGGAACTTTTTGATCTCCCCTTGAACAAGGGAGGAATTACTGTACTTACGAGAAAGGAGGAGCATAACCTTACAAAGAAGTTGGCTTCCTACAAGTTTTCCTTAATTTGAGACTCGTAGAGGTACGACCCAGACGAAACAATGGTCGCAACTTTGGTTCATAACAAGGTCTCAAAATCCTGCAAGCATAAGCCAAGGGAATTTTTTGAAGTAAGGCGGAACCCCCAGGAATAGTCACCCGACATATTTGTCGAGCTCAAAGACATACCAACCCTGGGCTGGGAGGCATTCCACTAGGTCAAGTACAAATATGACCCCACTCTCACCATGACTAAGGGACTCTGAGTAGCCATAAAGAAGAGAGATTGGAGCACAGAGAAGATTGAAGCCTATTAGAAATATAGGTAGGATATTGGTCAGACCACCCTAAATTTCGAGGCCATCTCTAGTGATGAGAGGTGGGAAGAGTTCTGGGACATGGATCATGTGTACGATACAGAGAGCAAGGATATGGTCATAATCACTTTAGAGCGGTCTTCCAAATCCTCTGTAGAGTCCTCTGATCCCCAAAAATAGCAATTACATGTTCCACCTCCACCTTTCATTCCTCAACAAGATTTTCCAGTCTAAGATCCCACACCACAGCCTATAATCATCCCCTTAGGCAAGAAACCTATAGAGGAATTGGCCTCAAGCCCATCACACAAGAAGTTAAAATAAGTCATGGATCCTATTTCTTCTCTACTTCTCCCCCCTCCCGGGGCTCCATTTCACTCTCTCCTTCTACCTCCATTTTCCCCTTCTGGAAGTATTCCCTGGTCTATGACTCTGTTATAGACTCTTCCTTCACCCAGTGCACCCTTTTTTCCTTAACTTTCCCCCACCATCCCAACCTTCTCGCCCCATGTGGTAACAGTCCCTTTTGTAGCCCTAGTAGCTTTGATGCCCCTACCAAAAGTTATAATCCCTTATGATCTACCACCTAGGTTCCCATTTGTAAGAGGAATAGTCCCTTCTTCCTCTAAATTTTTTATTCAAGCCGAGTTCCTCAAGGCTTCCCAAGACAGCCAAAGGGAAAAACAAAAAAAAATGAAATGGCAGCATGAGCAACGAAGCATATGTTGTCATTATATGACCATCAGCTGATCTCCTTAAAAATTACCCGACGCATCCCTCAAACATCCAAACCCACTAAATAGATGCAGTAAGATGATTATTCTATCAGTATTATCATGGTTGACCTTTCTGAGTTCCGACCTCAGGATAAGGTCAAACTAATGAATGAAATGGTGGTGGTAGTCACTACAGATTACCTGAAGCAAGGCAATCAGCTGAAAAAGGTTCAATAAAGCCTTTGAAGGGAATAAGCCACTATGGCTAACCATTAGGCTGAGATAAAGGAAAAAGGCATAGAAATTGACCAACTCCAAAAGGAGTTGAAGGAATACCCATCACAAGAGGCCCTTGGGGATTCTTAGGTGGAGGCTAAGGCTCTAGCAACCAAACTCGCAACATATGAGGCCTCAGTCAGTTCACTCGTGCAGGAAAAGGGATCCCTCCAATAGCTAGTTGATTCAAGTAAGGTGGAGGTGACAACAATCCAAGTCAAATTGCATGTCATTGAAGCAGAAAAGGGCAGCCTCCAAAAAAATCTTAAATCATTTGAGGACACGGTCAAAGAATTGACCCAAAAATTGGGGCAACAATCCTAGAAGGGGGGAATCATAGCATTAGTGTAGGAGCTGTATGTTTCCTGCTATGAAATAATTACCAATATAGCAATGGATTTATCCCCCACACTTGGATTCATATCCAATAAATAGGGATCGTGCTCTACTGTGGTAACACAGCCTCCACCATTACCATCATAGTGTCCGCCAAGGTCCCTGAGTCAAAACTCTTGATTCAGAAACTTTATGATGCTTCATACTCTACCCTTGAAGGGGTAGGTATTACTGATAGGTGGCTAATCATTGTGAAAATCAATGAGATTTTGAGTTGCAACAAGGCCTCTATCAAATTCCATATTTTCTTGGTGCAGCACCACCAGGGAATCAAAGAGAGGAAGTAGAGCATCGACGAACTAGTTTAGTTAGGCTTCCCCTCTCCCTTCCCCGATGATTCTACAGTCCTCTCAAAGGACCAAATTTAACAGCTCCTGATTGCCAAATGCCAAGATAAGACTGTATTTCAGTCTTTAAAGGAGATCTCTAGTGTTTCCAAGGTGGAAGCCATTCTAAACCCCATCATTTAGTTGGAGTTTATCTTACATGTAGTAGTGCAAAACCTCCAAAATTTCTCACATAAGGAGATAATCAAGTTGGATCAAACTTTCCAGGCATTACAAATAAGGACCTACCCAACAAAGGCAGAATGGCTCGGGTATCAGGTTGCTTTGCAAAAGCTCTGAGTGGCATTTTGCAAGGCCACATTTTGATTTTTTAAGGCTGATGAGATTGTCAGATTCTTCCATGGTTACACAAAGTCCCTTGGTGAGTTGCTATAATTGTAGAGTTATTTTGTGTTAGACTCTTTAACTGGGCACCGTCTTTTTCCACTCTGGCATGATTTCTTTTATTCTCTTCGGTAAAAAATTGGCTAAGTATGAAGCTTAATGTGGAAGGTGTCCACGTGTCTCATTGGTGCAGTCAGGGCATAAAGAAAAGAAGAAAGTCTCTCAAACTTGTGTTGCATTGTCCATGTGTCTCAGGCCCGATAAAGGTTGCCCCATGGGTTGAAAAATTCAAAAGCATACCAATGATGTAATAAGTATTCCACATGTCATCCAAGCACATTTTCAAGTAAAGAAAAAAAGGAAGGCCCCCCAAACTAGCGTGCACCCACCACGTGTCTTTCAGGTGCAGTTTAGAGGATCAAGTTTCAGAAAAGGCTCTCAAAACAGGGTCCACTCTCCACATGGTAGAAAATAATCATCACCAACTCAAGGAGTGTCAATTGGGAAAATTAAAGGTGAATAAAAAATATTTCAAGGCCATCAAACCACCCTGAATTTCAGTGCCGTCTCTAGTGATGAGCAGTGGGAAGAGTTATGGGACACAGATCATGCGTACAATGCAGAGAGCAAGGATACGGTCATAATCACTTCACAGCGGTCCGCCAAATCAACCACATAGTCCTCTGGTCCCCAAAAATAGTAATTACATGTTCCACCTCCACCTTATATTCCTCAACAAGATTTTCTAGTCCAAGCTCCCATGCTGCAGCCTATAATCATCCCCTAGGGAAAGAAACCTACGGAGGAATCGGCCTCAAGCCCACCACACAAGAAGTTAAAATAAGTCATGGATCCTATTTCTCCTCCATCTCTCCCCCCTCCCGGGGCTCCATTTCACTCTCTCCATCTATCTCCATTTTCCCCTTCTAGAAGTATTCCCTTGTCTATGACTTTGTCACAGACTCTCCCTCTGCATGGCACACCCATTTTTCCTCAACTTCCCCCCACCATCATACATGGTAGAATCATACATTGTGTTAGGGGTCGAATGTATTAGCACTTTAGGAACTACTGAGGTGAACTTCCTTGATTTTTTCATGTGATTCCATTATGAAGGAAGGAATTTTGAGCTACATGGGATTAAGGAAAAAGCTCCATAGTTGGTAAGTTCTCATCAAATGCAGAAAATCTTTAGGAAGTGTATAAATGGGTTTATAGAAAAACTATTCTCAAAGAAAGCTCAACCATCAAAAGCCCCTATACCATTATATCTACATGCCAATATTAATGGGGACTCAATTGTGTTTGGGGATTTGATGAACGTGTTTCCACCTAAAAGATATCATGATCATGTTATTCAACTAATACCATGAAGCAAACCTCTCAACATTCAACCTTATAGATACCCTTATCTCCAAAAGAGTGAGATTGAGAAGATGGTACGAGAGATGTTGGAAAAAGGTATTATTCATCATATTCAAAGTGCTTACTCTTCTCTAGTGGTGATGGTCAGAAGGATGAAGGTTTTTACATGTTTCCATACTACATGGAGCTCAACATATACACATTTAAATATTAGTATCATATTCATGTCATTGAAGATTTGTTAGATGAATTACAAAGTGTTGTTTATTTTTAAAAATTATATCTTTGACCAAGATACCATAAAATTTGAATTCATGATGAATATATTCATAAAACAACATTTGGGACACATGAGGGCCATTATGAATTTCTAGTAA
Organism: Taxus chinensis; assembly: GCA_019776745.2. NCBI lineage: Eukaryota > Viridiplantae > Streptophyta > Pinopsida > Cupressales > Taxaceae > Taxus > Taxus chinensis. The sequence continues at coordinate 207,998,132 of CM034146.1, forward strand.
TGCCATTTGGCCTTATAAATGTACCATCTATTATCCAAATTTTGATGAATTCAATCTTTTAGCCATTTTTACATAAATTTGTCTTGGTATTCTTTGATGATATATTTATCTACAATAGGACTAGGTGTTTCACACAGAATGTTTCCGTTCCAGAATAGAGTTGCTTCTATCCTTTCATTCTCTTGAGAAATAGATAAGGGTTAGGGCTAGGAGGAATACTTGTTGAATGTTGGGAAGGTGTGCACGTACTATAGAGAGATCAGATTGATTGTGAAGAAATCCTTTTTGTCTGGGAAGGACTACCTGTAAATAAAAATGCAAGACCACTAGATTTTAGTTAGAGAACAAGTGAGGGAACTACCTTAGGCCCAGGAAATATTAGACTTCCTTTTGAAGGTGGTCAGTTCCCCATTTAATATGAATTAAAGAAAAATGATAACAAAGAACTACAAGATAATACTTTACTGGTTCCCGATGAAGATACAGGTCCAAGGAATGCGGTGGCGACTGTAAGGCTTAGTTGGGATGATCTAGTATTAGAAAGTGAGCTGATGAAGCTATCCTCAGTCTTTTCCAATGCTTAAATGAGGGTGACAGTGATCCAGTTACTCAGTTGCAGTCTTCAGCTCGATGCTCTTCTCTGTAACCTCTTCTACTTGTTTCACTTCTCTTTCCTCCCCAAATGAATTCCGGATCCTTTGTTTTTGGCTGGGGAAAGTCATTTACAGGGAACCGATGGCAGTTACGTAACCGATGGTGGTCGAGTAGGGACCAATTTCGGTTAGGTCAAAGTTGGCTATTTTTAGTAAAATAGCCAACTTTCCCTCCTTTTCTCCCGAGGGATCAGTTGTGGGCTTGGTCAAGTTATTATTAGGTTTGTTTTGATGCAGGTAAGGGGTGATGAGTCATGGGTGTGGGTCTGGACCAAGTCATAGGTCTTAATCTAGGTTGGTTTAGGGTTAGGGCTAGGTCATGGTGAGGTGGCGAGATGAGGTGGTGGGTTTGAAGATGTGGATTTATTAATTATAAGGTAATTAATAAATCATTAGGTGTGTAAGTTTTTAGGTGGTGAGGTAGGGTTAGGTTGCGGGACGAGATACGGGGTAAAGGGCATCGTAAGACCCAAATTTGGTGTCTAAATTTTCCCCTTGTTGTCGTGTAAATTGTATTTTAAAGCTGCATTGACAAAAATAAAAAGTGGTTGCCCCGGTTAAGGGTATAGGTAATTCCCCCTCAAATCTATCATAGATTGAAGCGACATGAAATCAAGGATAGGGTTGATAAAAGGTGAATTATGATGAGATGATGGTAAGATGGTGGGGTAAGTTCAAAGAATCTGACGCACATTGAAATGCAGTAGTGTGACCAGGGTACACGAGTTAAAGAGCAAACAGGAAATTCATAGGCAAAGGTCGATAGTTTATCCAAACAAGGTTGATATAATCTTGGTATCCAAGGCATAGGAAGTAGCTCCAGGGGTTATAACGGGTAAGGTACCGAAACGTTTAGGCATGTTCGGTAGTACCAAATGGTTGGTTTGGTTGAAATAAATGTCACGGTCTTGGTCTAGACAAGGCTGGTCGGCTGAACAAGTCAAGTATCCTAGTTATGCTAAAACACAAACAGGTGAGCTCGATGGAACAAACAGCTACATGATAGAATCATAAATTATGGGTCTTGGTCGAGGTACTTAATTGGTGTGGCCTTGGTTCAGGCCGCTTGGTTGGTTGCGGCCTTAGGTCAGGCTGATTGGTGGGTGGTGACCTTGGGTGGGGCCGATTGGTTGGTTACGGCCTTAGGTCGGGCCGATTGGTTGGTTGCGGCCTTGGGTCGGGCTGATTGATTGGTTGCGGCCTTGGGTCGGGTCGATTGGGTGGGTGCGGCCTTGGGTCGGGCCAATTGGTTGGGTGTGGCCTTGGGTCGGGCCGATTGGTTGGTTGAGAGATGAATTTAGGTAATTTGGTTGTGTTTAGGCAATTTTTTGGTTGGTAAAAGTTTGATGTTGGTAGGGTAATGTTGTTGGAGTTGGTAAGGTATAGGTGAAGTGAGGTTTAGCTTACCAAAGCATAAGGGAACCATGTCCTGATTAAGGTCAACATATAATCCCAGATTCGGGTAAAAGAGGCAAAAATGTCCCATAGTTGAAAAGACATAAACAAATCACGTATTATCATAGGATGAGCTTGAATCCCTAGGTACCTTGCATAGGCGAGAAGTTGATAGGTGAAAAGAGTTGTATAATCATAATATATTGGATATACGTCACGTCCCTTGAGTTTTGTTGTTTTGAAGAATGGTGAGGTGAGGTGGATGGTATAGCTGGGGCGCAGAGAACTTGTTATAAGGTGTTTATTCTGACGAAAGAGAACCAAACCTGAATAGATAAGTCCATGACTCAAAAGTTCTTTTGAATATTGCTTTTATTTTTCTAGATATAGACTGATCGATGCAGGAAGTCTATATGGGATATGCATTTTGTTGTTCTTGAGGTATTCATGAATCTGATCAATGCGAAAAGCTTCTGATAGAGGATGACTTTGTATAGCTGTCCTTCGAGGGAGTAGTCTACTTATAGTAGCAGATGCGGCTTTGCACATAGCTGTCCTTCGAAGGAACAGTCTAGTTTATAATAGCAGATGCGGCTTTGCACATAGCTGTCCTTTGAGGGAACAGTCTAGTTTATAGCTTAGAGGTCTAGATGTCTGTTTGACATGAAGCATCTAGTTTTGCAAGAAGTTTGACTCAAGAATATCCCAGAATTGTATAATTGAGAACTTGTTATTTTGATACTTTTAAGTCATGGACCAGACTAAAAAGGAGAAGGTATTTTTAAGAGGAGGTGATGATCAAACTACGTGAGGTTGATTCTACTTTGAGATGCACGAAACAAACTGTATGAGGTGGTAAATGAGCTCAAGGGACGAGCGCAAGGTAGATAAGAAGTGATGTAACACTAAATTCAATAGTAGAATGGTCGGAGATGCAAGGCATTAAGGGGTTCAGGCTCAGGTTTACCATTAAGCGAAGCTAAACGGTAAGTGCTTGATCCGTAAGTGTGAGTGATAATGTAAGGCCCAATCCAATTAGGAGCAAACTTTTCCACGTTTGCTCTTTTCTAGTTTGGTCACATGTTGATTCTCTTTGAGGACAAGATCACCAATCTGAAAGGTACGCTCATGAATTCACTTATCATAAGCACGCTTGATGCACTTTTGATAGATTTGAAGGTGGTCAAGAGTTGTAAAACGACGCTTGTCAAGAAGCTCTAATTGGGCTAACCGCTCTTGGCGAAAATCATCATTGGTGAGAATATCCTGGAGAGATATTCTTAGGGATGGGATTTGTATTTCGAGAGGCAAGACAGCCTCGGTACCATATACCAAAGAGAATGGTGTGGCATTAGTGGAGGTACGAATGCTGGTACGATAAGCCCAAAGGGTAAAGGGGTTGTGATCAGGCCAATTGTTTCCAAAATCATTAACGACTTTCATGAGAATTTTGGTTAGGGTTTTGTTAGAAGATTCGGCTTGACCATTTGCTTATGGATAGTAAGGTGATGAGAAGCTAATTTTGATACCAAAGTTGTCACAAAGGTCTTGTAACAACTTATTTTTGAAATATTTTCCATTATCTGTTATCAGGCGATGAGGAACACCAAAACGATAGATAATGTGATGGTTGATGAACTCTACGATTTTTTATTTTTTGGTTGAGATGAGTGGAATGGCCTCCACCCATTTAGTGTAATATTAGGTTGCTATGATTATCCAATGGTGATGTTGTGAAGAAGGCGGGTGAATCTCACCAATAAGGTCTAAACCCCATTGTGATAAAGGCCAAAGATCTCGTGTGACCTGTAGCGGGTGGCTAGGAGTATGTTGAAGGTTGGCATGTTGTTGACACATAACCACAACGCTTAACATATTTGTAGCAGTTGTTATTAAGAGTAGGCAAATAATAGCCCTAGGCGAAGGATCCATTTGGCCACGGCAAGGCCACTAAAATGTCCACCACAAATTCCGTCATGGACTTGTTGGATGGTATAGGTGACCTCCGCGCTGGTTAGACATCGAAGGAGGATGCCATCAAAGCCACGTTTATAGAGGAGTCCCCCCATGACAACATAACAAGAAACACTTTTAAGAAAAGCACGTTTACCGTTACTAGTAAGGTCAGGTGGGAGAACAGAGGTTGTAAGGTAGTCGTGAAATTGGTGATACCAGGTATCCTGCAAATTAACAGATACATTATTTACCATACAAACATTTGGGACTGAGTAAGATGGGGCAAAGAGTTGTTGGACCAAGACAAATATGTCAGATTTAGTTGGTGAGGTAGGAATTTGCAAGGCCAAGCAAGCCATAGTATCCGTAAATTTATTAGTTGAGCGGGGAATGGTTTGGATAGAATAATGAGAAAATAAGGTCAAAAGTGAATCCACGTAATGTTTGTACTTTTGAAGTTCCTCATTTTTACATTGGTAGATGCCAGTAACTTGATTTACTACCAATTAAGATTCACCGAAAATATTAATAGACTTCACACCTAAGTGTAACGCAACATGGAGACCCAAAACAAGGGCCTCGTATTCCGCCGTGTTGTTAGTGCAGGGGAAATCAAGCCTGAATGAAAGAGGCATAGGTTCACCTTCAAGAGGAATGATAACAATGCCTACCCCTCCACCGCGCTAGCATTTAGATCCATTGAAGAAGAGGGTCATTGGATACGACACATCACTGAGTGAAAGAGTTGCAATGAGCTCATCAGGGAAAGTAAAATTGGTAAATTGTTCCCCAGGTAAAATCACTTCCGCGATTTGGTCTACGATAGTTTGTCCTTTGACTAATTTTTGGTGTACAAACTCAAGGTCGAGGTCAGCAAGTAGCATAAGCCATCGGGTGATGCATTGGTTTAGATGAGGTTTGGCGTACATATAATGTATGGGGTCAACATTGGTGATGACAAAAGTTTTGTGATTCAGGAGGTAATGTCAGAGTTTGGTGGCCACAAATGATAGGGCTAGGTACAACTTTTCTATGTGTGTATACCTAGTCTCGTAATCCACAAGAGTATGGCTTATGTAATAAACTACTTGTTCTCGATGCTCAGAGTCACGCAGTGCAAGCATGGCTCCTACAGCACGGATGATGGTAGAAAGGTAAATGTAGAAAGGGCGATCGTCCTGAGGTGGGATAAGTACGGGTGGCTGCAAGAGATAAGCTTTAAGAGCCTCAAAGGCTTGGTGGCATTCCTCGCTCCATTGAAAGACAATCTCTTTTTTAAGGAGATGATGGAAAGGTTGACATTGGTCTGAGAGTTGTGAAATGAAACGACAGATAGATTGGAATTTTCCCTGCAAACTATGCAATTGTTTGAGGTTAGTGGGTGGGGGCATTTCTAGGATAGCTTTGGCTTTTTCTGGATCAACCTCAATGCCATGCAAAGAAATGATAAAACCAAGGAGTTTTCCAGAAAGGACACCAAAGACACATTTCGTTGGTTGAAGATGAACACAGTATTGTAACAGGCGATCAAAAATAATGGTTAAAACATTGAGATGTTCACTGCGGTGTTTAGATTTGCCAAGAAGATCATCGACATAATCCTCAAGGATAGTGTGCATAATGTCATGAAAAATGTAAGTCATAGATCACTGATAGGTCGCACCAGCATTCTTAAGGCCAAACAGCATGACACGATAGCAGAAAGTTCCCCAAGGAGTAATGAAGGTGGTTTTATGTTGATCAGCTGGGGCTACCAAAATTTGATTATATCCCGAGAAGCCATCCATGAGAGAAAGCATCTCATGGCGTGCAATGAGATCAACAAGTTGATCAATACTAGGTAGGGAGAAGTCATCCTTTAGGCAAGCGAGGTTAAGGTCTTGGAAATCTGTACATATCCGAAGTCCCCCTGTCACTTTAGTGACAGGTACGATGTTAGAAATCCATTGAGGATAGTCAATAGGTAAGATGAAGGAAACAGAAAGGAGTCGTTGAAGCTCTTCTTTGACCAAGAGGGCAATTCGTGGATGCATTTTTCTCAGTTTCTGTTTAACTGGTTTGGAGTCGGGTTTCAGAGTAATGTTATGGACAGCAATGTCAGGATCGATTCCTGGCATGTCAGCATAGGACCAAGCGAAAGCTTGGTTGTGGGCACGGAGGAAGGTAGTGAAGGCAGTTTGTTCTAATGCGTCAAGAGATTGTCTGATCTTTACAATGTGAGGATCATCCTCTGTGTGGATGTTGATTTCTATAGTCGATTCATTCAACATGGTTTGAGTTTCAGATGGTAAGGCGTGGTGAATATAAGAGTCATCCGCACCAAGGTAAGTGAGAATGAAGTCGTCATCCTGGCACTCAACAACATTAATTGAAGGTGAGTCTTCTTCGATCATGTCTGGATACAGAAGGGAAAGAGAAGATGGGTCTTCATTATCGCATTGATAAGTGAGAGGACCCAGGAAGATAGCATTTACGAAAAAAAAAAGTTAGGAGGGATAGATTCCGAGTCTATCGACTCTGTGGGTGAAGATAGCAAAATTGGTGATGATGGTTCAGAAGAGGTAATTTCATTGTCTTCTCGAATACAACTGACACGAGGTTTCTTTGGTGTAAGTGTTTCAGAAAATCCAAGACCACTATGATCTTTGTGTTTACGTGTAGTCACGGGAATGATTGTATGTCAGCCTTGTTCATAGAGACCGAAACCAAAACCTTTCCAAGCACAGCGAGTCAAGAAGGTGAGGGCGAAACGACGATTTGTTAGATATTGAAAATTGGATTGGAAGGGAACTACACCAAGGGGAGGTTTAGGGGTAACGGAGGATGCGTCAACACCCCCATACGTTAGGTTGGTGTGGCAATTAGGCAGTCCGTAGGAGATCACCTCCCCCACATGACGGTCGTAGGTAGGATGCACATGTAACTGTCCATACTCTTGTGGGGTATGGAAAGTGCTAACGTTATATAGGTGATACTCCCCCAGCGTAAGGCATTGAAAAACATCTACCAAGGGATCTGAGGTTGGGATGTTGTCTGCGGGGAAGGAAGTGGTATTTTACGGCGGAGGTTTCATTGGTTGAAGGTGTAGGTGCGGCTAAGGTGGATGGTTGAGGTGTGGGTGAAGTAGATGGTTGGGTTGGATGAATGGGTTCCCTTACTGGTACAAGCACATCATTAGGGCGATATAACATATTGCATGTTTTGAAGGGGGAGCATCAGCTTTTACGGTGTATGACTTCCCCTCATACTCAAATTTTATGCATCTATGTAAGGTGGAGGGAACGCATCCCATAGCCCAGATCCAAGGGTAGCCTAACAACATGTTGTATTGGAATTCTCCCTCAAGGACATAGAAGAGTTCGGGTAAGGTATGTGGCCCTACACGAATGTTAAGGATCACGGTGCCTAAAGTAGAAGTAATAGCATCATTGAATGAACACAACATGGTGGGGGTTGGCACACATGCAGCTAGAAGGGATATTCATCTTGTTGGAAAGGCTTTGGGAAGAGATGATGTTTAGGCTAGCACCCCCATCAATCATAACACAACGTACTCAGATGTCCCGGACGTAAGCTGAGATGAAAAGAGCGGGGTCAAGATCTTTCTGCACCAAAGACGACAATTTCTTTCTTCAGAAAAACTGACTGTAGCAGCTTGCTATAGCAGGGACAGAAGTGGTTGTGGAGGTAGGCTATTTGGTGAGAGAGGCGACGTGGTTAGGTGTTAAAATGGAAGCGACGGGTAAGGTTTTGTTAGGTAAGACCTCTATCCCTTGAAGGATCTTAATTAAAGCTTGTCGATGCGATTCAGATGTTTGAATGAGATTATCGTCTTGTCTATCTCAATTATTAGTAAAGGAATGGCAAGGTTATCGTCTTGTCTTGATGGGGGTGTAGGGGGTGCGGATCCCTACGTTAGTGAAGAGGCCTGATTCAGAATTTTCTCGATAGAAGCTTTTGGTTGGGATTTGAAAACTACATGGATTTCATGAACACTCTTCTCCTCGGCTGAGGTATCTATCCTTTCCAAAATGTTTCACATAGAATGTTTTCTTTCCGGAATAGAGTTGCTTCTATCCTTTCATTCTCTTGAGAAATAGATAAGGGTTAGGGCTAGGAGGAATACCTGTTGAATGTTGGGAAGGTGTGCGCGTACCGTAGAGAGATCAGATCGATTGTGAAAAACTCCTTTTTGTCTAGGAAGGACTACCTGTAAATAAGAACGCAAGACCACTAGATTTTAGTTAGAGAACAAGTGAGGGAACTGCCTTAGGCCCAGGAAATATTAGACTTCCTTTCGAAGGTGGTCAGTTCCCCATTTAATATGAATTAAAGAAAAATGATAACAAAGAACTACAAGATAATACTTACTGGTTCCTGATGAAGATACAGGTCCAAGGAATGTGGTGGCGACTGTAAGGCTTAGTTGGGATGATCCGGTATTAGAAAGTGAGCTAATGAAGCTATCCTCAGTCTTTTCCAATGCTTGAATGAGGGTGACATCGATCCAGTTGCTCAGTTGAAGTCTTCAGCTCGATGCTCTTCTCTACAACCTCTTCTGCTTGTTTCACTTCTCTTTCCTTCCCAAATGAATTCCAGATCCTTTGTTTTTGGCTAGGGAAAGTCATTTACAGGGAACCGATGGCGGTTACGTAACCGATGGCGGTCGAGTAGGGACCAATGTCGGTTAGGTCAAAGTTAGATATTTTTAGTAAAATAGCCAACTTTCCCTCCTTTTCTCCCGAGGGATCAGTTGTGGGCTTGGTCAAGTTATTATTAGGTTTGTTTTGATGCGGGTGAGGGGTGATGAGTCATGGGTGTGGGTCTGGACCAAGTCATAGGTCTTAATTAGGTTGGTTTAGGGTTAGGGCTAGGTCATGGTGAGGTGGTGAGATGAGGTGGCGGGTTTGAAGATATGGATTTATTAATTATAAGGTAATTAATATATCATTTAGGTGTGTAAGGTTTTAGGTGGTGAGGTAGGGTTAGGTTGTGGGACGAGATACGGGGTAAAGGGCGTCGTAAGACCCAAATTTGGTGTCTACACTAGGAAGGAAATTTACACCATGTTAATAAAGTATTGGACACTCTTGAACAACACCATCTTTATGCCAATCCCTCCAAGTGTGCTTGTGGGGTAAGATAAATACAATAATTGGGTCATATTGTGTCTCATGAAGGTGTAATATTGGATTCACATATGATCCAAGCCATAGTGGATTGAGCAATTCCTAAAAGCCTTTAAAACCTTAGGGGATTCTTAGGGATTATTGGTTATTATTACATGTTTTTGAATAATTATGGTAAATTTCTAGCACTACTCACATCTATTGGGGTAATAATGTCAAGTGGGCACACCATTTAGGTGGGCCACCACTTCACACCCCTTCTTTAATTTTTTTATAAACTTTAGTAAATTGGTCGGCTCCCCAAATTTAATTAAATCTTATGATTTAATTTATGTGAGAAACAGTGCAAACATGTGCAACTAATTCACCCACCCTATTTAATAGGGTGATCCCTCACAAAAGTAGGGATTGATATTTTGTGTATGTGTATTTGAAAAATTATTTTTCACATTATTTTGTTGTGCGAGCATGATTGTTGGACTGAGGAGGAAGTAGAGGCGTTGGGTTAAATGTCTACTAAATTATAATGAAAGGAAATTGCTTTTGATGTGGGGTTTTTATCTTCAAGTTTTCCCCACTATATATCGTGTGTTTGTGTTGTGTTTTTTTACTTATGTTGTGTTAATTTTTACTCTGTAAATTTACTTTACATTCTAGCATTTAATTCATTAATTGTTGAATATATTTGCACTACATTTGATACTATAATTCTTGTACTATTCAAATATTAAAGTGGATGAATAATTAAATTAAATTAATATAGTTAATAAATTATTTATTCTCCAACATTTCTGACATGGCATCAAAGATAGAGTTTTGAATGTGTGCGGGAATTAGAAATTATACAAATTTACAAAAAAATGGGGACTTCATACAAGATTTTAAGGTGCACAAAATTCAATCCAATTTTTACTTAATTTAAATAAATTTTATAGGAAAAAACTAGAATTGTATAATATATATATATATATATAATATATATATATATATATATATATATAATATGACATTCCTACAAATACAAATTACATTGAAAATAGTTCCTTATTTTTGTGGCCTGGCATGCATAGAAAATTATAAATTACCCTTATAATGTAAATTATACAAATACATTGAAATTTTTTCCTAAAAATTGGTTTAAAAAAGGAAAAAATTACAAGTTGTTTGAATAAACTCCAAAGAGGCAGTTTTGGCACATGTGAAGCTTGATTCACCTAGATAATAACTGATATAAGCCCCCAATCGCCTCTCATCAGTACTACAAAATAGCCACCTCCATATAAGATTCCAAGTGATTTGATATACCTGCAAAAAGGAAAATACACATCATTGTTTATCATTTAAACCATAGGCGCCTGTTTTCTTGACTAAATAACAACAATATATGTTTAAAATCCCAAATATTGTAAAAAAAATGTTATATAACCCTAGGTTCCTCATATCTGCAAACAAATAAAAGATAAAACAACATATTAACCATTTAAATCAGTGTATATAATTTAACATCAAAAATCTACAAATATCTCCTAATAAAACCCTAAGCACTTGATTTTTTGCACAATACCTACAAATAAACAACAAAATATCATTAAAAAACATTATAAATAATAAAACGTCCCTATAAATTTAAATAAACATGTATATTTGTAAAATAATGGCCTGGTATTCAATAAAAATAATAGTATATTTGTAAAAATGCCTTGAATAAGTTGAAATCGACCTATATAAGTGACTAATAGTTGTTTTCAAGGGAAACACCTTCAACTAGAATAGCTGGGAAAACTTATAGAAAATCTCCACTCTGTCTCATCCCCTATGCATCTCCTTTGAGATCAATCCTCTCTCCTACAAATCTTGCAAAAACAATAATCAAATAAAACAATAGCCAATAGTTAAAAGTTTAAAAAGAAAACCCTAAAATCTAAAATTAAAATGGGGATTCTTTTTAACTTTTTTGTTTTACTCATAATAAAAACAATATAAGTTCTTCACATGGGTGTGCTTAACTTAGGGACACTTTTTTTATTGATGTTTCTTTATTTTTTATTTCATATCGTAAAAAAAATAAGTAAATAGTGTTTATGGGAAGTGAAGAGTGAAAAGTAAGTTTAATATTTTTTATTTCATTAATTTTAAAAACTAGAGATTAAATTTAATTTTTTAATAACTAGTTCATAATAGCTAAATAACTCTTATGACTAGGTGGAGGGCCCATGAAAACGTTGTGGATACTAAAGGTGAGGAGTTATACTCCCATCCCTCACAATTTGTTTAAAGGTAAAGTAGTTATATATTTTTTTTATTTAGTGAAAGATTCAAAACTATTTTATTTTATTTTTTTATAGTTTTTTGAAAAACATATTTATCTAGGTGTTTTTAAAAAATCAGAAGTTTATTTTAAATCTAATTTATTTTAGTTTTTGTTTGAAATTTTTACTAAAAATTATTATTTAGAGAAAAAAAATTAGTTAAATTTGTTTTCAAGTTGTGTTCGTTTGTGTTTTATCATTGAAAAATGGCCAGAACTACAAGGTTTTCAATGGATAAATTTCGTAAATGTTAAGTGGGACAAACTATAGTATCTGACAAGTTACGTTAAAATCATGTTTTATAGTTAAGAAATTGTGGAATCTTGTCACTTGTTTGGAGAAATGGCCCACTAGAATGCAAGAGAACCCTGAAAACTTGAGCTCCTTCCCCCAAAGATCCCAAGAAGCCCTGTAAATTCTATTGTTGATCATAAAACATGAGTTTTTACTGCATATAGGACACATGGACTCTCTTGCTGAAACTTGGAAATAACTAGAAACCATGCACGAGGGAAGTCACCTCTCGAAGATGATTAAACTCATTATGGAACTATTTACAAGTCCCATGAAGGGGGGTGAAAAAATAGTTAATTATCTGGTGAAATTAAAAACATTAAAACATAGTTACATGGATACATAGTTGTAAATTGTTTTAAGATAAATTTTTATATTTCATCATTCAGCTATACATCCATGAAATTTTATGAAACTACATCTCAATATTAAAATCTAAACACTAAAACAAATCTAATTTACCTTATTTGGACACTCTTTCTTCTCTCCTAATTCAGGAAGAGCATGTTATGGAAAATTTTGATTCAAAGGATAATGTCTCTTAGACATTGTTCTCCTAGAATCACAAACCCTCTCAAAACAAGAATAACAATAATCCTAATCAGAAATCAAAATTTAAATTGAAATTAAATCTGATCCTAAATCTAGTTCTGTCAGGAAAAATCAAATTTTTAAAGTGAAAATCAATGCAACATGTAATAAATGTGGAAAAAAAGAGATCTTGGATGCTAATGTGGAAACTCCTAGTATGGAGGAAATGTGAGAGTTAGTGGATAAAAGAACTAGGCCCCATCTAGCCAACGAAAGTGTTAAGAAGAAGAGGCAAGAGAGTGGGGCTTCAGAGCCTCAGGAGAACTTGGAAGTTATCTTGGATTCAGGGGAACAACAAGAAGAGGATACTTACCATTCTGATTCAGGGGGAAAATAGGAAGAGGAAGCTTACCAATCTGACAGTAATGAGGAGCTAGAGGCTTGGAAAGATCTGGAGAACTCTGAGGGAAAAAGATAAAAAAACATGGAGGAGGATATTGAGAGTCTACACGCTCTCAAAACTGCTCAAAAGAACTTATTTGAATCCTAGGATACAGCAGTCAAACCGAATGTTTTCATGAGAGAGTTTGAAAATTGTAGGTTGGATACTGACATCAACAGACATAAGATAAACATGGTGATCATAGATTTGAGGGAGCTGTAGGAAAAAGTTGAGAAACTCACATCTATTGTTCTTAGTGAACAATTAAAGAATGCAAATGAGAGATGTCTGGCCATGGAGAATGATATGTTGAAAATGAAGGGGATTATTCTAAAAATCGAGGATGTTCACATCCTCAATGTTAAAAGAAAAATACACCATCTTAAACTCATTGTTGAGATGATCCATTCCATGGAAATTGCGAAGAATAGAGAAAAGGATGGGTCTGGACCTAAAGTAGAGATAGTTGAATTGGATTACGAGTTTTGGAAATCAACTATTGTTAGCTTGGTTAAGGAATGGAATGGGTGCATGCATGCGGTGGGAGAACTGATTAATGAATGATGACTTATAATCCTTTCTAGATTTATACTTTCTTTTATTGTTGTCTTTTTTTAGTTACTTGGCCCTTGTTGTTAGTTATTTTACTTTGGGATTTTAGGTTAGTGTTCTTGATGTTGGCTATATAGTTTTGGTCTTTGGTTCTGTTAGGGCTTCAATGGTTACTCCCTTGGCTCTTTTCTTTTGATATTGCATACTTTTTATGAGGTATGGTCCCCTCAACCCTCTTTTACCTCTCATAAAAAAAAATGAGGAAAATTTTTTCATAAGGAGTTTGATTGTTGAGTGAAAACTAACAAGTTTGTTAAAAATACTAAAAATAAGAATTTTAACAATTAGAAGAAGGATCAGAACCAAAATCAAAACCATGCAAATAACTTTAAGTGATCTATTTCCATGTGTACTGCATTCTCAACTTCAAATGAAAAAAAAAATGGATGCTAGATATTGGTTCATTTCCGCACATGACCTACATTCATGATATCCTCAAAGATGTTGTAGAATGTGAGGAAAATATATATCTAGGGGACAATTATATCATTTGATTGGAAAGTTGTGGGAATGTTAAATTGAAAAATGGAACAATAAGAATGTGTTATTCATTCCTTAGTTGAAAAATAACCTTTTATCTTGCTCTCAATTAACTAAAGACAATTATAAAGATGTATTATTGTAAAATAAATGGTATGTGAAAAATGAACTTGGTAATGTTATTGCGTCTGGTATACAGAAAAACATTTTATATATTTTTTTATGGATTTGTTTCTAAATATTTTTTTTCTTCTACTTCTAGAAATGATCTTCAATTGTGGCATGATAGACTAGGACATATGAATTTTATGATTATGTATGAAATACCTCATTTAAATCTTGTAGTAAGTCTCCCTAAGATGAAATTTTATCATGAAACATGTGAAATTTTTTTGTGTGGTAAGCAACACATAAAACCGTTTCACAAACATCATGGTCTAAATTCATCTCATTTATTAAAGTTGATTCATAGTGATGTGAGAGGTCCACTTGAAGTTCCCTCTCTCAATGGAACCTTGTATGTTGTATTCTTTATTGATGATTTCTCTAGGATTACCTGGGTGTACTTTATTAAGAAAAAGTTTGATATCTTGTCCAAATTTCAAGAGTTTAAAGCCTTAGTTAAAAATTATTCTAATATGAAAATCAAAATAATTAGAGCTAATAATGGAGGTGAGTATGTTGGTAATAAGATTGATGAGATTTATGTGTTTTGTAGGATTTAACTTGAGTTGATAACTCCATATTCCCCACAACAAAACAACATCACAAAAAGAAAAATAAGGATCATATTAGAGATGGCTAGGACTATGAATCATGTGTCAAATGTGCCTAAGTTTCAATGGGAGGAATAAATGAATATTATATTCTATATTATAAATAATGTTCCTACTAAAGTATTACATCAAAATATACTTCATGAAGTATGGAAGAAACACAAACCTGATATCTCAAACTTAAGAATATTTAGTAGTCTTGCTTCTCTCTTTATTCTAAAATTTAATGAAAGAAACTAGATCCAACCTCTTATTCATGTATCTTTGTCAGATATGGTTGTTGCACAAAATGGTTAAGAGTCTGTGATCCTTTCAAACATGACATAGTATAGAATAGGGATGTTCATGTCTTAAAGATAACATTTTTTGACACTTCATGTGAACCCTCCTTTATTTCTCCTAAAGTGGAGCTTGGTAATCCTTCTACGGATATTATGTAAACATAATTTCAAGAGGATTAATATATTGCTCTAAATATGATGGATATTGAGGGGGATTCATCTAAAAATGTGTCATAATCTAGAATTCATAAATGGGATCAAAATCTAGTTCAGGACTCTCATCCTGGTAGCCTTAGAAAGATGGCCTTTAGTTAGCATTATCATGCCTTGATGACCCTATATGAGGTTGAACCACAATATTTCAAAGAATCCAATAAAGATGAAAGATGGATCGAATCTATAAAAAATGGATACAATGCCCTAATTAAAAATAACACTTGGGAACTAGTCCCTCCTTCAAAATGGAGCATTTTAGGATCCAAGTGGTTATATAAAATTATTAGTAGCTCATGGGATCACTCAAAGATCCGGTATCAACTAATTGAAACCTATGCTCTTGTAGCCAAAATGAGTATTTCCAGAATCCTTCTAGCATTAGTTGCTCAATATGATTGGGAAATTCACGAAATGGATGTTATTAATACTTTTCTAAATAGTGACCTAATCTAAGAAATCTACATGCGTCAACCTAAAGGTTTTGAAGAATATTCTAAGGAACTATATGCGTGTAATCTAAAAAAATCTTGTATGGTCTTAAACAAGCTCCTAGAGTTTGGTATGCTAAAACAAATAACTTCTTCCAAGATCTTGGTTTCAAAAATTTCTCTTCTGATAATGATTTGTTTGTAAAGTGTGAAAATAATCATATTATCATTGTTGTCTTATATGATGATGATAAGTTGATTACTAGTAATGATAAGAATTTAATTCTTAAAATCAAAGAAATATTAAAATAACGTTTTGAAATGAATGGCTTAGGTATGCTAAATCATTTATTAGGCATGGTTATATTTTAGGATCATAAATCTATTGTTGCATCTCAATATCAATATGCTACTAATTTACTTAAAATATTTAACATGATCGATTGTAAACTTGTTGTCATTCATATTGAATTTGGTGTTAAATTAGATCATAAACCTGCATGTGATTAATTTAATCCTACTATGTATAGACAACTATTTGGTAGTTTAATTTATTTGAATATTACTAGGCCAAATATTTCATATATAGTAGGATTTGTTTCTAGATTCATGCAGGATCCTTATGTGGATCATTAGAAAATGGAAAAATTAATTCTAAAATATATTAAAGGAACAATTATTTATGGTTTGTATTATTATTCTTATAATGATGCAAAATTATTTGGATGTTGTGATTTTTAACATGCTAGTGATATTATAGGTAGAAAATCTACTTTTGGATATGTTTCAAATTCGGTGCAAGTGTCATCACTTAGAGTAGAAAGAAGTAACATATTGTTTCTATCTCTTCTATTGAAGAAAAGTATAAAATTGATATGGAAGTAGAAAAGGAAGTCATGTGGATGCAAAGAATGTTGCATGAACTCCATATGTGCGTGAAAAGAAACACTACTATTATATATGACAACCAGAGTTGCATTGCTCTTGCAAAAAATTAGTTCAACATCAGATAATGAATCATATAAAGATTCATATGCACTTCATTTGGTAGAAAGTCCTAAATGGTGATATTGATCTCAAGTTCTGTGTGACCGAAGATTGAGTATCATATATTTTCACGAAGCCACTGAGTGCTGTGAATTTTTACAAGTTTCGTGCCTTGTTAGGCATTTTTGAGTTTCCATTGAGGGGGAGTGTGCGTGAAAATGCCACCTCTTAATGTAGTGTTGTAAACTTCCTATACTTCCTCTATTTTGTAAAATATCATTATATTTTATTTTTAAGTAAATGATCACAACACATGAGTTTACTTGTAAATCCTAACGAAGAATTAGTTATGGGAGTTCCTTGTTTTATAAAAGGATTCATAATTTGATGTAAGTATTTATATGTAAAGCACTAATCCTAAGAATTTTTTGTGTGGAAAATCTATATGATTTCCCTTGTTTACATGCTAGCTTAAATCAGCGTTGATGATTTATGGATTGTAAATCCTTTTGTAGAAAAATCTAATTTTGCATGTTTTTCTCACTTAACATTAAGGGGGGGTGTTGGGGTAATAATGTCAAGTGGGGACACCATTTAGGTGGGAAACCACTTCACACCCCTTGTTTAATTTTTTTATAAACTTTAGTAAATTAGTCGGCTCTGCATATTTAATTAAATCTTATGATTTTTATTTAATTAAAGTTTGAAACAGTGCACCCGTGTGCAACTGATTCACCCACCCTATTTAATAGGGTAATCCCTCACGGAAGTAGGGATCAATATTATTGTGTATTGGTATGTGAAATATTATTTTTCACAATTTTTTGTGTGACCATTATTGTGGGATGAAGGATGAAGTGGAGGTGCTTGGTAAATTTTTGCTAAATTCTCATAAAAGGACAGTGCTTTTGAAGTGGGGTTTTTAGCTTTGGTTTTTTGCCACTATATATCTTGTGTTTGTGTTGTGTTTTTTATTATTATTGTGTTAATTTTTAGTCTAAAAATTTACTTTACATTATGACATTTAATTTATTAATTTTTGAATATCTCTGCACTACATTTGAAACTATAATTCTTGGATTGTGCAATTATCAAATTGAATGAATAATGTAATTACATTAGTATAGTTAATAAATTATTTATTTTCCAAGATTTTTGACAACATCATTATTGAGGAAATACTCTTTTAATTGGAATGATGTAATGAAATTACTAGTATAATTCAGATTATGAGCAACAATAGAACACCAAATAACACAATATTTCATAATAATGATCTCAATATGTAATTAGAATAGCTTCGCCACTTCAAGGGGGCAACCTCCAAACCATATAATATGACTCAAATGCTCAAATGATAATGAACTACTACCTACAATCCCCTATATATACTAAAAATATGTTATAGCTATCACCAAGGCTGACCTATTAAGCATGAGAAAGTATAAATGATATGGTAAGCCACAAGTTGGCTACTCATATCCTAATACAAGCAATAGGTTAAGGGTGTAGCATGCCCTTCCCCTTCAAACCAATGTTGTCCTCAACATTGGATAATACTAGATGTTGCTGTAGAAAACCTTCATCCTCCCTGGTTGCATCTTCTATGCTCAGATTCTTCCACTTGATCAAATATTCCTTAATGTTTCTGGTTCTCAGTCTCTTAGTACGTGTTTGTAGAATCTTCTCTAGCTCCAAAATTATTCTTCCTTCCTCTTCAAGTTCTAGTAAATTTTTTTGGGCTTCAATTTTATGTCCAATAGCCTTCTTCATGCATGAAACATGGAATACTGGGTGTATGTGTGAAGATGGAGGCAACTCTAGTTTATAAGCAACACTTCCAATTTTCTGTAGAACCTGATAAGGGCCATAATATTTAGGAGAAAATTTGTTGTCCTTTTTTTGTTGTTTTAAGGACATCTGTTTGTAAGGATGGAGATGTACAAAAACCCAGTCACCAATTTCAAAATGTCTTTCAATATGGTGTTGATCTACTTGTTGTTTCATCTTGTTTTGTGTTAATGCTAAATTCTCCAAGGTTCAAACTAGCCAAAACTTGTTGTTGATGTTGAATATGTTCCTCAACATCTCTAGACCTTAGTTTACACCCTCAAGAAGGAAGTGATAGAAGGTGGATGGTAACCATATAATGCTAAAAATGGGGTCATTTGAGAAGAGGTATGAAAATATGTGTTATACCACCATTCTGCAAGTGATAGCAATTTAATCCACCTTTCTTGCTTATCTGATACAAAACAATGTAGATACCCCTTTAAGAATTTGTTGACCACTTCCATTTTCCCATCAATTTAAGGATGAGAAGATGAATTATGAGCTAGATGAGTACCAAAACATGAAAATAATTCCATCCAAAAATTACTTGTGAAAATAGGATCACGATCACTTACAATTATCTTTGGGGTTCCATGTAGCCTTTGAACTATCTCCAAAAAAATAGCTATGACCTGTACTGGCTACAAATGTATGTGATAGGGCAAAAAAATGGGAATAATTTGTGAGCTTATCCACAATCAAAAAAATAACATTCTTACCATCTGAACAAGGCAATCCGGTGATGAAATCCATGGAGACCTCCTCCCATCTCTGGCTAAGAATTGGTAAGGGTTGCAATAGACCCGGTGTCGTAATTGTTTCCCCTTTATTCTATTGGCACACTAAACACTCTGATACAAAATTTTGTACACCCCCCCTTGAGTCCTTCCCAAAAGAATTCTCTTTTTATTCTATGATATGTCTTCAAAAACCTAGAGTGTCCTCCAACAGGTGAGGCATGTAGCTCTGCAAGAATATTATGCTTCAACTCAGAATCTTTACTCAAGTATAACCTATCCTTGTACCATAAGGCATTACCTTTCCACTCAATTTTTTTATATGTAATGGATCCTTGCTTGATATTTTATATTATAGATTGTGTATCCTTGTCTTGATCCCATTCCAATCTTGCTTCATCCACCCAATCGAGCCATCAAAATGGACAATCCACATATTAAGGCATCTGTGGATGTATCCCTTCTAAAAAATGCATCAACTACTACATTTTCTTTACCCTTTTTGTTTATGATTTCAAAATCATAACCCAACATTTTTGTTACCCAATTTTTTTGTTCCTCAAATGATAGCCTTTGCTCCAAAAAGTATTTGAGACTATCATGATCAATTTTTATCCTTGAAGTGTCTACCCATGAGATATGAGCCTCCATTGCTTGACCGCATGAAGAATAGCCGTCATTTCTTTCTCATAGACAGGTTTTGAGTCAGATATTTTCCTTTGAATTGGTGACTCTCAAATGAAATTGGTCTTCCTTCCTACATTAGAACTACTCCCAATCCTAATCCTAAAGCGTCACATTCAATAATGAAGTTTTTTGAGATGTTGGGAGTAGCCAAAACTGGGGTGTTGTACATGGCTTCCTTCAGCTACTCAAAGGATTTAATGGCTACGTCTGTCCAATGGAAGGCATCCTTCTTTAGCAATGTAGTGAGTGGGGTTGCTATTCTACCATATCCCTACACAAATCTTCTGTAGTACCCTGTTAGTCCTAGGAACCCATGAATATTTTTGAGAGTTTTGGGCCTTGGCCATTCCACCATAGCTTTTATCTTCTGAGGATCAAATTTGATGCCTTCATGGGATACAATGTGACCCAAGTACTCTACCTCTTGTACACCAAAATAACATTTGGATGGATTTTCATAGAGAGTATGTTTCTCCAAAACTTCCAACGCTTTTTTTACATGTTGTAAGTGTTCTTCCCATGACTTACTGTAAATCAATATGTCATCAAAGGAAACTAATAAAAATTTTCTTAAAAATGGCCTAAAAACAATGTTCATCAAGCTTTGAAAGGTTGAGGGTTCGTTTGTAAGACCAAAAGGCATTAACAAAAATTCATAATGGCCCTCATGAGTCTTGAAAGCCATTTTATGAACATATTCCTCTTTTATTCTAATTTGATGGTACCCCGAATGAAGATCTAATTTTGTGAAATAAATAGCACCATGCAATTCATCAAGTAAATCATCAATTACTGGAATAGGAAACTTATCTTTGATGGTGTACTTGTTGAGTTATTGATAATCTGGACACATCCTCCATGTTTCATCCTTCTTACATACCATGACCTCTGGTGAAGAATATGCACTCTGGCTATGCTTGATGATACCTGCCTTCAACATTTCCTCAACCATTTTATCGATCTCCCTTTTCTGGGAATATCGGTATCTGTATGGTCTGATGTTAGGTGTTTAGCTCCCTTGAAATCAAATGAATGGCATGATCATGATCCCTAACTAGTGGTCCCTTTGGAATTGCATCAAAAATATATGAGTGAACATCAACAATCTTCTGAAGATTGGGCGGCATTGAAGACTCTATATTTTGTACTTCTATGGAAAATAAATTTGTTATAAA
The DNA here is from genome assembly GCA_019776745.2 of Taxus chinensis. Classification (NCBI taxonomy): domain Eukaryota; kingdom Viridiplantae; phylum Streptophyta; class Pinopsida; order Cupressales; family Taxaceae; genus Taxus; species Taxus chinensis. The sequence goes on from CM034146.1 coordinate 208,019,053, forward strand.
TCCATCTACTCCTTTTCTGAGAACCTTCTACATCTGATGAGAGCTAATACTCTATGGAGACTTAGCTACCATCCCATTCAATTGTATTGTCCTTCCATCTAAATGAAATTGCTATGAACAACTCTTGGAAATTCATCTCTATAGTACCTAAGGTTGTGAGACATTGGACACCCAGAAACAATATCTACCCCTCCCATAGAAATAACAAACATAGGTGAGTCTAACATGTAGTCTTCCATGGAAAGCTTGATACTATGGCACTTTCCTGTGCACTTGATTGTCCCACCATCCGCAATCATAACTTGCATTTCTGGAGCTAGGTAAATAAAACAATTGAGGCGAACAACTAACTTACTATTTATGAAAGTTATGAGTACTCCCCGAAGTTAATAAAACACTGTCACCTTTTGTTTTTTGAGATAGCCAATAACCTTGAGTGTTTGAGGAGTACTAATACCTAATAATGCATGGCAAGAAATTATAGGTTGGTGATCCTCTACTTCATCATCTACTGATTCCTCAGCCTCTCCTATAATTTCAGATTCCTCATCATCCTCATTACCTCTGTCAATATAGAAAAAATGCTTCTCATCACATTTGTGTCCTGGTCCATATTTGTCTATCACAGTTATAACATAATCCTTTTTCTCTATTTTCTTCCATTTGTTGAGGAGTCAATCTAATTAGCCTAGCAAATGAAGGGGAAGAGATACTACGGTCTCTGGTGTTAATGAAAGGTGGCCTCTTACTACAAATAAAATTTTCCTCTACTCGACGTGACATGATAATAGAATTAGAAATATTGAGTGGATTAAACATATGTACCTCATGCTCGATGTGGTCCTTAAGACCCTTAAGAAACAGGTCATTTAGATTCTCTTCTAGAATATTCTCCACCCTTAAGGATAGGTTCTAGAATTGATACACATAATATTTGACTAATCCTATTTTCCGTAAATTTGCTAATTGACTAAAGTAGTTTTGTGAAACACTAGAGCTATAGTGCAATTGCAAATCCTTCGATAAAAACTGTCCAAGTGACACTGGGAACATTCTTCTTCCTTTGAGCATATAACCATCGATACTAAAAAAATTGGTCTGGTTGAAGATATAAGGATGCCAATGTCACCTTTTGTCCTGATGGTGTTTGATGTAACTCAAAGAATTTCTCCATTTGATTTATCTAATTCAAGGGATCCTTACCATCAAATTTGCGCATAACCACTTTTAGCATCATGTTCCGTGGTTGTGAATAAGTTGGATTTTGATTATGCTGGAAAAGTGATCCAACATGGTTATTTTGTCCATGATTTTGAACTGAATATCCTCATTCATTGATATGGGGTGGATTTGGGCCATACTTTTTACCCTTTACATGTTGCATGATATCATCCAATCGACTGATTGATTTGTTCTATGTCTCCTTTAGAGGATATCTCAGATTGTACATTTTATAACTCATACTCAAGTTGGATCACCTTATGATCAACTAAGGTAAACCCTAGTGTTGAGGAATATTTATTTACCCCCTTATGAATCCATCTCTTTAATCACTACCCCATCTTTATCTGGGGTTTTACACAGAGTAACTAGATTCTTTTATGCTATTGTGGAAGGCCCCACCATGATGTTAAACCTTAGGGTTTATGGTTTCAATACAAATTCAGATGAACAGGAAAAAACACAGAGAAGATACTAATACTATTTTTTGAGAGCTTTCATAAAATTGTAAAGAAATTGAAAAAATTCCACAATTTGAACCCTAGGGAGTGATTTTATGAAAAACCCTAAATTTGTAATAAATTTTTCAAAATAAATCAAAAAGGTCTGACATTTTTAGGGAATCTTACTTGAAATGTTTTGCAACTCTGGTAAAAATATATCCCACCAATTCACTCTGGTTTGCAATATATGGCGAAAACAAAAAATTAGGGTTTTTGCCCTAATTTTGGCCCAGATACAGCTCTAATACCACTTGTAATGAAATTACTTGTATAATTCAAATTATGAGCAACAATAGAACACCAAATAACACAATATTTTAGAATAAATATCTCAATATGAAATTAGAATAGCTTTGCCACTTCGAGGAGGCAACCTCCAAACCATATAATAAGACTCAAATGCTCAAATGATGATCAACTACTACCTACAATCCCTTATATATACTGTTCATATACGATGGCCATCACCAAGGCTGACCTATTAAGCATGAGAAAGTATAAATGATATAATAAAATGATATGGTAAGCCACAAGTTTGCTACTCATATCCTAATACAATCAATATGTAAAGGGCGTAGCAAATGAGGTAGTGACCCAGGCATTTGAATTACTGAAGAAGGCCAAATGTCTACCATGCTCACATTCTATGCAAATGATGCTCCTAAAAAGTTACCTCCAAACAACAACAAAGATGTTTTACCTGTCATCAATGTAATTTCTATGTGACTTACTCCTTCTTCCCTACTGCTTAACTTAGCTTGTTGAAATTTTTCAACTTATACGTAGATATCTATCAAAACTAAGCTTATGACAAGGAAATGATGGTTATTCTTCATGAAGTAGATTTAGATGCACACCGTATAGCTCATAGGTCGTATCTGCAAGGTAAAGCTAGATCCATGACGAGCTTACAATAATTCTTAGAGGAAAGTTTCTCCTATCATGATTTCAACAAATGAGGGAGTTCACTGATGCTCCAGTTGGGATATGCCTTCTGCGTGAGCTCCAAATCCTTACAAATGAAGAAAATAAAATCTCTCACTCAATGCCACTATCGCTCTGCAGATGAGTCCTCGCAAGACTTTTCTATCTCCCTCTCATGGGCCATCATTATACTTAAGCCACATTGGGTAGATCTCTACCTATTCTGCCGCTAGTTTTTCCATCTTTCACCAACACTCTGCATCCAGAATCCCTAACATGCGTGGTGAGAACTTTAGTTAGCCATCGATTTGTTTTCCAAGTTGAGGGTCATGCATCAAGATGGTTTAATTGCCAGTGGCATTATCCTTATGCAAGTAACTCTTCCCCTAGGATACCAGAAAAAATTGAATTCTCATAGCTACCATGTTGGGCAAGAATAAGTGGTCAATTGATTGGACTCCATAATATAACTATATCAGAAAACCACAAAACCAAGTATCCATCTAGGAATGCGTGTCCAAATCAGATCAGTCCATCATAATTTGTGGCTTGAAATGTATTGTGTGTTACTCTAGACAAGTGAACGATACCTCCAATTACTTTTAGATGCATAAGCAACCAACCACTCATACATTTCTACCAGAAAAATAATGAAGAAGCTCTCATACAAACTGTCATACAAATTCTGTTCCACCCATACGTGTGCGTTAAACTCAGTATGTTGGTGCTAAAAAAAGTAGCACTCCATAGCGTATTATTCTAATACTAGATCCCTACTGTATGGGACTTTGGACCTCCAACACTTGTTAGGGTCAACTGATATGTCTACCTCATCGTGATATTAAAACTACCATAAGAAAGCAACTGAAACTAGACTAATCCTGGCAACTAACCATTCCAATGATACTGGGGCCTAGGGAGATTTACTAGAAATGACCCAGGCATACTGACACATCACTCAGCCTAGAATAAGTGCTCACCCAAAGCGTATAAAGGTATCAGACCCCTCTTTAGGGTTGCTTGTACACTGATAGTTAGGGAGAAAGAGAAAGAAGTTGATGCAGGGACAGATCTATAAATGAGTGATACAACATTCTATAGAGCATCATTCCAGACCATATGATCTCACAGGAGTAATGGATTTAAGTGAACTAGCCATAATGAGAATCTACCATGCACATATCTAGTTATGTATCATGTTTAACACCTTGAATCAGGTTGCAAATAACATGACTCCAGGTTGGGATATTAACCACAGTAAATACACAGAAGCTTCTTACAATAAGTAGTATGCATAAGTTCATTGCAGCTGCATCAGGATATGGCAGCATGAACACATTGCACAATAGCTCATATATATATTCCTCCTATACTACGTAGATCACTACATATTTATAAGGGTGGGGGCTTGCCCTTCACTGCTTACATAATTTCAAAAATGGGTCGCATGCTAAAAATATCCATGCGTAAATTACAATATATAGACACACATGCAGAGAAGCGCTAATAATAGATCTTTTCTGGTTAACCGGCACTAATGAATTCTATTATTAACTCACCAACCCATGCTAAGCACTTAGTAGATTCTTCTTCAAAGCAAATATCCTATGCGTGTCGTGCAAGTCTTTATCCAGTTATGTGTGCTCTTCACGCTATCTCCAAAAATAGCCCGTAATCCTAAAGCCATGGCTAAGTCGCCGAATTCTAGTCCTTGAGCTTTCATGCATGTTGATCATTTGCCTATCCTCCTAGGACCTTTGAATGCACCCTATCTCCCATGCATGAACCTTATGTGTGCCTTATGCTAAGTATCATACTTTGTCTACTCAAAAAATGCTCATGCAACGAAGATCAAATCTCATCCATGATCATAGTGAAAGAGTGTGAAGGATAACTTTCCAACGATGCGTAAGTTTTACAGAGATTTGGAGCACTAACATCAGGATATAGCCATGTGAGAAATTTAAAATACCAGTGAAGTACAAGAGACTCCGACGAAATAGGCATAGGTAAGAGTTTGGCTTACCTCGCCTACATGTGTGGGATTTTATTATCTTTTCACGGGTTGACTCAATACGGACCCAGAATGCTTACAAAACCGCCACATTCCATAAGAGATTTTCTGTGTTGTGGGAAAAAATAAAATCGAAAATCACTAGAATGGTGAAACCATGAAATCATCTGAAGTCTATTGGATCCTTTCACATCAAGAGATGTGACTAACTTGAAATTAAACATGTCCCAACCACTCGGCGCCAATCTGATTTAATGCCCAAGTTTTAGTACCATCTTCCTCCACATGTTAATATGATGACGTCCCCAGATTGGAGCCATTTCACGGTGCCCATACACTATCTGTCAAGTGAATCTATGGTAATTAGAGTCTTTAGTGGAATGTCGACGTCTCTCCTCCATCAGTTGTGGATTCCTTTCTACGTGGCATTCTCTCTTCTTTTTTCCTCCAACATGTTTCTGTAAGTATGGAACTATCATGACCTCGTTTAAAATGGACCCCTCTTTATGTTACCTAGTTGATACTGATGCCTTAACGTCCATCGGTGGCTCAACTTCTCATAAGTTCCAGAGCATCGGAATTTGGCCTCTGCAATGTGTTTAGTGCCTTCTACCATGAAAGTAACGGTTTGTGCATCCTTTAAGTAATAAAATTCACCACCTTTTTGGATACTCTCTACCCTATGCTTGTGTTTATCACATTCTTACCTTTCCATTCCTTCTCTAGTACGTTGTGTGTGTTTTCTATTTGTAGGGTTCCATTTCTATGTGTTGTAAATGTGTGGGAATGGTTAGTTATGTGGTCTTAGGTCTGTGACATGTCTTTATACTTTTTCCTCCTGAATTTTCTCCCCTTTCTTCCCCTTGTGGAGATTGATCAACCCTCTCTTCTAGTGTTATCACTGTCCCTTTAGCTTAGGATTTAGTTTCTACATCTCTCTCTCCCCCCAGTCCCTTGGATGTAGTTCAAGTGATAGGTTGAACACCCAATATTATAGTCAGTGTTAGCATTAGATTAGATATGCTTAGAGGAACCTTCCTTCTCCACAGGTTTATTCTCAAGTTTGCAAGGTCCCACACTTGGCTCGTAGTTCAATCCCATGATAAACAAAAGTATTGATCTTTTATGATTAAATCCTAGGGTGCTACTTTTGTGTGATAATAGTGAGTTACTTCTATGCATGCTAATTGTTAATTGTGATCATGAAATACCCAAAATTTGGTCATGTGCACTATGTAATATCACTTTAATATTTATTTTGGCATCACTACATTTATCCATTTAATTGACCAATTTGAAGTCTTTTGTTTTATCACATACGCTAAGTCCACTAAGACATATTTATTATCTATCCTAACACTCTACGAATCATTATATACTTTATAAGATACATATTCCTATCATCTCTTATGATGAACTTATCCCAACTATAGCCAAGACAAGTTCGTGGCTTCATACTAGGATTGACTGATGAACTTGTCTACATGATACAACCATATCCCTTGTAATTACAACATCATATATTCAAATGCATAATTCAGCTTCGTTGGCCTAGGCATTTGATGATGAGTTTGGTTGGAATCCCTTTACGCCATATCATAATACACATCAAAACTCACACCTCAACAAATTTCCTACTAATATCAGTATGGTCTTTAACGACAGTGTTGTGAAAAATTTATCCCTTTAATGGGACATTTATAGCGAATAAAACAAACATGGATATTACAATGATGGTGTGTACTTCTTAAGACTTCTTTCAAGGTCTCTATTTTTTCTTGGCTCAACTCTCTCTATCTTCGTAACTAGATCTATCAAAGCTTTATGAAGAGAGACTCTTCATGTTGGATTTCTAAAGGAATCTCTATAGAAACTTACACTGTTGAAATGAGGACAAGGCTCAATATTTCAAAGGATATTCCCTCAAATGGAAGAATTTGGACTTCTTCACATTTCAAAATTGACTCATTAATTACTCCAAACTACTATGTTGTCTAGATGTTTGATCACTTGCATCATGTCAAACTTGGTAGTATGTTACGCCCTTAACCCTAGGTCATATATCGGGATATGGATAGTTGAAATGTGGCTAATATAATCTCTTATCATGTCATATCATATTTATTTATGTTTTCATATTATTAGTGGGTCGGCCTTAGGGATTTGCATAATATAGTAGGATATATATAGGAGTTAGAGAGTAGGATATTATCATCATATTGAGAACTTTAACCTTATTATTTGGTTTGGAGGTTGGCACCCTCAAAGTGGCTAAGTCAAATATACTTGCATATTATCACAAATTCTCTATATTTTGGTGTTTTAGCATTATCCTCCACGCAACCTCCTAGGTTGGGGGTAGATCAAAATACATCACATGGACCCAACATTTATAGTCTAATTAAATTATTTGTTAAAGCATTCAATTCATTAAATATGTTTACAAGGTGAAGATAATATTACACTAATGTTTATATCCTTGCCAACCATTGACATGAATGGGTTGCCATTGGGTTAATCATGACATATTGGTATATAATTGTAAGAAAATGGTAATTTAAAAGGTACACATTTCAAAAGCTTTATCATTGGGTAAAAAGGTTAAAAGGTGTTAAGCATTAAGTGGTGCATTATATTCACCATTCGTCTCTCGACTAACAAATACTTAGAATGCTTATATATTAATGAAAAAAATATCATTAGGACAACAAAGTGATTTATAGATAAACAAAATGTATGTTTTTAATTTTAAATCGACATTTCAAATCACCATTTTTGATCTATCACAAGAAGGATGATTCAAAATATTCGACTTAAAAAAATATACACAATTTATCCAAAAATTAATGTTGTAATCACTACTCGTAGAAGTCATTTCTATGAAAAATAGAAGTGAAAAAAAAATCTCATGCCATAAGGGCAATAGAAACAGGCCCCAATGGCAGAGTCCAACAAACATAAAACAACATTTCCCTTGGGGCCTCTTTCTTTTGCCCTCCAGGCATTTTTTATTGCCTATAGCTGATGTATTAGTGCCCTCATGGCATGAGCTTTTTTAATTTTTAATTTTCATTTCTATTTTTCATAGAAATCAATTCTACGAGTAGTGATTACGACACAAATTTTTGAATAAATTGTGTACATGCTTATAAGTCAAACATTTCGAATCATTCTTCTTTGTGATGGATCACAAGTGGTGATTTGAAAGGTCGATTTAAAATTAAAAAATACATTTTGTTTAACTAAAAATCACTTTGTTGTCTTAATCGTATTTTTCTTCATTAATATATAAGCATTCTAAGTATTTGTTAGTCTAGAGATGAATGGTGAATGTAATGCACCACTTTTAAGCTTTGCACCTTCTAACCTCTTTACCCATCGATAAAGCTTTTGAAATGTGTAGTACTTTTAAATTACTATTTTTTCACACTTTACCAATATGTCATGATTAACCCAATGACAACCCATTCATGTCAATGGTTGACAATTATAAACATTTGTGTCGTGATATCTTCACCATGTAAAGGTGTGTAGTAAGTAATTGAATGCTTCAATAAACAATTTATTATTGTAACTTTACTTATTCACCATTAGGCGTCCACCTTTGAAGTTGTTGTTGTTGGAAAGTGTCAAAATTCGACAATATTTTCCTAGGAGACTTTTTCCGACAATATTATTTTCTCATATGCCAAAATAAATATATAAATATTTGGATTCTCTGGCATAATTTACAACTCCTCCTCCTCTACAATTGCTTTATATATATATATATATATATATATATATATATATATATATATATATATATATATATATATATATATATATATATATATATATATATAATCCTAGAAAATAAAAATCTAATATTGGTGTTTTTCCACTAACATATAGAAATAGGAAATAACACAAATACAAAGATCGTGACCCGAGATGGGTGTTCCGTTTTACTTTAAATTGCACAAGTTTGCCTTCACACAAGCACGCAGGTAAATACAGAGACACAAAACAAAAGACGAGAAAAATGGAGGGAAACAGGAAAAGGGTAAGAGAAGAGCTTCCCAGATTCGAAACGCTCTACAACGACGGATCCATCCAACGACACGAAAGCAATGACATAGAGAGCTTCGTTCACATGCCCTGCGATTCGAGCCACGTGACCACCACTGACGTAACGCTTAATGAAATGACAAGTATGTGGGCGCACATCTTTATACCCGACACACCTGTCGCACGTGCCAAACTACCAATCGTGTTGTATTTCCACGAAGGTGGGTTCTACATCGAGATCCCCTCGTGGAAGATGTTCCACGGGTCATACCGTTGTATGGCCACCGTCAACGCCTCAATATGGGTGTTGGTCAGTTAGCGTCTACCATCCCTCACTTCCAACTTAAGGGTCCATTCTGAAGTAAGAGCAGTTGAAAATCACATTCAACTCCAACAAGAGGTTATCTCTAGCCTGAAAAAGAACTCGATTATGGAACAAAACCGCATAAAGAAACAAGTTGATCAACACCGTAGTGAATGAAGCATTGAAGTTGGAGACTTGGCTTTTGTACGATTACATCCATATAAGAAACTGTATTTGAAACAACAACAAAAAGATAACAAGATTTCACCCAAATACTATGGTCCTTATTAAGTGTTGCGAAAATTTGGCAATGTGGCATATAAACTTGAACTTCCTCGGTCAAGAAAAATACATCTAGCTTTCCATGTTTCTTTCGTGAAGATGGTCATTGGGTAGAAGGTGTTTTCTTAACTAGTATTACCAGAGCTTGATGAAGAGGGATGCGTCATCTTGGAACCTGAAGGAATCCTACAGACACGCACTAAGAAGTTGAGGACGAGGGTTGTCACCATGGATTTAATCAAATGGAAGAATTTGGATAGCAAATATGCAACATGGGAAGATGAAACATTCTGGGAGAAACATCCAAAGATTACCAACATTAGGGACAATGTTGCTTTGAAGGGGAGTGTCATGATATATGCCCTTGACCCTAGGTCATATATTGGGGTATGGATAGCCGATGTGTGTCTAACATAATCTATTATCATGTCATATCATATTTAATTATACTTTCATATGCTTAGTGGGTTAACCTTGGGGCTTTGCATAGTATAGTAGGATATATAGGAGTTAGAGAGTAGGATATTATCATCATATTATAGAACTTGAGTCTTATTATATGGTGTTGGAAGGTTTCCAAGTCAACAGTATAGAAATAGTCATTAGCACTTGACACAATTATGATGACCCGATTTCGGGTCTATCGTTTTCAGTATTATATTCCCCGGGTCTGATATTGAGATCTATCTACGGGTAATTTCAGAGAGGCGCAGAATAAGTAATACATAATATATTTTTTATGCATTTTTAATAGAGGAAAACAGGAATAGTTCGTATGAGGAAGATACTTTTAAAAAACGGATTCGTAAGGGTCAACTAGAAAAAATAGAGCATCCAACGTTGCACGAATAGCTAACGATTTTGAGAGCTTCGTTCACATGCACCAAGTGATCCGAGCCGAATCGTCGACGGAGTGACCACCAGTGGTACGTGACGTTCAAGACGAAATAATGGGTCTGTTTTCGCTTTAGCATTAAAAAATTGATGGTGGGGACCACGACACATATGCCGAAATAGGGGCCAAAACAGTCAGTGGGTTCCATGTATTTATATGGAGGCGGATTTTTGCCATTCTTCAGCCTATCGTTGATCATGTGATTTTTCACGGGCTATGCAAGTCTCATGGCCGCGTCCAACGCCTAGATGCATGGGTGGACGTCGGTTACCAAGTATTTTACCGGAATACCGCCAACCAACTTGGTGCGATGATTGTATCGCGTGATCTCAAGGTTGAGCTCCAGAGGCATTTAAACTCATTTCTAGCTTAGGTGGATCCGACCCTCACTCTTCGCAAGGGTAAGTCATGTTGATACGCTAGCTTCATCGAGCCACACCATAACTAGCTAAAAAGTAAAGGGATGATAACAACTGGAGCACCAGGTAGAGATAAACATAAATAACTCGGAGCGGCATAGAAAGGCGGTATAAAATCACTGGGGACCTTATTTTGATCAACACACACAAAATTCGATGATGTATTACAAGAGTGGGTCCGAGCTGGAGCCAACAAAAGGATCAATCTTTACCTGTATCCAGATTACCAAAATGGAGGCTGCTGGACCTAGGTTTCAATCCTGCAATGCCCGAGGGCAGCGACAGGAATTACTATGTGTTGAATCCGCGGATCCCTGATGTTAGGGAGCTCAGGCTTCCTCCCGTGCTGGTTGTTTTGGGGCAAGATGAATGACCTTTCATGATAGCCACATTGAGTCCTAGCCATTAGGATTGAAACAGGTCGGGCTAGGCTGTAGTAGGTTACGATGGACATAATATCGGAGATGGGCCATTATCTCTCAAATTCGAGATAAACATGCCAAAATAAAATGGTGGAAAGGAGGATTCGGAACTCGTCCTTACTTGAGTGGGTAAAATTATATGCCTTTACCACTATGCCCGATCTTGTAAACTCTACTATAAAGGATGTAAAATTAGTATATCGAAGTGTGGTCCTGTGTAAAGACTTTGTGTTTAAGTCCTAGGCTCTATCTACTGGAGTTATTAAGATAATTTTCTTGGAGATTTTAATAGTAAAAACTATATTATTATTTGTATAATAATCAGATACATGTGATGGTGTTTTCATAGACTTTAAATATTACTTAAAAATCAACACAAGCATTTTATATTATAAATATATGAGATAAAAGTTGTAATCAATCCTTATTGCCACCGGCCCCCGATGAGCCTTAATGTTATGGTGTGTATTCACGTATTTTTTAATTTTTCATAAACAAATTGAAAACCTTTTTTAAACATTATTCTATGTTAAATTAGTTGCTCAACCCATCGGATTATTTTGGTTTATTATGTTGCAATTCCTTTTCCTTAATTTTCTCCAATTTTGGGTTTGGGCAGGATATGATTTGTATTTTTGAAAGATAAATATTCTTCAATTAAATAACTCTTATATATATATATATATATATATATATATATATAATTTATAAAAGTAATTATTCCACATATATAACTATATATTATTTATCACATTTTTAAAATGATCATGTAATAAAACCATTTTTTCTTTATTAACACTAGTTTAAAATATATTGTCAATGCTTTACTTTTCTTTTAAACTTTTATTTTTTTCAAAAGAAAAAATTCAAAAAAAAGTGGAGAAATTTTAACTTTTTTTTTCACCTTATTTTTCTTGAGCTTCAAATATTAAATTTGATGACATATAACTATATTTATTTGTTTCTCTCTCTATATATATTTGACATTATACTTAAATTTTCAATTCACATTTGGTAATAAGTTGAGTGTCAATTTTACTCCATGAGACTTGAGGAATAATTGACACCTTTTTAAGTCCCTAGTTGTAAAGGTAGATGGTACCATAATATGAGGGATAATTAACACCTTTGAAGTCTCTAGTTGAAAAAGTAGATGGTACCATTGATTGCAAGTCTCTTGTGGACTCTAATGATACAATGCTTTAAAAAAATGTACTTACAAGGAAGTTGTTTCCTATGAGTTTTTTTTATATAGTAATATATAAAATAATGTGTGTACGTTACACATATATTATTCTTTGAGTATTTTTTTGGAAATTGTATATAATGTGGGATGGTCTTGTGTGTTAAAATAACTTAGTGTTTGTTTTCCAAATTTATAGATATAAAATGTGGATGACCCTATGTGGTTGGACCTATATTTTCCTCCTTTCAACCCAACAAAGTTAGATTGCGAGTCAACCATTGACACTTGACTCAGAATAATGTAAAATAATTGCATGTCTTTTTGTATTTTAATTATATAAAAATTTGTTGATTTGAGATGTTAAATTTGACTTCCATTATGTAGCATGTTATAGTAGTTTTACAAAATTTGAGAGAGTCAATAATGATGAAACAATCAGAATTATCTTAAACACATAGTGGTGTATCGGAGCTATTTTCTAGTTACCAATTTTTTTAGAGGGAAATGTCAGGCATAATCATAGGTAGTGGGTGCAATACAAAAATCAATGTAATGATGTGGCACTAGAGTACCAAGATATGCAACTTTAGATTGTCAATGCTCACAAATAATGTGTAAAATGGAGTAACAGGCTTCAAGATATGAACTTATACTGTGAGAAAAGTATTAGTGAAAAAGCCTTTTACACTTTAGGTTTCAGAAATAAGGGGCATCGATTTTTTTAGTAAAATTCTTCTTATTATATATAGTAAAGGTGTAACATATGAGAAAGATTAGTTTGTGATTTCTTAATATCGAGCTGAGTTGAGGAATATAACATTTTGAGTGTAAAAAATTATGAGGGCTAGAGAAGTGATTCAAGTCTTGAGGTTTTTGAGTTTTGGGTTTCTAGATTTTATGGTCTTTCATAGTGTCAGGATTTTTATGTTCAAGGCTTTTGCTTTTCAAGTTTAAGGTGTGTTTTATACAAATGTAACTTTTCATCTTCTATGTGTTTCCTCCTTTGGAGATTTCATGTTTCAAATTTTTATGTTCAAATCTCTCCAAATTTGAGTTTTGAGGTTTTTTGTTTTTTTTTTTTGTCTTCGGGCTTTAATTTTTGAGTTTCAAGATTGAGGGATGCTTTATATCAATAGAATTTTATTGTTTTCAGGCGTGGGAGTTTTGGGTTCAAAGTTTAGGAGTTTTGAGATTTATTTATAAATTTTTCAAGTTTGGGACTTTCAAGTTTTAGGTTTCGTGATCTTTAAGTTTTTCTTGTTTAGGGGGGTTTTTAGGTTCGAGGGATTTCGGTTTTTTGGGTTTCTAATTTTAGGATTCATGTTTTATGGGCATCTTACAACAATGTATTATTCATGTTTTTTGGGATTCTCTTGTCGGTGAGTTTAGAGTTTTAAAAGTTTTTGGGGTTTAGGATTTTTGGGTGTCAAAGACATATTATATCAATCTTATTTGTGTTTTGGGGGATTTATGGCCTATGATTTCAGGTTTTAGGTTTTTTCAAGTTTTAATTTTTGGTTTATTTTAGTTGTGGGTTTGAACTCTTCAAATTTTGTTGGGGTTTCATGTTGTCATCTTTCAAGATTTAGGGTTTAATTTTTTGGTTTCTACTTTTAGATTCGAACTTACAAGATTTATGGGATTAGGATTTCCAAGGTTCAAGTTTTGGTGTTTTAAGGTTTTGACGTTTGAATTGGATAATCATGTTTAACGTTTTCAATTTAGGGGGGGGAGGGTGACACGGGCAGGGTTGTGATCTTTGAATCAATGATATGCATTTCTTGTTCACATAAGGCTCCAATAAATGTTTTTTGATTTTCAAATGTGATATAGTTACATTTTATATCAAACAACATTTCATGTTCTTCGAGATTTCAAATTTAGAGCTTTTTAGCATTTGGGTTTCAAGATTCTCGTATTTACGTTTTCAAGTTTCAAATAAAATGGACACATTTTATAACAATGTACTTTTTCATATTTCTAGGATTTTTGAGTTTGAAGTTTTCAGGTAATTTGAGTTTGACATTTTAATTTCCAAATAAATCAAATTTTAAATTTCAAGTCTATTTTTTGAATTCAAGTACGTTTATATTATAAGGCAAGTGAACAAAGATGGGGGACCAAAAAGTAGCCAATTTTTTTTATTTGAAGCGAAACGTGAGCGCATTATGAATGATTAGGATTGGTAATTACCAAACTTAAAACATGAGTGTGTTATAATGTGCTCGCATTCTTGTTTGGTATGTGTTATGTGTGCTAATGGGAGGGATATATTTACTTAAATAAATGGTGTAAGTATAAGTTTTTTATTTATTAATCTTTATACTTTATACCTAAAATTTATTTTAGTAAATATAAAAAATTAGGGTCTGCACCTTATGGAACTAGTCTCACAGCCCCATCAATCACAGTTTAGAAGATAGTTTTTCATATTCTAATTTGGTCAGTACTTAGGTATTTTTCACGATTTCAACATTCAGCCTAAAGCTTTTGGGGTTGAAATTTTACAATTGATGTCTATTTTGGGAAATAATATAGTAATTGTTGAAGTTTTGGGGCTCTTTGGATTGTTTCTTGACATTTGTAAGAGTTTTAAGTGTCTCAAAATTAAAATTTACAAGCCTCACAACTCCCAAAGGTAGCAATAATTTCTCAAATATATAGACTCATGTAATTCCTTATAACACATAATATATCAAAACACATATGTAAGTTTTTATTGATTCAAATAATCAAGGGAATGGTCATCATGAGGTTTGTGAAGGATTTGAAACATCATGAGGAAAATATGTGCAATCAAAAAAATCATGAGGTCTGTGAAAGATCTGAAACCTCAAGAGCTTCATTGAGATTCAAATAATTTTAAAGAACGATAACCAGATCATACCAAGCTAAGAACACATGCTAATGAAACACCACAATCTATAAGATGAAAACATTTCGCTAGAATAACTTTATATAAAACCTTTGCAAACAAACGAGCAGAAATATCATATATTATAATGGAGCTCAATGAAATACAATGAGAATGGGTCTTGCTTATATACGTAAGGAACAAAAATCTAAGAACCAATCAAGGTCGTAGATCAAGCTATAAATCAAAGAAATAACTAGTCATCAAAGAACTAGTCATGACCATAGATTTAGGAGAGAACTAAACATCAAAGATCTAGTCAATACCATAGATCAAGGAAAGAACTAGTCAATATCATAGATCAAAGAAATAACTATACTGAACAACCGATAATATCTCCTAGTATCTAAATAATTTAAAAAAAATATCTACACACATAAGTGGGTGAAGATAAATACAATAAATGTAAATAATGTACCTAGGTGAACATGAGCTAAGGTAAATACCTAGTTTAACACCCCCCTCAAGTGAAACTAGGGGCCAAAATAGAAGTGACATGTCCACAATATGAGTCCCGACAACTAGGCCTGATGAGGTACTCATGTACAATAACAGAGAAAAGGGACACCGCAAGGTACCAAAAACCAGTAACAACAAAGTAAATAGAGTAAGAACCTGCTGCAAGGCATTGCAAGAACCCTGGCTCAAAAAACTAGTACAATGCTGAAGAATTTTGGTGTGCACTGTGGTCTGAATCCACTGCTCGATCACAAAACTTAAAAACAACTAACACTAGGCTTCACCAAAATAACTCCATACAAAGAGACTGTCAATGAAGTGATGTCGAAAGTGCAATAAAAAACACCAAACATAATTCAATCAATTGCTGCAAATAGGTGTGCCACGATCCAAGAAAAATAACCAAAGCAACAAGGCATAGACACAAACTCCAGAGTGTCACGATCCAAGAAAAGCCAAGGTAACAAGGTAAGAACACGAAACCCAAAGAAGCAGGATCAACACCACACCCTTCCATACTGCTAAATGGGTGGAGTGATGCTACAAATCTGTATGAGTTGCCCAAAATCAACTACTCGAACACTGACAAAATAGCATTGGACTTCACCAAAATAGATCCCCCACAATAGATATTGTAAACATGTCAAAAGTGTCGAAAATACAGATACAAAATCTCTCAACAAACAAGAGAGATACACTACACCTGCTCAAAAAATGTTAAAAAACATTACAATGCAGAAGGTATATAAAGTGGAGCAAGAGGCAGAATGGTGGATGAGCCACGCCTGTAGAGTTCTCTCAACGAATGCCTATGTCGTCATCACGAGTGATCAGATATCCACCCCAAATCAATATGGGGAGAAGCTCACCATGAGTGATGGTGGAAATCATCTTAGGCTCACAAACAATGCATATTTTATGAGTGTTTATAAACACTTAATCAATGCTTGGTAATGAACTCACATTTTGCAAGCCGGGGAGGTGGAATTTGCATTGTTTCAGTACATTATGGAGGTTAAGAACATGGAAATCATTCTTGGACATTACTCCAAGTTTTATTTAGGTATCAATCCTTCTATCATGAGGAGGGAACCTATCTTCATGAGGATCAATTGACAAAGAGGGTGTCCAAACATCATAATCATGTTTCCACCTAGGTGACATCTTGGGAATGGAGGTGAATTATAAGATTAAGAAGAGATCATCATGTTTAAAGGTGAAAAGTGAGACTCAAATAGTGAATTAATGATCATTGTACCCTGACTCTGCCATTATGTCCAAATCTCTTAGAGAAACAAATCAAAATGAGCTAGTCAAGCTATTGAGGCATTCAAGACTATCATGTGTGAAAGATCAAGAATTCACATAT
The DNA here is from genome assembly GCA_019776745.2 of Taxus chinensis. Taxonomy (NCBI): domain Eukaryota; kingdom Viridiplantae; phylum Streptophyta; class Pinopsida; order Cupressales; family Taxaceae; genus Taxus; species Taxus chinensis. The sequence continues at coordinate 208,036,015 of CM034146.1, forward strand.
TCTCATGAGAGGGATATGCAAAAGAAGTGTATGAGCATCCTAAATATGATTGCATTCAAGGAGGATTTTGAAGCCTAGAAGGGTAAGAGGATGATCTTCATATGTAGATATTGTCATGTGAATTGACTAACCCAAAAATGTAAAACTTAAACCATGAAAACCAAGCCACACTGTGAAATCTTACTCCCAAATCTACTTGAATCCCTCTCTAGGCCAACTTGCCTCCTATGTCATGATTACCTTGTCTTTGAAGGTATTCGTAATACATTTGGTGAACATGTATAAGTTTTCAAAAAGGTTTAACAAGGTCCATTATTACATTAATTGAAGTGCAGTAGAACACTAATTCTCTGGCAAGCCTATAAAGGTCAATTTTGGTCATTTCAGAGCCTATGTGCATCTTTTGGGAAAGTTATGAGAAGGTGTTAAGTATTCAAAGGTGGTGTTTGAAATCCTTGAAGGTGTTGGAAGTAGTTTAGGAAGATTTAGTAAAGTTTTAATCATTTAGGGATAATATGTTCAAGAACATGTTTTAAGGTGAAAGGAAATAGTAGTGAAATTGTGAACCTTGACTTCTCCAGTTGATTCCAGGAGCTTCGTTAGAAGTTGGGAGAAAAACAAGTAGGCACAAAAAATCTTGAATAATCCTTTACATTGTGGGAACTTCCATTTTGATCTAAGGACACCGAAGGTGATGGTAGAAATCATCTCATACTCTCAAGAAATACATACCTCCCAAGAGTGTTTTTAAACACTTAATTAGTGCTTGGTAATGAGCTCAATACATTGTGGAGGTTGGGAGCATGTGATTCACCTTCAAGTTTTAATTCCATGTGGATAAAATCAATTAAAAGGGTGTTCTCCACAATGGTATCAGAGTCTTCTCTGCAATAATGTGACTCAAGAAGACTCCTAGGTTTTAGAACCCAATTCTACGTAGATTTATCTTCTAAAAATCCTTATCAACTGGGATACTAATATTTTCTTTGTGAAACCCCAAAATAGGGTTTTAGATAACCTGATAGGGAGGAAAATCATATTTCTTATCGTACACACCCTTCTTGACTCACTTACCTATTGAATAAGTTTTAAGAGGATTAAATTCAAGTTTCTTCTTTTATAACCCAAATATGTGGACACCTGATATGCTCCCAACATTAAGCTTTAGGTGAGAAAAATCGTGAGATTTAAAAAAAAGTCAAGGTTATAAGTAAATGTTATATGTCATGAACTACCACTGTATAATTGTAATGAAATTACTTAGATAGATTTGAATATCAACAACAATAGAACACCAAAAACACCAAAATGTAGATAAATGATCACAATATGCAAGTATAAGTTATAGGACTAAGGGCGTAGCAATATTCAATCCCTTTCCTCTTGATAGACATCAATATGTGCATCCTTCCTCTAACTAGCCTACATTTAGTTCAACCTTCACCCTGACTCAGAGGAAATTCCTAACATGGTTTTAATTTTTTTTTAGTATGCAAGGATTATTACCCAAGGTGATAAATTAATTCAGTAACATTCAGTGAAAGATAACTTCCTGTAGAGGCCTAAAAAGATGTTTTTAGGCATTTTGCAGCTGTTAAACACACTTCAGGTATGTTTAGGGAATTTCTAAAGCATCCGAGGGTGATTTTGAAGATAATTGAAGGTGTCTGAAGTAATTTAGGAATAATCAAGAAATAAAATATCATTCAAGATCTATTTGTTCAACATCAGGTATTCAAGATGTAGGGAATAAGAGCTTCAACGGTAAAAAAAAATTTCTATGGAAGATTCTAGGAGTTCCTGAATGAGCTTAGGGGGAAAAAATATGCATCGAAATGTGTAATAGATAGTCACTTAAACAACAGGTGTCATCAGGAGAATCATGAGGTTTGTTAAGGATCTAAAACATCAAGAACCTCATTGAAATTCAAGTCATCAAGGGAATGATCATCATGAGCATGATGGGAAATGATCACCATGAATGGTGATGGTAGTATTCTCGAGCTCACAAACAATTTATATCTCTTAAGATTATTTCTAAACAATTAATCAATACTTGGCAATGTGCTCACATCTTACGATTCAGGGAGTGGCTTTTAGTGCTTCAATGTAGGTGAAGTTCAATAATATGGAGCTTAGCCTCAAACATTCCTTCAAGTCTTATTCAGGCATCAATCCTTCCATATAGATGAGGAAACATATTTCCATGAGGAGAAATCGAGCGAAGATGTGTTTAGATACTATACGCATGTTTCCACTCATGTGACGTCTTGTTCAGGGAAGTGAACTATGAAGTTAAAGACAACGGTATCCAAGAATAGGTTTTTTGAGGAAAGATCCTCATATTGGCTATAACTAGAATCTTTGTCACTATCTGAATGAGAAGAGGTATCCTCACATTCAGAAGAGGTAGCATCCACATCTGAGGGGGGTTGCCCCGTAAGGTGTGATACCTATACCATATTTATCTGATTTGAAATGGGGAGTGGGAATGGGCTCTCGTATGCCTTGTTCATTTGGACCACACACGTACCCATTATAGCCCATGATTTACATCATTTTGTTGGGTGTGGCATACTTCGGATTTTGGTAGTAGGAAGCCATAGTGTCTTCAGGGATCCAAACTGTGGGAAGGTCCAACAATTTTTCTTTTGCTAACAGGCCATCAAATAGGAATTTCCTGATAGTTTGATCATCTCTGGGTCGTTTGTATCGGTAATTGGGCTTTCCTCTTGTCTTAGGTGACAAGGATATATGTGAAGTTAAGAGGGTCTGTTGGAGATCATACTCTCCGCATCCGTATTCAAGAACCTTCATTTCCCATGAAAAAAAGGGAGAAATGAACGTAGAAGCATCATTGTCACAAGAAAAAAGTGTCTCTGAATCCACACATGAGGCGAGAGCTTCAGATTGAAGAGGCATACCAATGTCAACTGAGGTACATTCATAAGCACCTACACATAAAAATCTATTCAAAGCTCTGTAATGAGAAAAGGGCTCTGGGTCTCCTTAGATGGTGATGGTGTGTCCCTCATGATTTAGTTTAATGCATTGATGGAAGGTTGACGGTATGAATTGCATGGCATGGATCCATGCACAACCAAGAAGCATGTTATATGGAAGCTCCAAGTCTAGGACATGGAACTTGGTGTTATGACAAGTAGGTCCTACTTCCATTGAAAATGTTACGGTGTCAGTTGATTCATGCTCTGCGTTGTCGTATGTTGTGATTGTGATGATGTGGAACTCTAGGGTTTCTTCTGTTCATCCCAGCTATTTGATTAGCTTCAATGTACATATGTTTAACCTAGACCCATTGTCCACAAGCACCCTCTTTATTCTCTTTATGGTAACAAATACTTTGATGTAAAGAGGCAAGTTATGTGTGTGATCATTGTGTGGGATCTCAGTATGGTTAAAGGTGATGTGTTCGCTTGATGCAAGATTTTACACCACAACTTGAAGGTGGGAAGGATCTATATCTGTTGACACTCCGAACCCTTGAAGAGTTTTGTAAATTATGTCCTTATGGACATTTGATATCTTGAGAAAATATAAGATCGAGATCTTAGTAGTAGTCTTCTCAAGTTTCTCTAAAATTTCATTCTAACTATCCTAAGGGGTAGGAAGAGGAGGTTTTGGAATCGTGAGATGAGCACGTCGTGTTACTGCAACACAATCTTTGCTCTTGATTCTTTGAGTATTCATATGATCTTCAAAAGAACGAACACAACCAATAAGCGAGCCAAATGAATTGTTGGATTGGGGGTAAACATAATTAGTAGCTTTATAGTTTTTGGAAGACTAGCCCTGATATGGAATTTTCTCCACCTGTTTATCATGCTTAGGGAAAGGTTCCTTGAATATCCCCATCTTTTGATTGGGTGTTTTATGTGGTTTAGGTGAAACAACCTCTATCTCTCAACTATCGATAAGGTCTTGGAAAAGGTGTTTTAGTTTGAGACACTTGTCTATTTTTTGACCTTTGACGCAATGATATTCACAATATTCATGGTCTTTATACTATGATGGTTTAGGTGCATCCTTGGCATAATCTATTGTTTCAGGGTACTGAACCATGTTCACTATGTCCAAAAGTTTCAGATTCATGGACAAGGAGTCCATTAGAGGAGTGAACGCTCGATGTTTGACTACGGGTTAAATAGGTCCTCGAGTAAGTTTGAAAGGAGGGCCAATCTGAACTTCCTATATATGCTAAAAAATCTATTATACCATCTCTTACGACATTTTTATTTTTTTGAAGAACTTTGGTTTGTCTGTAGGTTTGGATGTTTGATTATCTTTTAAAAAGGGTTTCAGTGTCCCTTTTGCTATCAAAGCCTTTTCAATTTGGCTACCCTTTTCTATGACTTCTTCGAAGTTATTGACACAATGCATTTACAAATGGAAAGCAACATTCGAGTTAAGATTGGGTACGAAAATGCTAACCAAATTCTTTTTTGGAATTGAACAAGTGAAGTGGCTAGTTAACCATCGCCATTGTTGCAAGAAACTAGCAAATGTTTCATTAGGTCTTTTTTTATGCTACATAAGTCCAACATAGTGATGTCACTTTCTACATTGAATGAGAAATGACGTACAAATATTTTCACTAATTCAGGCCATGTGAAGACAGACCCCTTAGGTATGTGAAGAAACCATTCCAAAGCTTGACCCCTTAGACTTCGTGGGAATAAGCCTATAAGGTAGTTGTCACTATCAACCACTTCCTGACATGTCATGTAGAAGTTCTTGACGTGATCTCGTGGGTCACCTTTTCCTTTATAGTTGTCAAATTTTGGGAAATCAAAATTTTTAGGGAATGGTGCGTGTAACATAGCCTTGTCAAAGGGATAAGGACACGATTTTTCGAATTGATACTTTTTTCTATGTCCAACATTATTTTCCTGAAGGCTTGTGCGTATCATTTTCATGGACTGTAACTCTTGTGTGAGGATTTGATATTTGGTAGGGGAAGTTGGCATGTACACCATGTTATACTTTGATGTTTCACCCTCTTTGTCTTCAATATGAAGTTCACTATGTTTAACCTTAGGTTTTTCTTGATGTGCATATTTATTTGTATCATTTTACAAATGGGAAGCCAGACTACCTAATTGTCTACTAAGGGTTTGTATTTGTTGTTGTATAGTGACTTCGTCATCTTTAGGACCTTCTTGATTTTCATGCATAGGAGGACACTCTTTATGCTTACGTTCCACCCTACCTTTTCGAGGTATATTAAGAGATGGTAATTCATAAACACTTGTGTGTTTGGGTACTTCAGTTTCAACGTTGTTGTTTTGGTGATATGAAGTAGAGGCATGTCCCTGTTTTAAGTCATCATCCAAGTTAATAAGAGGACATTGTTGTAGATAGTTGAAATCTGCTTACGCAGGATTTAATGCTAAGATTGCACTAATTATCTTCTTTCTCATCATTTCTGTAATAATTAGTGATTTTCCGCTAATTAGCTAACATTCCTCTTCATATTCGTTAATTAATGACCTTACGTTAATTAATTAACCTTCATATCATTAAGGATGTCGATTAATGACCTTTCGTTAATAAATATTTATTTCTACTTGGATTAATTAATTATTATTAAGTAATTACACTCTCAACTCTAAATCAATAAATTACCATTTATTGGATCGAATTTCTCTCTTACATCTCACAAATCATATTAATTTTCCTCTAATTAGCTTATATAAACTTATCTCTACTTATTAATTAATCACCTTTGATTAATTAAAACATCTCCCAACTCCCATGACTTACTAATGACAAATTAAACTCTTTTAAATCAAGATTAAATTTTATAAAACAACATTATTCATTCTTAATCTTGTTATACTTTTATTCCACATTCATCAATTTGTTAGCCTTGCCTCTTCACACAAGCTATATAAAGTGTTTCATTGTTTTCTTTACGTTATTGAGACGAAACAAATAAGGGTAAGGGCCAAGGAGGAATACTTGTTTATGCTGGTCGGTTGATGGTTGTTACGCACGTTCTAACTTCTCAATCCAATGTTGACTGTGAGAGCTTCCTTTTGGTTGGGAGGAACTATTTGAAATAGAAAACAAGATCACAAAAGAAGAGTTAAATGATATATGACAATAGACTACCTAGCATGTGTTAGATCCAGGGAGTGTGATACTCCCTAGATGACTATCAATCCATTGTTTAAATCAAATTAATGCGAGAAATAAGTAAAATCCTACTGTAGTTGATATGATTTAGGTATTTCATTCAAACACAATAAGAAAATCTAATATAACAGGCTAGGCTATAGTCAGATATGAAGGGTAGGTAGGTGTCAGGTTACTAGAATTAGTCAGGGTTAAGTTTTGGGTTGTTTAGGTCACTTGGTAAAAGGGTGATTGGTTCTGTTATTAGCAAAATGGGATGAAATACAGAGACCGATGTCATTTAGGTATAACCAACGACGGTTTAAGAGAAACTGTAGTGCCCACTTCCCTTTGACACCTTTTGATACTGATCTTGATATTGTTGATTACATTATGGACATTATTATAGTTTTAATTTATTATGATGTTAGATATTGGACCATGGATTATTGTTGATTTTGATTTAATTATGATGCATGATGATTATTAGAGACACTCATATGTGGATGATGATCTACTATTTGACATGGATATATTTTGAATGTTGTTCAGACATGTGAATTTTAGATATTGTGAGTAGACCTAGAAAATGGACATTATAGGATGATGATATAGTTGATATAATTGTAAGTGATATTGTTGATTTCCTTGATGTTGTTTTGATTCATGTGTATAAATAATTTTGTGATTATATTTATATCATGTTGGATGTTCTGATATGGCCATGAGGCCGAAGGAGGTATTTGTATTTTGCAAGTTAAAATATTACAACAAACATCAAGGGATTGGAGACCAACCACATTAGAATTCTAGATGAATTCAACAATGTCATTATGACAACATGTTTTTTTTGTGTGTGTTGTCTTGTTAGGGATTCCCATGGGGGATCACCTTTGAATGTGACCAAGGGGTTTTGTGTATTTTATTAATGTGGTTCCTTTTTATTATTGTTTGTATGTATTTTATTAGTGATGTGTCCCTTTCTTTTAATTAATTAAATTGTGGTAGATTAATGTGAGAAAATATATGGTTAAAAATTAATTAATTAAATTAGGACATAAGAAAGTAATTATTAAAGTTGTTGACCCTTGTGTTAAATGTTGTAAGGTGTGTGTAAGTAAGGTTGTAAGTGATGTGTAAGTTAGTTGTTGGAGTATGAAACACTTTACCTCCACTTGGAAATTCAAATTTTTCCTTGGAGGTTGTTTTTGGAGGCTTACTTTACCTCTTAATTTTATTTACCAACTATACATATGGTTGGAGGGTTGATTTTTGACCCTTTTAATGTATTTTTATAAATCAAGTTACATGTTTTAATTGCACTCTTCGTACATTCTATTAAATTCAGCGCTTTGAGGTGTGGGCTTTTTGGAGTGTATAAGTTTATTATCATATTATTCACCCACCTCTTTATTGTGCATTGGAGAATAAAATTTGACTTTTGTGTTGAAGTTGAGGATGTGTGATGTGACATCCTATATGGATCCACCTCATCCTCTTCTCTTTTATAAAATTTAAACTCTTTGCTTTGTTTTGAGTTGTTTAAACATTTTGCATGCTTCCTTGGGGTGAATTTTCTTATGGATTAGAGCTCTTGTTTTTGGAAGGAGATTGAAGAACTTTGCATGCTTGTTCGTTGCTAATTTTGGGACTATATCTTGACATTGAAAGCTTGTTATTTTGGAACAAAATCCACCACAGAGAGGTAGGAGCTTGGCTCTTCATATATGTTTTTTATTCCTTCTTATGTTTGTGTGAATGGTGAATGTTGTGTGTGTTTGTTGGTTGTTTGGGTAGACTGCCATAGGAATGGTGTAGGAGAAGGCTATGAGGAATCCATGTGGGGGCATAAGGGAATGTCAGTGGCATCAAAATTCTTGTGAAGGGAGTTTGGGTTTGGGATCCACCATAGAAAAGAAATAGCTTGCATTTCTTACTTTGTGGGAGGCATAAGGAGGGATTGTGGGGGTATAAGGATATGTGTGATGATTTATATTGGTGGTTTGTTACAAATGGATGCCAAATTCCCATTGGGAGGCATAAGCAGTTTCCCCCATAGTTCTTGCTCCTTTGGCTTGCATGATGAAGCTTGAGTTTTGTGTGATATTTCAATACAGTTGTAAAATTGTTGTTTTGATATGAACTGTATTTTTAATTTGAAATGTGCATGTTGAAAGAATATTGTGTGTTTATGGAAGCCTGTTGTTGTCATGAGTTGAAATAAATTTCTTATTGCATTATGGTTGGGGCTCAATGGCTAATGAATAAGGATGGCTTCTTCTCTTCATTGGATGTCTTGGTTGGGTAGAGAGCGTTATCTTTCCCCCACTTTTTTGTGATCAAATTGGAAGAAAAAAGAAACTTGCATGTTGTTATTCTAGAGCAGAGGAAAATACAGTTTGACATTACCTTGAGAAACAAATTCTTTTGTAACCTTTCCCACTTTGAAGTGGATGAAATTGTAAATGCTTTGGAATTGGAAAGATGTTATATGGATTATGAAATTTGTAAAGTTAAATGAGAAAGAAATAGACTCTGTTTTTTCTTTGAAAGAATGTGAAGGAAATGAAATCTGTATGATGAATTTTGAAGTTGGAAAGAAAGAAATTGAGATCTGTTATTACATTCAAGAAATTGAAAGGTGTAAAGTTGTATATTCGAATCAATAAAAGGATTGAAATACCTTTCTTTATTTGCATTGTTGCATTTAAATTTGATTGTTAAATGTTATTAAAATCTCTGGTTAAAAAAAAAAAGAAATATGTATAAAGGAATTACATTACTTTGTCCTTTTTAAAATATGACAAAATTGGAAACCAAAATTTACATTTTAGCTTTTAAATGGTTTGTTTATATCAACTAAATGTATTAGACTAGAATAAAAATGAAATTTCCATATATGGAAGATGAAATTGATAAACAAATCCTCTAGAAATTGATCTTTGTTATAAATTTAAAACTGACAAATAATTTATCTAAAATGCATAGTTCGAATCTGTAAATAATAATCAACATTAAAACATTAAAATTTAGTATGCTATGATATCAATGAACTCAATTTATCAAAAAAACACTTAAGGAAATATTTTAAAACATTGCAAAAATCGGGCTCAAACTTTTCAGTCGTTTTTCTGTCAATTGTTGGAAAATTTGAATTGGAAATAAATCAGGTAAAATTACCCTCCAAATGCATCTTAAATTATTATTAGAATAATTCTCTATGTCTGTTTGGCATGTTGAGTGAAGAATAAGATCAAATTGAACAAAATCTAGAAGTTAAAATTTACCAGTTTGCTTTTGAAAAGCTTGCAGACTGTTTTCTTAAAATTGACCCCTTAATTTTATCAAAATTTAAAATTAATGATTCTGTACAAAGAGGACATCGACAGATCTCCAGAACGTCATTGTTTTCCTAAAACTGAGTTTTTTTATCAAAATTTATGGTCTTCTGAAGTTTTCTTCACTAGCATTAAAATTTTGGGATAAATGTCCTTGGTGGGCCCGCAGCCCGAATTTTTCCCTTATGACTTAACAAAAAATATTAGAAAAAATTGTACAATTTTTCCCGTCGCCCCGCAGCCAATCAGAGGCTACCACGTGGCCTCATGGGGCAACGACGGAAGCGCGACACAATATTCTTCCTTGGAACCTTTTTTTAAAAATTTGGAAAAACTTATTAGATTCCCTCCACCGGCGGCAATCCCGCAGCCAATGAAAGGTTGCCATGTGGCAGCATGGGGTGACAGTGGAGGGGGAGGAACGCACACAACCTTATCCTTTTTGAATTTTTTTTTTAGAAAATTTGGGAGTTTTCCTCAGCAGGCCCACACTCCCGCCTTGCCTTGGAAATCCCTTTTGTGGACACGCGGGCCCGCGCATGCCACTTATCCCTTTTCCCTCCTCTTGGTGAATTTTCTCAAACTCTTCCACCGCCCCACCCTTCCCTCGTTTCTTTCTTGCTTTGATTTGAATCTCGACACGTGTCTCTGGGAGTGTAGTGGAAGCGTGGGCGAAAAAGTGGACTTTGCTCCGTGTGTGGAAATTTCAAAACATCTCCCCGCGACCCACCAACCCAAAAAAGTGGATTTTTCCCCCACTCAACACGTGTCCCTTTTGAAAAAATTTCACCCCAAGGCCTGCCGGCCCATAACTTGAGTTTTATGAGGACTTATTTATATAATTGGAAATGTGAGGAAATTTCCTATCCAATGGGAATAATTTAAAGAAATTTTGAATGCGTTAAGTGTGAGAAAAATCAAGTTGAAACTCTAAGCCTGTTAGAGAGTGGGTATGGTATCAATTTATCCTCTGAACCTAATTGAAACTTCTAACTCTAAATTTTGGACCTTGTGACCTCTAATAATTGTTAATAAAGGAAAAATATGTTCTAGTGAATTTGAATTGTTCCGAAATCTGTTAGTGGCAGCTGTTGCCTTGTAACCTGGGAGTAGACTCCTTTAAACAAAAAAAATTATTCCATAATTTTCCTAACTAATCCTAGGTTGTTTCTTGGGTCTTAAATGGGTTGTTTTAGCAGGCGTTACAGAAACCAATGACGTTCATGGGTAACCAGCGTCAGTATAGTCGGATGACAGTAATTCAATAGAAATCCTTATTGCATACCCTGGGTGAGGTTAGATAGAACTAAAGAAGGGGATGGCGAGGTTTGTGGGAATGCTGAGAGCACTTAGAGAGGTGAAAGGGCCAGGATAGGTGATCTGATAAAGGGATGGGTGAGATTTTTGAGTTTGTCAGAAAGTAGACTATGGAGGAATAGGAATATTTATGGAAGAATGATAGCAGACATGATAACAACTCTATGGGCAGAATAAAAATGGAAATGATTAATGATAAAACACTTACCAATGTTGCAGGTCTAATGGTTGGGTGGTGATGATGATCGGTTGGTGGGATGGAGCTTAATGCAATACTGATGCCTCCCGGAATGTCACCATGAGTGCAATGCTTCTGGATCTATCCTACTACTGGCTATGGATATTTGGATGCATGAAAAGACTCTGGTTCTGCTTACATGCAACTCTCTTCTCATCTCCTTGATTTCAGAATGAGCCAACCCAAAAACAAGGTTACTAAGGTGAATAAATGGTAACCGATGATGGTTTCGAGTTGACTGGCATAAGTTTAGGGGTGACTGGCATCGGTTAAGGCAGGATTCCCTAGGTTTACTAAAAATGGCAGATCTCTTTGATTTCTTGGGCTAGGTTGGTTTATTCTCGCAAATCATAATGGAAGCTTCCCTTCTAATGAGCAGGAATGTGGTTAGATAAATATTAGGCATGTGCTTTTAGGGTTAGAACTAAGTCTTAGCTCATTAAGGAAATTGGGATCAGGTCTTAGTTAATTATGGAAACATGTCAAGAATAGGTCTAGGGTGAGGTGGATAGGTGAGGTGTCTAGGTGAGGTGGAGAGGTGAGGTGGAAATTTAGCTTAATCAAAATAATTAAGTAATGAATGTTGTGAGACGGGTATTAATTTAATTAAGTTAATTAAATTAATATTAATGTGAGGTGGAAGGGGTCATGGTTAGGTAAATATGTTTGATTTGGTTATTCGACGGGGGGCCAAGAGGGAGTGTGAACCCAATCTTGGTGTCTACATTTTGCCCATTTTTGTTGTGTAGCTTATATTGGTAAGCGACGCTGACAAAAATAAGATGTGGTTGCCCCATGTGTGGGTGAAGGTGATGTTTCCCCAAGCATGTGGGTGAAGGTAACCCCCCTCAAACTAGGAACTGATTAGGTGAAAGAAGGAAGCGGTGAGAGGTTTGATAAAAATGAGGAGGTGGGTGGTTTGAGAAAATAGGGTTAGGTGTAAAGAAGGTGATGTTCGAGGGTATGGTGATTGTAAGAGGTAAGAGTGGGTGATTAGGTAAAGTATTCAAATGTACGCATACATGTTGTGAAATGTCCATGAGATAACAAGGGTTTCTCAACATAAAAATTGTACATTAGCTAGGGTCATAAAGGCCATCCAAACTAGGGTTGTTGAAGGTCTAGTATCCAGGTTAAAGGATATGGTCCGGGAACTCAACGAGGTAAGATGTAGGAATACGTGTAGGTGTGGTTCCTGGGTACATCCAAAAGGTTAAAAGGTCAAGGTTTATTTGGATAAGGTTCACGTCCGTAGGCATGGTAAGGCTATTAGGTTTATGCAAACATAGGTACCATCATAACAAGACACAATGGGTGAGGACATGGGGATATCTACTTAATCAATGGTTAGATAGGTAGGTGTGGGGAGGGTAGGTGGAGGTAAAAACGGGTAATGGGGTAAAGGTTGAATAAGGTAAATAGGGAAATGGGCTAGGGTCAAAGGTAGTGATAGTAAAACACACGCACACGTATAAACTGTGGCATGGTACTAGGAGTGAAGAGCTTGCAAACTCTACATTGTCTAAGGTCAATAGGTTTATCCAAACAAGGTTGAAGTGATTTCTGGTATCCACAGGCATAGGATATGGTGTGGAAACACAACATAGAGGTTAGGTGCAGGAATGTTTAGGTATGTTCTGGTACACCAAAGGTTGGGTTAGGATGAACGATAACATGGATAATAGGCAAGGTAAGGTCATGGTAGGTCTAAACAAACACGAATAACTGCATTTCATAAGGTATAACGAATCACAATGAATTCACAGGTCACTAATAGTGTTCCGGGTCAAGGCACATAAGTTGTGGCACAGGAGGTTAGGTGTGGGAGAAAGGTGGTGCGGCGTAGGTAAGGCCATGGGAGGGGCAGAAATATGCCCTAAACGTAATGGTTAGGATGGGTGTAGGTAAGATGGGTGAGGTCAGGTAAGATGAGGCAATAAGGGTAGGGTCAAGGTCAAGAAGGTGGTAGGTGAAGGGTAAATTTTGGTCAAAAATGGGGAAACGGTATTAACAGGTAACCGATGCCAATCATACTGAACCGGTGATGGGCTAGGTAAACCAACCACTAGTTTGTTAGGGCACAACCAATGTCGGTTTAGGTACAACTGACCATGGCATGCTAGGGCACATGACCGATGTTGGTCTAACTATAACTGATGCCGGTTAGGTCGATGTGTGGTGTATAAAAAGTAAAAATTTGTACTTAATATGGATTCATTTGTATGTTTTGGCAAATTTGTGAATGTGACAGAGGAGCACGAGGAATTTTGTGCCTTGTTGAGAGGAACTGTACGTGGCACTATAACGAGATGAGGTGGAGAGATTCAGTTGGAGAGGAGAGCAACAGGCGATAGATGGGTCCATGAGATCAAGTTGGAGGGAGGTCGCTGGTAGAGAGGTGAGGAGGTTCATTTGTGATGATAGCGGAGGTAGGATAGGGTTCGAGTGGACCACCAGCATGCAGCGTTCAGATGTGCCACCGTGTACAGATGGAGACGTCGATGACGAGGTAAGATCTAATCCCTTTCATTGTTATGGTAGGTAGATTAGTGAAGAAGGAAATCGGGTTAGAGGAAAATAGAGGTAAGGAGGTTAAAAGGTAAATTTGAAATTAGTGGTGAAAATGGGTGAAAGAGGGGGTGGAGAAAGGTCATAGGTAGGGGGAATGATGGGTTGGGGAGGAACTTCAGGGGGGATTTAGGTAGGAATGGGTACGTTCGGGAGTGTAAAATGGTGAAAGAAATGTGGGGTAATAGGAATATTGGGTGTCACAAATTTGAGTGTGGGCGCACGTAATAGTGATCGATTGTTTGTCAAGGGTATGGTCAATGTCGGTCTGGTGTGCATCCAGACTTCAGTCACAGTATGAGGTGAACCGATGCTAGATTATAATGTGACCGGTGATCGGTCAGTACGTAAACTAGTGTCGGTCATTATTTGGATAAAATTGGACAAATATTGAGGTAGGGTGGGTAGGTGAGATAGGTAATGGTATAAGAAGATGTTGTGGACGGAAAATAACATGTGTGAGAGTTTCAAATAGTTATGGTGGAACGGTAATTGGTTAGGGTTGGGGTGGGTAGATAGGACATGGTATGAGAGGGTAAGATGCGAGGGGGGAAGAGGTAGAGTAATACGTATAGGTGAGGTGTCAAGGGTGATTACGGGTATGATCAACGTGTATTAATGTGATTGTTTGTTAGATGCATGTGCCAGGGACCAGTTATGGATGTGGGATAGTGTACCCTCCCTCTGCTCGTGGAGGTATGAGGGAGTACGATAACGTGATTATTGGTACGTCATGTTACAGAGGTTAGGCTTGATTGGGGTCAAACGCTACCGGTACATAGTCTGGGAGCTGATTTTGATGTTTTCACTCTCATTGACAAATGGAGACTCAGTGACCAATATCTTCCATATGCTGATGGGTGAGATCATAATCACCCTAGATGATGTGTACAGAATCATGCGATTATTGATAGTGGGGATGTAGGTGTATTATATATCCTCAGAGGAATCTAAGGAGTTGATGCTGACCGTGTTTGGCGAGGGGATGGTAGAGTTGAGGTTCCATAGTGCCAGTATGAGATACAGTGATATGTACCGGGCCCATCTCAGAGGAGATGAGGCTGGTAGTGTTGCTAAGGGAGTCAGTTATGTTCTTTTGCACTACCGGATGCTGGAGGGTGGGAGATTCCCATGATTATTGATGAGTGGTTCTTCACATGACATGGTGGAGGATAGGACCCATTTTACATGGGCACCTGACATCCCCGGTACAGTTATACAAATAGTTATGGGCCTATGGGAGCTACAGAGGTTCAACATGTGTTTTACTTTCTTACTACATTGTTGGGCATATGAGCACATCATGTGTGTGTGTGCCCAGTTTGTAATCCCCGTCCGGATGCATTTGAGGCAGGTTTTGTTCTGAGTGGGCTTAGGCGATGGGTACTTATTGTTTGAGAGCGTCGAGCTATCAGTGCTATACACAATGTAGCTTATTATAGGCATTTGCTAGAGGGGTTATCTGACTTGGACATCATGTGGAGGCCATATGTCGGTTTCCCATCATATGGGCAGATGGCCGAGGAGATACAGGAGATACAACTACTCTGATGGATAGACGGGCACCTGTGCAGGAGAGCACAAGATGATACTCGTAGATAGGGTCAGATGGCAGTTCGGGCTACTTCAGGATATACCCCCACCCTTCCCTCAGTATAGGAGGGATGACGTGGAGATGCTTCTGCCTCTACCACAGCCGACAGTGCCGACATGGTAAGAGGAGAAAGTGGTAGACCATTGGATTGATGATGCCGGAGTTACTGATAGATACAGACAGTGGTGGGTTCCACATTTACGAGTAGTACCACTGAGGCTGGGGTAGCCAAATTCAAACACCATCACAGCGCATGAGGGATTCACTCTACATGGGCAGGTGGCTACCCTGATTACACATTTGGGGATAGTGCAAGGGTATTTGACATGCTTCAGAGGCACATGTTTCCATTTTGCAAGTACAAGTGGCCACTTTACAGGCCCAGGTAGCGCATGGATAGGCACCTGCACAGGGTGGAGATAGGGATGGGGTACATGTGGCCACCCTTCAGGTGTATGTTATAGGTTTGTAGGGCCAGTTGCCCACTACACATGTGCATGTTTTGGCCCTTCATGCCCAGATATAGGTAGGGGTGGGACAGGGTTCCTCAGGATAGGCACAAGCATAGGGACAAGGTCCCTCTTTACATGTACCAGTGGGACAAGGTCCCGAGAGATAGGTACAGGGGCCGAGGTTGAGACCACCACAGATAGTACCTATAGGAAAGCAGGGATGCCTTATGCGACATAAGGTCCCTTTCAAGATCAGTTGATGGCCACAGGGGTATCCTATGGAGAGTATAGAGCATAATAGGCCTCGAGTGAGAGGACTAGGTCGTGCACCCATAGTGTGGAGAGAACAAGAGGTCATCAAGCCTCGAGACAGGATCAGGGCAAGGCCACCAGTTCACGGAGGCAAGCCCTAGGTGAGGTACCAGCAGAGATTAGGCCAGGACCCATGTTGGGCGGTGAGATGCTAGCGGGACGCCGCATGGTAGTGGAGGAGGAGACATGTGAGACCGATATGGAGGATATCTAGCAAGGTGATGTCTGATAGCTGTATGTACTGTTGTTGCAAATCAGCAGCACCCCTATATGCAAATCAAGGTTCTAAATGATGTTTAGAGCATCCAGTGTGATTGCACAACATGGAAACCTCTCTCCAAGTGTGGGACTTGTGAAAATGAGAGAGGAATCTCCAGAATAGAGGCTGGTTCCTCAAACTCCTCTGATTTAGATCTATATTTTACACAACTACAGAGGTTCTAATCCTAATTCTACCCTAGATTGCAAGGAGACAGGGATAAAAATGCAAAAATGAAACTAAACTAAAGATGGTGATGCACCAAAAGGAGTGGTGAAACATTTTTTGCCATGTAAATAGACACAAATTCATGAAATGCAACAAGGGAAAACATACACAAGCTGATAGATGTAATTAGAGGTCTTAAAATGAAGTAAAACAATACAAACAGAGGACTGAAAGCATTCACAGAGTTTGCACTGTCAATTCCATGTAAAAATCTCTTGCATTCCACCATCAAAGAGGTATAAACCTGTTACAAACTGTGAAAAAGGTCTGATTCTTACAACTATCACTTGCTGGAGGTGAAAGAAGAAGTTTGCAATGCCAAAAAGTGTTCAACCATGAAGAAATGAGCCAAATCTGGCTTTTACAGTGCATGGGTCGAGCCCAGGAGAGAGAAAACGTAAAAAATGTGGGAGCCCATTCCTCATTGATGGAAAATGCATTAAAACAGCATGGAGGACCTTACAAACCCATACCCTGTCATTTTTGACCATATTGGAGAAGAATGCGACCCATTCTGTATTAAATTTGGTTGTTGAAATGTCATTTCTGGCCATGGACATGTACCAGAACCGTTTTTGAATTTTCTCTCTCCAAACTGAACCAAAATTAGAAATTGACCATGGAATCATGTAGAGAATTTTAACAGATTTCCAATGATATAAAGAACGTGAAAATCTGAGCTCTGGATCAAAAGATATGATCGTTTGAAGATTTAGGGCAAAAACGGCCCAAAAACGGATCGGCGGGAATTTTTTTCAAATTTTACCTCTTTTTTGTCTTTGGAAATTTTTTCAAAAATTCCCCACGCTCCACTGGTCAGATGCCACGTGGCAAGCTCTGATTCATCACGCAATTCTCTCTCCTTTCTTCTCCGTGGGTTTTTCTTTGAAAATTTGACCTTTTTATACTTTGGGAAAATTTCCCATTTTCTCCCCGTGCCCCTTTGATCCACGAATGGACACGTGGAAACTACATTAAAAACTAGCCATTGGACGACATTTCGGCTATGCGGGATGGCCAACCATGTTTTTTTGGCCTTGTGAAACAAAGTTTTACAAAAAACTTTGCCACGCAAGGAGCGTTGCAAAAATTTCCAATTTGCCTCCGACCCCCGAACTCCTCTGCCACGTGGCAGCTTCCTATTGGCTGCGGGCCTCAAATGGGAAAATTTTCCACAAAAACTCCACCAAGCCATAACTTGAAAAATATAAGGAGTTAGGAGGCAAAATTTACCTTTCTGGAAAGCTGAGAGAGAGCTCTATCTGATGGTGCCATTTCCAGAAAGCCTTGAGTGCCTTAAAATCAAAAAATGTGGACTGAGGCACAAGAGAGGCAAGAACACAAGGAGTTAGCCACAAAAATGAGCTGGGGCACATTTTGGATAACAATTTTGGCGACTCAGAGGGGTCATCTGCCTGCTAGATGAAAGTACCAGTAGCCTGAAGTAGTCCATTGGGCATGGAGCCATCAAATATTCTGTTTAGAACCCCAACTGACTTAGAATGTGCAAGGAGGAAGATGGAATATCACATGATGGAAGCAAGGACTGCAAAACATCTCCAGGGACAGCAAGCTGTGCCAAAGCACTTAGGGAAAGCAAAACTAACCTACAACAAAACAATGTGCAAAGCACTTGGAGGAATGAAAATCTAATCTAATATTTACAAGGTGGTAAATTTCCCTCTAGAAGCAATGCTTGAGATAGATTCCATTGACTGGAATCTGCAGTTCTTCACCATCCAATGAGGCCAATTGGAAAGCATTGTTGTTCTTGCACTTCGTGACCATGTATGGGCCACTCCAAATGGCATCAAATTTTGAATGCCTTCCCGGTTTTGCTCTATCCACATCCCATTTCAACACTAGATCTCCAACCTAAAAAGATCTATCCTTGGCCTTCCTATCAAAGGTCTTTTTGATCAAAGCTTGATCCTTTTCCATTGCTTGGGATGCCTGATTTCTGACCTCCTGCAGCTCCATCAACTCTGCATATCTCACCTCCATGGGCTCAAACTCTAGCAACTCTAATTGCTTCATGAGTTCCAATGTTGGCAACTCAAGTGACATGGGCAAGATTACCTCTCTTCCATAGACAAGTTTGAATGGAGAGTTACCTGTGGATCTCTTGGGAGTTATCCTATCAGCCCATAAGGCTGATTTCAGTTTGGTATGCCAAGACCTCTGATTCTCATCAAGAGTCCTCCTAATGATCCTCAACAAGTTCTTGTTTGTAGACTCGGCCTGGCCATTACCTTGAGGGTAATAGTTTGATGAAGTGCTTAGGTAGATCCCGTTCTTGACAGCCCACTCAGTCACCTTGGATCCAATGAATGCCAATGCATTATCTGAGATTATTGTAGCAGGTATACCAAATCTGGTCGCTATCCCCTCATAAAAGTCTAAGATGCTAGACTCATTTGCTTCTTTGAGTGCTACTGCTTCAGTCCATTTGGTGAAGTAGTCCGTGGCTGTCAAAATCCATTTGTGCCCTTGACTTGAATTGGGATTAATGACTCCAATGAAGTCCAAACCCCATTGCATGAATGGCTGGTCAACTGAGATTGGATGCAATGGAAGGGCAGCAAGTCTCTCTTTTCCTGTGAAGAATGCACAATTCTTACACCTCTTAATCCATGCATAGCAATCACTGAAAATTTTAGGCCAATAATAACCAGCCTTCATGATTTTTAGAGCTGTCACTCTTGGTGCAAAATGACCACCAGCTGGTCCACCATGGAACTCTTCCAACACCCTATGAATCTGATTTGTGCTAATGCATCTCAGCAGCACTCCATTCACATCTTTCTTGAACAAAACTCCATCAACAATGGCATATGGGACAACCTGCAATCTGAAGTGTCTTCTTTGGGTCTTGTTCATCTTCGGGGGGCATAGGCCTGTGCTTAGGAAGTGTATAATACCTTGGGTCCAGCAAGGAGTGGGGGCATCATTGTCTTCTTCTTGATTGCCACTTGGCTCATGGCTGTCCTGGACTGTCAAAATAGCCTCTTCTTCATTGCATACTTCTTTTTGCTTCCCCAAAACTAGCTGCTCACACAATCCTTTCCCTCTTACCAGCTTGGTGATCTTGATCTCAATGTCATACTCCATGACACAAGTGATCCAACCTGCCCTTTTCTTGTTCAAATCTTTGTTGAGGAGGAAGTCCTTAACCCCAGCATGTGAGACCAGCAACTGGACCTTGTTGTTCGAGACTAAATGCTTGAATTTCTTCAAGCTTCTGATTACTTCCAGCACATGCTTCTCAATAAAAGAGTACTTCACCTCATAGTCATCTAGGCTCTGGATGAAGAAGGCAATTGGCTGCTCATCATTATCCTTGTTCTGCTGTACCAAAATGGCAGAAATAGTGTCATTACCTCCAAATGCATAGAGGATGAAATCCTTGGAGAAGTCCGGGTTGATGAGAGTTGGTGCTTGAGAAATGGCTTCTTTGATTGCTTCAAAACTCTCCTTGCCTTCTGCTGTCCACTTGAAAGCCATGCTCTTCTTTAACATTTTGGTGATGGGCTTGACAAGGGCTGCAAAATCTGGGACAAACCTCCGAACAAAGTTTATCCTCCCCAAGAAACTCTGAAGGGCTTTCTTGTGGCTTGGCAATGGTAGTGCTTTTATGGCTTCAACCCTCTCTGGATCAATTGCTAATCCTTCTTTGGAGACAATATGGCCAAGGAGCTTTCCTTCATGTGCAAGAAAGATACACTTTCTAGGATTTAAAGACACTCCAAATCTCCTGCACCTCATGAAAACTTGTCTCAAATGAGAGAGGTGGTCTGCTGCATTTTTGGAAAAAATAGTGATATCATCAAGGTAAATCAGCACCATGTTGTTAATCAAACCTTTGAACGCCATGTCCATTGCCCTTTGGAAGGTAGCACCAGCATTGGACAGCCCAAATGGCATTTTCCTGTATGCAAAAGTTCCCCATTTGGTTGTGAAGGCTGTCTTGAACTGGTCTTCCTCCTTCACCATAATCTGATTGTAGCCTGAGTAGCCATCAAGTAGTGAAAACCTCTCAGAGCCAGCCACAACTTGCAGGATTTGCTCCATGGAAGGGAGTGGGTAATGGTCCTTGAGAGATGCTCTATTTAAGTCTCTGAAATCAACACACAATCTGATCTCCCCACTCTTCTTTCTGACTAGAACCAAGTTGGCAACCCAACTAGAATGCTTGATTGGGAATATGATTCTTGACTCAATCAGCTTGTCCAATTCTTTCCTCATGAGAGGCTCCATGTGTGGATTGACTGGTCTTTGTTTCTGCCTGACAGGCTTAGTATTTGGATCCAATTCAATGGTATGCTGAGCTAAGTTGGGATTGAAACCTTTCAAATCTTCGTAGCTCCAAGAAAACACATCTGGGAATTCTTGACACAGCTGCATGAATTCATACCTTTCTTGTTCAGTTGTCATCTTTCCAATTTGCAATGGTTTGTTCTCTTCTACCAAGATGGATACTGAATCCTCTCTCTTGACCTAAATGTTTGCTTTCTCCTTTCTAAAATGATCATTGGGATTAAAAATGGACTCCAAAGTGATAAGTCCCTTGGGCAGCTTGTTAGTTCTCAGCTGTACCACCTGGTCACCATACTGCTGTTCCAACTTTTCTTGATTCTTAGCTGAGAACTCAGCTTCTTCTTGCAAGAAATGGATGATTTGCTGGTCATTCTCAAACACTTGCCAACTGACATTGTTATCTGGCACTGAAGGCCTCACAATCACGTGGATGTTTGGCTGTACCTTGTCTTTTTGAATGCTTTCCACAATGTCAAAGGCTGCCCCTACTGCTGCAAGCCTGTCAGTAGCTTGATTCTCTTTCCTAGGAATGGATTTGATGCCAAAACCCTCAAAATATTCCATGAGGTCCCACACCCTGTTCTTGTAGCACCTGAGTAGATCATTCTTGGCAGCATGTTGTCCCTTGACCTGATTTACAATCAATTCACTGTCACCAAAGACTTGCAAGTTCTTTATTTTCTTCTGGATTTCCCAATGCATCCCTTGCACCAAGGCTTCATATTTAGCAGTGTTATTGGAGCATGTAAACTAAAATCTAAAAGTTGAATAGTACTTTACTCCTTGAGGTGAAACAAGCATGGCTCCACCTCCTGCACCTTGTCTACTCCTTGATCCATCAAAAAATAACTGCCATACCTCATTGTCATCTTCATGGTTTGGCTTGGTGATGCTAGGAATAGGCTGTTTTTCTTTGTGTATGCAATAGACCCCTAGCTCATATTCTTTCACTTCTTGATAAGGATCAAAATCATGTACCTTGTTTTCCCATTCATCAAGAGTTAGATCCGGGATGCTTCCAACCTTGGTGTCAGCTTCATCGGTGCTAGGGTGGTCTTCTTGATCAAATGCTGAACAATTGGCGTTGATCTGACTTGGAGTGTAAGACTCAATGTGGAAGTTTGCAATAGGTTCAGACCTGATTGTAGCCTTAGTTCCATACCTCGTTCTGAACAACATGTGTGACCAATCAGCAGAAAAATATCTCCCAATCTTGGCTGTGAAGTCCCTTGACAAGCATAGGGAAAAGAGTGGTGGAAGGTCTATAACTGATACATCTTGTAAAACAATAACATTTAGACATGCATGTAAGGTAAGACTCAAGTTTCTAATCACCCCAACTGTTGTTACTGCTGCACTACCCCTTTGGATATGGTTTCATACTGGAGCCCTATCTGATCAGCTATTTGTTTAGGCATCACTGAGCTACTTGCCCCAGAATCTATCATGCAATTGTGCACTAACTAATTTCCAATGATTAATGAAACATAGAAAGGAGGGGGCTTCAACATTTTACCTTGCTGTCCTCCATGATTTCCCTTAGGCTGGGCAGCATTTGTGAGCACTTTCTCTTGCATCTGAACTTGCTGATTCGAAGTTGGTCAGTCCTTCATGGTAGCTTGTAACAAGTCTCTTTGGCCTGGGATAGATAGGGATTCCCACATTGATATATGAACATTTGTCTTCTTCATCTGATCAATGATACTGAATGGTGATGAAGGATCTCTTTGTTGTCCCTTTGCTTGTACATTCACTCCTTGCACGTGGGCAGCAATAACTGGTATTTGAGTTGGTCTAGGAGATGTTCTTGGCTGCCCTTGTGCATTTGAAATTGGATTTTGCTTGCCAAACATTTGTGGAGCCATGGAAGGTTGTGGATTGGTTGGAGCTAATGGCTGTTCTTCACCCAAATTCCTTCTTTTTGACCTTGTGTTGGCTGCAACACCTTGAGAAACTGCTTTATTCATGCCACAAAAATCTTTTGCTTGTCAGTTTACCAATGTGGTGTCATTTGGGGATGATTGTTGTTGGAATGCTTCTTGTTGTTGGTTGTTTCCTTGACTGCCTTCACCCTCCACACTAGTAGTTGTTACCATTAATGCTTGATTCAAAGCACCATTGAAGCACATAGATTGGTTATGAGGTTCATTGTATGGAAAACACCAATCATACTCTTGAGCAACATTGTTTTGTGTTGGCACCAATGCCTTAGAGGCAGATATGGCATTAGGATTATAGGGCTGAAATGGTCTATTGGCAGGAGGCCTTGTTTGATTTACATTTGCATCTGGATTAGGAGGTCTTTGTGGTTGGTATGGCTTCCTGTTAGGCTGAGCTTGGGGCTGGTAAGAAGGTCTAAAACCTTGGGCTTGTTGCCTTTTGAGAGTAACCAGCTCATTGCCTAGGTTTTGCAATTGCTTCATGACTTCTTGAAGCTCATTTAGGGCACTTGGAGATGAAGTAGAAGCTCCATTTGAACTCTGATTTCTAGGAGTGGGAGAAGGAGCCAAATTAGGTGCTTGATTGGTATTTGGACTCTCTAAACTTGGAAACAATGGCATGGGAGGTCTAGGGGCTAGTTTTCCAGCTTGGATCAAACAATTTTCAGCCCTAATGGCAATGCTATAAGCCATAGGGATAGTTATGCCTCCCATGGACTAAATCAACATAGAAATATCAGAATTTAGAGCTTTGAGATAATAGAGAAAAGCACCTTCTGCTGTTGGCCTAACTGCCACTGGAATTCTCTCCCAAGTCTTTTGAAATCTGAAGTTGAAATTGGTCAGCTGTTCATTGGGAGCTCTCTTGATGGTTGTCAGCTGCTCCAAAAGAGACAAGTTGTCTCCCTTCTCTTGAAGTGCTATACACAGCTGATTCCAATTTCTGATAGAACTAGCTCCAAGGCTTCTAAACCATTGCAATGCTTTACCCTTGAATGAATATGCCAGCAACTTGACAGCCACTTGTATCTCATTGATTTCATGAATTGCACAAAGGTTAGCAATATCCTTAACATGATCACCTAGAGTAGTCTGATTTTCTCCAGTGAAGTAGGGAATGTTCTTCAAGGCTGCAATTGGAATTGGATGTTGTGCATTGAGGGCAAGTGGGCTACTGCCTGTGAAGTTGACATAGGGGTTGTTTTGTGCCATTCTAATTGGTCTTAAAACTCTTGTTGACTGAATGAAAGGCCTACCAGGTGGAGGAGTTGAGAGAGTTATGTTTGGTGGATATGGAAACCTTTGAATCCTTCTTCCTCTTTGTCGTCTTCTTAGAGATAACTGCAGGTATTCAAACAACACTTCTTCTTCTCCAACTCTTGACCTTGTGGTGATTCTTCTCATGAGTTTTCAGGCCTGCACCGCTGAAACAAGTTGATTCTTCCCCTTGGAGTTTCCAGATACGCAAATTATAGCTCTTTTCAAGCAAGAAAATTGCAGCAGATGCACATCTACTTTGCTGCAATAAAAATGAGACCTCTAAGGTCCCACCGGGCATGCCAAAACTATTGTTGCAAATCAGCAGCACCCCTGGATGTAAATCAAGGTTCTAAATGATGTTTAGAGCATCCAGTGTGATTGGACAACATGGAAACCTCTTTCCAAGTGTGGGACTTGTGAAAATGAGAGAGGAATCTCCAGAATAGAGGTTGGTTCCTCAAACTCCTCTGATTTAGATCTATATTTTGCACAACTACAGAGGTTCTAATCCTAATTCTACACCGGATTGCAAGGAGACAAGGATAAAAATGTAAAAATGAAACTAAACTAAAGATGGTGATGCACCAAAAGGAGTGGTGAAACATTTTTTACCATGTAAATAGACACAAATTCATGAAATGCAACAAGAGAAAACATACACAAGTTGATAGATGTAATTAGAGGTCTTAAAATGAAGTAAAACAATACAAACAGAGGACTGAAAGCATTCATAGAGTTTGCACTATCAATTCCATGTAAAAATCTCTTGCATTCCACCATCAAAGAGGTATAAACCTGTTACAAATTGTGAAAAAGGTCTGATTCTTACAACTATCACTTGCTGGAGGTGAAAGAAGAATTTTGCAATGCCAAAAAGTGTTCAACCATGAAGAAATGAGCCAAATCTGGCTTTTACAGTGCATGGGTCGAGCCTAGGAGAGAGAAAACGTAAATAACATGGGAGCCCATTCCTCATTGATGGAAAATGTATTAAAACAGCATGGAGGACCTTATAGACCCATACCCTGTCATTTTTGACCATATTGGAGAAGAATATGACCCATTCTGTATTAAATTTGGTTGTTGAAATGTCATTTCTGGCCATGGACACGTACCAGAACCGTTTTTGAATTTTATCTCTCCAAACCAAACCAAAATTAGAAATTGACCATGGAATCATGTAGAAAATTTTAACAGCTTTTCAATGATATAAAGAACGTGAAAATCTGAGCTCTGGATCAAAAGATATGATCATTGCGAAATTCTCTCTCCTTTCTTCTCCGCGGGTTTTTCTTTGAAAATTTCCCATTTTCTCCCCACGCCCCTTTGATCCACGAAGACACGTGGCTCACTACCATTGGACGCGGGCTATGCGGGCTGGTTTTGGCCTTTGAAACTTTTACAAAAACTTAGCAAAAATTTCCAATTTGCCTCCGACCCCCGAACTCCTCTGCCACGTGGCAGCTTCCTATTGGCTGCGGGCCTCGAATGGGAAAATTTTCCACAAAAACTCCGCCGAGCCATAACTTGAAAAATATAAGGAGTTAGGAGGAAAACTTTAGCTTTCTGGAAAGCTGAGAGAGAGCTATATCTAATGGTGCCATTTCCAGAAAGCCTTGAGTGACTTAAAATAAAAAAAAGTGGACTGAGGCACATGAGAGGAAAGAACACAAGGAGTTAGCCACAAAAAATGAGCTGGGGCACATTTTAGATAACATGTACCTCCTGTTTTGTATATTTGTTTATTTTTGATATATACCAACCTGCATGTCGAAGAGAGTGAGGATGTATATGATATTTTTTGTTATTTTTGATCATATATTGGCCTGCGTGCCGAAGATGGTGCGATTTTATATGAGAATTTTTATTATTTTTTATCATATACCAGGCTACATGCCGAAGATGGTGAGGTTGTATATGAGAGGTTGTTTGAGATACTAGTATCTATTTATATCCATATACACATGTATGTAGACATATACTTTTTTATTTATAACTGATGGTATTTATAACCTGGATGGGGTTATTGATTTTAATTTATGTTATTATGTGTGTACGTGATGGAAACTATGTGGATTAGGCATGATGGAGTCAGGTCGATTTAGGCATGATTGAGTCAGGTTGGTTTAGGTATGTTTGAGTCAGGTTGATGTAGGCATGGTGGAGTTAGGTCAGTTTAGACATGATTGAGTCAGGTTGATTTAGGTATGATGGAGGTAGGTCGGTTTATGTATGATTAAGTCAGTTTGATTTAGGCATGGTGGAGTCAGGTTTTATGGTTGATTAAATTTTTACTTCATTAATTTATGTAATTAATGATGGGATGGATCGTGTTAAGATGAATTATAGGAAAATGTATGATTATGGTAAAGGAATGTAGACGTGATGAAATGAATGTATGAGTTATGAGGGTGAAGATGTTTAGCAATTGTTGTTTGTTTAGTTTAATTTCCAGTTCTTGATATATAATGGAAACTAAATAGGGTAGAATGTGAATAGGAAAGTGAAAGGGGGATTTGATTAGGGTAAATAGTGGCCGAGATAACCTCTAAGGGCACCATGCCCTTGAAGTGTTGTTTACATAGTCCTGGCGAAAAGGGACCTCAGGATGATGTAGTTCTCCCATAAGATAGGGAAGATTATGATGAAGTAGAGGAATGGGTTGGTAGGTGTTAGACACAAGTGAATGTAGGTCATAGGCATGGTTGAGTTCAAGTCATAGGCATGGTTGAGTTCAAGTCATAGGCATGATTGATTTGTTTTAAATACAAGTGTCGATGAGTTGGTCCTATTATAAGAGAATCAACAGGTGATGAAGAAGGTAGAAAGGTAAGAGGTGGAAAAAAAACTCCTTAATTGATAAGAACCCTAGTGAGTCTACCATACCCTAGATGGGCTTATGAACATAAGACCCTACATGCCTTGCATAATGGACTATTCTAAGGGTGAAGAAAAGTCACGCGATCACAAAATGTCATGGTTGCGGTGAGTCCCTTGAGTAGAGAGAGAGTTAGGATAATAAGATAAATGAGGTGAGAATGGGTGGTTTAGCGTAAATTAGTGTATGACATGATGTTTTTCTTAGCAAGAAACCCAAGATCAAAAATAGGAAAGTCCATGATGAAAATTTCATCTATTTATTCATTTCTTTGTTTTTAATAGATTGATCGATGCGGGAAGTCTATATGAGATGGGTATATTATCTCATTAAGGTCTTCGTGAAGCTAATTGATGCGGGAAGATTCTAGATATTTATTATATTTTTTTAATGACATTATATAGTTGTCCTTCAAGGGAGCAGTCTATTTATAGTGGTGGAATTTAGAGCGAAGAGATGTCCCTTTTGAGGGAGTCATCATTTGCTAGAAGTTTGACTCAAGGAGTTATATCCCTTTTTGTTTTTTTGGACGTTTATGTCATGGACAAGACTATAGAGGAAGATTAAGTTCTTGTTTAGAAGATAAGTCTGTAACACACAAAGATTAACTATGAAAGATGTGGTTTTGAGTGATGAATGACCGTGGGATTCCATCTTGAAGAAGATGAAAATTATCCATGAGAATCATGCTATGAGCAGAGCCGTGGTACTCATATTGAAGATAAGGCTGAAAGGTGACGGGAATCACATGGCTCTTTTTGAGTTGTGGATCCTTAAAAAAGGGTAATATAGAAGGTGAAAAATGCTCAAGGGATGATCGATCAACTGATAGAAAGTGGTATAGAACTTGATGTCAACAATAAAATGATCGAAGATGCAAGGCATTAAGGGGCTCAGGTTCAGGTTAACCTTCGAGGGAAGACAAACAACAAGCACCTGATTCATAGAAATGGGTAACGATATAGGGTCTGAGCCAATTAGGAGCAAATTTACCCTGTTTAGTTTTCTCCTCTTTAGTTACATGTTGATCTTCCTTTAGGATGAGGTCACTGACCTGAAAGGCTCGTTTGTGAACACATTTTTCATAGGCAGATTTGATACATTTTTGGTAGATTTGGAGATGGTCAAGAGCATTGAGACGATGTTCATCTAATAACTCAAGTTGCGCTAAACGATCTTGGTGAAAGTTATCGTCGTTGAGCATGTCTTGTAGTGAGATGTAGAGAGATGGAATATGGACTTTGAGAGGTAAGACAACCTCAGTACTATAGACCAGAGAAAACGGTGTGGAAGAAGTTGAAGTTTGAATACTAGTGTAATAATCCCACAAGATGAAAGTAAAGTGTGTATGAAAATCCTTTCTAGTATCATTGACTACCTTTATAAGAATTTTGTTCAAGGTTTTATTGGTTTATTCAGCTTGACCATTGGTTTGCAGGTAATAAGGTGATGAGAAACTAAGTTGAATTCCAAAATCATCGCAAAGCTTTCGTAGGGTTTTGTTTTTGAATTGCGTCCCTTTATCAGTGATGAGACGGTGGGGAACACCAAAGTGATTAATTATGTGATGGTTGACGAGCTCACATATTTTCTTAGCTTTTGTAGAAATTAGGGAAATGGCCCCTACCCATTTAGTGTAATATTCAGTAGCGGTTATGATCCATTGGTGGCGTTGTGAAGAATGGGGG
This sequence comes from Taxus chinensis, assembly GCA_019776745.2. Lineage (NCBI taxonomy): Eukaryota > Viridiplantae > Streptophyta > Pinopsida > Cupressales > Taxaceae > Taxus > Taxus chinensis. Next base: position 208,064,539 of record CM034146.1, read on the forward strand.
TTGATCTCACTGAAAAGATACAAACCCCATTGAGAGAAAGGCCAAAGGTCTCGTACAACCTGTAAGGCATGAATAGGTGTGTGGTGGAGATTAGCATGTTGCTGACATTTCACGCAACATTTGACATAATCATAATAGTCACGGTTTAGGGTTGGCCAATAATATCCTAGGCAAAGAATGTGTTTTGTGATAGCTAAACCACTGAAGTGACCTCCACAAATTCCATCATGGACTTCTTTAATGGTGTAGGGAGTTTTAGAGCTTGTAAGGCATCGTAAGAGAATGTCATTGAAACCGCGATTATAAAGGAGGTCACCTATGATGACATAACAAGAGACACTTGTAAGAAAATCACGTTGTCCATTACGAGTGAGATTAATGGGTAAAATGGATAGGGAAAGATAATCTGCATATTTCTTATACCAAAGGTCACATGGGTCAGGGGTAATAGTTCCGATGGAGTAGAACTCATGAGGTAAATAAGAGGGTGATTGTAGCCTGTGTATTGTGACAAAGATTTTAGAGTCAGCGGGTGAATCAGGTATTTGAGAAGCCAAGCAGGCCATGGTGTCCACTTTTTTTTTTGTAGATCGTGGGGTGGTTTGGAGTGCGTAACAATCTAAGGTGGTCAAAAGTATGTCTACGTAATGCTTATACTTTTGAAGGATATCATTACGACACTGGTATATACCATTGACTTGGTTAATGACTAACTAAGAATCACCAAAGATATTGATTGTCTTAACATCTAAGGCATAAGCAGCCTAGAGACCCAATATGAGTGCTTCGTATTCAACAATATTTTGTGTACAATCAATATCAAGTTTGAAAGACAAAGGTATAGGTTCACCATCAAGAGGAATGAGGATAACACCAGCCCTACCCTCATGCTGACAATTGGATCTATCGAAGAATAATGTCATTTGGTAAGTGGGTTTGTCTAGGGAAGGGGTAGCTATAGACTCATTTGGGAAATCAAAGTCAGATGGTTGATTCCTAGAAATAGGTGTGTCAACTAGTTAATCAGTGATAGCCTAACACTTGATTGACTTTTGATGAATGAATTCAAGGTCGAGGTCAGTAAGAAGCATAATCCAACGTGTGACACATTGATGTTGATAGCGTTTGGTGTACATATAGTGTAGTGGGTCAGTATTACTAATGACGAAGGTTTTGTGATTGAGTAGGTAATGGTGGAGTTTGGTGGTGACAAAAACTAAGGCTAAGTAGAGTTTTTCAGCATGGGTATATCTAGTTTCGTAGTCTATAAGGGTATGGCTTATGTAATAGACCACTTTCTCTCGATGTTAGTCGTCATGGTGAGCAAGCATGACACCTAAAGAATGGTTAGTAGCAAAAATATATAGGTAAAAGGGCTGATCATCCTTAGGAGGAATGAACAATGGTGGTTGAAGGAGGTATTGTTTTAAGGCTACGAAGGCTTAATGAAATTCATCATCCCATTTGAATGAAACATCTTTCTTGATAAGATGATAAAATGGTTGACAGCGATTAGAAAGCTGCAAGATAAAATGACGAATATATTACAAATTTCCTTATAGGATTTGAATTTGACGGAGATTAGTGGGTGTAGGTATTTCCAAAATAGCCTTGACTTTAGTAGGATCAACTTCAATTCCACGTAAAGAAATGATGAAACCTAGGAGTTTCCGGAAAGTACTGCAAAGACACACTTCTTAAGCTGAAAACGCACACAATACTTGATGAGACAGTCAAATATGACCTTAAGGATGGACAAATGTTCGATATGATGTTTAGATTTGGCTATAATATCATCTACGTAATATTCCAATATGCGATGCATGATGTCATGTAAGATGTAAGTCATGGCTTACTGATATGTAGCACCAACATTTTTAAGGCCAAAAGGCATGACTTGATAGCAGAAAGTCCCCCAAGGGGTGATGAAGGCGGTATTGTGTTGATCCTCTGGAGCTAGTAATATTTGATTATAACCTAAGAAACTGTCCATGAGTGATATCATTTCATGGCGGATGGTGAGATCAACTAGTTGGTCAATACTCGGTAGGGAAAAATCGTCTTTGGGACAAGCTAGGTTGAGGTCAAGGAAGTCCATGCAAATGTAGAATCCCCCTGTTTCCTTTATGAAAGGAACAATGTTAGAAATCCAATGGGGATAGTCAATGGGTAAGATGAAGGAAACTAAGAGGAGGCACTAAAGCTCTTCTTTGACCAAAATAACAATGTGAGGATACATTTTCCGCAATTTTTGTTTTATGAGTTTGGCATGAGGAATGGTTAAGATATTGTGGACCATGATTTTTGGGTCAATGTTAGAATTTGAGGATTCTAATAAATATGAATTTAATTAACTTACATATTACATAATATTACAATAAATATTTAAATAAAGATTATATCATAACATAAGTAAATAAAGAAATACTTACAGGAAATAAATAATATATGTGACACAATATTTATAGTGGAAAACCCCAATAGGGTAAAAACCACTTTGAAAATAACCTTTTACTTCAGAAAACTGATTTTACATCCAGTAAGATTGCCTCCTCCTTTGAAACCTTATTTACCAAGGGTAAAACCAAATCACTTGATTTTGCACACCTTTGATATATTTTTCGAATATATTAAATGAGGACCTAAAGTCCTTTTTATATAATGTGATCGGGTATGTCTCCCGACCCACCTTTTCAACCTAAAATGGTTGACACATACACCTATGTTTATAATATTTAATATTAGAAATATAATCATTCCATGATATTAAATATTTAACCTAAAGTATATACCTAGGTTAGCATATTTAATAATAGAAATAGAAATATTTCATATTATTAAATATTAACCTATATATTAGTGATGGACCCATATACATTAAGGGTTAGCCAAACCACTTAATCATTATGTTCCAACACTTCCCGTTAATATTAAGTGGGATAACATAACATATGCCAATACATTACCTGCCCGTGGTAAACTACATGATTTACAATCCTTAAACCATAAAGGTTTTAGGCTAGCACATCGGTTGAACGAATTACAACACCTTCATTATACTCAAATTACCTTTTGGTACAAAAGGATTTGGAATCCCAAAGATCATCCCATGATCAGTGGCTAAGTATGATTTGTGAGTTTTACATGTTCTCATGGGTTCTCTTAAAAAGGTTATTGAACCCAAACATATAGGAGCCTTTTAAACCAAGGACTTCCTTAACAATATGCTTGTACTGGATGTTAACCAGTAAACTCAATAACACTAAAGAGTTTACTGAAAACCGCCTTTAAGATATTTCTATACTTCTTTCTAAAAAATAATTCAAGGAGGTATACATGCCCGAAAGTATTTTTACACTTGCCTGAATGTCTTATTTTAAACTTACCCTAAGGTCTTTTACATATGTCCGAAGGTCTTTTTATGAAAACCAAGTTCCATTAGGAGGTGACATTGTCATGCACACTCCCCCTCAATGACAACTATAACAATCCATATTTTTCATAAAAGTGACAACTTTTCAGCACTAAGGGACTTTGTGAAGATGTCAGCAACCTTCTCTTAAGTCAACATGAACTTGAGATTTATCTCATCAATTTACACTTTCTCATGGGTGAAGCGTATATGTATCTCAATATTCTTAGTCCTCTGATGTTGAACTAGATTCTTGAACAAGAGTAATACAACTCTAACCACCACATAGAAAAATATTTTCTTTAGATTCCATATGTATCTCTACTAACAGTCATTGTATCTACATGGCTTCTTTACTTCTTCCATTGTACTTCTCTTCCTCAGTAGAAGAAATGGAGACTGTTGATTATATTTGTTGTTCCAAGTAATGGTTCCTACACCAAAAAGATTTAACACATATCCATTATATTTTATAACAAAACATCAGTATGGTTAGAATGACAAAATCTATATAAGATCACATTTTCATTCTTATTATAATGCAACACATAATTGATTGTTCCTTTCAAATATCTACAAATTCTGTTTACAAGATTTCAATGATCTTTAAAAAAGGTTCTTGTATAAACCTTGAAGTAATTCCTACTATATAGGAAATATTTGATCTAGTTATAGTTAGATAAATCAAACTATTAACTAACAACATATAGAAAATATGATCAACCTTTTTCATATGCATATTTAGGATCAATATTTAATTCAACTTCCATTGAAGTAGAAAATGGTTTACAATCAATCATTAAAACTTTTTCAATACAATGGTTGCATATTGTGTTTTGAAAAATAACAATAGAATGAAATATAGTCATAAAAATAACATAATGTGAGAGACCTAACTCATTCATTTCAAAGTACTGCTTCAATTTCTCTTTAATATTATGAATTAAATCAGAATTTTCACCAGACATAAGCAAATCATCAACATATATACATAATGATAATATGCGAGTCTTATTACTTAATGAATATATCATTGTTAAAAGAATAATTAACAAAACCTAACAGTTTAAAGAAGGAAACAATTTTTGCATACCAAGCTCTAAGAGCTTTTTTTAAATCATACAAGGATTTCTCAACTTACAAACATAGTTTTTTTATTAGTTTCTTCAAATCTTTTAGGTTGAAACATGTAAAGTTATTCTTTTAAATAGTAATTTAAAAAAATATTTTTCTCATCCATTTGGTGGATTTCCCACCCAAATTGAGTGACAATTGTAAATAAGGCCATAACAGTACTCATTTTAGCTACGGGAAATGTCTCAACATAATCAATACCGGGTATTTGAGTGAAACCTCTAGCAACAAGTCTAGCTTTATGTTTTTAATAATACTATCAGCATTATATTTTACTTTGTATATCTATCTAGACCCTATAATACTTCACAGCTTAGGTTCATACAAGGTAATTAATGCATGGTACATACGATGGCTTCTGGTCATTTTCCTAAGGTTAATAGGATTTAAAATTTCTAACATAGATTGAAATCAATTTAATTTCTTATCTAGGAAGATAAGATTTTTAGAAACATCTATAGCATCAAAATATTATCATGACCATTATTAAATCAGAATCAAAACCATAATTTAGAAACATTTAATGAAGTAACTTCAAAAAAAGAAGACAACACATGTAAAATTTTCACTAGACTATATCTAGACATTTCATATAAGCTTCGATAATTAACATGTCATAACCTTTCATGCTACAGTTTTGAATTATTCAAACTTTGAGATATAAAACAAGATGCAGAAGAGAAATCATAAAAAATATACATAAATTTTATTTGAATTCCTTCAATTATTTTACTCTTATTACTATCCTTGATATACAAAGTATCCTTCATGTATGGATTCTAGTTGTTTCCATACCTCTTTTGGATGTTCAATATTACAATTGTGTAGAAGGTACTCATTGTTCACATTTTGTAGAATCATAGAAAGAGACTCCTACATTCGTTGTAATAATGTATTCATGTTATGTACAGTTGTTTGATAACCGATGGGAGCAACTTCAAATCTAGAAATAGTCATCTAGATTTTTTCGCCATAAATTTTATTTTGACCCAAATGTTGTAGTTGGTTTCATTCAGGATTTGGGTTTTGTCAAGACAGAAATAGTTGGATGCCATTGTTTTCCTAAACTTGTACAACACACCTCATTATAATATACAATGTAGCATAGAGTTAGATATATATTTATCGATAATAAAAATAACATTTTTAATAGAATCAGATCTAAATTTTATAGATCTAAAGAAACTATTTGATCATAACTAATTTTGTCATTACAATACATACTAATTAACCTCCCATGATCAAAATATAACCCGCATTATAAAGGGCTTTGCATTATATCTCAGATTTATATAAAAATTATTTCTGACAATATAGAAGTGAAAAAGAGACCCCTAAGAATGCATAACAACTTTAAATTTTTGAAAAAATTAATGTAGACAAAAATCTGACCAGCTTAAATTTGACGTCTAAATGACCGTCATAATGACTTATTTTTTAGTTTATTGTGATGGTCATTTGACTATCAAATTTAATGAAGCCAAAACTTGTGTATTTCCAGAACTTCTTCTATATAATATTAGGGAGGTTATATGTTAACACATTATAATAACATATTATAATTTATAATGTAAAAATATATACACTTTTTAAAAAAAATGTATATAATTTATACAATGTAAATAAAAAACAACATATAGTTCATAAAAATGATAAACTATAGTATATTGTTTTTATATAAAAAAACGCATACCCTTACTAAAGGACATAAACCAGGTTGAGAGAATTTTACCAGGTGCAAGTAGATTTATGAGAGTATAGATTAACCTACATATTTTACAGAGGGGATAAGTAATTTCACCTGACCAATGAAACAAATTCAAATCCCTATTTTAATGAACCTTTTCTCCTCCCTTCATTTACTCTTAATTTTACCTTACACACATTTAAAACTATGGAAATATTGTAAAATATTTTATAAAATTCTTATAAGCTAAAAACTTTAAAACTTTTATGTGGCTATAACTACCAATATTTTAATAAATATTTACCACACTTCACGTGGGCCACCAATAAACTAGCCATTTTTTTAAATTCTCTATTTATACTTGAGAGTTCCACATTTATACCTGAGATATTATCTCATTTTATTCTGAACTCTCACTGTTATATAAAAGAAAACATTTAAATAAGTTTATGTATATAGTTTTTATAAACTATGAGATATAAATGAATGGGGCCGCCCTCTTACATGGATAATATAAATGGTTAGAGACACATGTTAGGTTTTATTTAATAAGTATTAAGATTTAAAAAGTAATTCTTTCATTGCCAAACAATAAACACAGGCCCCCTTTCAAAAAAGTAAGTACTTAAGTTTTTTTAAAAAATATGTAAACTAAATCTAATCAAATTTATATTTTAAGCAGTTTAAACTAACCATATATATAAAATATAATTTAAACTTAGGTTTGTTTCTTTTTTTTAAAGTTATATATACCTAAATTTACTAGTTAATTTTAAATATGATTTAAACTTAGGCTTAAAATATGGTCTACTCTTCCCTCAATCCCATGTAATTTTAATATGGTTAAAGACTTTTAATATATATAGTTTTTTTTTTAAAACTATATAACTGCAAACATTTGAAATTATAGAAAACATGAAAAATTATTTCATATAGTAATAAATCATTTCTTTTTCTTTATGTGATTTTCACACAGGTAAATATTTGAACCCCCTTTCACATGTGCACACACTAATCTCTAAACAAATATTAATTCCATATAATTTACAAAATATAAATGAAAGTAAGAATCATATCATATTACATCTCCCCCCTAAAAATTAGCGATTTAAAATTGAAAAACCCTAAAAAATTTACCGAGAGTTTAATTGCTCAAATATAATACCAAAATAAATTGGAGAAAAAAAGAAGGGGACCAAATACTTTTAAATACGCTTTCAGGTTGGTTGAAAAAATCCGTATAAATTAAATAAATAAAATATAAAACATTTAATCTTAATTTATTTAATTTACCTCGCTCTGATACTATGTTAGAATTTGAGGATTATAATAAATATAGATTTAATCAACTTACATATTACATAATGTTATAATAAATATTTAAATAAAGATTACATCATAACATAAGTAAATAAAGAAATATTTATAGGAAATAAATAACACAGGTGACACAGTATTTATAGTAGAAAACCTCAATAGGGTGAAAACCACTTTGAAAATAACTTTTTACTTCAAATAAATTATTTTACATTCAGTAAGATCACCTCCTTTGAAACCATATTTACCAAGGGTAAAACCAAATCACTTGATTTACACATCTTTGATATATTTCTTGAATATATCAAATGAGAACCTAAAGGCCTTTTTATATAAGGTGATCGGGTATGTCTTCTAACCCACCTTTTCAACTTAAAATGGTTGACACATACACCTAGGTTTATAATATTTAATATTAGAAATATAATCATTCCATGATATTAAATATTTAACTTAAAGTATATACCTAGGTTAGCATATTTAATAATATAAATAGAAATATTTCATATTATTAAATATTAACCTATATATTAGTGATGGACCCATATACATTAAGGGTTGGCCAGACCACTTAATCATTATGTTCCAATAGTCAATACGAGGCATATCGACATAGGACCAGGAAAATGCGTTGCTATGGTCCTGAAGGAAAGAGGTGAAGAATTTCTGTTCCGTAGCGTCTAAGGATTGACTGATCTTTAGAATGCGTAGATTGTCCTTGAGTGTTAATGTTGATTTTGATAGTCGATTCATTCAACATGGTTTACGTTTCAGACACTAAAAACCAATGAATATAAGAATATTCCACACTAAGGTAAGTGAGGATGGATTCATTGTCCTGACATTAATAAAATGTGTCTCACAATCAATTTGTTGGTCTGAAAATCTGTCGCTTGGGCAGATCTATGGATAGACGAGCCAACAGTGTGCAGGGCATAGCCCCTCTTTGAGTCAGCAAAGCGAAACTGGTTTATTGCTATTCTACTAGCAGGAATCTGTGCAAGTCTCACAATATTCTACCTTCAAGGGTTTGGGATCTCATCCTAGTAGGGTGTTTCTGACTGCAAAAAGAAAGAAATGAAAGAGCAGATGAAGAAAGATCAGATCCGAAGAAAGAAAAGAAATGATTTCTAAAGCAGAAAGGTCAGAGGGTATATGTTTTGGGATTGGTAGTAAGCAGAGCCAAACCTACTTGCATAAATGAGAAAAGCAATACTGATGAATAAATGACAATAAAATAGAAGTAGATCTAACAGAACAAGCACACAAATATAACGTAAGAAAGATCCAATGCAAATAACACACGTATTCAGCACAAAGTCTAAATAATGTATTAATAATTCTTTCTGTTACAAAAAACTCAAAGTCTTTTCTCCTCACTTCTATTTTTCATCTGAAAGATATTCATTCATACCCAATACAAAAAGTATTGGGGTATTTATAGAAGGAGAGAAAAGAAGGCAAAAAGGAGCCAACCACCTATTTACAAAAAAACTACAAAATATCTACAAGGATATACAAAATATCTCAAAGTCATGTTGAATTTTGACAACTTGATGGATGACATCATCCCATGGTGCAACATGGATGATGTCATCATTTGTGCCAACATACTCCAGATATTCACAAAAAAGAAAGTTGAAGAACAGAGACAAGAAGAAGAAGCCACTATTCATCATCGTCGTCCTGCGGCCGAAAGGGGGTAGCCTGTTTTTGCTGCTGCTCAGGTAACGAGATGTGGAATTGAGCACAGTATTCCATGAACTTGCTGATCATGGGCCCTAGTTGATCCTGGGAAGGATCGATCCTTGTGTTGCTCATTGATCACCTCGCAAGTCTCCCGCTCGTCTATGAGCTTCTCTGGGAGTTTGGAATATTCTTTCTTTGCTTCTATGAGGAACCCGATGAAGTCCTGACAGGCCAACAGGTTATTAATGGACTCTGCATCAAAAGTGACCTCTGGCCCCAGCCCTTGTGAAACGATCTCCTTGAAGATCTGGATGGTTTCATCAACTTTTCTTAAGGTGAAGGAAGGAGTGAACAAACCTGGAGACATGTTGAGAACGATTTGTTCCATTTGGTGCATCGTGTCCAGGGCTTCTTCCTCTACCTTATCAATCTTCTCAAAGACAAATTCCAGTTGATCCATTTGGTAGTCCATGGTGGAAATGACTTCATTGAGGGCTCTGGGATGACCGAAAATGCCAAACTTGACCAGATCTTCAACTGAACAGTCGAACATTTGTTGAAAGGTCTCATGCTGAAGCCTAGAATGGTCCAGCTCTTCTGATATGGGTCCTACTAACGCTTGGAGCTCTTTATTCACCTTTTTGATGTTCAGATATAGATAAGAGAACTTGGCGATCACTTTTTCACTGTCCTTGAGGATCTGGCTCCTCCAAGCAGAAACTGCCATGTCCTGCTCCCCGATTTTTGCATATTCATTAATTTTATCCTAGCTCAGAGGCTCAGGAGTCTCGGCGGCAGTTGTGGGAGGTGCACTGCCCATCTTCTGTAAGGCTTGGAGCAGATGTTTATTTTTCTCTTTCAATAGCCTTTTCTCTTCTTTTGTTTCTTGAAGCTTCTTGCAGAGGGCGTCAACTGCAGATAGGGCCTCTCCCTGAAGGATTTCAGAAGACGTCCCCATTGTGACTTGGGTCACTGTATAATATATGGGAGATAGATCCTTTTTATCCTTGAGGGGATTGGGGTATGAGATCTCCATTACCCTCTCTCCCGAAGCACTATGAGAGAAGCGTGTGACGGGTTTCTGCTTCTTTTCCCATTTTGATGGGGTCATGGAGAAGTCCATCGGTGCGATGGGAACTTTCCTTTTCTACTGACTTAAGTGCTGGGAGATCCAGGCTGGACTTATGGGAGGACCAGGAACAGAGAAGGGGGCAGCTACAGTAGTAGAAGGGAAAAATGTGGAGACACTTAGAGGCGGTATCAAGAGGGAAACCGAGGAAGTGTTCACGGGAGGAAGAGATACTGTAGAAGAGGAAGACATAGGAAGGGAAGGGAGCTCAGAGATGAGAGAAGAAATGGAGGGGGACAGGTCCGCGAGAGAAGAGAAGATGGATGAAGAAGCGGGAGGAATGGTAGAAGAAGGGGGAGAGGACACGACCAAAGGAATGGTCACTTGAGTCGCTCGAGGAGGGGAAGGATGAGAAGAAGAAGGGACAAAATGGACTTCGGTTGTTGCAGCAGTGGCAACATCCTGAGTGGATGGGCCTATTGGAACATCTTCTTCCACTTCTTTCTCTCAAGAAGCCAGAGTTACAACTTGTTCGGGTGCAACGGGAGGACTTACAGGAGCTTCCTCTTGAGTGGTGCTGGATTTGCCCTCTTTGCTTTTTTCTTTTCCTTTAGGCTGCTGTTTTGATCAAGGAGGTGCGTTACCCAATGGAGAGGTTGTGAAATCAACCCCGAGGTAGATGAGTCCATTCATTCGGCACCAATGCTCTGTTCTGCGCAGAGTTTCCTTGACTCTCTCCTCAATTGTCTGAGGTGCTTTGGTTCTATCAATTGATGCAAATGGCCAATCGTCCCCACCTGTGTCAAGATATACTTGATCCACTTCCTCTTCGGTAGTTTGGTAGCCTTTGGGGATGATGGCTACCCCATATTGGATGATTTCTGCCAAGGCCAAATGAGAATGGTCCTTCCTCCTGAGCTCCACCTCATGATATAGGTCAATGTAGATATCCTCGATCTGAGGGATGTGGATCGGATCAAGCTTAGCCCTAGGCAGACAATTTCTCGGGTCGAAGGTAGGCCTTGCTGGGAAGTCATGTTTCAGATTCAGCAGCTCCAGCTCTACAAACATGTCTTTCACCTTGTGGTGAGTCAGACATGTATATCTACCCACTGTAAGGGGGAAAGGAGTTCCACCCTTCTTTCTCTTGAGGCATTTCGCATGGTAGGTGACTAGCTGCCTTGACAGCTCTAGCAGAATTAACTTGGGCCCAGCATATCTCGATAGTCTAGTTGGCTCTCCCAAGAAGTTAGCCGCCCTCAGATAAGTGAATGTGGGGAATTGGGTGAACAGGGCCCCCCATTTCTCAGTTGCTGCCATGATGCTCTTGGTCGTGCGACTGTAAGTCATATTCGGCCTCAACAGGTAGATGATGAAATAGAAAAATGCATCATTGATCTTTGTAAATTGAGGGATGTTATTCTCTAGCTTCAGCTCTGGAGAGTATTCATAGATTCTAACTTGGGGCCAAACCCCACTCCGCATTAGAGCTGGGTAGTCCCTCTCTGAAGCTGCAACGTAAACAACATAGGAATTCATGTAGAACCTCCTCGTTGTGGGGAATTGTGGCAGCTGCTCAGAGATTGTGCTGCTTATAATTTCTGCCCACTCAAAGCGTTGATCGGGTGTATTTTTGTTCATCATTTCTAAATACCGCAACATCCATTTGTGGAAATAGTGGGCGTCAGGAAGCCCAAACACCCTGCTCAAGAACGTGATAGTGTCACTGAGCTCCTTTGAAAAATCACTGCGGTGAATGATTTGTGGCCAACGGGTCACTACTTTTTTATTTTTTAGATAGACTTTGTTCATCAGCTGCATGCACTGATCTTCATGGTTTTCCCAGGCTTTGATACAATCCTCTCGGCTGACGGCCACAAAGTGCCGGTGATGAGGAATGCCGAGTATTATCTCAAAGTGGTGGGTAGTGAGGTTAATTATGACCTCGCCCTTCTCATTTACGACACATCTTGTGTCTTTATTGTAGCACCAGACAACCACCATCATAAATTCATTGTTTATGGCGCTGACTGGGATTCCTCCAAAAAAGTGCAGGGCACTGCCTATCAGCTTGTCCATCCATGGACTTCTTGTGACCTTCTGAGTCCTGACCCAAAACTCCTCCATATCAATATGACCCAACTCTGAGTCTCTGATGTCCAGGTCACACTCGGCCTGGGAGTCGGGCATTCTGACCCTCTGATACTTATACTTCATTTCTTCTTTTGTGAGTTTGGCCTTGCCTTTGGATTTGGTAGGTCTCTTGCTTGATGTTGACATATGTTCTTCTGAACTTAGCTGTTGATCTGCAAGAATAAGAAGTGAAACCCAATTGAAGAAAGCCATGTTAGCTGCTTGATTTTCCATTGAAATGCTGACAGAAGAAAGAGTTAGCAATTTAAAGGCCTCGAGGTGCATGGCGCATGGATATTGCAGATTGCAGAGCTAAATAGACAAGGCGCACAAGAAAAGGGTGTTGCAAGGGTTAAATCAGCACCAAAGGGCGCATGGCGCATAGACACTGCATGATGCATTTTGTTGCTGTAAGGACAAGTGCGCCTGCGCCATGGGTAAGCATTTTGTAAAGGGCGCAGATTATTTTCATGTTACACGGGTACAGGGTGCGCCGAAGGGTGCAGGAATAATGCGTGTAACATCATATGTTCATGCGCCGAAGGGGAACTTGGCGCGGCGCATGGAAGGTCTGCATGACACAATGTTGTTGCGATGGGGGACGCACCTGCGCCTTTTATAGCTTTGCACTTGGCGCATAGGAAAGGGTTGCTACATGGATGCTGGGTGCGCCTAAGGGCGCAGGAATTTGCAATGCTGCACTCAAGTTTGATGCACCAAGTTTGATGCGCCAAGAGGGCACACGGTAAGCGTTTGTAGCAAGTGAGGGAAGTGCACCATGAGGGCGCAGCTTTTCATGATGTAGCAGGCAGGAAATGCGCGCCATTGGTGCGGCTACTTATTGCATAACAGGGGTGACAGATGCGCCAAGGGCGTAATTTTCCTTGATGTTGCATGGTACTTTGGTGCGCCAAAGGAGAAGGAAAATGCAGTTTCCTTTAAAGATTTGATTTTTCTCTAAGGGGTTCCACATATGGCTTAGCTCCTTCTGCAAGGTTCATTGGGGTGATGAAGAGGTTTAAACAAAGGTTTCTAAGCTATTACTTCAGAACAAGACTCTCTCTACCAGCAGATCTAGAGAGGGGGAGGAATAAGTGGAAAGACAAAAAGGGGGGACAACAAGTTCATGATTTTATTCTTTTCAATCGAAACTTAACTAACCTAGAATTCAAAAACCCCAAAAATAAAACGCACGAAAGAAAAGAAATCCACTTACCCGGATAAATAGGAAAGAACGTGCAAACGGGTCCACTATGTGATCGAAAGCGACAGGGTAGGTGTGCTGATAGGCTCAGAGAAAACAATATTTTTAAAAGTAATCACGTGATAGCTTTGGTGACAATGACAGTGTAGACGCGCCTATTTATACATGAGGTAGCAATAAATGCACCACCAACCTTTTCAAGTGGCGCACCAAAGGAGCTGTCGACACGAGAAAACATGTGCCCTTTGGTGCACCAAAACGCTTGTCAACACGAAGATATGTGTGCCTTTGCACACAGAAAGTGGTGTTGACAGAGGAATATGTGCGCCTTTAGCGCACCAAAAAGAGGTGCAACAAAAGATCTGTTGACAGGAAGGCGCACACGCCTTGGCACACACAGGAAAGACTCAACATAGAGAGGTGCACCAAAACACTTGTCGACACAAGAAAGCATGTGCCAAAGGATTTAAAGGGGGCGCATGAACATGTGATGTTGCATAGTGATTATATGCGCCTGGCCAAAAAGACCAAAAATGACTAAGTTCAGAAAACTAAAATTTTCCGAGAAGGGATTTTGCAACGTTCTGAACGCAAGGGATCCCTAACGAGGGATCAGAACAAAATTTTGGTATGGTTATTTGTAAAATTTCCCTTGCCAATTTTACGGGATAACACAATTATGTCAGGATACTGGAATGAGAGAGAAGAGGGAGCCTTGCCATCGCGTTGATAGGTCAGAGGTCCCAGGGAAATGGTGTTTACAAAAAAAAGTTCTATGGACTTCGTGGGTGAAGATATTAACGTGGGTGAATGAGGTGGGGAAGGTTTTCCATCCTAGATGAGGTTGACGCGAACCTTCTTGGAAGATGGTGTGTCAAAACCAATGCTACTACGGTCATTGTGTTTACGAGAGGTATAGGAAATGACAGTATGGCAGCCCTATTTGTAAAAGATGAAGCCAAATACTTTCCACATGCATCGGTGGAGGAAATTGTGAGTGAAGCAACAGTTAGTGAGGGAGTGTAGGTCGGATGAAAATGGTTGGGGTTTGGGATGGAGGATCAGGTTTATAGGTGGCAGTATCAAGTCCCTCATATGTTAGATTAGTGCGAAGGTGGGGAAGGCTATAAGGAAAAACATCGTCGATGCGGATGTCATAACTGGGGTGTTGACACAGGTTCCTATACTCTTGTGGGGTGAGGAAGGTGTCGATATTATGTATGTGGTATTCCCTCAGAGTGAGGCATTGAAAAACACCTTCTAAGGAGTCAGTAGTTGATATGTGGGTAATAGGGATAGATGACTCGCTAGATGATGGGGAAACAAGTGAGTCAGCGGTAGAGGCTGTAAGAGTAGTAGGGATAACAAGGTTAGATGCGGGAGAGGTGGTGGCAGTCTGGGTGGATGGACTAGCAAACGAAGGTGAAGTAGGGATAGTGGTAGATGCCTTGACTGGTACAAGCACATCATTGGGCTGGTATAACTTTTTACAAGTCTTGAAAGGTGACGTGTCGGTAGGGATGGTGTAATTATGTCCCTCATGTTCAAATTTAAGGAAGCGGTGTAAAGTCAAAGGGACACAACCTATGACAGGGATCTAAGGTTGGCCAAGTAACAAGTTATATTGTAACTCCCCTTCTAAGACATAGAAAAGTTTCAAGACAGTACAAAGACCTACATGGACATGGAGGATGATAGTACCCAGGGTAGAGGTCATGGTGTCATTGAAGGACCACAACATAACTGGGTTACCATGCATATAATTTATAGGTATTTGCATTTGGTCATATGCATGGGAGGATATGATGTTAATATTAGTACCACCATCGATCATAACACATCATATGCGTATATTATCGATAAAGACAAAGATGAAAAGAGTAGGGTCAGGGTCTTCAGACTGGAAGGGAGTAATCTCTTCATCTAAAAAGCTGAGGGCAGCTACCTAGTGAGTAGGTGGAGACGTAGAGGAAGGCGATGACCTAGTGAGAGAGGCTACGTGGTGAGGGGTAATGATGGAGGCCATGGGTGTGGGGTCATTTAGTAAGACCTCACTAGATTAAATGACCTCCATAAGGGCTTGACGATGTGATTTGGAGGTTTGGATGAGGTTGTATAACTACATTTTGAGGGGGATTGGTGCAGTTGTTTTAACATTGTGTGATGTGTGACCCCATCAAAAATAGAATATGTAGGACCTCAAATGGTGACTTTAGGTATGGGTACAGATGGTATGTTGGGTATAGGGTTAGCTGATGGGCCAATTACCTTTTCCTTACCCTTGTCTTTTTGGGCGTGGGTGGATATGTTGACCTCAAATCTCGGGGGTGGATCAAAGAGTTGCAGGGGTGGAGATATTGGTCGCTGAGTAGGTAATGGAAGAGGCTCTGGGGAAATTGGTGAAGGTGAAATGGGGTCCTCATCAAGAAGATCATCATCGTCAAAATTTTCTTTGGGAGGATACAATTGGACAATAACGGGTTTTAAAGCCTTACAGTTCTCTACATTATGTCCTAGCACACGATGGTAGGCACAAATTTTAGCTTCGTCAAACCATTTTGGTTTGGGTTTGAGTGGGTCATAAGGTCTAAGAGGTGGTAATGCGATGATAAAAGTTTCAAGGATATTGGTTAAGATTTATGCGTAGGACCCTGCTAGTGGATCACAATGGGAGGTGAATGTTGGTCTGGGTGCATATACGCCTGATTGTGAAGGAAGAGGCTTTACAAGGGGGGAATGGGTTGGTCTACTAGTTTGGTGTGTGGAGTGGTCTTAGGGCTTGCCGGAATCAGTTTAGGTATGGGCATGGTAGAATAACTAGCGACAAAAGGTTTGGTTAGTTTAACTACCTTATTAGAGAGTAGCAAATTCTTAACTTTAGGTTGCACATTTTTGGGAAAAGGAGACATGGGTGCACACGATGTAGAAGGAAAAGTAGATAGTGGAAAAGGATGGGTTACCCATGAGGGTAACTGAGTTTCTGTGGAGGTGGTCAGTAGAAGTTGGGTAGAAGGTGTGAGTGGAAGGGAAGAAAGTGTCATGGGTAGTGAAGAATTTATGGACAGTAATGGTGGTATGGGTGGTAAGAATGTTACGGGTGATGGCAGAGGTTATGTGGGTCGTTTGGGTATATTAGAGGTTTGTGATGAGGATGTGGGTTGTTACACTCTTGGTTTACCGGTGGAAGGAGGTTGTTTGGCCAGGGTCGAAGGGTGAGGTCTTAGGATAGACAGAAGAGGGGAAGATGATAATGGTGCGGTGGGTGAGGTTGGAGTATGAAGCCTAGCAAGTTAGGTCTTCCTTTTAGGTGTGGGAATGAGTTTAGTATTAGTTTGGGAAGATGTGGCTAAATCAAATTTAACGGGTGGGTGAGTAAGGCTAGCTATCGGTATGACCCCTAAGGTAGTGATAGGTTTAGGTAAGGGAGATGATATAGGCATGGGTAGGTGTTTAGGTATAGGTGTGCATTGGGTTGTAGGTAGAGGTGTGTGTCGAGCTATGGTTTATGACATGGAAGGTGTTGCAATAGTCATGGTTGTGTTTATTTTGGTCGCTTGAAACACTTTTGGATAGATAGTGGAGGTGTCAGTGAAACACTTTTGGGTTGAAACAGGAAGTAGAAGGTGTCCCCAAAGTAAGGCCCTATCAACATATTCTAGGCGATCAGCCATGCGTGAAAATGGTACTGTTATAAGCGAGGCCTACGTGGATCGAGTGGAAATCCCCATAAAATGTGTTTGAGATATAGGGAAATGGCTAGCCTCAGACTATGTGGGTAAGAGAGTCGAAAGTAGATCAATGGGCTCTTGAAGGTTCGATCGTGAATGAACATCTACAGACAATGGTATTTCTATATGATCCTCCATGGGTAGAGGAGAGGATGGGCTAGACAAGGTTGACTCTCCTTATGATGGTGTAGGTTGTGGACATGCATATCCTGTGAGTAGGAGAGGTGCCACCGACAACTGCCCAAAAATTTGAGGGGTAAAAGGTGACGTGCTAATTATAGGGTCTTCCACAAGTGAAGGAAAAAAATGAAGGTGGTTTCTTTATGGATGGAGGAGTAGATGAAATAGGTTTTTGTGCAGGTAGGGGAGCTCAGGCTAATATTTCTTCTATGGAAGGAACATGAGGCAATTGGGAAGCAACTATTATGTCATCAAAAATAGCGTGGACCTCACGGACATAGCTATCATTGTTTGAAGTGTCACTAACTTGGTTAGAAGATGGGCCATGATTAGGGAATGGCTTCTTGAAGATATGTAGGTTTTGGTTAGCGAGTTCATTCAGACTATCCAATATTAGATCTCCATTATCTAACATTTATTAGATGATATTCTTGAAGGTGATGTAGTTACCGTTGCTTTGACATTTGACACGATGATAGTTACAAAAGTCATGTTCTTTATACCATGCAGGCATGGGGTGATCAAGGTCAAAACCAGTGTGTGGTTTTATAGGTGGAAGGGTAATGGCACTAGCCTTAATAAGCTTTTCCAAAATAGAAGAACAAGGTTTTCCTATTGGAGTGTACTTCTGTTGTTCTCGTATGAACTTGAAAGCTTGTACAGGAGAGAGATTAGAAGAAGGCTTGGCTTGGTTTTATGGGTGAGGCGGTCTAGCCTTGAGAACTATGGCATTGGCTGATCCTTTGGGTTTTGAATAGGTGTTCTTTTCGAAGATGAATAAGAATCATTTGATTTGAATTCGATGTTCTTGTTATGAAGCTGAATTTATTTCTCTTCGATAGCATGAATTTCATATTTTCGTGCCATGGTGAATGCCTCATCAAAAGTGTGAAAGGTTTGCACTTGTAGAGTTGGTGAAATGTGTCTAGTGCAAGCTTGAGTAAACAAATCTATGATTTCAGTTTGAGGTAATTAAAATGTGAGCTGGTTAATTAGGTTGTGCCAGCGAGCAAAAAAGTCAGCAATAGACTCATCGTCATACTGTCGTGTGGAATAAAGATCAGTCATGGTGACCTTCTTAATAATGTTGATTGAGAAGTGGTCTAAGAAGGCTTGGGCTACCTGATTAAATGAGTAGATGGAGTGTTTTGGTAGCCCACTATACCAGTCCAATGTAGGTCCTGTCAAGGACATCAAGAAGGTCCGTAAGAGTAAAGCGTCATCATGGGAAATCAGGGAACACCCATGTTTGAAAAGACCGCAAATTTTGTTGCGGGTCTTCTTTACTATTGAAACAATTGAATTTTGGCATCTCCCAATGTACAAGGTATGGGCGAATAGGGATGGATGGATGAATGGGATCATTACAGATTTCATTGTAGGTGAGAGAATGATGTGAGCCAGAAACCGATGCTTCTAGTGTCTACATCCTTTCCATCATCAATTTAATGAGGTCATTAGGAGGCTGTAATGGAAGGGAACCTCCTCTGGCATAGGAGGGTTGGTATGGAATATTTGATGTGGGTGGCATTCCAGTGTATGGAAATTCCGAATAAGAAGGTTGAGAATAGGGGACCGACATAGAGGGCATATATCTAGAATGGGTGACGGATGAGATAGGAGGTTGTTGATAGTATGTGTATGTAAGTGGGATGATCATAGTGACTCTAGTAGCGATTGGGAGCAGAGATTGTGGGATCGAGAGGACAAGATTCTGGAATGGAGTAGGGGTCACTGACACCACAGGGGGTTGTTTTGTAATTGGTATTTGTGAGACAATGGGAACGGATGAGGCTATGGTCTAGGTGGTTGATGAGGGAATAACATATACTATGGGTGCGACTAATACTGCTTATGTAATGGTCATAGTGGGTATGGGGCCTAGTTGTGAAACCAATGGGGGTAAATTAGGTGATGGTAATGCCAAATTAGTAGGAGCTGATGTAGAAGTGGGAATAAGGGCAAGAGAGATGGATACAGGCATGCCATATATCAACTGACTTGAGGAGTCCCAGGTGGAAGAGTGGGAAAGGTAGAATTGTAAGGCCGCAGGATTCTGATCAAGGAGTCGTGTAAATTCCTCATCACCTATGACAATGGTGGTAGGTAAGGTTAGATCCATGGGTGATAGAACTGAGGGTGGTGAAGGACTAAGCGAGAGTGGTTGGCAACTTGCGTGAAATATAACAGTGTTAGCTTGATTTTAAGTCAGTACCATGTGAATGAATGTATATCAAGTGATGTTGTATCCTAGAGATGACATAGAGAGCAGTGGGAAAGAATTAAATAGGTGTTTATAGGTGTATTTGGGAAATGTATCAGCTGAGATTCAGCACAGGGTGACTGACAATGGTTAAGGATGACCGATACCGGTTCAGGGGTAACTGACGTCGGTTACTGTGAGACAAATGGTTTTACCAAATGAGGTAAAGACTGGTGACAACTAGATGAACAAGTTGTAGGATGACTGTTTATCAAAGCATAGAGAGTAAAGAGACTCGTAGGAACTTTGATAGTAAAGAAAATGAAATAATTTTTCTTTAGGAAAGTTAACCTAAAAGAATAGAAAATTGATGTTGGTTAGGATAAACCGAGGCCAGTCAGGGTGGGACTGACATCGGTAGATAAACAGATGTTGGTTATTGTTAAAATTATAAAAATGTAGAAAAATGGATTGTTGCAAATTTGAATCAGATAAATAGTCAACCCAGAAGTCTCGAGATGATGCAGTGAAGTCCTGACACAATCAAAAGAAGTCAAAATACTCCAACTATGATTGTGGAGTGTGCAAGGCAAAATAATGGACAAATGGAGAAACGTATCCTCACACCTCAAAATGCACGTCAATCAAATGCTAAAAACACATACCTAACAAGTGATTTTTAATGTGTTGAGCTTATGTTATTTAGAATATTGACACATGAATTTAGAGTAGAATTTTCGCTGAGGAAGGCTTCCTACGAAGAAGGACATCTAAAAGGAGAGGTTTCAGGTTATGTTATGGCGGGGGAAGGCCATCCTCTGAGGTAATGACTTGATAGGGGTAACGAGATGGGGAGTACCTGCCAATCTTTTGAGCGTGTGATCACTGACAGACATTCGTAGGTAGGATGTTGTTTAAGAAAGATTTATATATTTCAGTTTTGTGTAGTTTGGTAGGACATAGAGAGAGAGAATGTGCTTTCTATGATTATTCATGTCAACCATCAGTTGGGCATGACTTCCAGCATATAGGTTGTTCTCATTTTAATGTGAGCTAAATGTAGCAAATTAGAATTTAATGTAACCAATTTTAAGCCCAAATCGAAAAAATTACATTCGATGAAGCAAATGATAAATAGGAGAGGGTATGCTCTTTCGCTAAATGTAAGAAAGAAGAATGATTCTTTTTAAATGCACCAAGAGAAATGTCTATTTTAGAGCAATTAGAAAGAAGAGATGATTACTAGGGAAGAAGATTACTGTGTAAGCCTTTTAAAAGGAAACAAACACACGACTTTCACCTAGGAAAGAAGAAAATGCAATATAACCCCTGATGGGTCCCACTGGGTGTGCCAAAATGTTTCACCATTTTCTTTACGTTATTGAGATGAAATAGATAAGGGTAAGGGCCAAGGAGGAAATACATGTTTATGTTGGTCGGTTGATGGTTATTGTGCACGTTCTGACTTCTCAATCCAATGTTGACTACGAGAGCTTCCTTTTGGCTGGGAGGAAATACCTGAAAGAGAAAACAAGACCACAAAAGAAGAGTTAAATGATATATGACAGTGGACTACCTAGCGTGTACTAGATCCAAGAAGTGTGATACTCCCTAGATGAATGTCAATCCATTGTTTAAATCAAATTAATGCAAGAAATAAGCAAAATCCTACTGTATTCGATATGATTTAAGTATTTCATTTAAGCACAATAAACAAATATAATATAACAAGCTAGGCTATAGTCATATCTGAAGCGTAGGTAGGTGTCAGGTTACTAGAATTGGTCAGGGTCAGGTTTTAGGTTGTTTAGGTCACTTGGTAAAAGTTTGATTGGTTCTGTTATTAGCAAAAGGGGATGAAATACAAAGACCAATAACGGTCAGGTATAACCAGTGACGGTTTAAGGGAAACCGACGACGATCATGGGTAACCAGCGTCGGTACAGTTGGATGATAGTAATTCAATAGAAAACCTTATTGCAGAGTCTGGGTAAGGTTAGATAGAGCTAAAGAAGGGGAAGGTGAGGTTTGTGGGAATGTTGATAGCATTCAGAGAGGTGGAAGGGCCAAGATAGGGGATATGATAAAGGGATGGGTGAGGTTTTTGAGTTTGTTAGAAAGTAGACTATGGAGGAATAAGAATATTAATGGAAGAATGATAACAAAAATAATAAAAAATCTATGGGAAAAATAAAAATGGAAATGATTAGTGATAAAACACTTACTGATGTTGTAGGTCCAATGGTTGGGTGGTGATGATGATTGGTTGGTGGGATGGAGTTTGATCCAATTGTGATGCCTCCCAGAATGTCATCGTGAGTGCAATGCTTCTGGATCTATTCTGGTGCTAGCTATGGATATCTGGGTGCGTGAAAAGAATTTGGTTCTACTTGCATGCAACTCTCTTCTCGTCACCTAGATCTCAGAATGTGCCAACCCCAAAAAAAGGTTGCTAAGGTGAATAAATGGTAACTGACGATGGTTTCGGGTTGACCGACATTAATTTAGGGGTGACCGGCATTGGTTAAGTCAAGATTCCCTAGGTTTACTAAAAATGGTAGATCTCTTTGATTTCTTGGGCTAGGTTGGTTTATTCTCATGGATTAGAATGGAAGCTTCCCTTCTAATGAGCGATAATGTGGTTAGAGAAATCTTAGGCATGTGCTTTTAGGGTTGAACTAAGTCTTAGCACATTAAGGTAAGTGGGACCAAGTCTTAGTTAGTTATAGAAACATGCCAAGAATAGGTCTAGGGTGAGGTGGCTAAGTGAGGTGGAAATTAGCTTAATTAAAATATTAAGTAATGCATATTGTGTGGATGAGTATTAATTTAATTAAGTTAATTAAATTAATGTTAATATGGGGTGAAATAGGCCATGGTTATGTGAATATGTTCGAGTTGGTTATTCGATGGGGGACTAAGGGGAGTCTGTCCCAATTTTGGTTTCTACATAAAGAACCTTCCTTCTTAACTTTCTTCTTAAACCATGCTTTGAATAGTGAAAACTATAAGCATTTTGATCTTGAATCATTCTCCATTGTTGAAAATAGCTTCTCCATCTTACATCATTTCACTCAAAATTGAGAAATATGAGAAGATCCAAAATGGCCTTGTAGCCATTCTTGGTGAGATTTCATTCTCAATATTTGAGATCAAGTAACAATCCACTTTGATTGCTTATGTTCTTCATAAGTTCATATTTTAAGTTAGCAATCATAGAGAGTAGGAATTAAGTTAGCATGTAATATTATTTATGCATTGAAGAAACATTTTCCTTTAAGCTCTTATCTTAATGGTTCATTGTTTAATTAACATTTACTTTTGAAGCTATGTAGATATTAGTTTCAATTTACAACTTATTTAATTATACATGAGCATATTTGGCACACCTAGTGGGAGTTACTCCATTGTCTTTTGCACTTAATTTTAAGTTTTTGTAGTTAAGTTTCATTTTTGGTTACTAACCCTCTTTTGCACATGTTGATCTAACTTGAATTTCTTAACTTGTTTTGTTGAGTTTGCATGTGTTGAATCTTATTTGTAGGTACAAAGGAGGTGAAGTGCTGTCAATATTGGATCTTAATGGTAAAATTTCAATATTTCTCCATGTTTTCATGTTTAGAGATTCATTTTTTAACATTCTACATGTTAGTTTAGTCAATTTCTTGAAAATTTTAAATTCTTGAGTATGTAGGTTAGTATTTAATAGTGTTGAGTCTTCTATTTACATATTAATTTGGTGGGTTTCTGTCAAAATTGAATCTTGTTGAGAAAATTTCAAGATTTCTCCATGTTTTTCATTTTTAGAGTTTACTTTTTCATCATTCTACATGTTATTTTTGTCAAATTATTGAAAATTTTAAATTATTGGGTATATAGGTTAATGTTTGATAGCGTTGAGTCTTCTATTCATATATTAATTTGATGGGTTGTCAAAATTAAATCTTGGTTTAGAAAAATTTGACCATTTTGTAGATTAAGTGACATTTTTTAACATTTTTTGAGTGCATGTTAAGTGTATACTCATGAGCATAAGAGCATATGTGTAACCCATCTTCCGAAGGCCATAACGTTTTCTCCCGAACTCAAAATGATTCTATTTTTTGCATTGGAAAGGTATTGAAGTGAACTATATAATGAAAACATAAATTCATGATCTATACTTACAGAAATTACAGGTTTTCCCTTTATTGTAAAACTGATCATTTTCTAACATGTCTAATGTTTTGGTGAATGTTGTATTTCCATGTTTTACTTGACTTAGACCAAAGTTTGTGTATGCTCTTATCTTGCACCTTTTGGTGATCTTGAGAATAAAAAACAACTTTAATCTCTATCTTTTTAACATTTGGATTAACTTGGCAATTTTATTATTTATTTTGCTTAAGGGAATGAACTGTTTATAAAACATTTTTTTATGGTCCTTTTATTTGAATTTTTCCATTTCTATCTAGTTGGGCTAAATTTTGTGTATGCTATTCTCTTGCACCTTAGTGTGATGTTGAGAATCAAAATCAACTTTAGTCTTCATTTTCTAACATTTGGTTAATTGGAAACTTCATCTTTTATTTTTGGTTTAAGGGAATGAACATTTATCAAGCTTTTTGTATGGTTCATTACTCGTAAAGTTTTCATTTACTTTTTATTTATATTATTTGTTGTGTATGCTCTTCTTTTGCATCCTTGGATGATCTTGAGAATCAAAATTAAATCTTAATCATCTTTTAAATAATGTGATTTGTTTGGAGAACTAATAACGCTTGAGTGTAGGACCTAAAAATGCTTGTCAAAAAAGAAGTTTGAAATAAAATTTTCTAACTACACGTGTGTTGTAGGTTTCCAAATGGAAAATGACTAGACCAAATTAAGTTTAGAAGATAAAAAATACACCACATTCAAAACAATTGATTTGCAAGTTCGGATAAGGGTACGCCCTGTCCACTTAAAACTAGGACATAACCCCTTTGGCATAAGCCTTAAGCTATAACAATGGGGGTGGTCTTATAAATTCCAAAATAGTCCACGCAAGAGGGAACCCTGTGGATGAAACGGGAAGTTCTCCGCACACCTACTTGACTAGTATACATGTGGGATTTAGCATCAAATTTATTCATATCCCAACCCCGGTGAGAGTACACGATGGACACATTTATTACCCACTAGGCTTGAAGGGGGTAAAATAAACCCAAGATACTCTAAGAATTATTCAATGTGAATTTGCTTGGAAAATCGAGCTCTCTCTTAGATAACTTATGACACCTAGTTGAGTGAACCACCTAAGAAGCTATCTTTGACCAGCAGATAACTTAGACCATATCAAAACCAATTTGAGTTGAGAGCCATTATTCATCACAAAACGTGTGAAGCGTTACTTTTACTTAGTTTTTCACTCATCCTAAAGTGAGGCGAAACTATGCCAAAGTGAGACCAACATTTTTCACCCCCAATTGATCTACTTCGTTCACTTTCTTTTGACACTTTGTTGATTAGAAGAAGATTGACTACCCTTGTGTTGCTAATTGATTGTATTTTCCACTTCTGTGTCTATTTACGCTATCCATATTTACAGCTGAGTTGTTAAACATCTAAAGTGGGTGGAGACATTTTCATATCATTGGTATCCTTTTTGATATCATAGTTATGCTGGATTCATCACCTTGACTCTCCTTTAAATTGTTATCTTGTTTATATCGTGTCGATATAATTTTTTGTATTTACGTCTTGTTTCTTGTAAACTTGACCTAAATATATATATTATGAAGTTATGTTATATACACTTTAACAATTCCTAGGTATACTCTAGCTTTAGTTTGATTTCAATTACTACCTCAATTTTGAAAAGTGTTGAATGTTACCACTTGTGCGTGTTATATCAATATCATATTGATATTAATACCTTACTTTTTTACAAAGTTTGGTTAACATATCTTGGTGGTATTGTTGTGTTGTTCACAATCATAACTACCACTTTTTGGGATATAGGTCTTGATTGGATTCAAGCTCGATTTTAGTATACTTAGTTTGGGAATCACATTAACTTCTTGTTATTACTTACGCCTTGTTCATTTCTTCAAACTTGACATAATTTGTGACATTTTTTTAATCATCTTGAAACACTAACTATCATTTGGAAACAGACTTAGGAATTAATTTGATGATTGATTGGTTTAAAACAATCCTTCAATGATTATGTCTTATGATTATTCATCATTTTGATTTATCCATTTCAGATAATCAATTTGATCCATTGATTCGTTATCATTTATTATTCTTTGGTTAATAATTTGGCTTCGTGTTTTGAACTCACATGATTTTTATTTGTGTTTATTTGCCTTGTAAACTCATTTCTAGGAAAATCCTTTGGGTCTTTGATCCTCTTAATCTTCTTGTTTTTGCCTAAGTTCATGATCATTTTTTAACACATCTTTCAAACCTTGGCAAAAACATTTCCTATCAAGCAACTTTTGCATCAATCAAACATAGGAAATATTTCCTTTGTATCCTTTATGTTGCTAAAATTTTGATCAATCCTTTGACATTTACGCCTCCAAACCTTGTTGGATTATCAATCTTGATTCATCACGATGTATATTTTCCTTAGCTTCCCTTTTGGAAAATCACACAAGCATCCCCATCTTTATGAAATGTCTAGTTAGTTGTCATTATGCTGCCCAAATTAACATGAAATCTTCTTCACATTGAAGAATTTTAATCATACAATATAGGTCTAGGCCTCTGAACCCAGCACACACCAAAAATGACTAATTATTGCAAGGTCCCTTATACATATAGAAATAAGGAATCAAAGTTTCAGTGTTCACATCAAAATACACCCATCATGACCAAACCTTGTTTGGTTCTTTGCGCTAAATAATCCATCCGAGTAACCCGCTCATCACCTTCATCTCATAGTCAGTGGTATGGTTTGGACACTTCTGATCTAAATTATTATTCAGGTTCCCCCACTCTTCTTCTGATTCTAATCCAAAAATTTCCTCTTTTTTTAAGGATTCCAATCCAAATATTTCCTCTGAATCTTATGATGATTTGAATCCAAACTACTATTTGGATTCATCTAATTCGAATCCTAAGTTTTGGTCCTCCCCTTCTTTACAGGATCTCTATTATCAGTCACCTAAATAACATTATCCTCCTTTAAATATTTGTGTTGCTACAAATTATCTTCATCATTCATCTAATGCGACTACTATGTCGCGGTCCTCACTATCTTCACAGGACCCTCTTCATCATACATTTAATACGACTCCTTCATCGCGGTCCTCCCTTTCTTTGAAGGACCCCTTTTATTAGTCGCCTCAATGACGTATTCTTCCTCTAAAGATACGTGTGACTCCAAATCCCTCCAATCAAACATCTAATACAATTCTTGAATTGTGGTCCTCTCTTTCTTCGCAGGACCCTTGTTTTTATTCATCTAATGTGATTCTTGAATCACGGTCCTCCCTTTCTTCACAGGACCTTCTTCATCAATCACCCCCAAAAATTCTTCCTTCTTTGAAGATTCATGTGACTTAAAGTCCTTATATTCAAACTTTTGAATCAGCCCATGTGTCACAATCTACAGACTTTGGAATTAATCCTACTAGTTTACAGACAATATACCATCATATAGGTAGGTCCTCAACACCTTCTTTTAGTCTTGAGACATCTAGCTCCACATCTTATTCATTCCCCACATCATCTTTTTCTATCAATCATCATCAAACATATTATAAGTCTTCCATACCAATTGAACCTCTTTCTTCCAATCAACCTCTGGTGGCCGATCAAAAACTCATACCGAATGATCTCTTTCAAAATGAAGAAACAATCAAGGCATTTATAGGGGCACACA
The DNA here is from genome assembly GCA_019776745.2 of Taxus chinensis. NCBI lineage: Eukaryota > Viridiplantae > Streptophyta > Pinopsida > Cupressales > Taxaceae > Taxus > Taxus chinensis. Next base: position 208,092,150 of record CM034146.1, read on the forward strand.
AAGATATTCCTCTAGCATATTACAAGAAAGGATTCTATTTATAATTTGATGCATCCATATATTGTGAGGAAAATTTTGATTCCTTTTATCAAGAAACAGAGAAAGAGCCTTGGATCATACAACTTGATCCTTCTCTTATTCTTCCATCTTCACATTCTTCATTATGTGATGAAACTCTTGGGTATTACATTGATCTATGGCCTATCTTCTCATCACCCAGCCACTCTTTGTCTATCATAATTCCTCAATCACAATCTCTTAGGGGGTTAACAGTAAGTATCCCTTTATCTTCATCTAGGTGCGGGTTACCTTCTAGTAGCCCTCCCTCTTCTATTTGTGGGAAATTTTCAAGTATTCCACTATCTTCTGTTCTCGGGTCACGTCCAACTAGCCCCTTGTCTTCTATGTATGGGTCACCCTAGGTAGTCCATCATCTTCTATTCTTGGGCCACATCCTAGTAGCCCATCATCTTACATCTATGGGTCGCTTCCTAGTAGCCCTTCTTCTATTCTTGGGTCACCTCCTAGTAGCCCTTCTTCCTCTATACTGAGGCCACATCCAAGTAGCCTCCTAGTAGTCCATCTTCTTTAATTTTTGGACCATATCCTTTTCTTCCATCACATTCTCCTTCTACCAATGATTTTGGAAAACCCATCATTATTTCTCAAATCAATTCTAAACATCCACGTTCTTCACCCACTTCCCGAGATAAAACAAGTCAAACATTAGATTATAAGAGACCTAGACAAGTTTTTACCAAGCTAAGACCAAAACACCAAAGATCTTCAAAGCTCCCAACACCTCAAATGATTATAAAATTCAAAATCAAACACATTTCAAGAATGCACACAAATGTACCCATTAAGTATGACACAAAGTGTTGAAACCTATGGATAGGGAACTCAACCTCCCACATACAAAGCCCATGTTTCAAAACAAATCACAATCATTTGTTGAGTGTGAGCTCACCATGATCATCGAGATCAGGGATAATATTACACTTGATAGAAAAACATGCTTAGTCTCTCTTATCAACGAAATCATGAACATCGTTGTTGGATCCTATCATGTAGAGTGACATATTTCATTCCGATAACCATAAAAAAAATAAAAAATCATAAAATAGTTCAAAAAGAAATAATAATAATAAGAAAACATTAAAACATTATAAAAACAAAATCAAAGGTACAAAGATCAAACATTGCAATTATGTATAGTGTATACATGGATGTTATTTCTTCCCTTTCTTTCATATTCCTCTAAAATTCATCCACCATTTTCATCCCTTTGATGATATTTTGGTTAGATTATTTCGTACATATTTTATGACATTTATCTCTATGGTATCTGTTTGACCTTGGTCTTTCATAACCTTGGTAAATTATAGAATGACTGACCTCTTAGAGGTCCAATCACTATTTATATATAATAAACTTGTTGGGAAGAATTATTGGGTGTATTTGTTGACACTAGACAATGTTTTCATCACAATCACTTCCACATATTTCCATCAAGCCATCAGTGGTTCTTAACCCTTGTCAAAAAAGAGAGCTGAAATAAGTTTTCAGAAAGCAAAAGAATAAAAATCAATCAATCAAAAAGCAAAATCTAAAGTCAAAAGAAAATTTATATATAACTCTCTCTTGGGGTATTTCCAATAATCTCTACCAAGGCTATGAATGTCTGACTGGCAGTAGAGAAATGTTATGATTAGAATAAAATACATATTCATTGGCGATATGGACATCTAGTTGGTAGTGGAGAAATGTACGGCTCTCCTTCCACCCTCCATTCACAAATCACCTTTTAAATTAAATCATTCCTACACATTGGCTAGTGTCTTCGTTTGTTGTCCATCAATTCTTCCCTTCAAAAGGTAATTAATTTCCACAAGCACACACTAGACCTCTATGAGCAAACATGATTAGTATGTTACCAAGTGTTTGTTTTTGGACCTTGTTCAAAATCTTTCTTTAGCACATGTCTTGTCTCATGATTTGTGCCTTGGGCTAATCACTTTTTCATTGACCACCTTCTAAATATTTTCATAGCATCCTCTATTCTTCGGAATAGTTTAGAGCATCCATGTGTATAGGATGGCCTCTTTGCCATGTTTTCAGACACTTTTGTCCCCTTTTAATAAGATAATTTTCTACTTCCTTTCTCTCATGTGTTTCTTGGCCAGCTTACATTGGGGGCATCCTTACTTCCTCATGATTGAACCTATTTTATATTGTCCTTGATCCTACTTCACCACATGAAGAGTTTTCCTTTGAATATTCCCACCTAATTGTTGGGGTGTTTTCACATCTTCACTTTCTTGTGCATACACGTGGCATTTTGCCCTTATACATCCCATATATTGTTGGGGGGATCCACACTTCTTTTTCTTCCTACACATAGTTTCAGAAAAAATTCAAAAGAAAAACATTCAAATATGTTTCTAAAAAATAAAAAATAGTAAAAATCATCCTACAAAACGTCGCTATTTAGTTCCTACCTATTTTTTTGCGTGACTTGCGAATCATCTTGATCTACCTCCATCAACAAAGCTAGTTTACTTACTATGTCTGTACTCTGGGGTACAACGAGTTCCTTGGTACTGTTTCATAGTGCATGATTTCTTTTCATAGGACCCAAGTGTCTTTTGTTATTCCCCTTGCATGTATCCTTGCTTGGGGCACCAATTTTAGCTCTTTTTTTTTTAATTTGCACAGGTCGGAATCGAAGCTTGATAAAAAAACATTGCATTATGTTTCTCTATTAGGTTAGATTTTTTACTTTCTCATATTACATTGCATTATGTATGTTGCAAGGAATTAGACATCTTTTAATTTCTCATATTGCATTGAATTTTGTATGTTGCATGGAGTTGGTGTTTTTATCAATGGAAATTTGTTCGTATATGGCTTTTCATGTCATACTACACTTTTGTTCATTCTTTTTAATAAGGATCGATGCCGTCGAGCATAAGCAAAATGATGAAATAAAGTTGGTTTTTACATCGGCATGATGATAGCTATATCCATCTCTTTTCATCTTAATTTTTCTTCCATATCACTCTCATTTTATCAATACTTTTCTTCAAAAGTAACTTGGGGCAATAGGGATCAATTCTTCTACTTATTCTATTATGTTTTTTCATCTTTTCGATCGTCAATCACCCTATTTCATCACCCCATCAACACTTGAGGGGGCATCCTTCATTCTATTAATTGTTTCTTCTATCTCTTAAAAAAATTTACTTGTCTATATTTGTCTACTATCTTTGAAGTGGCGTCACTTATGCCACACCAAAGAGGGGCAAATGTAGACACCTAAAATCCACTTACGCAGGATTTAATGCTATGATTGCACTAATTATCCTCTTTCTCATCATTTTCGTAATAATTAGCACTTTTCTACTAATTATCTAACATTCCTCTTCATATTCATTAATTAACGAGATTACGTTAATTAATTAGCCTTCCTATCATTAAGGATGTCAATTAACAACCTTCCGTTAATAAATATCTTCTTCTAGTTGGGTTAAATAATTATTATTAATTAACTATCCTTGCAACTCTAAATCAATAAATTACCATTTATTGGATCAAATTCCTCTCTTACATCTCAAAAATCATACTAATTTTCCTCTAATTATCTTCTATAAGCTTACCGCTACCTATTAATTAATCACCTTTGATTAATTAAAACATCCCCCAACTTCCATCACTTACTAATGACAAATTAAACTCTCTCAATCAAGATTACCTTTTATAAAGCAACCTTATTCATTCCTAATATTGTTTTACCTTTATCCCACATTCATCAATTTGTTAGCCTTACCTCTTCAGGAAAGCTATATAAAGAACCATCCTTCTTACCTTTCTTATTGCACCATGCTTTGAATAGTGAAAACTATAAGCATTTTGATCTTGAGCCATTCTCCATTGTTGGAAATAGTTTCTCCATCTTGCACCATTTCACTCAAATTTGAGAAATATGGGAAGATTCAAAATGGCATTGTATCCATTCATGGTGAGATTCCATTCTCAATCTTTGAGATCAAGTAACAATCCACTTTGATTGCTTATGTTCTTCACAGGTTCATAGTTTAAGTTAGCAATCATAAAGAGTAGGAAACAACTTAGCATGTAATTTCATTTATGTATTGAAGAAGCATTTCCTTTAATCTCTTATCTTGATGGTCGATATTAGTTTCAATTTATAGCTTAGTTAATTATACATGAGAAAAATTGTACTTCTTCCTCTTCATGGGTGGTATAGGTAGGTAAAACAAATTCATATTCGGGTGGCATCTTGGCACCTAGTTCTACCACTCATGTGAGCATCCTATCCTTATTAATATAAAGGAAGTTATCTAAGTGTGTAGGATAAAACTCAAAATTATCTCGAGGTGAGGTTTATTCATCACCGCTATGATCGATTAAGCATTTTTTTGCACAACCCATGAAATGATTAGACCCCAATCTCATAGATTTCATCCTTGTGATAGGGTCATAAAGGAAATTGTTTACAACAATTTGTGTTATAATGTGATCAAGAATACAATAAACCTAGGTAAGAACCTATAACATGACGATCGTAAAGCTTGCAAAAGAATGTCAACAATGGTTAAAGAATAACTAATGGTAAAGAACTACGAGATCAAATAGGATTTTCCTAGGAAAAAAGTATTCAATATGAAATATCAAAAGGAATAATCATGCAAACTAATCCAATCTACAAGAAACTACTCCTTATGCAAAAGTATATCTCAATAGTAGTTCGACGCAAGCTGATCAACACAATGTCAACACTTAAGTCAAGTTTAAGATAAACAAGGCATAAGTATTAACAAGGGATTGAATTAACCTCTGACTCAAAGTATAATATAACTGATCTAGATATAAACAATGCCCATATACTAAAAATCATAAGTTAAAAATGCGAGAAATGCAACGATACCACTTAGATACATTATCAAGCTTTGCAAAAAAAGAAAGATATTGGTATCGAAATAGTATTGATACGAAGTGAACAATGTAACCACAACACTTTCAAATTCAAGGAAATGTTTGGAAGAATATAAATTCAAAGTATACCAAGGAGTTGTTTAAAATGTGGGCAGCCTAATGGCACAATCTAGACACTTAGATCAAATTTATGAGAAACAAGACGTATCAAAATTGTATCAAGACAATGCGAACAAAACAACACCTCTAAGGAAATTCGATGATGAAGAAACCCTAACTAAGATGAAATGTCTTGACTTGGGTATCAATATCAATGGCTATCAAGATAAGAAAACATACCAACACACTTTCAATGTTTACCATCTAGTCTCAAGAAAGGACAAATGTAAACAGGTGTAAAATTGGTGAACACAATCAATCAATAACACTACATATGTGTGTTTTATTTTGTCCCAAAAGGGAAACAAGAAAACAAAGGAGTAGATCAAATGGGGGTGAAAAATACTTGGCATTACTTCAAAAAAAAAATTCCTTGTCTTTACGAAAAATAAAAAAATGAGACAAAGTAATACTATGTAAAATTCATGATAAATAACACTATGCTTAAACTTTGATGGAATCTCCCCTTGTTTGAAATAACAAGGTTTTCAATCCAATTTTTTTTTGCTTTGTGAGAGATTTTAGAATGCGATGGATAAATTCTAGTTGGCTCTAAGCCATAATCTTCCTATTGGTTCACTTGTTAGGTGTCACACACTATCTCTGCGAGCACAGTTTGCCAAGAAAGTTGCACTAACTAAATCTTGGAGCATATCGAATTTACTTTACCAAATTCAATACAATGAAAAATAAATTGTGTTTAGTTGTATCTCACTAGGGTCACATGAAGATAATTTTGACTCTAATCTCACAAAAGGTGTACTAGTCAGTTGGGTAGAGGAGCACTTCCCATTTCGTTCACTATTTCTCTCAAGGTGTGAACTACTTTGGGGTTCCTAGGGACATCCTCACGGGTATTATGGCTTATGCAAAGGCACTTCCCCTAATTTAAAGTAAACAAGCTGTAGCTCTTAACTGAAACATGCAGATATAGTGTGTTAAATAAAAGTGGTGTGTTTTTTATCTTTTAGGTTAAGAAATGAGGTCTAGATAATTGTTGGCAACTTGTAACACACGTGTAATCATATTTTCTATCCTTATTTTTTGACAAGCGATGTAGGTCCCGTGCACAAATGATTTTAGTAATTTCCAATAGAAAGTGAACCAAAGTTTTTTTTGATTCTCAAGATCATCCAAGGACGCAAGAAGAGAATATGTAATGATTTTGTTCAACTAGATAAACGTAAAGGAAAATATAAAACCGGATGAACCTTAAGCAAAGCATGATAAATTTTTTATTCTTTTAAGCCAAAAAATGAATTATGAGTTTTTCTAATTGACCAATTATTTAGAAAATGAAACGACAAGTTGTTTTTGATTCTCAAGAACACCCTAAGGTGCAAGAGAAGAGCATACACAAGATTTTAACGTTTAACTTGTACAAAGCATGGAAAGTAAAAGTATTCATCAAATAATTAAGTAAATTTGGTAGAAAATATGATTAGAAATGTTAAAAACCAACATAAAACACTTAGGGAAAACCTGCAACCACTAGAAAATACAAAAAATCAAAACTTAAAACCTTGAAAATAGTGCCAAATTTAAACAATCATGTCAATACACCCCTTTCAACAGTAGCACGGACCTCATTACACCATCACGGTCATGATAGCACCAATGCGGCCTTGATAACACCAGCATAGCCTTGATAGCACCATCCCGCTCCTAATGACACCTGCATGGCCCTGATAGCATAAGTGCATCCCTAACAACACCAGAGTGACCTTTAACAATGTAGAACACCTCTGACAAAAAACACAAACTAAGAATAAACAAGGTAATGTCAGTGCATCCAGAGAGACACCGGCGTGGGGCCAAGTCAAAGAGAGCCAAAACACAATTCAACATATATGTGCCTCAAGAGACACTAGCATGACCCTGACAATGTGATCATGACCCTGATAGCACCAATGCCCCCCTAATAACACCAACACTCCCCTTCCCGTAGATCACTAAAACACAAGAATTTTGACAAAAATTTGTCCATTTGGTTCAAATTTGACATTACTTCACCTCCTTTAGTCCTACAAAGAATGCAAAACTCAAGCAATCCTAACTACACTAGTTAAGAAACCTTATATTTAGCTAAAAAAATGCAAGAGGGTTAGTTTAAACTATTTGAAAACAAATACACGGGATTAAGGATATGGTCCCACCAGGCGTGCCAAGTGTATGTATGAAAAGCTAACTATGGCATATGAATTGAAAGTGACACCTAATAGCTTCAAATCAAATTTATGTAAACAAGAACATCAAGATAAGATCTTATAAAAACTAGCTTCTTCAAATGCATGGAAGTTGAATGAATCAAACTAACATACTAAGATATTTTTTACTCTTTATATTGTTAACTAAACATGAACCTAGTTAGATCATATAACAATCATATTTGTGTTGTTTTCTTTAATATGGTGAAGATATATCTCTAAAATTTCTGAAGGCCATGCTTAGATTTTCTCTTACTAACTAAGCTTTGAAGGAATGGATGCAAGATGGAGAAGTTATTACAATGGAGAATATCTCAAGATCAAATGTCTATAGCTTTTGCTAATACAAATGAGGTGTAAAATTAAAAGGGTTGCACTTGGTTTGTATTTATAGATTTCCATTTGGGAAAGTTTAGAATCCTAGAGAATGTGAGACAAAAGGTAAAGCAAAATTCAAAGTGAATAAACATGCTTTAGAAAAGGTAAGATTGACTTAGGCTTGTTAAGATTGATTAACAAGTGATTAATAACTCATGAGAGTTGGGAGGGGTTTAATTAATCTAATGTGATTAATCAATAGCTTAGGAAGCTTATAGAAGTGATTTAGAGGGAAATAGAGAGATTTTGAATAGTAAAAAGGGGGATGTTTAGCTAATAAGATGGCTTATTACCTAAATTCAAGACTAAACAAGCTTAATTGACTAGAAAAGTAGATAATTAATTTATCATAGGAGGATTATGACCAACAAAGTGTTGCGAATGGACATCTGAGAATGGAGCGAAGGATAGTTAATTAACGAAGTGTCGTTAATTGACTAAATTGGAGGAAAATGTTAGTTAATTAGTGATTTCTCACTAATTATGATGGAAATGATAGTGATTAACAAAAATAAAGATTACCTAGATTTCCTAAAGGGATATCTAGGGTATTAATGTTAATCTAGTTAGGAGGACTAAAATGTTGTAAATGAACTAAAGGAGTATGAAATAAATATAAATAAATAATTCTAAGTGAAATAAAACCATGATGTGCAAGACAAGAGTAAGGAAAAAACTTGGTAACAGAATACTGTCGCAGAGTGTCCCAAATATGGAAATAAAATTTGGAAGTGCAAATGAACCCTTAGGAACCCTACAAAGGGAAGCTCTAGATTGTTTAAGATGACATAGGTGCCCGAGAGTGTACTAGGGCACCCTAGTATGCAATCTGGGTGCTTAGAACACTATAAATCTTGATAATATGAATCTGGTATGGTCGCTAAATATATTCAAGTACTTCCCGTTTATCATGGTGGATTCATCAGATGAACTGGATAATGACTTGTAATGCAGGGAGAAATATCAAACCCTAGAAAAATGAAAGATGCATATTAATGGGTCAGACTGATCTCAGCCGCTAACCTAGTGGTCTTGTCACTAAGTGTTGCACTACATTTTAGACCCATATGTAGTTCTAGTTTGTGTGTGTGTGTTTTGTGGCCTAGGCACTCTTGTTCTAGTCACACTTTGTGAAGTAACGAGAAATAATAGATATAGAAATGTAAGTAGCATCTGTGCATAGAATATAATGGAATCCCTCCCCCTATGAAGTGTGTGTGATGCAGATATCCTAGCTTGAATGCATGACACTATGTGAATGCAAGTGATGTAATGGATGCAACCCTAGATGGAGTGATAGTAGTGATAAGATGTAATTACCTAAGACCCTCATTATGGTCTTATAACTTTATATTTATAGGGCTCTCAAGATTAATTTCATGATTAATCCCAATAAGGCCGAATGAGAAGAAGATAAGAATGAAAAACACCTAGAAGTGAACCAAACAGAAGTGGAAGAGGTTGTGCATATATTAGGGTGCTCAGAATGGGACCATGGTGCCTTGAGGCACCCTAGTACACGCTGGAGTGCCCTGATTTCATGCTATAATGTTGAAAAGGTCATGAAATGGGCTGATAGGTATCGAAAAATATGTGGGAAAGAAGAAATAAAATATATGAAAAGGGTGGCCAAAAGGTGGGATTAATTAGTACTTTGTACACTTGAGAACCTTCTAAATAGTAGTATGAGACAAGGCTAAATATTGTCTAATGTGAAATATTTGTGTCTACATTTGCCCCCACTTTATGTTGGTGAGTGGAAATCTTGGTAACATAAAGTAGATAAAGATGCGTACCTGATAACCATGTAGATTGTAGATGAAGACATGTCGATGGACTAGACTTAAGCGTGGAATGACAAAAAGAAAAATTTGGAGGAGCGTGGATTCTAAAGATGAAAAATGTGTATAAAAAGTGATGAGAGTGAACTTAGGGTAGAACATGTGTGTAGCTACTGCTGTGTGTAGTGTACCTGCATGGTTAGTAAAGGAAAATGCCTATAGCAGTGTGTTTTTTGTTGTTGTTTCCATATTCGTTGTTATTTCCCCTAATTTCACTATTTATTTCTCATACAATGGAAATGTAAGGAGAAAACGATCAAGTAGTCAAATATGTATGTATGTAAAAATGTTGTGTAAAATACGTAAATGTAAAGTATGTTATAATAGAAAGTGTAAATGGAAAAATGGAACATGTGCACCTGATCCATGTCAAGAAAAAGGGTGTAGAAGGATATCCTATAGTGTCGCTAGTTTTTTGAGTGATCTCACGCCACCCTTGTTGTAGAAGTAGAGGGAGGAACCATGTTATATCCTCCAACCTTTAACCACTTCTGCTGAAATATTAGAAGAGAAATTTGTAATATCCTTGTTTTTTGGGTGATCCAATGCCACTGGATGGATAAGTGTAGAGAGGCACACACACTGTAACCCCTAAGGATGTGACTACCCCTCAGAATTTCTGAAAAAACACCATGTCCTATTGAGGTCGTTGTGTATGGAGTTCGTAGACATGTCTAAACTCACTCGTTGTGTGTGAACTAGTGTAGATATGTTGTGTTAGTAGAAACCCTCAATGATGCCCCCCTTTTTGGGGGCGTATGCAATGAACCTAGAAGGAGAATGTATCCCCAAAAGAGGATGAACTACACTCTGACCTGTAGAATTCTTCCTTGCAGGGGGAAAGGGAAACACTTGGTAGATACCATGGCATGCACAAAAGGGGATGGCTAGCCAGAACAAGTGTTAGTCCAAAAACACATACATGCAATAAGACAAGTGTGAATACACAGATAATGTAAAACTACAAAAAAAGTAGTGTAAACATGCAGGAAACAACAAGAAGATCAAAAAAAGAGGGTTACAAAAAAGGGACATCACTCATGATTTTGCAAGACATGTAATGCCATCATGGCCGTAAACAATAGTCAAGTGTGCACACAAGCAAAGGGAAAATCTAGCATATAATGGAAAACAATGCAGACAAGTAAAAAAAACATGTAGTGATGGAAACATGTAGTCCTACAAAAAAAGTGTTGCACATGGAACACCCGTTAGCATGTTAGAGTGATAACCAATATGTCAATGCATGTAGAAGCAAGTAGTAAACGATGTTAAGTACAAAATGAAATAATAGCACCTGGATAGGATGAATGTGGATGCCCCCAGCGACCGGTATAGGAAGGGTAGAAGGTGAGCATCCATGTTATGTGTAGATTCATGCATCTGTGATCACACTAGAAAAAGGCGTGAATGCACATGTGTGTATGATAATGATATACAAGAAAGTAATCTAACATGTGTAGTAGAATGAGCATGCAAAACATGAGTAAGAACAAATGCTACCAAGACAATACAGTATGTCATGGATGGATGGAATGGAATGCAATATGGAATGATAGGGGCAATGTGCCCCCCAAATGGATGGAATGTGTATGCAGTGAGGTTCATTTTTTTTTCCCCCTAGTAGTCAAGAATGAACCGTAAATGAGATTGCATCATCAGGAAATAGTCAAGTAGTGTTGGTTGTATCTAGTGCGATGTGATGAGTATGTGTATGGAATGGTGATGAAATTCGACATGTAGAGAGGCATTTGTGTACCCTATAGTGATCAGGGGATCATTTCTAAAAGTTCCCTAAACATCTCTAAATGGTGTCAGTGCAGAAGATCATCTTGAGAGCTTTCCAACGACTGTGAGAACGTGAAAAATGGACATCGAGAGCTCTAGATATGTTCGGTCAAAGTTCAGACAACAGAAAAGTCAACTCTGGTCAACTGGTCAATATTGGACCAATCGCACTGTGACACGTGGCTTGCCAACACTCATCGAATTCGCTCAATTTGCCTATCGGGAGATGACAAGTGGACTACAGGATTATTTCTATTCCACATTGTATGGGTCGAAATAATATTATTTTGGTAAGGCCACTTTCCAAAATGCCACATATATATATTAATGTTTAAAACATTAGTATTAAACCCTACTTAGCCGCCAACTTAACCATAAGCACATGGGAGGATGAAGCGGTTGTTTGGGAGGCATTAAGCCTTGCCACGTGGAAGAAGGAAATTGAAGCGGTTGTTGGGGGCGGTTATAAGCCCAACGTGGTCTTTTGACCACTTCATGCGTGGAAAGGCTTAATTAAAGCCTTAAACAATATTTCCTTCTCCTTAGCGACTCCACATGGCCGCTCCACATGGGATTTTAACCCATTTAAAAATACAACCACTCCATATGGGATTAAATCCCCCTAAATATGCACGGGTAAGGCTAAGGTTAAAAATAGCCTTAGGAATATATGTTATCCCAAATTCTATGCTACGGGCTATGGTATTTTTAGCCTAAGGAATAATATGGAATGCATTATTTGAGGGCCCTAAAATTGTATAAACAGGGTACCCATTCTATTGTAATGGACACACTGGACACACATTACACACAAATTACACACACCGAAGCCACGAAGAAGCTCATTGCTAGATCACGGAACAGTGGACACCGGTGCAATGGAGACACCGATCCCGAGCTTATTATTTTAAGCTTATTTACAGGATGTGTCGACAAGTATTGTCTATTGGCCTATTATTTTAGGCAATATTAGATGGAATATTTGTGATTGGGAGTGAAATGTAAACTACCCAATAGGCCCATTGAGCCACACCAAGTACTTGTAAATCCTGGATTGTCGATCGGAGTGCTAGCTTCGCATTGTTTGCGTCCGGAAGGCCGATCAAAGCCGAAGGAGATTGTGCATCAGGAAGGTGGAAGTCGGGTGCTATTTTTCACCCTTGTCGTCCGAAGGTCTGGTGTACTGATAGGCAAGTAAAATTCCATTAGGTTTTCTTATGAAAGTACTATTGTAACTTACAAGTTTTGACTAGTGGAACGGTTCGATCACGAACCCGGAGACGTAAGCGATTGCTGAACTCTGTAATCAATCTGTGTGCAATTTTCGTTATTGTCTTGCATTATTTTAAATTGATTACTTAAAAGGAGTAAATTATCGGCAAATAATTAAAGCCTATAAGGGTCCAAGATCAGGTCGTAATAATCTGATTATTTTCTGATCATATAGCCTCAGTGCATACCATGACTTGTAGAATGGAAAATTGATGATTTAGCACTAAGCGTATATCACTATAAAATGAATGATTGGGAATGGTTCATATGGAAAGATGCATATGAACCCTATAACCTAAGTGTATACCATGACTTGTTGAACGTATGAGTGATAATTTATCCCTAAGTGTATATCATGATTGAATGGGTGGATGGTGAGGAGGCATATGGAAAGATGCGTGTGGACCCTATAGCCTATGCATATACCACGACTTATTGAATTTGAAAAGTGATGATTTATCCCTAAGCGTATATCACTATAAGATGAATGGCTGGAAGTGGGTGACAATTTATCATACAACATAGATCACTACAAGATGGAAGCAAGGAGTGGTGATGTAACCTAAGTGTTTCACTCGGAATGTTTCATTCCTTTTAGAAACAGATAAGGTTAGGGCTAGGAGGAATACCTGTTGAACGTCGAGATGGTGTGCGCGTACCGTAGAGAAAGATCAGGTTGACTGCGAAGAACTCCTTTTTGTCTTGGAAGGACTACCTGCAAATAAGAACACAAGACCACACGATTTTGATTAGACAATAAATGAGGGAACTGCCTTGGGCCCAGGAAATATAAAACTTCCTTTCGAAGGTGGTCAGTTCCCCTGCTAATATGAATTAACACAAAAGACTGTAAGATATCAATTAAATTGCTTCGTTGAACTGGGTAGGGGAAAGGCTGGTTTTTGGTTATAGTCAGGATAACCGATACCGGTTGCTGATAACCGATATCGGTATGGTCTAAGATCTGAAGGTTGGTTGTTTTGTGGGGTGGTTGTGTTGTTTGGTAGTTGTGTTATTTGTAAGGCTGTATATAGGTGATATTAGGAAATAAGGTGATGAGAGGTAGATGAATGATAGTTAGATGCAATAGCACGCTGGGTAGTGGATCTAGGAATGGATTTGTGAGGATTGTGCTTCAAAAAGTCTAAGAAATGTTATTAAAGAGGACATGCAAGATGTAACTTACTGGTTATTGACGAAGATGCAGGTCCAAGAACTCTGATGACAAAGGCAGAACTCTAGGTAGGATGGCTGGACAAACAGAAGATGAAATATCTCCCTCCCGATGATCAGCTGAGTATCTGAGAACTCTGGCTGTTCTGTTGCAGTTTTGGGCTTGATCTCCTTTTGCTGCAACTCTTCTGGCTTCTTCACTCGTCTCTGCTTGGTCAAGTGAAGATCTGGACTCTCTTTCTCGCTCCCAGATGATCTCTCTTGATTCCTAAAATCCTTCCCTCTGATCCAAAATGAAATTCCGATCCCTTGTTTTTGGTTTGGGGAGCCCATTTACAGGGAACCGATGGCGGTTACGTAACCGACGGCGGTCGAGTAGGAACCGGCATCGGTAAGGAAAAAGTAGGCTATTTTTAGTAAAATAGCCCACCTTCCCTGCTTTTCTCCCGAGAGATTAGTTGCGGGCTTGGTCAAGTGACTAGAAGGTCGGTTTTGGGTGCGAGAAAGGGGTCATTAGTCATGGGTGTAGGTGTAGACCAAGTTATAGGTCTTAATTAGGTTAGTTTAGGGTTAGGGCTAGGTCATGATGAAGTGGCAAAATGAGGTGGCAGGTGAGATGATGTGGATTTATCAATTACAAGGTAATTAATAAATAATTGTGTAAGGTTTAGGTGATGAGTTTAGGTTGCGAGATGAGATGCGGGTCACAAGGGGTCGTAAGACACAAATTTGGTGTCTACATTAGCCCCTTATTGTCGTGTAGCTTGTTTTGTAGAGCTGCGCGGACAATAATATGAAGTGGTTTCTCCTGTTAAGGATATAGGTAATCCCCCTCAAATCTATCACAGATTGAGTGAACGGGAAATCAGGGATAGGGTTGATAAAGGGTACATGTTGTAGAGAGGATGGTAAGGTGGTGGGGTAGGTCCAAGGCAGCAGACGCATGTTGAAATGCAATAGTACGACTAGGGTACATGATTTGACGAGCAAACCAGCAATGTATAGGCAAAGGTCGATAGTTTATCCAAACAAGGGTGATATAATCCTGGTATCCAAGGCATAGGAAGTAGCTCCAGGGTATATAACAGGTAAGGTACAGGAACGTTTAGGCATGTTCGGCAGTACCAAATGGTTGGTTTGGTTGAGATAAACGTCACGGTCTAGGTCTAGGCAAAGTTGGTCGACAGATCAAGTCAAGGACCCTAATCATGCTAAAACACGAACAGGTGAGCTCGATGGAACAAAAAGCTACATGATGGGTGGATAAAAGTATATGTTGTTGATGTTGGGCGAGGTATCGAAGTGGTACGGCCTTGGGTCGGGCCAAGTTGTTGGGTTGTGGCCTTGGGTCAGGCCGGAAGGGTAGAGTGAGGCCTTGGGTCGGGCCGGATGGGTAGGGTGAGGCCTTGGGTCGGGCCAAATGGGTAGGGCGAGGCCTTGGGTCGGGCCAAATGGTTAGGGTGAGGCCTTGGGTCGGGCCAAATGGTTAGGGTGAGGCCTTGGGTCGGGCCAAATGGGTAGGGCGAGGCCTTGGGTCGGGCCAAATGGTTAGGGCGAGGCCTTGGGTCGGGCCAAATGGGTAGGGTGAGGCCTTGGGTCGGGCCAAATGGGTAGGGTGAGGCCTTGGGTCGGGCCAAATGGTCGGGGCGAGGCCTTGGGTTGGGCCAGATGGTTGGGGCGAGGCCTTGGGTCGGGCCAAATAGGTAGGTTGAGGCCTTGGGTCGGGGTTGGGGCGGCCTTGGGTCGGGCCAAATAGGTAGGTTGAGGCCTTGGGTCGGGCCGGATAGGTGATCAAATGGTGTTCAGCAAAGGTGGATATAGGCGATGTTGGGAGAAAGGGCGATTAGTAAATAGGGGCAGAAAGTTGGGTGAATAAAGACAAAACCGATATCGGTTAGCTATGACCGGTACCGGTTAGGTAACCGATGCCGGTTCCTTAGGGCACGAGTTGACCGGTGTCGGTTCTATGTTAAAAACCTATAAAAAGAAAAATACGGCCTGTCATTGTTACTTTTGCAATTTGGAAGCCAATTTGAATTGTCTGACGTGGAGAGTGGAGATTGGAGCATTTGTTGCGTGAGGTGGCGTTATTTGACCGGAGGAGTGAGTTGTTAGCGGGCCCGAGTGAGGAGGAGGTAGTAGTTGATTGGTGGAGGACCCAGAAGAGGACATTTGGAGCCATGGCCCAGCCAGGAGGAGCAGGAGGGGCTGGACCAGCTGGACCACCACCACCCATCCCACCACGACGACGTGTCATCGTACGGGTAGGTTCGAAACCCCTCATTGTGTTCATTTTATTGCATTATGCTAAATTTGGGGTTTTGGGTAGGAATCCAAGTTTTTGATAAAATAATGAATAAATGGAAGTTGTTTGGAAAATAGAGAGGGTAGGTAGGGTAGTTAGGCTAAAACGGTAGGGTGGGTAGGTTTGTAGGGCTTTTCAATGGGTAAAAGGGTAGTAATAGGCAAAAAAATAGGTTTGGGGGGCCGCGTCGGGTTCGGCTCCACGTTTTTACAGCGACCGATGTCGGTTGCTAAGCGACCGGCATCGGTCACAAATTTCAGGGGCAGGGTGTTTTGTTGCTGACCGGCGCCGGTCGTATATCGGTCGGCGTCGGTGGGGTGGTTTTGGGTATTGTGGGTATGGTTTGGGGTTTGTGTGGGTTTGGGTGGGTTATGGGTTGGGCTTGGGTTGGTATGGGTTTGTGTGGGTTTGTGTGGGTTTGGGTGGGTTATGGGTTGGGCTTGGGGTGGGTATGGTTTGGGGTTTGTGTGGGTTTGGGTGGGTTATGGGTTAGGCTTGGGGTGGGTATGGGTTGGGGTTTGTTTGTTTGGGTGGGTTATGGGTTTGGGGTGGGTATGGGATTTTGTGTGGGTTTGGGTGGGTTATGGGGTGGGCTTGGGGTGGGTATGGGGTGGGGTTTGTGTGGGTTTGGGTGGGTTATGGGTTAGGCTTGGGGTGGGTATGGTTTTGTGTGGGTTTGGGTGGGTTATGGGTTGGGCTTGGGGTGGGTATGGTTTAGGGTTTGTGTGGGTTTGGGTGGGTTATGGGGGCTTGGGGTGGGTATGGTTTGTGGTTTGTGTGGGTTTGGGTGGGTTATGGGTTGGGGGGTGGGTTGGGTTTTGTGGGTTTGGGTGGGTTATGGGTTAGGCTTGGGGTGGGTATGGGGGTTTGTGTGGGTTTGGGTGGGTTATGGGTTGGGCTTGGGGTGGGTTTGTTTGTGGGTTTGGTGTGGGTTTGGGTGGGTTATGGGTGTGGGTTTGGGTGGGTTAGGGGGTTATGGATTGGGGTGGTATGGGTTTGGGTTGGGTTTTGGGTTGGGAAGAGGGAGGGGGATAGTGGAGAAGATAGGTGGCTAGAGGGGGGTGTTAGAGAGTTGGGGTGTGGTCAGGGGGAGAAGATAGGTGGTATAAAGGGGGGGTGTTAGAGAGTCGGGGTGTGGTCGGGGGGATAAAAGGGGGTATAGGTAGATATCGTGATGAAGAGTAGGGCTAATGTAGTGGGTGGGTTTTGCAGGCACGTCAGCAGCTGACGATGCGGGATAGGATGCCTCCGCTGTTGGTGCGGATGCGACCACATGTGTCCGCAGCGCACTGGGCTATCATGCGCGAGGTGGGACTCGGCGGAGTCCAGCGATATAGAGCGATCGACAGAGATCATAGTTTGATGGTTGCCCTCATCGAGAGATGGGATCCGGCGACCAATGTGTTCCATCTCCCGACTGGAGAGATGACCATCACATTGGAGGATGTATATCGCATCCTTCGATTACCTATTGATGGAGAGGCCATTTTTCAGGTGGATGCAGAGACAGCCATGGACAACATCCTACAGGTTTTCGGGGATGCAGCTGCGCTAGTGACATATCACAGCGCGAGCATCGGGTATGGTGATATGTACCGTGCGCACCGACATGAGACACGGCTTGCCGTGTTGATGATGATCGGGATCACCTGCTTCGCCCTCCCGGACTCAGAGGGAGGCCGCTTTCCACGGGCATTGATGGGGGTGCTTCATGAGATGGTGGAGGAGCATACCTGTTATGCTTGGGCACCAGTATATCTGGTGCAGTTATACAGGGAGCTGTGGGGCTATCGCCGGATGAGGCGATTCGGGATTTGTTCGACATTTTTACTTCACTGTTGGGCATATGAGCACATCATATGCATCAGACCAGTAGGGTTACCCCAGCAGCCAGGGCCACAGGTCATATACAGATACGGCTTTCAGAGGTGGTTGGGGGTCGTGGGGCAGCCACGAGCAGTGCTTGCAGGTCGGGACGTTGCTTATTATAGACATTTGTTAGAGGGCCTGACAGCGGTAGATATCGTATGGAGACCTTACAGAGGTCATCACCCTCACAGAGGAGCCCGCTTACAGTTGCGCCTGATTCAGTACACATTCTGGATAGCAGGACGGAGGCCGGGAGAGTACGAGAGGATACCCCTGGAGAGGGTACGCAGGCAGATGGGGCTACGACAGGACGAGCCACCTCCCTTCCCTCAGTACAGGAGGGATGATGTAGAGGCCCCACTACCTGCACCACAGCCCTTGGACCCAGATTGGGTTGCTGAGAGGCCAGCAGATGATGGTGTAGATGATGCTGGTTGTACGGGAGCATACATGGTGTGGTGGGCTGGTCAGAGAGCAGCTAGGATAGCACCGCCTGCACAGCCAGACTTGGCAGCAGTGATAGCAGAGCGAGATCAGCTCAGGGGCCAGGTGCAGTTATTACAGGGGCAGCTGGCTGCTGCACAGGCACAGATAGGTGTTTTACAGGGGTAGCTAGCCCAGGCTCAGGTACAGGCACAGGCACCACCACCAGCAGCGGTACAGCCACAGCCCCAGGCACAGGTACAGGTACAGGTACCACCACCAGCAGCGGTACAGCCACAGCCCCAGGCACAGGCACAGATACCACCACGGCCACAGGCACCACCAGCGGCACCATCACAGGCACAGGGGGCACTGGTAGTAGGAGTCCGGGGACCAGCCCCAGCACCTACGGTGGCACGGGATAGATATATGGAGGCGAGAGCGGAGGCCCGGTACTATCAAGATGTTCTTGATGGTACCGGAGCTGAGTATCAGCCATATGCAGCTTATAGAGCAGAGACCTCCCATAGTCAGAGATCGCAGGGAGGTGCAGCCACAGCCGGCGTGTCTGTTACAGGCAGGAGGCGAGAGGCACCACAGGGACCAGCAGGGAGAGGTGCTGAGGGCGGTGGGGAGAGCTGAGGGATCCCTGCATTGTTTTTGTATATGGACATGGGCACCGGTCTGCGCACCGGTTGTGTGGATAGAGGCCTGCGTGCCTACATTTATTCATTTATTCACTCATTTATTGTATACCGGCCTGCGAGCCGAGTACGGGTTGTATAGTTGATACCGGCCTGCGAGCCGAGTATATTTTTGATATGAGGGACCGGCCTGCGAGCCGAGTCGAGGTTATTGACATTTATTGCGGCCTGCGTGCCGGCTTTGTTGTTGTATTATGAGATCACAGAGGCCCCGATGCAGGGTACGTTGTATATTTGAAACCTTGTATATATATATATAGATATGATGATTTGACCCACATGCTGTGTTCAAAATGTTTTTAAGTATTTCGTCAATGGTTTGTGATATAGGTTGTATGATGAGTTTAATTGACATGTTGATATATTGATGATGTTGATGTCTTTTGCACGTATATATGGATGACATATTATATGATGAAATGTGGCATGTTTTGTTGCTGGTTTGGTGACATTGTTATATATGTATCTGATGAGTTGGATCCAAATGGTGTATAGATTGATAGTTTTTTGATATCCTTAGATGATGGCATGTTTGTTTTGGGTAATGTAGATAGATGATATGGATGAAATCGTAATGAGAAGTGGATTGGATGGACAAATATGGATAATGGTGTTGTTATGCAGGAAAAGAGGTGGGCGCGATAAAAAATTAGGTAGAAAATGAAGAAAAGAACTATGTTTCAAAAAGGCAGGTGTGTAACCGATATCGGTTAGGTAACCGACGCCGGTAGTTAGTAGACCGATATCGGTTATGTAACCGATACCGGTTATTTAGGTATGAGCTTTTCTAAAAATAGAAAAGCTAGGGTGGCAACTTAAGTTCTAATTTTGAGAGCCATGCAAGAAGTTAAATACGCGAACGCGACGCTTTTTGACGACTGAGACAGGTAATTGCATGAGAGATTTGAGTGATAAGGAGAAAAGAGACAGGGAAAGTGAATGTGTTCTGAGATTCAGAAGGCAGAAAGGTGAATTTGAAAAGGGTGGTGATCATGGCAGAACGAGGAGAAGCATCCAGCAGGCAGGGACGAGAGGGAAGACAAGGGCCACCTCAAGCTGCTGCAACTCAAGAGGTAAACGTTTTGGTTGTGATTTGATTACTGCATGTTTTGTGAATAAGATGGGGGAGAGTAGGTGGGTAGATATGAGAAAGAAAACATGATAACAAGGGTTATAAATGAGGTGAGTGTTACGTGGTAGGTAATCAAGGGTTTTGGGTATGTCTGTGTATACAGAGAGGAATAAACGAGCAATTTATTGTCGTAGGTGGTTGTTTAGGCAAGGTGTATGTAATTAACAGTGACCGATAGCGGTTAGGGATAACCGGTATCGGTTACTGAACCGGTACCGGTTATTTATAACTGATACCGGTTACTGGAGGAATTTCCAGAATGTGAGAAAAACCCTTAGGGATTTGATGGATTGAATGGTTGTTTGTTGTTTTGATGTATGCAGGCAGAGGCAGGGTTGAGGATGAATGATAGTGTGCCAGCGCTGTTGTCACGAATCCGAGCGGATGTAACACCAGCGGAATGGACATTGATAAATCATTTGGGGTTAAGTGGAATCCGCTATTATTCACGAATCGCACGTAACCATGCTATGTTGCAGGCGTTGATTGAAAGATGGAATCCAGAGAAGAATACGTTCTATCTGCCAACAGGGGAGATGACAGTAACATTGGAAGATGTGTTCCGTATTTTGAGGCTCCCTATTACAGGAAAACCAGTATATCAGGCATTACCTAGCGCGGCGCGGGGAGCGATAACAGCAGTATTTGGTCCATACGCGCGAGATTTGACACAACGAGGTTTGTCATTCACATATGGGATAATGTATGCAGCACACCCTGAGGAGACAAGGTTAGCAGTGATATTAATGATAGCGGTAGGGTATTATGCATTACCGAGAGCAGAAGGGGGAAGATTTCCAAAGGCATTGATGTGTGTTATCTGGGAGATGATAGAAAGGAACGTGACTTTTGCATGGGCACCTGCATATTTGGCGGAGTTATACAGGGGTTTATGGGCTTGTAGGCGAAATCACAGGACGACACTGGATTGTTCATACTTATTACACTGTTGGGCCTATGAGCACATTGTTTGTGTGCGACCAGTAGGCCGATCCATCCAGTCAGGAGAGACCGGAGTACAGAGGTTGGGATTCAGACGATGGGTCCAGACAGAACAAGAGGCAAGATCTCAGGCCGTGACGGGTGACATTGAGTATTACAGGAAGGTATGGGAGAGGGTGACGATTGCTGATATCTGTTGGAGGCCTTACGGGAACTATATGGTAACAGAGAATATAGCTGAGGAGTTGAGGGGTGTAGAGTGATTGAGGTGGATCGCAGGGCACAGGCCAGGTGAGTATGAGAGGATTCCTCTAGATCGCGTGCGGCGACAATTCGGATTTGTGCAGGATATACCCCTGGCTTATAGACCATATATGAGGATCGACGCCGAGGCAGCATTCTCACCTCCCCGGCCAACACCTCCAGAAGGGCCAGAGGAGATAGCAGCCGATCGCAGTGTAATGGATGCAGGAACGACAGAGGCCTATAGGTTATGGTGGGTAGCAGAGCTGCGAGGTGTACGTGATCGCCCTGACATAGCTGTGATTACAGCGGAGAGAGATCGTCTGCAGAGTTTAGTTCAGCAGCTCCAAACGCAGGTGAATGAGGCAAGAGGATTGTTAGCGGTTGCGGAGTCACGGGCGGAGAGACTAGAGGCTGGATTCCTCCATGCGAGAGGGCGTATTCATATGTTACAGGAGAGATTGGCAGATCAGTGGGCTGTGGTACCAATAGCCGTGGTACCTTTGAGGACAGAGAGGCCCGGCGAGAGGCGTCGACGATCACGATCATCTCCTGGGTCGGGATGAATCGTGAGGGTCTAAGTAAATGTTAGCAAGGTATAAGAATAAATAAGGATGCCGACCTGCGTGTTGATGATAGAGAAGATGTATTTGTTTAACATCTAAATAAAACTGAATATGTATGTTGATTTGAGTTATGATAATAATAAGAATGTTTGTGTTTTGATTTTTTTGTTTTGAAAAAAGGATAAAGAGGAATGTGATTAAATAGAAATACACCAAAAATATTTATATTTACCACACATGATAGGTTATGGTAGGGGATGGTCGAGCTAACCTTGGGAGACCCCATGTCTCCGAAGTGCTGCCTACATAGCCCATTGCACAAAGCAAGGAGGGGCCTCAGACCGATGTAGTTCTCCCTTAGGATCAGGGAGAGGCGAATTCAGGAAATTTGGTACGGTTTAGGCAATTGGTTGGTTGGTAAAAATATTGATATTAATATTGGTAAGGTAAGGTTGTTGGTGTTGGTAATGAATTGGTGATGTTGTAAAAGGTATAAGGGAAGCGAAAGTTAGCCTACCCAAGTCGAGGGGAACCATGTCCTGATTAAGATCAACACACAATCCTAGATGTGAGGCAAAGCGGAAAGAGTGTTCCGTAGGTGAAAAGAGCTAAACAAACCACACAACGTAGAACGAGCCTGAAGCCCTAGGTACCGATGCATAGACGAGAAATCAATAGGTGAAAAGAGTTGTATGATCACAACATATCGAGCGTACGTTACGTCCCTTGAGTTGAAACAAATGGTGAGGTGAGGTGGATGATATAGCTGAGGTACAGAGAACTTGTTACAAAGTGAGTGTTCTGACAAAAGAGAACCTACCCTAAATAGACAAGTCCATGACCCAAAAAGTTCTTTTGAATGAGGCTTTTATTTTACTGAATATAGACTGATCGATGCGGGAAGTCTACAAGGGATATTGATTGTGCTATTCTTGAGGTCTTCACAAAGCTGATCCATGCGAGAAGCTTCTGATAAAGGCTGACTGTGTATAGCTGTCCTTCGAGGGAGCAGTCTATTTATAGTAGCAGATATGATTTTAGTGCATAGCTGTCCTTCGGGGGAGCAGTCTATATATAATAGCAGCAATAATTTGGCATATAGCTGTCCTTCGAGGGAGCAGTCTATATATAATTTAGATAGCTAGATGTTCTTTTGGCGTGAAGCATCTAGTTTGGTAGGAAGTTTGACTCAAGAAAATCCCATAAGAAGGTGTTATTTTAAGACTTTGAAGTCATGGACTAGACTAAAAAGGGGAAGGCATCGTTGAGGGGAGGTGAGAAGTGAGCTTGATTTTATTTGGAGATGTAGGAAACAAAGTGTATGTAGCGGTAAATGAGCTCAAGGGACGAGCAGTAGGTAGATAAGAAGTGATATAACACTAAATTCAACAGTAGAATGGTCAAATATGCAAGGCATTAAGGGGTTCAGGCTCAGGTTTACCATTAAGCGAAGCTAAACGATAAGTGCCTGATCCATAAGTGTGAGTGATTATATAAGGCCCGATCCAATTAGGAGCAAATTTTCCACGTTTGCTCTTTTCTAGTTTGGTTACATGTTGATTCTCTTTGAGGACAAGATCACCAACCTTAAAGGTACGCTCATGAAGTCGCTTATCATAAGCACGCTTGATACGTTTTTGATAGATTTGAAGGTGATCGAGAGCTGTAAGACGACGTTCGTCAAGAAGCTCCAATTGGGCTAACCGCTCTTGGCGGAAATCATCGTTGGTGAGAATATCCTGAAGAGATATTCTGAGGGAGGGTATTTGTATTTCGAGAGGCAAGACAGCCTCGGTACCATATACCAAAGAAAAAGGTGTAGCATTAGTAGAGGTACGAATGCTAGTACGATAAGCCCAAAGGGCAAAGGGGATGTGATCGTGCCAATTTCTTCCAGACTCATTGACAACTTTCATGAGGATTTTGGTTAGGGTTTTATTAGAGGATTCAGCCTGTCCATTTGCTTGTGGATAGTAGGGTGATGAGAAGCTAAGTTTAATACCAAAGTTGTCACAAAGGTCTTGCAATAACTTATTTTTGAAAGATTTTCCATTATCTGTTATCAGGCGATGAGGAACACCAAAACGACAGATAATGTGGTGGTTAATGAACTCTACAATTTTTTCTTTTTTGGTTGAAATGAGTGGAATAGCCTCCACCCATTTTGTGTAATATTCGGTTGCTGTGATAATCCATCGGTGACGTTGCGAAGAGGACGGGTGAATCTCACCAATAAGGTCTAAACCCCATTGTGAGAAAGGCCAAAGATCTCGGGCGACCTGTAGGGGGTGGCTAGGAGTATGTTGAAGGTTGGCGTGTTGTTGACACATAACACAACGCTTAACATATTCGTAGCAATCGTTATTGAGAGTAGGCCAATAATAACCAAGGCGAAGGATTCGTTTGGCCACGGCAAGGCCACTAAAATGTCTGCCACAGATACCGTCATGGACCTGTTGGATGGTATGGGTGACCTCCGCGCCGGTGAGACATCGAAGGAGGATGCCATCAAAGCCACGTTTATAAAGGAGTCCCCCCATAACTACATAACGAGAAACGTGTTTAAGAAAAGCGCGTTTTCCAGTACTAGTAAGGTCAGAAGGGAGAACAGAGGTTGTAAGGTAGTCGTGAAATTGGTGGTACCAGGTATCCTGCGAATTAGTAGACACAGTATTTATCATACAAACTACCGGGGTTGAGTAGGATGGGGCAAAAAGTTGTTGGACCAAGACGAATAATTCAGAGTCAGTTGATGAAGCTGGAATTTGCGAGGCTAAGCAAGCCATAGTATCCGCAAATTTGTTAGTGGAGCGGGGAATGGTTTGGATAGAATAGTGAGTAAATAAGGCTAGAAGTGAATCCACGTAGTGTTTGTACTTTTGAAGTTCCTCATTTTTACATTGGTAGATGCCCATAACTTGATTGACTACCAATTGAGAGTCGCCAAAAATATTGATAGATTTGATACCTAAGTGTAACGCAACTTGGAGACCCAGAACAAGGGCCTCGTATTCCGCTGTATTATTAGTGCAAGGGAAATCGAGTCGGAATGAAAGAGGCATGGGCTCAGCGTCGAGAGGAATGAGAACAATGCCGGCTCCTCCACCACGGTGGCATTTGGATCCATCGAAGAAGAGGGTCATTGGATACGACTCCTCCTTGAGGGAAAGAGTAGCGATGAGTTCGTCTGGGAATGTAAAATTGGTAAATTGTTCCCCAGGTAAAGGGGCCTCCGCAAGTTGGTCTGCAAGAGTTTGTCCTTTGATTGATTTCTGGTGGACAAACTCAAGGTCGAGGTCGGCGAGGAGCATGAGCCATCTGGCGATGCGTTGGTTTAGATGAGGTTTGGCATACATGTAATGGATGGGGTCCGTGTTGGTGATGACGAAAGTTTTGTGATTCAGAAGGTAGTGTCGGAGTTTGGTAGCCACGAATGATAGGGCTAGGCATAACTTTTCTACATGTGTATACCTAGTCTCATAGTCCACCAAAGTACGACTTATATAATAAACGGCTTGTTCTCGATTCTCGGAGTCACGATGTGCAAGCATGGCCCCTACAGCGTGGTCAGTGGCGGAAAGGTAAAGGTAGAAAGGGCGGTCGTCCTGAGGTGGGATAAGCACGGGTGGCTGCAAGAGATAAGTTTTGAGAGCTTCAAAGGCTAGGTGGCACTCTTCACTCCATTGAAAATCAATGTCCTTTTTAAGAAGGTGATGAAAAGGTTGACATCGATCCGAGAGTTGGGAGATGAAACGTCGGATAGATTGGAGCTTACCTTGTAAACTACGCAATTGTTTGAGATTGGTAGGTGGGGGCATTTCTAGGATAGCTTTGACTTTAGATGGGTCGACCTCGATGCCACGCAAAGAGACGATAAAGCCAAGAAGTTTCCCCGAAAGGACACCAAAGACACATTTCTTTGGTTGAAGGCGGACAGAATATTGTAACAGGCGATCAAAAATAATGGTTAAAACATCGAGATGTTCACTACGATGTTTAGATTTGCCAAGAAGATCGTCGACGTAATCTTCAAGGATAGTGTGCATAATGTCATGAAAAATGTAGGTCATAGCCCGCTGATAGGTTGCACCAGCATTCTTAAGGCCAAATGGCATTACACGGTAACAGAAGGTTCCCCAAGGAGTTATGAAGGCAGTTTTATGTTGATCGGCGGGGGCAACCAAAATTTGGTTATATCCCGAGAAACCATCCATGAGAGAGAGCATCTCATGGCCTGCAGTGAGATCTACAAGTTGGTCAATGCTAGGCAGGGGGAAGTCATCCTTAGGGCAAGCGAGGTTAAGATCCCAGAAATCCGTGCATATCCGAAGTCCCCCCGTCGCTTTAGTGACAGGTACGATGTTAGAAATCCATTGAGGATAGTCAATAGGCAGAATGAAAGAAACAGAAAGGAGTCGTTGAAGCTCCTCTTTGACCAAGAGAGCAATGCGTGGATGCATTTTTCTCAATTTCTGTTTAATTGGCTTGGAATCAGGGTTTAGAGTGATGTTATGGACGGCAATGGTAGGATCAATTCCTGGCATGTCCGCGTAGGACCAAGCGAAAGCTTGGTTGCGGGTACGGAGAAAGGTAGTAAAGGCGGCTTGTTCTGATGTGTTAAGGGATTGTCCGATCTTCACAATGTGAGGATCCTCCTCTGTGTGGATGTTGATTTCTATAGTCGATTCATTCAACATGGTTTGAGTTTCAGATGGTAAGGTGCGTTGAATATAGGAGTCGTCTGCCCCAAGGTAAGTGAGGATGGAGTCGTCATCCTGGCACTCAACAACATTAATCGAAGGCGAATCCTCTTCGATCATGTCTGGATACAGAAGGGGGATAGAAGAGGGGTCCTCATTATCGCGTTGATAATTGAGAGGACCTAGGAAGATAGCATTTATGAAAAAAAAAAAAAGTTAGGAGGGATAGATTCGGGATCTATTGACTCTGTGGGTGACGAAGGCAAAATGGGTGATGATGGTTCGGTAGGGGTGACGTCGTTGTCTTCTAGAAGACAACTGACACGAGGTTCCTCCTGTGTAGGTGTTTCAGGAAAACCGAGACCACTGCGATCATTGTGTTTGCGTGTAGTCACGGGAATGAGTGTATGTCGGCCTTGTTCATAAAGACCAAAACCAAAGCCTTTCCAAGCACAGCGAGTCAAGAAGGTGAGGGCGAAACGACGATTTGTCAAGTATTGAAAATCGGATTGGAAGGGAACCACACCAAGAGGGGGTTCAGGGGTAATGGAGGATGCGTCAACACCCCCATACGTTAGGTTGGTGCGGCAATGGGGTGGTCCGTAAGAGATTACTTCCCCCACACGACGGTCATAGGTAGGATGTGCATGTACCTGTCCGTATTCCTGTGGGGTATGGAAAGAACTAACGTTATATAGGCGATACTCCCCCAGCGTAAGGCGTTGAAAAACATCTACTAAGGGGTCTGCGGTTGGGATGTTAGCTGCGGGAAGGGAAGTGGTTTTTGCGACGGTGGTTTCATCAGTTGAAGGCGTAGGTGCGGTTGAGGTGGATGGTTGAGGTACATTTGAAGAGGATGGTTGGGTTGAATGTATGGGTGTCTTGATTGGTATAAGCACATCGTTAGGGCGGTATAACATATTGCAGGTTTTAAAGGGGGGAGGATCAGCTTTTACGGTGTAGGACTTCCCCTCGTACTCAAATTTTATGCATCTATGTAATGTTGAGGGAACGCATCCCATAGCCCGGATCCAAGGGCGACCTAGCAATATGTTATATTGGAACTCTCCTTCAAGGACATAGAAGAGTTCGGGTAAAGTACGTGGTCCTACCCGAATGTTGAGGATCACGGTGCCTAAGGTAGAGGTAATAGCGTCATTGAATGACCGCAACATGATGGGATTGGCACACATGTAGCTAGAAGGGATATTCATTTGTTGGAAGGCTTTTGAAGAGATGATGTTTAGGCTAGCGCCCCCGTCAATCATAACACGACGTACCCGAATGTCCCGGACGTAAGCTGAGATGAAAAGGGCAGGGTCAGGATCTTCTGTACCAAAGTCAACAATTTCATCTTCAGAGAAACTGACTGCCGCAGCTTGTTGTTGTACAGAAGTGGTTGGGGCAGTGGGTTGTTTGGTGAGAGAAGCAACGTGATTGGGTGTTAGAATGGAGGCAACAGGCAGGGTTTCATTAGGTAAGACCTCGATCCCTTGAAGAATTTCAACGAGAGCTTGTCGATGGGATTCAGAAGTCTGAATGAGATCATATAGTGTCATTTTTACGGGCGATTGGTGAAGCTGTTTGATCATGGCTCGATGGGCAACTCCATTAGAGACGGGGTAAGCGGGTCCACGAATAACCACTTTGGGTGGTGGTGCAATCGGGATGCTGGATGGAGAAAGAGAGGACGCATGTGTGCTTTCTTTTGCTTTCTCGTTGTTTTTCTGCGCTCGAGTAGCAACACTAATCATATTAATCTCGTAGACCTGAGATGAAGAAGATGGTTGGGATAAATCATGGTCTTCAAGAGGTGGGGTTGTAATAATGATAGATCTTGGTGAGGCGGGGATAGATGGTATAGTAGAGGGAATTGAAGCTAAAGGTCTCTCCCTTCGTAAGTTGTCTTTCTTAACCTTTGTATCTGGGAGAGGTGACTGACGAAGGATGGTTTTTAAAGCTTTGCATCTCTCCACATCATGTCCTGGTGTGCGGTGATAGGCGCAGATTTTAGACTCATCATAACCTATAGGTCGAGGTTTAGACGGGTCATAAGGTCTAAGTGGGGGTAGGGAAATGGTCGCATTCTCCACCAACATAGCAAGGATTTTGGCGTAAGATCCTTTGAGTGGGTCAAAATCGGAGGAGGATGAGGGTATTGGTTTTGCGGGTTTTGGTAATGTTTGGGCGTGGTTGGTTCGTACGGGTGGTGGTTTAGCCGAGGGGTGTTGATACGTGGTTTTCACTAAACGTGGTTTCTTTGGCGCAGAAGCTATATTCAGCTGGTTAGATGATGAGGCTACAGATGACGTGGTAGCGGGAAACAACCACGGAGAAAGGGGAGTGACAGAAAATAAATCCTTTGATGATGGAGTTCGTTTAGGGTTGATGGGTGGACAGGATATGTGGGGTGACAATGTTGATATACCCTTTGATCTCTGTATAGGTGCAGAAGGCGTAGGTCGTTTTGAAGAAAACGCAGGAGGTATGATATATTGATGCAAGGTGGAGGGATGAGGTCCCAATATGGAAGGTAGGTGTGACGATGATGGTTTTGATTGTGATAGAGGCACGGATTGAGTTTGTCTCCTAGGTGGCGGGGCGGCTTTATTTTTGGATAAATCAAGTCGCTTAGGCGGGTGCGTTAGACTGGGCATTGGTGAGGTCCCAAGTGTAGGGGAAGATTTGGTTAGGTTAATAGAGGTGGATGGGCTACTTGGTATAGATACGGGGGATGAGACTGAGGACATAGGCATTTTGAGTTTCTGTAAACACTTAGGATATATGGTAGAGGTGTCCGGATCGGTCACCTGCATTTGAGTAGAATAGGGGGTACTCAAACGTTCCCATAGGACTCGTCTATCTTTTGGAGAATGACAATCTTCAGGCATGAATTGTAAATTTGGTACGGAAGAAAGACGGGTTGTGATTCCAGTCCACTGTGGGTGTGATACAGGGGGTAGATGAGGTACTGTATCAATAGATATTAAGAGGTCGACCGGTTGTTGAAAAGATTTAGGCGATGAAGGACTAATAGGCAGGAGGGCATGTTTGAGAGGGTCTGTTATGGTTAAAGAATTTGGTGATGTTGGTGCAAGAGATTTCTCGTCTAAGGATGTCAAAAGGAGTGGCGAGCCTTCCTCTTGTGCAGCAAGAGCGGTAGAAGGGGACATTTGGGAAATAGATAGATTAGATAACATCCATTCGCAGTCTTGTAGGGATGTGGTGTAAGCAGACTCATTGATGAGAAGAGAAGTCTGGGCAGTTAACTCTTTTATGGGTAAAGGAATGATTTCGCTTTGGCTTGATGGTGGTGAAGGAGGTTCGGACTCCTGTGTTAGTGGAGAGGCTTGATTCAAAATTTTCTCGATAGAGGCTTTTGGCTGGGAGTCGAAGACTGCATGGATCTCATGAACACTCTCCTCGGCTAAGATATCCTGGTTTACGTTACTGTTGGACGAGTGATTTGGGAATGGTTTGTTGAAGATTTTCAAATTTCGGTTGGCAGGGGCATTAGGATTATCGAGGGTTATATCACCTGCGTCAACCATTTCCTGCACTATGTTTTTCAACATTTTGCAGTTTTCATGACTATGTCCTTTTACGCGGTGAAAGTTACAGAAGTCATTTTCTTTGTACCAGGAAGGTATAGCGCGGGTAGAATCAAACCCGGAGTGAGGTTTAACAGGAGGTAAGGTAATGGCTCCTGCTTTGAGCAATTTTTCCAATATCACACCATATGTTTCTCCCAAGGGAGTGTAGTTGATGGGTTCTGCTTTATACTTATAAGTGGTTTTTGGCGGGGTATTAGACGGTGGTTGGGATTTGACCATCACCGCGTGCACGGCCCCTTTTGATTTCGAAGCGGTCGATGGGTGAGGATTGGTGGTGTTAGGTTTGTTGGTGGAATCTGGAGTTCGGAAATTGGGGTTTTTGTTGCGCAACCGCAATTTCTCTTCTTCTAAGGCTCGAATTTCTAGTTTCCGAGCCATGGTAAAGGCCTCATCAAATGTGCGGAAAGTTTGAATTTGAAGAGTAGGAGAAATGTGCTTAGCACATGCCCGCGTAAAAAGTTCGATAAGTTCAACCTGAGGCAAGGCATATGTAAGTTGGTTGATAAGGCCCCGCCATCGTCCAACGAAATCTGCGATAGATTCGTCTTCGAATTGTCGGATGGCATAAAGGTCAGTGATAGATACTTTCTTGGCAATGTTAATGGAGAAATGATCCAAGAAAGATTGGGCTAGTTGGTTAAAAGAGAAGATTGAGTGCTGGGTTAAAGCACTGTACCACTCCAAGGCGGGTCCTGATAAGGACATGGGAAAGGTGCGGAGTAACAAGGCATCATCATGAGCAATCAAATAACAAGCATGTCTAAATGATCGCAAGTGTTGTTGAGGGTCCTCTTTACTGTTAAAACGGGTAAATTTTGGTAATTCCCATTGAGGAGGATACGAATGAAGGGGGACAGACGGGTGAATAGGCTCCCGACAAACTTGCTCGTATGTCAAGGCGCTACGACTTCCTGAAACAGAAGCCTCCAGGTTTTGCATTTTGTCCATCATTTGTTTAATGAAATCCGTGGTTGGATGAGATGATGGTGCGATTGTGGTAAACGGAGGCAAATTGGGCCAAGGGCCTCCGCTGGACAATGGTGGGGTTAAGTGTTGATAAGGTATGGAGGATGAATATGTTGAGGCGACCGAATAGGGATGTCCCATATAAGATGTTGAGGTCACTGGATACGTGTATGGGAAAGAAAAGGTAGGCGGAGCTTGAGAAGGAAAGCTAGTGTGGATAGGTGGCAGAGAGCAAGTCATGAACGGAGCAGTCTGCAAGAGAGATGAGGTAGGGGCAGTCGGCGGTAATGATATGTGGGGTCCAAGATTAACCAACGGAAAGCCAATCTGAGTCGTATGAACCTCTGAAGCCGTCGGATTGGGAGACGGGGCTAGAGATGCAGGAAGCAAGGCGGTGTTATCAGGCGGAGTGGGAGCTAAATGAGCAGCTATACTAATAGGCATACCAACAAGGAGCTGACCATCAGGCGTACGGTCAGGGGTATGAGACAAATAGTATTGTACAGCGCTAGAATTAGCATCCAGAAACTTGGCAAAGTCCTTATCTCCCACAGGAATTTTAGGAACCTCGCTGGTATCCGTAGGATTCCCCACAGAATGTGAAGGGGGTGATTCAGGCAAAGAAACAGAGCAAGCATGTGAAACCATGGCGGCGGCTTGCTTTCGAGTGATAACAACCATGGACAGGAGTTCACAGTAGGGTTTCAATCTGTCAGGAACAGAAACAAACTCAGACTGGTGAAATTGGTAGGTTGCTGGTTTGTCAGGAATTGGGAAAGACAGTAACCGATATCGGTCTAGTAACCGATGTCGGTTATACTATAGCCGACGCCGGTCAGGTAACCGATGTCGGTGTAAGAAGTCTGGGCTAACAAGATATAAAAGGCTGCTAATTTGATTTTTAACAACGTTTAGTATACTTGTCCAATTATTGATCACAGAAGACAGGGTATGAGAAAGAAAACAGAACTAAAAACAAGCAAGATGCACACGCAAATCCAGAGACTAACCCTAGGGTTAATTTTAATTATTGTGGGCTTATGCCTTTAGACGCGGAACGATGTCAATCCTAAACAAAAGACTTAGGGGAAATGTCAAGTTGTTTTGGCTTATAAGGTTACCTCAATCGGGCGGAGGAATACCGCGGAAAAGGGGGGATGTTTGAGCTGTTGTGTTAATTGTGAAGTGATTCGGTATGTGTTGTGCAGTGAAAGTAAGATTAATTTCTTGTCAATACCATGGATATCACCCCCACGTGTACGACCTGTTACTTAATCTATGTTCACTAGAATTGAAAACAGCAAGCAGTAATGCAATGCACGTGTTTTAAACCCAAATCGAAAATGATATTCGATGAAGCAAAAGAGATGACTTTCACTAATGCGAGATGTAAAAGCAAAGCAAGTTCTTTTATCAAAATAATACAAAACCTTGTGAATATCTTTTTAGAAGAAGAAAACAGCAAGTATACTCCCTATATGAAAGCAAGCAAGAAAGAAAGAAACCCAAAATGGGTCCCACCGGGCGTGCCAAAATGTTTCACTCGGAATGTTTCATTCCTTTTAGAAACAGATAAGGTTAGGGCTAGGAGGAATACCTGTTGAACGTCGAGATGGTGTGCGCGTACCGTAGAGAAAGATCAGGTTGACTGCGAAGAACTCCTTTTTGTCTTGGAAGGACTACCTGCAAATAAGAACACAAGACCACACGATTTTGATTAGACAATAAATGAGGGAACTGCCTTGGGCCCAGGAAATATAAAACTTCCTTTCGAAGGTGGTCAGTTCCCCTGCTAATATGAATTAACACAAAAGACTGTAAGATATCAATTAAATTGCTTCGTTGAACTGGGTAGGGGAAAGGCTGGTTTTTGGTTATAGTCAGGATAACCGATACCGGTTGCTGATAACCGATATCGGTATGGTCTAAGATCTGAAGGTTGGTTGTTTTGTGGGGTGGTTGTGTTGTTTGGTAGTTGTGTTATTTGTAAGGCTGTATATAGGTGATATTAGGAAATAAGGTGATGAGAGGTAGATGAATGATAGTTAGATGCAATAGCACGCTGGGTAGTGGATCTAGGAATGGATTTGTGAGGATTGTGCTTCAAAAAGTCTAAGAAATGTTATTAAAGAGGACATGCAAGATGTAACTTACTGGTTATTGACGAAGATGCAGGTCCAAGAACTCTGATGACAAAGGCAGAACTCTAGGTAGGATGGCTGGACAAACAGAAGATGAAATATCTCCCTCCCGATGATCAGCTGAGTATCTGAGAACTCTGGCTGTTCTGTTGCAGTTTTGGGCTTGATCTCCTTTTGCTGCAACTCTTCTGGCTTCTTCACTCGTCTCTGCTTGGTCAAGTGAAGATCTGGACTCTCTTTCTCGCTCCCAAATGATCTCTCTTGATTCCTAAAATCCTTCCACTCTGATCCAAAATGAAATTCCGATCCCTTGTTTTTGGTTTGGGGAGACCATTTACAGGGAACCGATGGCGGTTACGTAACCGACGGCGGTCGAGTAGGAACCGGCATCGGTAAGGAAAAAGTAGGCTATTTTTAGTAAAATAGCCCACCTTCCCTGCTTTTCTCCCGAGAGATTAGTTGCGGGCTTGGTCAAGTGACTAGAAGGTCGGTTTTGGGTGCGAGAAAGGGGTCATTAGTCATGGGTGTAGGTGTAGACCAAGTTATAGGTCTTAATTAGGTTAGTTTAGGGTTAGGGCTAGGTCATGATGAAGTGGCAGAATGAGGTGGCAGGTGAGATGATGTGGATTTATCAATTACAAGGTAATTAATAAATAATTGTGTAAGGTTTAGGTGATGAGTTTAGGTTGCGAGATGAGATGCGGGTCACAAGGGGTCGTAAGACACAAATTTGGTGTCTACACTGTAAGGTCCATTTGATTAGTAAACCCTTGGCAGTTGAGTGTGGACTAAGGAACTAAATTTCATCATAGGTGGTGAGTGTAGAACGTAGAAGAAAATGTAGTGTAAATGGGCAACGTATGCGAATGTGTGGTGTAGGTAATGTAATGTAGAATGTGAGTGGGTATGAAATATAATGTAATAAATGTGTAGGTAGAAATAGAACGTGTAATGATGATAGATAAAACTAGACCCAAGTATAAGGATATCTAGTGTAGAATGTAGAATAGGTAAGATGTATGAATACAATGATAGTAATGTATAAAAATAGCTGATGGAATAATGATAGGTGGAATCAAACCCATGTGTAATGTAATCTAGTGTAGCGTGTAGGGTGAGTAAGGTGCAGGAATGCAATGTATGATATGTAGTACGTATAGAATATGTAATGTGTGAGATGTATAATTTTATATAGAAATGGAATATGTAAATATGATAAGATGAAACTAGACCCAAATTTAATGGAATCTAGTGTAGTATGTAGAATGCATATGATGAATAGATGCACTATTGAAGATGTGGATATATGTGTAGATAGGATATGTAGTGATGATAAGTAAATCTAGACCTATAGATAATATGACCTAGCGTAAATATTGAATGTATGGATGAAATCTAAAACTATCCTTAAACATAATGATGACTAGTGTAGCATGAGTGAGATAAATGATGAGATGATAAATGTATAAGATAATGTAGGATATAGAATAAGTATAGAAAGGATAATGTAGGATTTGTGGTGTATGTGATAGAATGTAAATTTGTATAACCTATAGTGTAGTGTGTGGGGTTTAGTGTAATGGTAATCCCTCTACAATCCAGTGTGAAATGAAGCACTAGGGTGTGTCATCAGGTAACGAGGGTGTGATAATATATGATGAAAATGTCAATGTGTGAAGAAATGAAAATGTATGAATGCGAGAGGTAGCAATGTGAGAGTGCAAGAGGGGGTGGGAGTGTCTAATGGCTATACCCCCCAAATTTTTAGGCAAGATAAATCATCCAATAAGGTCAAGGGATGGATGTCCATCGACACATACCTGAGAGGAGGAAAACGTAAAATGATGCTCTAATAATGGTGGTATAAGAGATAAACGTTGTGCAAGGGAATGAAGCCATTATGTATGCAAGGGGTGGATATAAGATGAGTGTTGTGGCATAGTAAAGTGCATAGGTGAGGGAGATCGAGGAGATGTCATGCGTAAAGAGGAGGATGATTGCCATGGAATAGAGCGAGGTGGTGAGTGGTGGCGAGATGTTGTAGTGGTCCGAGTAGGAGGCCTAAGCCGATGTGTAGGATGAATGGGATGGAGTGATTAGAAAGAAGATGGAAGAGGAATAGGAGGTAATATAAATAACCTTGTAGTATTTTTGTGGGGAAGAGGAGAGGATGTACAAGCAGCTGGATTGAAAAATGAGGATGAGGGAAGTGAAGAGTGTAGGAAAGGTTGTTGTTGAGGTGAGACGTGGGTAGCGCAATTTTTCCCCATATGATGTGGTAAAACCAGGAGAGCGGAGCATAGCGTAGAAGAAGGTTGTGTGTTAAATGAACGGAGACCTAACTACTAGAGAGCTCTAATAATATTTCTCAATGCATGGCAAGAATCAATATGATGCTCTCGAATGTGGTGGTAGCAACATAAACATGGATCACGAGAGTGGATTGGTTGAGGTGGTGGATAACGACGATGAGATGGTAGATCAATGAGTTTATGATGAAGCAGGTGGCCAAGAATGTCCTATGGTGTAGTAGTGAAAGGAAGAAAAAGGGGTGAAGGTAATGGTATAGATGTTGGGGTAGTAAGGGGGGAGGTAAGGGACAAAGATCATGCAGGGTCTATAGTAGTAGTGGGATTATGTGAGCTAGTGAAATATTTAAGTTGGTTGATCTCAACATGGAGAGACACAATTGTTGCCTCCATGGAATGACATTGTGTTTTTAGTAATTGTATAATATCAAAGAAGTGGGTGGGAGATGGAGGATGAGTAGGGTGATATTCCTCAACTGCGGTGGTGGATATAGAAGAGTGTGTTGATGGAGGTGGACTGCATGAAGGTAATGGCAGGGCAATATCATCAAAGGGATCGTCAAGAGAATTATCAAAGTCATACTGGACCACTCAAGATACATGATAGGCAAGTGCATGTGGGAGGTCATCTAGATAACCATGAATAAGTAAAATGTACATGACCATGGTATTACTCATCTGTAAAGAATATAAGGTAAGGATTATTAATCCCTGAGCATACCAAACAGTGAGGTTGGGTGTATAGAAAGCAAAGAACTACTAAAAATACTAGCTACGTTGAATTACATAGGGAAGGTGATATCAATATGATCAGGATCAAGAGTGTCCCCAATATAATCTAACTAAGACTTTCCTAGTGTAAGTGGATAGGTAGTAAGATAGCATGCAAGATGAACCACAAGGTGAAAAATGTGCAAACCATAAGCGACAGTGAGAATAACATAACCATGATATAAATGTGGATTACTCAAAGGAGTATGAGGTCATTAAGGTGAAACCCTAGTCGAAGGAGACCAAGTTTATGAATGATATGGTGGTAGGACATGAGGTGTCGAGCGGTATGTGCTCCCAATAGGAATTATTTATGAAGAGAGTGTAAGTGAATGATGGGCATACTAAGGTGGTGGGGGATGATGGTAAGAAAGGGATGATATCAAGAGGTGGTGAGAAATATTGGTATGGAACAATAACAGTAGTAGTGACAAGCAGTGGGAAAAAAATAGTATTAAGCATGCAAAGAGTGGCTGTGAATGGCATGTCATATAGAACAAGGGATAGGGGAGGAATAGGAAAATCAATCGAGTAGTGAAGGGTGGGTGTAGTGGATGGTATGAAAGTAATAACAGTGGTGGAAGGGACTAGATCGACCATGCAACTAACAGGGACTAGGGTACGTGGAGTTGGTTGAGGTGGAGACTTGATTGTGGGTGGGGAAGAAGGGGGTGTAGCACTAGAGTCATTTATGCCCAAGGTGGAAGAGAGAATGATAGGATTAGGAGGAAGAGCTTGGACTTCAGTAATGAGTTGAGCTAAGGTAACATGATTAATAGTTCACAAGTAAGAGGTAACAACATCCGTAATAGCCCAAGGATCTTTCCATGAAGATGGACGTTCAATAAATGAAGGACAAGGGTTATAACCAAAAGAAGTAGTGGGGTGTTGGTGAAAGTGTGGCCACGGCTATCAAATTACAAAGTAACTAGAGACTTAGATGAAGAGGACTTTATATGATGTTTATCTATGGTGGAAAGTGCAGATTCGTAACCCTAAAAGGGGAAAGAAGGGAGGTTGGGTTCACCAAAATGATTAACAAAGATAAAGATTACCTAGATTTCCTAAAGGAATATCTAGGGTATTAATGTTAAACTAGTTAGGAGGACTAAAACACTGCAAATAAACTAAAATAGTATGAAATAAATATAAATAAATAATTCTAAGTGAAATAAAACCCTAATGTGTAAGAGAAGAGTAAGGAAAAGACTCAATTGATAACACAAGACTGTCACATAGTGTCGCAAATCTAGAATGAAACTATGAAAGTGTAGATGACATACCCTCAAGGACCCTATGCGAAGGGTAGATCTGGGCTTGTCTAAGATGACACAGGCACCTGAGGAGTGTACTAGGGCACCCTCGGGGCACCCTGGTATGTAATCTATGCATTTGGAACACTATAAATCCTTAGAATATGAATTTGGTATGGTCTGCTAGATTGTCATCTGAGTACTTCCCATCTGTCATGCTATATTTTTTGGATGAACTAGAGAATGACCCGTAATGCAAGGAGAAGTATCAAATCATAGAAAAATGAAAGATGCATATGAATGGGTGAGACTGACCTTAGCCGCAAAACTAGTGGACTTATTACTGAGTGCTACACTACATTACAGAACCCTGATGTAGTTCTAGTGTGTGTGTGTGTGTGTGTGTGTGTGTGTGTGTGTGTGTGTAGTGTGCTGTGTGTGCCTAGTCACACTTTGTGAAGTAGCGAGCAATAATAGCTATAGAAATGTAAGTAGCATGTATGCATGAAATGATAATGGAATCCCTCCCCCTATGAAGTGTGTGTGATGACAGATCTCCTAGCTTTGAATGCATGACACTATGTGGATGTAAGTGATGCCCTGGATGCAACCTTAGAATGAGTGATAGTAGTGATAAGATGCAATGGACCTAGGGCCCTTATTATGGTCTTATAACTTTATATTTATAGGGTTATCTCAAGATCTAATTTCGTAATTAATCCCTGAAGTGGCCGATCACCAGAAGAAGATAAGATGACCTAAAATGGCTAGAAAAGATCCCTAAAAGTGGCGGGAAGATTGTGCATAGAAGGACCTGGAATAGAACTAGGGCATCTCATAGGCGCCCTAGTACTAGGTATGGGCACCTTGATTTGAGGCTAAAATAATGAGAAAGGTGATGAAATATGACTGGGCATGTGGGTGCAAGATGTCGGTAATGATGAAATAAAAAAATCAAGAACAAGGAGGGGCCAAAAGATGGGGGTTAATTAGTACTTTCTTCACTCAAGAACCTTCTAAATAGTAGTACGAGACCGGGATTAAATAGTATCTAAAGTGCATGATTTTGTGACTACAATTTATTTTTATTTCTTTTATCTTTCACACTTGTCACTCATACACCCATTTCTATTCAGGTCACAAGAATCTATGTCTCTTGTATTTTCTTTCATAAACAAATCAAATAAATTTCCTAGCATCTGTATTTCATTATATATCAGTTGTAGCAGTCATTTATTTTAGATTTTTCTAAAATAAAAATATAGATTTTATTGAATCACCTTTGCACAACTTCCACCACTGCATACATACATTTCACATAACTGCAAACTATGAAAAAATCAACCCATTATGCAACCGGCTGCTCGGGCCTACGGTGGAACTCTTCGGGCCTCAGGTTCAAACCATCAATTTTCATATTCTCATGCATAAACCACACTTTGACATCGGTATTGTTTCCTATGGGAATTTACTTATGTTTTCTTTCACATCACAGGTTTGAGAACCCAACCCGCATTCTGCACAAATGCCAAAGAAAAGTGGAATAAAATTCATGATGCTTTCAAGGTTTCAAAAATATTTCCCTTCCTTGGGTACTGAGGAGAATTAACATTGCACATCTAATACTCATACTCTTCAAAAGAAACCTGTTATTCTGATACCACGTCAAAGTACCTACTGCCTCCTTTACTTCAAAACCCAAAAAGAACTTGCTATCTCGAACAGGCACAAAATCAAACGAGCACTTGGTTTCTCCATCAAATAAAAGGATTTTAAAGGAGAATAAGAAACGTAGGTACCAAGTGCAAAACCAAACCAAAAATAGGATCACATCCTAGAATATGGCACATAGAAAGGAAGCACGATGATTATGGACACCAACAGGAGGAATTTATAACCCACAGATCTCAGGATTGGAACCTAGCTCTAAAGAATTAGCAATGTATATTATAAGTCTTATTCAGTTGAATTGATGACTATTGAAAAGTAATCTTTTATTTTATTTCTGATAAATTTTGAAATTCCTTTTGATTTGACAGTGTACATATGGCATGTTTTTATTGATCTTACAAGGAGAAAATCTAGTGGATATATTTTATGAATAAGATAATGTTTTGGATTAAAAATAAGTTGAATTGTTGGATCTATTAATGAATATCCTTTAAATTGGAGATGATGATGGAAATCTAGAGTTGGAATTCTTGTACTTGTGATTCTTGTAATTGGTAGGTGATAATTACGAGAGTTGTTATTTCTTAAGTGTTATTCCTAGTTTGAAATGACGTGGTGATTATTTAAGAAAGTGAAGGAAAAATCAATGCAATGAAGTGGATTATGAGATATTATGCCTCCATGCATTGGATAGTGATTATATATTGACCATTATCATTTAGAAAATTTATTTGAATTTTATTATTGAACCTTTGAAACAAGTATAGTTAGAAAACATGTATATGTTAATTGTTATGTACAATACATCATCCTTGGTATGTGATGGTAAACCAGGCTTAGGGTTCCTACAATAATGATTTCCTTATGTGGTATGGGACACTAGAGAAGGTTATGTTACCTTGTGTCTTATTCATAGTTTGATTTGGATTATTTTGGGAATTACAAACTGGGATTAGGAACCTTGTAACATTATTATGAACAGGTCGTATGAGACATTTGAGAATGTTGGTGTTGTTTGGGTTCTATTTCTAGTTTACCCAAGTTGTTAACACAAATTAAAGATGTCTTATTTAGGATTGTAGGTGGGAAAAGGGCATGTTAGATAGATGTTTTTAAGACTAGAGAGTGACTTGTATGAGTAGGGATAGACAACCTACTACAACGGTTCACACATGACAAGTGCTAAGAGGGGATACGACATAGATTGTGGATAGACTCAATGTCTACCCTCATGATTAGTCAAATGAGATTATTTCATGTTCTAGCACATTATCAGATTCAGTATGGAGTGTATTCTATTATCCTAAGTCTATTGGATAATAGAATAGTCATACTTGTATGATTTGTAGGATGTTAATACTCCTACACTATTTTAAGTTATC
Source organism: Taxus chinensis (assembly GCA_019776745.2). Taxonomy (NCBI): domain Eukaryota; kingdom Viridiplantae; phylum Streptophyta; class Pinopsida; order Cupressales; family Taxaceae; genus Taxus; species Taxus chinensis. The sequence continues at coordinate 208,132,918 of CM034146.1, forward strand.
ACTTATTTGTGATTGTACTATACATGGAATTCTCTCTTACCTTATTGATTGCTTGCATATTCCTTCTAATGAAGCATAGGGCCACTCTCAGGTTTGAGAGGTGCACGGGGAACCGTAAGCATTGTGGTTAGAAGTAAAGCATTCTGATGATACTCTTTCTCTCACAATGTTGTTCAACAGTAGGATGGATCTATGACAATAGGTAACACTTGTGTCGCAACAATGGATTGATGTATTTTGTATATGTTGATATCTATTGTATTATTATATTTGATATAGATGGATGTAAAACTTATATACTTGCAACTTATTGTAAATTTAAACCACATATCATGATGTAATTGAATATAAGTGATAAGAAATGGAGACTTATGTATATTGAGACAAGGAAATGTAACATTGTATATTGAATACATGTAAACGACTATGTATTGGAAATTGATATATTATATATATATATATATTATATATATATATAAAAATTTATGTAAATCGGGGGTGGGGTGTTGTCACATATGAACTTGTGTAATGAACTGTAACATGATGCTAGAATGAAAATTTGTGTATGGTTGTGAGACATGAAATTGTAATTGAATGGAACACTTAATTTTTGTATCATTTGTCATGGACTTGAAACTATGAAGGAATTTATATGTTAAATTAAAAACTATGTAATGAAATGATTAAATGAATAGAATTATTGCTTTTATGTTTTTATCAAACATTATTGGAATGGATTAGAATAGAATCCACATGTTAACACATTAACTACAATGTATTAGATAATTGGATGAACAATTATATGCGGAACTAGTAGGTAATTGTACTTAATGCTTTACGCATAGTTAGTTCGCATATATGATATTTTGGAAGCAAATTGTGACAGTTGAATGATTGAAATAATTTAATCTACTTGATAGATAACTTTGATTACTTGTAAAAATTATATTTGTTTCTTGCATACACCTTGGACAAACTGTTATATTTCTCTTTGCATTACAAGCGTTGGCATGTGATTTTATTGAATGAGGTGTGTTCCCTTGATTGTTGAAGATCATGCTTGTTATGGATAAATCATTTCTACTCTTGGATGGAAATGATATGGCTTACAAGAATCCATTTTCACTTCTTATTGATAAGCTACAATCTGATTTTGAGAGTTGCAAACTTATCTCTTTTACTGACTCATCCTTGGATCAATTTCAGTGATCCAAGGAATGTTTTAAATCTTCTTAACGGACTGAATGGTAAAATTGACATTCATTAGTTTGAGAGACATAGCGGACTAAACTTTTTATGTTACAAATTCTTTGGTCTTGTGTGAACGTGTCTTCATTCGGTTGTATGTTTGTGCTTGGGTCTTTGGGATTGATCTCTGCATAGGACATTAACGGTGTAAACGAAATATAGTCTGCTTCATGACTATGAAGGGGATCAGGATCCTAAAACTAAAGGATTATCCTAATAGTATCCTAATCTAGGTAAGAGCATCTACTTCCTAGCTACGTCTACTTATTTGGGTTTCATTCTAACCTAAGCTTCTTATTCTATTTTGTTGGGATGGTGTTCTAACCTAAGCTCTTGTGCTAAATGAATAAGGGAGAGATTACTAAAGTAATGTTAGGCTATATTAACCTAATGTCCTAATACTATATGGATGTGAATTTAATCAAACCTAAGGTGGAAATTACCTATGGAAATGTTTTAAGACCTAAGGTAATTATTGTTAGAATAACCTAAGTTTTGGGGAGATCTATCCTAAACTATTAAAAAGGAACCTAAGGGTCACATGGCACTATGGTGACGGTTCCAATGACATTTAATTGATTTGATTGGGTTTAATGTATGGAGGTACTACCAGTTTTGGCAAAGGCTAGTTAACTTTAGTGGAGGCATACGTGGAGGCTTCACTAAATATGGAAATGCATGTTAAATTGGAAATGGCATTCGCCAGTTTTGGGAGGTGGTGGCAAGGAGAGATAAGTGGGAGATTTGGGAGTAATGACATTAATGGACCTTGGTTTTTGTGTGCAAACCATCTTGGAAACAAGGGAGGTGGATTTGTGGGAGGTTGTTTGGTCTTGCATGTCTCATGCAAATTTTGCTCTGCATGGAGCTATCTGGTTCTTTGAACCAATAGTTTGACTTCTACTTCATGGCTATTTTTGGTTTCTCTGGTCTATTTTCAATCAAAGGAATGTATATGAGGCATTGGAAGAAAAGTTGTTTGGTTTTTGATCTTTCATGGAGAAGAAAAAGAGTGGGAAGCTTGGCTGGAAGTCTCCTTCGAATTGGCAGAGGCACTATCAGGCATGATAGGCTCTATCCATTAAGATTTCTTGCTTTCTTCTAAGTGATTCATTAAAACAATTCTGCTCTCATGAGATAAATATTTGCATGATTTGTCTGGTTAATTACTTTCATGTTTTTATGAATCTCTGTGGTTTTTGGGATGTAAATCCATTGCATAGTAATGTTAGTTTTTGGGAAACTTTCTCTGTGCTAGTTTAATGGTGACATGCATGCGAAACTTGTATTTGAAGCTCTGTATTTCATTCTGAAACTTGTATTCGAGGTTGGTGTTGTTATGAACTGGCATTTGTTGCTTTGTGTGGTTCTGAACCTGTATTGGAGCCTTGTGTTTCGTTTGAACTTGTATTGGAGCCTTGTGTTTCATTTAAGCTTGTATTGGAGCATTCATGTTTGTTCTAAGCTTGTATTGGAGCCTTGTGTCTGAGTTATTGAATTGTTCTTTTGTTCGAAGTTTCATGTTCGACACTGTACTCGTATTCTATACTTGCATATTCTGAACTTATAGTCGAGTCAATGTGTTTGGATCTGTACTTATATTCTGAGCTGGAGTTTTACTCTTATTCAAGGATTTGAAAATGCTTTGAACTCATTTTGGGGACTGTCTACTCGAAAGAGACTTGAGAGATTAGTTTTGGTTTGAAGTTGATCTGGTAATCTCTTTTGAGATCTTCTCCTTTTAGCTTCTTGTTGGAATGGTTGTGGTACTTCTGCTTTTGGAAACTGTACCGCCTTCTTTGAACTTGATAGGGCATGTGAATACGAAGTATATTCTTCCCTCCTTTGCTCTGAGAAAACCTACATCTTGTGGAAGGCTTGACTGTTTTGTTTGAAGTGTTAATAGACTGGAACCGTATCTTGTTGTGGGTTTGGTTTGATATAGAGTTTGTTGGAACAATCGTTAACAATTTTTTAGGCTTATGGAAATATGGTATGCACACTCCTTCTTGTGATCAATGTTTGAAATGATCATCTTCTCTGTAGTAATATTTTTGATGGAGTTGTGTAAGTCTTTTGTGGTGAATTTTGTTTTGATCAAGCTTGAGGTAACATTGGGACCTTGCTTGACTTTTTGTGTTTTGGATCTTCTTACTCTCTCTTCAGATCCTTTAATTGATTTTTGGGTTTTATGGAGAGAAGAATTTGAACACTCTTGAGCACATAATCTTGTATGGAAGGTTATATTACCTCTGGTTCAAGGTTGGTTCTTTAAGTTTGTTCTTAATTGGATCAAAAACTACTTGTTATTTTGTATTGAGCTGTCGAAGCCTTGTAAATGGGATTTTAGCTCTTTTGAGTTCGTGAGTTATAATGAACTTGTTTAGCTTTTAATGTTTTGGGCTTTTGTATTCTTGTTAGACTCATTAAAGGAATCTCAGGGTCTTTACATGAGAAAGGAATGTGATTCTCTTAAGGAGAGTATTCTATTTTTGGGACTGTACTGTGTACTTTGATATGAGAATTGAATTTGAACTTGTGTTTAATGAATGGGATAGATAAACCAGTTGGTAAAGATTTGTAAGGGAAACTAGGAGTATGCTTTCTTCCAACTGTGTGTTTGGTTTTGTGTTCTCTCTTGGAGACTATTTAAGAACTCCTAAGTTTGAAATAGAAATGGGAATTCATTTGATAGTGTAAATGAAATGAATTATTGATTGGACTTTTTTTAATTGAGATCCCTTTTTACTGTTGTTTGGGTAAGTTCATTTGATTTAACTTCCCTGTATTTGATTCTCCTCTGAGATGGAAATTTCTTTGTGGATTATTTGGTCTACTTTGTACAAGTCATTTGTTGTAATGGTGTAGAAAGAGAGTAGCTGAGTCGGTTCTATTGAATAGGGAATGTAAACTTGTTTTGACCAACTACCATGCATGACTGAGTCATACTTCTTTTGGATTTGATATTGGAAGGTTTACTCTTTTGCACCCTATCTTTTATGAATCCTCTTTTGGATGGACACGGGAAGAGATTAATTCTGTGTGAGTCTAGCTTGGATTTGTGGAACGTCTAGTTTCAAATCTATGAATTATATCTTCTAACATGTGGAAGTTAGTTTAGACTTCCAGGAGGACTATTTTGACTCTCTACCCCTACTTGGATTGATTTGGGATTCTTGTTAGATGTTGTTCCTTTAATGTTGAAACCTTATAATGTTATCTTTGAACTGAGGTAGTTTGGTGTGTTTTAAACATGTTTCTGTCTTTCAGATGATTAAGTGTATAAGGAATAGTATGTATTGATTCTTCTTCTTTGCTTAAGTTGTAGGATGAATCATCCTAATATGAGCTATGTTGTATATAACTCTTTTGCTACTTAGTAAAGATAAATGTGTATTTCTACTCTTATAAAATTATGAAACAATTGGATGACAAGACCTTTTATTGTTTAAAAGTAATTAATAGGATCAATTAAACTGTAAGTTATAATTTAGATGTTGCGGATCATATTATGCTCTTTTCTTAAAAGTGAATTTAGAATCTGTAATTGAACTTCTTTTCTGGTTGATATTACTTATGCTTATTTGTATGATATATATTAATTGTTTCATTAAAGCAGAGTTGTTTTAATGGAACAATTAGTGGAATGCACTTCATTTTAATGCTTAGTGCTTATCATGCTCAGTTCATTGAACTGACCTGTGCTAGCAATTTTTGCAGATGGACATCGTAAGTGATAAAAGAAGGCAATTTTTTTTATGATGCATTGGCTTATTTAATTCTGGATCTTATGTAAAGAGTTTTGAATCATTCTTGAGTTGTATTGGGAAAGAAAAGTGATGTTCTCTTATGAACTTAATGATGATTGACATGCAATATGTTTGTAATGCATAGTCTTGTAAATGTATATTTATCATCTTGAATTGAAAGGTTTGAGTTGGACTTCAATTTGTGGTGTGAATTCTTTTGTACTTGTATGATGGAATAGTAGTGATATATTGGCAGTATTCTTTATATATGTATTGTATAGTATTACTGGTATCATGTAATAATTTGTATTAAGGGGATAGTACGATCCCCCTTATTATAAGGAAACTTGTTAAATTGCAAAAGATGTCGTTCTTTATCTACACAACTAAAGTTTAATAATGAAATATGCTTTGGACATATAATTAATCTATATGAGTAAAGAACAATAAAAAGGATATGTAAATCCGAACATCTAATTGTGTAGAGGAAGACTTTCCTCTCTCAAAAGAATGAAAGATAAAAGGGATGGTGGTTATGATATTTAATATTTGTACTTCATTTATAAAGTAAACACTAGCTGAATCTAGGTGGATGACACACTTGATTTGGATAGCTAGGTTGCATTAAGAATTAAACGTTTGATGTTTGTTGTCCTGTTTTTGGGATAACTACTTGTTATGCCACGTTAATGAACATTAATGCAAACATGAATTAATGAAGTTCTCCATATCTAATCAGGCTAATTATGGATAAAGAACTTAATGAATGATTGGAATTAGGGTTAGGTATGGTTGCTGTAATCTGAATCTTAATCCTATATTAATTATGAATTAATGACCACTAAGGGGGTATGTACATCTTGATGAATCAATTCTCACGGATGTTGGCACATGCCAACTACAAGACTGTACCCTCGAGAAGTTCTGGGACTTCTCGAGGATACAATGTTGCAGTTGACATGTGGCAACACCCTTCCATATTTTTTCATCTAGATCTACACACATTTGACTTGAACTTAGTTTCTCTCTAGGTCAAGTTAGTAGCATGTTTAAGATAGGTAGTAGCTTTTTATGACTCAGGGTACCTTGGCACATTTGGTTGACTTAGGTCAACCAAGTATGCCCATATACCCTAATTCATCGTGAGATTCTTCCTATGATAAATTATGTTGCTAACCTGGGCTAGGGTCAAACCTTGGGCAAGTGGACTAACGGTAGTCAGTAGAGACCATTCTAGATAACAGAAGAGTGAGGTGAAGGACGTATTCCAGAATGACGAGTATGCCGTCTAGGAATAGTAACATGAACAATATGTTGAAAATCTTTGGCCAAAGTATCACAAGCTGCTGGTTGTGTTGTCCTATGTCACCTAGTTTAAAGCAACGTGATGTCAGATGAATATTGGTAACAAATATTCAGATAGGTTCTTTAAACAGATCACTCAGTACCTGGAATAGGGTAGGAAACCAAGTATACGTAGTATACATAAAGTATTCTATACTTTAAGTCAACATGAGAGATTGGTTAGTAACTGAGTCATGGAATGAGAGATCAGTAGTATACCGAGTCATTACAGCTGCATATGGTTATCTGTTATGAGATTGATTGGCATGGAATGTGTGTTCTAAATGATGTTTTATTTAGAACAGAGAACATTATGTACCAAAAAAAAATCCCCTTGTTTCTAAAGTCTTAAAATGGGAATGTTACATCTTGGTATCAGAGCTGAAGGTTGTAGCTCTTGGACCTATTGTGTCCATAATTTGATGAAACTTAAATTTTCTTGTTAACAGAAAATGGTTAGAACAAGAGGAAATGTTGAAAATAATCCTCCACCTGAGGAAGGAGCAGTAACTACCTAAAAAATCGATGAGATCCTTGCTACCCTGTTGGAAACAAGAGATCATTTGGCTGTACTTGAACAACAAGTAATGGGAAATGAGGAGGAAGAAGATGCTGGTAAACATAATCATCCACCTCCTGAGGACAATGCAATAATTTAGGTGTTGATAATAACAATGTGAAAATACCTGATCATCCTGAGAAAAAAATGGCCAGGCTGGCAGCTGAACTCACTAATGACATAAAAAGGATAAGTCCACCCAAGTTTGATGGCACCACATTAGGAGATGGAGCTGAGAATTGGCTTAGTGAAATGGAGAAATACTTTGCAATAAGGAATTTCTCAGAAGAAACAAAGGTGATATGGGGAGCATACCAGCTTTCCCATGAGGCATCTTCATGGTGGGACAACCGTAAGGTTGAGTTAAACATTGATGAAACTAATATCACATGGGATCAATTTAAAGGTTACTTTAGGAAATGTTGGCTACCGTAACTTTACTATGATTAGAAAATGACTGAATTCTAGAACTTAGCTCAAGGAAAGCTAACTGTAACTGAGTATTGGGAGCGGTTCACTAAACTCCTTAAGTATGTACCTAAGTATCAAACTGACGAGAAGTTTAGGATACATAAATTCATCATGGGATTGAATCCCATTATAGGAGGAGAGGTGGATGTTCACAGCCCAACCATGATGGAAGGGGTTGTTGAAAAGGCCATAAGGCAGGAACAAAAATTGAAGGAAATTTTTTCTCATAAGGAGGAAGTAAGGAAGAAAATCCCAACTCCTCTTCATCATCTCTTGCACCTAAGAAAGGACCCTGGAAGAAATTTGGAATGAAAAGTAAGTTTTCATCTGATACTAATAAGAAAGCAGCAACAAAAAAGTCTGTTGGTAATGCACAAAACAACTTTGTCAAGAACAATAATAACAGACAGAAGTCCTATGGAGGTCAGAATGATAATTCTAGGGCTGGAAATAAATTTGAGCCTAGAAAGGGACCTGTAGGAGGCTGTTATAACTGTGGCAAAGATCATTACACAAATCAATTCCCTTTGAAAAAGGATGATCGTAATCAGCAACACAAGATACACGCTGTAGTAGCTGACAAGTAGGCTGAAAAATAAGCCACACCCATAGAGGTTCTGGGTAAGTTATTTGGCATACCTATAACTATTATTTTTGATACCAGAGCTACTGAATGTTTTATTTCTAGTAAATTAGCCTCTAAATTAAAAAGAAAAGCTGGAAACATGGATAAAACATGGACTGTACATTATGGAAACAATGTTGTTCATACAGTTAGTATGTGTCTTTTTGGAGCAGTCCTTGACTTACCTAGTTTTTCCACAGAAGTTGATCTTTATGTTACACCTTTGGGGTCTTATGATGTAATCATAGGTGTTAATTGGTTAGCAGAACATAAGGATAAAGTGGACTATTTTGAAAAACACATTAGTTGTTTAGATGACCTATAGAAAACAACAGAGATTCAAGGTGTGAAATGTGAGATTTCTATTAGAAAACTGTCAGCTATCCAACTTAAAAAGGCCAAAAATAAAGGTTGTACCTTATATGTAGTAAAAATTACAAAAATAGAAAGAGAAAAGTGATGTCTTGGAATGATATCTGCTATTACAAAACTTCAGTGACGTGTTTCTAGAAGAGTTACCAGGTCTTCCACCCAAAAGGGAGTTTGACTTCACAATTGAGATCAAGCCTGGAACCGAGCCTATTTCTAAGGCACCGTATTGAATGACTACTATAGAATTAGTAGAGCTTAAGGCTCAGTTGCAAGAACTTTTGTCTAAAGGTTTGATTAGACCAAGTGTTTCACCTTGGGGAGCACCAGTAATTTTTGTGAAAAAGAAAGATGGAACACTTAGATTGTGCATTGATTACAGAATGTTAAACAAAGCAACAATCAAGAATAGATACCCACTCCCTAGAATTGATGATCTATTTGATCAGATGCGTGGAGCATCAATGTATTCTAAGATAGATCTTTGATTTGGATATCATCAATTATGGATTAAGGATGAGGACATTCATAAAATAACTTTCAGAAAAAGGTATAGACATTATGAGTTCATAGTTTTACCTTTTGGGTTAACAAATACACCTGCTACATTTATGAATTTAATGAATAATATTTTTCAAGAATACTTGGAAATTTTTTTGCTCGTATTCTTGGATGACATTCTCATATATTCTAAAAGCATAGAGGAACACCATGAGCATTTGAAGATAGTTTTGGAAATTTTGAGAAAGAGATGGTTATATGGTAAGCTATCTAAATGTTCTTTCTATGATACAAAAGTGCACTATTTGGGACATGTAATAAGTAAGAATGGAATTGTTGTAGATCCTTCTAAAATTGTAGCTATAACTGAGTGGCCTGCACCAAAGAATGTACATGAAGTTAGAAGCTTCATGGGGCTTGTTGGTTACTATAGAAAATTTGTTAAAGATTTTTCTAAGGTGGCTGCACCAATAAATTCTTTACAGAAAAAGGATAAGAAGTTTGTTTGGAGTGAGAAATGTGAATCTGCATTTAGAAATTTGAAGGAATAGTTAACTTCAGCACCTATTCTAGCGGTACTAGATCCTAATGGAGACTTTATGGTAGTAATTGATGCATCTAGTGAAGGTCTAGGAGGTATTTTGTTACAAAATGATCATGTCATAGCTTACGAAAGTAGAAAACTAAAGTTACATGAGTTGAATTATGCTCCACATGATTTAGAGCTTGTTGCCATTGTTCATGCACTACAAGTTTGGAGGCATTACCTGCTTGGTAAACCTTTTGAATTGAAAACTGATCATCTTGGGTTGAAGTATATTTTCACTCAGCCAAATCTAAATGCAAGACAAAGAAGATGGTTAGAGTTTTTGTCTCAATATGATTTTGATATCAATTATATTAAAGGTAAGGAAAATAGAGCGGCTGACACTCTAAGTCGTAGGAAGCACATTTCTGCTCTTATAACATTGAGAACTTAGTTTAAGGATGAAGTAAAAAGTGTTATGGAATCTAATTCTTACTTTTAGCAAGTAGAAACAACGCTTGCTGTAGATCTAAATGATGTGAGGTATAAGGGTTTTCACTTTGACAATGAAGGAATCTTAAGATTTGAAAAACATAGTATTCATACCTTTGCTAAATGATTTAAGAAAAAAATTGTTAGCAGAATTTCACAATTCACCTTTTTCTGGACACCCTGGTATTACAAAGATGCTTGCTGAAATAAAACAACAATATTTCTAGAAAGGGATGAAAAAGGATGTTATTGATTTTGTGACACATTGCCTTGAATGTCAACGTGTTAAAGTGAAACATATGCACCCAGCTGGTTTATTGTATCCTCATAGCATACCACAGTACAAATGACAAGTAATAAGCATGGACTTTGTACAAGGGTTGCCTATGTCAAGAAATAAACATGATGTTATTTTAGTAGTTGTTGATAAACTAACAAAGGTAGCACATTTTATTGCTGGTAATCTTAAGGATGATTTTCCTGTATTGGCTAAAAGATTTGTACACGAAATTTTCAGACTACATGGAGTACCTGAATTAATCATATCTGATAGAGATCCTAGAATGACGTCAAGATTTTGGCAAACGCTTAATGCAGCTCTAGGAACTAAGCTGAATTTCAGTTCTGCATATCATCTGGAAATGGATGGACAGACTGAAAGAGTTAATCAAGTTTTAGAGGATATGTTACGAATGTATTGTATGGATCAACAGTATAAGTGGGAAGAGTACCTTCCACTAGTTGAGTTTGCATATAATAACACACATCATGCCTCACTTAAGATGGCACCTTTTGAAGCATTATACGGAAGAAAATGCAGAACCCCCATTAGTTGGGACAACATTGAGGATAGAGAGGTAATTGGACCTGAAATCCTTACGGAAATGGAACAACAAGTTAAAATGATTTGTGAACGCTTGAAAGAAGCAACAGATAGACAAAAGAGTTATGCTGATTTAAAGTGGGTTGACAGGAAATTTGAACTTGGTGAGAAGGTCTTTCTTCGGGTTAAACCAAAAAATATCTCTATAAATTTTGGCAAGGCTACCAAGTTATCACCTCATTATGTGGGACCCTTTGAGATAGTTGAAGTAATCAACCCTGTAGCTTACCGTTTAGCATTACCTCCTGCTTTGTCTCAAATGCATGATGTTTTCCATATTTCTTTGCTTAAGAAATACGTTTCATATTTATCACATGTGTTAAATTGGAATTCCTTGCAGGTCCAAGACCCAGGAATAATCGTGGTTAAACCCATACAAGTGCTGGAAACTCGCCAGTTGCATTTAAGAAATCGTGAAATAAGTCAATGTAAGGTCCAGTGGGACCAGTTTAATGAAGAAAGTGCAACCTGGGAAAACCTGGAAGATATGACAATTGATTTTCCATGTTTATTTGATCAGAATTGACTATGATGACTGATAAAAATTTGTGATTTTATCTTTATATGTCAATAAGTCTACCAGTTGGGGCAGATAACTATTTATTTTTAAATAAACAACTATGTGAATGCTGATTTCTAGAACTTTAAATTTTGATATTGTTGCAAACATATGTTAAGAAAGTGAATAAATTGATTATCCTTAATGCAATGATCAAAATGAGATAATCATCGAGACGATGATTCTTTTTAGGAGGGAAGTATGTAACACCTTGGACAAACTGTTATATTTCTCTTTGCATTACAAGCATTGGCATGTGATTTTCTTGAATGAGGTGTGTTCCCTTGATTGTTGAAGATCATGCTTGTTATGGATAAATCATTTCTACTCTTGGACGGAAATGATATGGCTTGCAAGAATCCATTTTCACTTCTTATTGATAAGCTGCAATCTGATTTTGAGAGTTGCAAACTTATCTCTTTTACTGACTCATCCTTGGATCAATTTCAGTGATCCAAGGAATGTTTTAAATCTTCTTAACGGACTGAATGGTAAAATTGACATTCATTAGTTTGAGAGACATAGTGGACTGAACTTTGTATGTTACAAATTCTTTGGTCTTGTGTGAACGTGTCTTCATTCGGTTGTATGTTTGTGCTTGGGTCTTTGGGATTGATCTCTGCAGGACATTAATGGTGTAAACGAAATATAGTCTGCTTCATGACTATGAAGGGGATCAGGATCCTAAAACTAAAGGATTATCCTAACAGTATCCTAAGCTAGGTAAGAGCACCTACTTCCTAGCTACGTCTACTTATTTGGGTTTCATTCTAACCTAAGCTTCTTATTCTATTTTGTTGGGATGGTGTCCTAACCTAAGCTCTTGTGCTAAATGAATAAGGGAGAGATTACTAAAGTAATGTTAGGCTATATTAACCTAATGCCTAATACTATATGGATGTGAATTTAATCAAACCTAAGGTGGAAATTACCTATGGCAATGTTTTAAGACCTAAGGTAATTATTGTTAGACTAACCTAAGTTTTGGGGAAATCTATCCTAAACTATTAAAAAGGAACCTAAGGGTCGCATGGCACCAAGGTGACGGTTCTAATGGCATTTAATTGATTTGATTGGGTTTAATGTATGGAGGTACTACCAGTTTTGGCAAAGGCTAGTTAACTTTAGTGGAGGCATACATGGAGGCTTCACTAAATATGGAATTGCATGTTAAATTGGAAATGGCATTCGCCAGTTTTGGGAGGCGGTGGCAAGGAGAGATAAGCGGGAGATTTGGGAGTAATGACATTAATGGACCTCGGTTTTTGTGTGCAAACCGTCTTGGAAACAAGGGAGGTGGATTTGTGGGAGGTTGTTTGGTCTTGCATGTCTCGCGAATTTTTCTCTGCATGGAGCTATCTGGTTCTTTGAACCAGCAGTTCGACTCCTACTTCATGGCTATTTTTGGTTTCTCTGGTCTATTTTCGATCAAAGGAATGTATATGAGGCATTGGAAGAAAATTTGTTTGGTTGTTGATCTTTCGTGGAGAAGAAAAAGAGTGGGAAGCTCAGCTGGAAGTCTCCTTCGAATTGGCAGAGGCACTATCAGGCATGATAGGCTCTATCCATTAAGATTTCTTGCTTTCTTCTAAGTGATTCATTAAAACAATTCTACTCTCATGAGATAAATATTTGCATGATTTGTCTGGTTAATTACTTTCATGTTTTTATGAATCTCTGTGGTTTTTGGGATGTAAATCCATTGCATAGTAATGTTAGTTTTTGGGAAACTTTCTCTGTGCTAGTTTAATGGTGACATGCATGTGAAACTTGTATTTGAAGCTTTGTATTTCATTCTGAAACTTGTATTCGAGGTTGGTGTTGTTCTGAACTGGCATTCATTGCTTTGTGTGGTTCTGAACCTGTATTGGAGCCTTGTGTTTCGTTTGAACTTGTATTGGAGCCTTGTGTTTTGTTTGAGCTTGTATTGGAGCATTCATGTTTGTTCTAAGCTTGTATTGGAGCTTTGTGTTGTTCTGAACTTTTGTTCGAAGTTTTGTGTTCGACACTGTACTCGTATTCTATACTTGTGTATTCTGAACTTGTAGTTGAGTCAATGTGTTTGGATCTGTACTTATATTCTGAGCTGGAGTTTTACTCTTATTCAAGGATTTGAAAATGCTTTGAACTTGTTTTGGGGACTGTCTACTCGAAAGAGACTTGAGAGATTAGTTTTGGTTTGAAGTTGATCTGGTAATCTCTTTTGAGATCTTCTCCTTTTAGCTTCTTGTTGGAATGGTTGTGGTACTTCTACTTTTGGAAACTGTACCGCCTTCTTTGAACTTGATAGGGCGTGTGAATATGAAGTATATTCTTCCCTCCTTTGCTCTGAGAAAACCTGCGTCTTGTGGAAGGCTTGACTGTTTTGTTTGAAGTGTTAATAGACTGGAACTGTATCTTGTTGTGGGTTTGGTTTGATATAGAGTTTGTTGGAACTGTCGTTAACATTTTTTTAGGCTTATGGAAATACGGTATGCACACTCCTTCTTGTGATCAATGTTTGAAATGAACATCTTCTCTGTCGCAATCTTTTTGATGGAGTTGTGTAAGTCTTTTGTGGTGAATTCTGTTTCGATCAAGCTTGAGGTAACGTTGGGACCTTGCTTGAATTTTTGTGTTTTGGATCTTCTTGCTCTCTCTTCGGATCCTTTAATTGATTTTTGGGTTTTATAGAGAGAAGAATTTGAACACTCTCGAGCACAGAATCTTGTATGGAAGGTTATATTACCTCTGGTTCAAGGTTGGTTCTTTAAGTTTGTTCTTAATTGGATCACGAACTACTTGTTCTTTTGTATTGAGTTATCGAAGCCTTGTAAATGGGATTTCAGTTCTTTTGAGTTCGTGAGTAATTCTGAACTTGTTTAGCTTTTAATGTTTTGGGCTTTTGTATTCTTGTTAGACTCATTAAAGGAATCTTGGGGTCTTTAAAAAGAGAAAGGAATGTGATTCTCTTAAGGACAATATTCTGTTTTCGGGACTGTACTGTGTACTTCAATATGAGAATTGAATTCGAACTTGTGCTTAATGAATGGGATAGATAAACCAGTTGGTAAATATTTGTAAGGGAAACTAGGAGTATGCTTTCTTCCAACTGTGTGTTTGGTTTTGTGTTCTCTCTTGGGAACTAGTTAAGAACTCCTAAGTTTGAAATAGAAATGGGAATTCATTTGATAGTGTAAATGAAATGAATTATTGATTGGACTTTTTTTAATTGAGATCCCTTTTTACTGTTGTTTGGGTAAGTTCATTTGATTGAACTTCCCTGTATTCGATTCTCCTCTGAGATGGAAATTTCTTTGTGGATTGTTTGGTCTACTTTGTACAAGTCATTTGTTGTAATGGTGTAGAAAGAGAGTAGCTGAGTCGGTTCTGTTGAATAGGGAATGTAAACTTGTTTTGACCGACTGCCATGCCTGACTGAGTCATACTTCTTTTGGATTTGATATTGGAAGGTTTACTCTTTTGCACCCTATCTTTTATGAATCCTCTTTTGGATGGACACGGGAAGAGATTAATTCTATGTGAGTCTAGCTTGGATTTGTGGAACGTCTGGTTTCAGATCTATGAATTATATCTTCTAACATGTGGAAGTTAGTTTAGACTTGCAGGAGGACTGTTTTGACTCTCTACCCCTACTTGGATTGATTTGGGATTCTTGTTAGATGTTGTTCCTTTAATGTTGAATCCTTATAATGTTATCTTTGAACTGAGGTAGTTTGGTGTGTTCTAAACCTGTTTCTGTCTTTTAGATGATTAAGTGTATAAGGAATAGTATGTATTGATTCTTCTTCTTTGCTTAAGTTGTAGGATGAATCATCCTAATATGAGCTATGTTGTATATAACTCTTTTGCTACTTAGTAAAGATAAATGTGTATTTCTACTGTTATAAAATTATGAAACAATTGGATGACAAGACCTTTTATTATTTAAAAGTAATTGATATGATCAATTAAACTGTATGTTATAATGTAGATGTTGCGGATCATATTATGCTCTTTTCTTAAAAGTGAATTCAAAATTTGTAATTGAACTTCTTTTCTGGTTGATATTACTTATGCTTATTTGTATGATATATATTAATTGTTTCATTAAAGCAAGAGTTGTTTTAATGGAACAATTAGTGGAATGCACTTCATTTTAATGCTTAGTGCTTATCATGCTCAGTTCATTGAACTGACCCATGCTAGCAATTTTTGCAGATGGACATCGTAAGTGATAAAAGAAGGCAAATTTTTTTATGATGCATTGGCTTATTTAATTCTGGATCTTATGTAAAGAGTTTCGAATCATTCTTGAGTTGTATTGGGAAAGAAAAGTGATGTTCTCTTATGAACTTAATGATGATTGACATGCAGTATGTTTGTAATGCATAGTCTTGTAAATGTATATTTATCATCTTGAATTGAAAGGTTTGAGTTGGACTTCAATTTGTGGTGTGAATTCTTTTGTACTTGTATGACGGAATAGTAGTGATATCTTGGCGGTATTCTTTATATCTGTATTGTATACTATTGTTGATATCATGTAATAAGTTGTATTAAAGGGATAGTATGACCCCCCTTATTATAAGGAAACTTGTTAAATTGCAAAATATGTCGTTCTTTATCTACACAACTAAAGTTTAATAATGAAATATGCTTTGGACATACAATTAAACTATATGAGTAAAGAACGATAAAAAGGATATGTTACTCCTAACATCTAACTGTGTAGAGGAAGACTCTTCCTCTCTCAAAAGAATGAAAGACAGAAGGAATGGTGGTTATGATCTTTAATCTTTGTACTTCATTTGTAAAGTAAACACTAGCTGAATCTAGGTGGATGACACACTTGATTTGGACAGCTAGGTTGCATTAAGAATTAAACGTTTGATGTTTGTTGTCCTGTTTTGGGATAACTACTTGTTATGCCACGTTAATGAACATTAATGCAAACATGAATTAATGAAGTTCTCCATATCTAATCAGGCTAATTATGGATAAAGAACTTAATGAATGATTGGAATTAGGGTTAGGTATGGTTGCTACAATCTGAATCTTAATCCTATATTAATTATGAATTAATGACCACTAAGGGGGTATGTACATCTTGATGAATCAGTTCTCATGGATGTTGGCACATGCCAACTACAAGACTGTACCCTCGAGAAGTCCTGAGACTTCTTGAGGATACAGTGTTGCAGTTGACATGTGGCAACACCCTTCCATATTTGTTCATCTAGATCTACACACGTTTGGACTTGAACTTAGTTTCTCTCTAGGTCAAGTTAGTAGCATGTTTAGGATAGGTAGTAGCTTTCTATGACTCAGGGTACCTTGGCACATTCGGTTGACTTAGGTCAGCCGAGTATGCCCATATACCCTAAGTCATCATGAGCATCTTCCTATAATAAATTATGTTGCTAACCTGGGCTAGGGTCAAACCTTGGGCAAGTGGACTGATGGTAGTCAGTAAAGACCATTCTAGATAACAGAAGAGTGAGGTGAAGGACGTATTCCAGAATGACGAGTATGTCATCTAGGAATAGTAACATGAACAGTATGTTGAAAATCTTTGGCCAAAGTATCGCAAGCTGCTGGTTGCGTTGTCCTATGTCACCTAGTTTAAAGCAACGTGATGTCAGATGAATATTGGTAACAAATATTTAGATAGGTTCTTTAAACAGATCACTCAGTACCCAGAATAGGGTAGGAAACCAAGTATACGTAGTATACATAAAGTATTCTATACTTTAAGTCAACATGAGAGATCGGTTAGTAACCGAGTCATGGAATGAGAGATCGATAGTATACCGAGTCATTACAGCTGCATATGGTTATTTGTTATGAGATCGATTGGCATGGAACGTGTGTTCTAAATGATGTTTTATTTAGAACAGAGAACATTATGTACCAAAAAAGAATAAAAATAAATAAAATTCCTTTGTTTCTAAAGTCTTAAAATAGAAATGTTACAATAATAATCGACTAGCCTGATAGAAAAATTAAATGTATACAATTTCCAACCTCTTCTATTTATATATGTATGATAAAAATTAACTCATTCCATAAAAAAATTAAGTATATACAATGTCCAACCACTCATACATACATGAATATACACACACATAACCTGAACTACATTTAGAAATTAAACTATTAATTCACAAATAGAATACTATTTTGTGCACTCCACCTTTCTTGTTCCATAATACGCATATAATATTACACAATAATTAAAAAAAACTTTCAACCATTGCGGGAGAATTGTTATTATTCTATTTTTGGGAAGTACATATTCTAACCTAGATTTCACATCCTCCCAACCAATATTTTCACATCATGATGGTATTTCCATTTCCTCTTAAGAAACTTTAATATATTTTGTAATATTTAAGTACTCAATCGAAAAGACAATGTCAGTGAAATGTCCACGACCTGACTATGGCATTTACGTAGAATGCAATAGTTAGCATCTATTTTGAAGTCCACAAGTTTCATAAATAATTCTATATTATCATATCTATTTCGAAGTTTTCAAGTACTACAGATTATTTTATATTAATGCATTAGTACAAGGTTCTAAGTTCTAAGAACATGGACAATTGCAAGTCACGTACTTCTCCTGAATAAATTAATCTGGTAAGTTATAATTTCAATGTCTCTAGCCTACTCTAGGTAGCAGTTAGCACCCTCATAATATTCACTCAAACCTAGAAATATTGCAGTGTACTGTCTCATTTTTTTGTTCACCTAATTTGAATCCCTTCAAGTTTTTAAGTACTGGGTACTTGGTCTTCCAATGCAAAAGATTTTTGTAAAGAAGCCAGGTACAGGATCAAATTGATCAGAAAAATTCCTATTTGGAATTCAAGATTAGGAATAGACCACAAAGAAGCAGGGCAAAACACCTATGGGATTAGCCACATATATTTCCTCCAGCTTTGAACAGTTCTCAACTTCTCCTGCAACTGAATCAAACCCAGCAGGAATTGAAAATTTGTCATCACTAGTTGCACTCAGAGGCTTGTGAACACGCCCTGCAATGACCCTGCAAATCATCATGGCCCTTTTCACAGGATACATTAAACCTTCCTGGCACATGTTGATGGAATTGTGAGCTCTGAGGCTTGTGGCAGCAGTGTATATTCCTTTCCCTTTTACTTGCTTGGTTGGGAATCCTGTTCTAATGATGTTGCAGACATTGCAATCCAGAGTACTACATAGGGTAGAGAAGCCATCAGTTCCTAGAGAACACATAATAGTGGTGCCATGGAAGCTCAGGACTTCATTGCCATCGGCCAAGCACCTTGAATGTTTCTTTGCTAGCTTGCTGGCCTTTGATTTAACTGTCTCTCTGTATTCTTCAAATCTGGCTAGTGTGTTGTGGGTAGGATTCACCTTGAAAACTCTTTCAATTTTACCACTTTCAATTTTTGATTCAAGCCAGCTTGATTTGAAGATGATCTCCACAACATTCCTAGTAGAATCACCTTCCTTGAGCACACTGACTGCAGGAAAAACAACACAAAACAAGCAAACATTGTAGTAAAGTTCTTTTTCATTTTCTCCCTGAGGATGGGTACACATAATGCCCTCAAAACAACTGAAAAGAAAATGTTAATTGCATTGCATTCCTCGCATATGATGTATCCAGAATTTTTATACTGAAACTCTTATCATCATGAAGGCATACAGGATATCATTTGAAAAGCCCAACTAAGTGGCTTCTATAATTTGCATAATTGAATATGTTGGAGTTTTGGCTCAAAATGTTAATGTTGTAACAGCTGGTTCATTGTTATTCCATGGCAGTAGAACAAAAAATGGGAGAAGGATAAGGCTGGAGGAAAATTATTTCTGTAAAATAAAATAAAGGAATGTGATGATGTTTTACCTGCGACAAATCCTTTGGAGTTTTCTGGTCATGTTTCTAAAAATACACGATCAGAAAGGTCATACTAGCAATCACACCTTCAGTGTTATCGTAAAGTCTCCATAAGAAACCATTGTTCAGAAAGGTCATGCTAGCAATCACACCTTCAGTATTTTCGTAAGGTCTCCATAAGAAACTGGTGTATAGAAAGGTCATACTAACAATCCACCATCAGTGTCATGGTAAGGTCTCCATAAGAAACCATAAGTTCTATACATGTGATTCATCAACAGTACATTATAGTGAAACAAAAAATCCGCTTGAATTTGTTGAATGTACCCGTGTGTTAACAGCAAGTCAACACCAACTCACCCTTGTTGGACTTTGGGTTGTGATTCCATACCATCTGTAGTTATTTGTGAATAGTCTACTATTTTTGCTTAAATGAGTATAACTCCATTTCATCAAAAAATAAAAAGTAAAATCTATGAAATAAATCCAGTCATCCACACAAGGTTGAGCTAAATTCACCACAACAAAAATAGTTTGAAAATGCTAATGTTCTTACCTGCATGACTTCTGAGGTTAAGGCTCTCAAGGGCTTTTGTATTTATATAGCGTTGGCTGCAGTACCTGAGACAGGTGCAAGCTTCATTGACTGCTCCATGAATTTCACACTTACGAACAAACTGAGTTGTTTGCTTTCTATTCAATCCAACAGACTGTTGGACATGTTTTGATTTTGCAGGGCTGAGAATAACTGCTCCATGATTTCTTGGCCTAATGACCACATCCTTAAAACTCCCACACTGTCTAAAACTGCCATTGTTGCTCTTTCTTGGAAAACCAGAATAATCCTTGAGAATCATGGCTTCTTCTGCCAATCCAGTATTGTTTAAGAATTCAGTACTAGCTATAGAACAAGGGCTGCAGTTACCATTGTGATGCATATTTCTTTTGCTCCCACGAAACACATCCTTCAAGTGATTTGCCAAGGACCTGGATGATAATGATGATCCATTCCTCATGCTCTGTGGCTCCTCCACCTCATGAGGATTTGACTTGCAACGCAGTGATTTCTTCAGTGACAACCAAACAGCAGGCATTATACCCTTCCTTTAAGACAAAAATATATCACAGGTCTATCAGGGCTTTAAAGTATAATAAAAGTGGTCATCCAAATGCAATGACGGGCATCATTAAAACCGAAATCTGCTGCATAAAAACATATTTGAAATGCTGGTCTGATCCAGACCGCCGTTACCCATTTTGAATAGAGTCATTTAGTACCAACTATTTCTCCCATTACTATGATGTATCTGCTCCCAACAAGAGCATTAATGGAGACAAGGACGGTTGCAGCCAGACTGCAAGCCATCATTTAACTGGGAATGCAGAGGAGAAACTGTCATGTATCTTGCTTTTTACGTCAACATATCAACCAACCAGGAATGAATACATTCTAAATGAAGAAAGGGTTTAAAAACTGTGCGAATATTTAGCAAACTGATTTAGACTAGGATTTCTGAAACAGACTTGTTAAGCCATATTTACGTGAGGAGTTTGTCTGCATTCTGTCAGCCAAGTCTTTAGATGGTGAGGGCGATTGGATGAGTTAGATTATCACAAAATTCAATGACACGAGCGTTCACTCACATGGTGGGGTTTGACATGGAGTTTGAAATGAACTTCCCGCTTGAAAGACGTGGAATTATGTGAATGTGCGTACGTACCTATGACAGCAGCAGGAGGAGTTTCAACTCCCCGTGGGTTAAGGTTGCTCAACATTAAAACCGGAGTTATTTGGTATTTCTTTCAATTGTGCGCTGACCGTGAGTTGCCAGTGTGTCGGTATTGACAGTCTCCGGTTTAACATAAAATATTTATAAAAATGTAAGATGGTCTTTAATTTATGTATTGATTGTGAAAAAATCCCACAAATTGTCAAGATATGAGATTCTATGTTTTTGGGGGTGTAAATGAGTGTTAAAATAGCCAATGTGTCGGTATTGACAGTGAGTTCCCAGTGTGTCGGTATTGCTCGTCTCCGATTTAACATAAAAATACTTGCAAAAAATGTATAACAGCCTTTAATTTATGTATTGATTGTGAAAAAAACCCGACGCGTCATTAAGATATGAGCATCCGTATTTTTGGGGTATAAACGAGTGTTAAAATTTGGTCATTCAAAATGTTAAATTATGCATTTAATTGTTGACCAAGCTTAATATACATGTTTTAATTGTTGATGATTTTGCACAAGTCGAATGTGTAATATCGACACAATTTATAATGACATATATTATATGAATAATCATTCATATAGAAAAATTACCTCACAAATATAAAGGATCCATTGTCCCTATCCATCACGATTCACATATGTTCTTGTTTAATGAGCTGCCCAAACGTTTTAAACTGCAAACCTATGCAAAAAGGCTATAAGTGTCTTCCTATTGTATGTAGACTTGAACCCCAACCTATCGTTTATTACAAAAGAATTTGTGTTACACTAGTTTATCTTGCAATCAACCAAAATTATAGAGAGGACCTCTCCACTTCAAGGAAAGAGACCTACAATTGCATTACATATATTTTATATTTTAAAACGAAAAATACTTTTTATTTTCAATGACAAATGTTTCAACATAACCATTTATAAGTGCATAATTTATTATACAGCTGTACATTTTTAAAAATTATAAGATATATTTTTCTTTTAAAAAAAAAAAATTAAATAATGTAACATGTTGTTGCCTTAAAAGGAGATAACAATACATTATATTATTAGTTTTTCGCCAAAACTACTGACAATAAAACAATGATTAACTATAACTAATAAAATATATTTTAACCAAACACCAAACAACTTGAATACTACAAATATACGTAACAGTAGGCTAATTGACATTTATTATGAACCCATATCCATCCAAACAGTACTCTAGTTTAAATGGAGTTCTCCTCAATAATTCACTAAACGTGTTTATCCATTACGAAAGGCCACTGTGATTTCATTCGACCGTTTAAAATGCAGTATAGGATTTTTGTTTTATCTGAAATTATTAGAACCAAATGACTTGCCAAAAATGTAGTGCTGTGAATTGTCATGAATAGACAATACAAAGCTGATAAAAGGAGCAAGGTATACATAATACGACATTGTCACGGCCACAGAGCGATAATCGTGCCTGAGAAACGGACAAAAATGGCTTGTTCTTTGGAAGAATCGATTTGCAGTTTGGTTTTCACAAAACTTTGATAAATGTGCCTTTTTCGTTTATTTGCTCTGGTGTTTGTAAAATTTAGCCCTCCGAGCAGGCCCGGAATTTCTGACTAACGTGCTTGTGAATTCAAAATTTGTTGACAGCTAGCCCTAAAAGGTGGCTGTGAATTGCAATTTTTTATATGCAATTTTTCATGCGTTAATCTCTTCCTTCGCATAAACAAAAGCAGGTAAGTTTATGTATGGTTATTACAATTTGATGTTTAAATTATTAATTTATGAATAGTTTTTATATTTTTCGTTTAGATTATTAAAATGCATAGAGTTTTTACCTTGATGTGTTTAAATTATTTCAAAATCTTCAATATTCATTGGTTTGATGATATTTGTGTTTGGAATGCGTTTTCACTTTGTAATTCTTCTATATTCACCAAAGTATTTGAAATAGGTAGGAGGGGTCTAATGATGGTGGGATTCTTATTCAATATGATGAGTATGTATTTTTCTTTTTTCTTTTTTCTTTTTTAAGAGAAAATGATGGTTCATATGATATTATGTGCATGAGGTATTGTACAATGGTTGTAGGTGTTGTAATATTTGTGAGTATGTTTATTTTTAATTTTCATTTTAAATTTGATAATTATTTGATAGTTACTTAGAAGTTTTTCCAAAGAAGTCAATTAAAAAATTATAATATCTTGATTAGTTATATGACCTAGAGTTTAGAGCACTATTTGTTTTGCTACAAAAATTTTTTTGACCTTGACACATTGGTATTACCTAAATTGACACTATTTGTCATTAATAAGTGGGAAATTTACCAAAAAATATTGAAATTATTAATAATTGTAGTACGTAACAAATCCAAGATAAGAGTCTTGATATTGATGTCTTGACATTTTTTGATAAATATTTATAAGACATATGTAGTAGTCATTATACCCTTGTAATAATATTTTCCAATCAGGGCTATTAAAAGAATGATCGTCTTCCAACTATCACACGTGTTTTAAACACTTTTTATGCCAATAGGCACGTCTTTTATAGTTAGGTTTTTCTTCCCATTATGTATATTTTTTGTCACATTTCACTCTAATAATAGGTAAGATTGTCGATGGCAAGAGTGTCATTAATATCTGGTGCACTATTCCTCATTAATCTCAAGTACGCTTTTCTTCATTTTTCTCAGGCTTGACATGGGAACAATTTGTTTTCTTTTATACCTTTTATTTGGCCTCTCTTTGGCAACATTTAATGAGGCTCACAAGAAGGATTCCCCTTCAAAATCATATCCCTACTTAGACATTAGGTTCATGGCATTATTTGACATGGTTTTCAATCAAAGAGGTTGTGAACCCTTTTGTGGAAGAGAATAGAGCCATGATATGTTAAAATTTCTTATCGACCATGCACTGATTTTTGTTCTTTTCCCCCCTTTCCCCCAACCCTTTATAATCAATCTCTAAGGATTGATATTTATTTAGGAGGAGGGGGTTAGGGGATCAAAACATATATTGTGGAAAAATATGAAAAAATAACATAGCAAATCTTGTATCACTTTATAGTTGTATAAATTTTTAAGTAACTTTTTTTTTAATGAAAATTTTATGCCAAAATATCTTATTTGTGTAGTTGAATGCTTTGAGTAAATCAAAATAGACATTTTGGCCTATCTTTTAATTGGGTTTTTCCCCATATTTTGGCAAGGGTTTCTTTCTTCTTTGATAAGGTTATTTTTTCCTATATCTTTTAATACGACTTTGATAAGGGTTTAGTATTAATTAGAAGCTTAACACATATTATAGGAATGGTATTTTTCCTTTTTCATTTGTTATCACTCTTTCCCTAGATTGTTCCGCATGGTTTTCCCCTTATTAAATGTTTGCTTGTATGGTCAATTTGATAAGGGGTTGTTCTTACACAAAAAAAATAGATTTGATAAAATTGTCATTTCCCCTTTTTTTTATAAACTATTGTAACATTGCATTTTGATAGGCGTTTCTTTCTAGAGTTTGGAATGGTTATCAAAATTTGATAGGGGTCTATGTGATATTTTTTTATAGGTAAAAAAAGGATTTTAAGGATCTCCTTCTCCTTAATAATCACGATTTTAAAAATTTACAAGAGGTTTGCATTAATTTTAGCATCTAAATACATGGACAAAAACACCAATACTTCCATTGTAGCCATTCTATACCTATTGACAATACTAGTATAATTTTTACACAAACTAACCCATTATGTTGTATACCATTACTATAATGCTAGAGACCTATCTACAACCAAAAAAAATTAATAGAGAGGAGGGCATAGCCTCATCAAAAGATTATTCAGGGGGTATCATTTTCCCCATCCAAAATGAGACCAAACCCTTCTCTACCAACCTTTTGGAGAAAAATCCCATACTATTTTTTCCTTTCTCTGGGATTATATTCATAAACCATTAGCCATCAGGGAGGATTGAACTTTGCAGAGTCGTTATGTCCAACTTGGAGAAGACATTGATAGTGGTTGAGGACTAGGGAAACTTCGTCACTTTCGTGTACCCATCGGCAGACAACGCTTTTGGGGGTTCCTTAGGGACCAATTCACTCTGCATAGATTGACTGAATGCAGAGACCCTGGAACTAACAGGCAATCATGTTTTTCACATGATTCTCGTTACTCATGTCAGCATTCTCACTTCTGATATCTCCAAGAGTGCAAGCCCCCCTCCGGATAGAGAGCGCCAGCGAACTACTCTATATGAAGCCACCTCGATTCAAAAGCATGCAAGCACCTACCAAAATCCCATGTTGAAGAAGCCTTCTCACAAAATTAAGCAAAGAAGAAAACCTAGACTCAAGTTCCTGATAGAAAAAACAATCATAATCCATGCTAGATGACATTGGAAGGAGGTATAATATTTCCCATTTAGTCTCATTTTCTCCAACACATCATCAATATCCACCCAATGCTCTTCCTAAAAGTATATAATACCCATAACCAAATATTTTCTATTATCTAGATCCACTTTAAAAAGAGTGTCCATGAAGACCAAATCTACCTTAGATTTAACAATTGGGAATATATATAAATTTCATAAAATTGGAGCTAGAATGTCCTTGATTTCTTGTCAAAACTCATTCAAATGGGAAAAATATGATCCTAAGGCACTCCTTTAGGCTTAGAGTTGTGATTTTTTAAAAATCCATTTCTCTATTCTTCCCTCACTGAATGAATGAAAGACTAATTATGTCATAAGAATTGAAACTAACATCTATTAGCTTCAAGACATGATTAGATAAAACAAAAACATCAAGATAAGAGCTTATAAAACTAAATTCTAAGTGAATGCAACATTAATGAAACAAACTAACATGCTAATTCATTTTACTCTTTAGATTGCTAATCTACATGTGAACCTATTTAGATCCTTAAGCAATCAAAGTGGTTTGTTGTTTTGCTTCAAGATGGTGAAAGGATCTCTCTAAATAATGGCTACAAGGCCATGTTAAATATTCCTCTACTAACCAAACATGAAGAATGGATGCAAGGTAAGCAAGCTATTCCAACAATGGAAGTAAGACTCAAGATTAGATGCCTATAGCCTTGGCTAGTACAAATGAGGTTTAAAGTTAGAAGAGGTGCATTAGGCTTGTATTTATAGATTTCCATTTGGGAAATTTTAGAATCCTAGTGCATGTTGGACAAAAGGTGAGCCCAAAAATAGAATTTTACAAGTCAATGCACTTTTTGATTAGATTAGGATCTAATTAATCTTTTACGATTAATTAAGGATCCTAAGTAGGCTTAGGAAGCTTTCTGAGAGCATCTGGAAGGGGTTTGGATAGATTTTGGAAGTTCTGGAAGTGGAATTTGGCTCATAAGAAGGTTTATTGGTTAAATGTAAGATTAGAGGCTTAATTAACATATGATTAGATAATTAAGAGGAATCTCACTAATCAAAATGTCGTTAATTGGCATCCTAAGTGAATTAGACGCATAGTTAGATAACAAAATGTCATTATTAGACCAGAGTGAGAGGAAGTGAAGATATTTAGTGCAATTTAAGTACTAAAATTGCTTTGATCAAAATCTAGGTGTCTACATTTTCCCCTCTTTGGGGGTGGCGTAAGCCATGCCACTTCAAAGATAGTAGACAAGTACAGGCAAGTAAATTTTGAAGGGGTAGAAGAAAAATTAATAGAATTAAGGATGCCCCCTCAAGTGTCGATGGGGTGATGAAAGAGGTCGATCAACGATCGAAAAGATAAAGAGAAATAACCGAAGTGGGGGAAAATTTCATTGTAATGGGAGACAGACGATGATATACCGACTATCGATATAAAGTAGAGATGCGGGCATTGATCCCCACATAATACCAATTCAAACTCTTTGGTTAAAAATTTCATGGGGGTATTGTTGTGAAGCAAGCTTAATAGATATGTTTTAAGGATGCCCCCTTAAAGATGAGTGATCAAAAAGATAGAAATGATAGAAGAATTATATCAGGTGATCCCTATTGCCCCAAGTGAGTTGGAAGAATAGTGTATGATAGAAGAAAATTATATGGAAGAAAAATGAAGATGAAGAGAATGGAAATAGCTTTCATCCAACTGATGTAAAAACAACTTTATTGCATCATATTGCTCATGATCTACATCATCGGTCCTTATTAAAATGAATGCATACAAAAAAGTGTAAGATGACATGAAAAGCCATAATACAAACATTTTTTCATTGCAAAAAATGCTTAACTTAATGCAACATACAAAATGCAATGCAATACGAGAAAGTAAACAAGCTAACCTAACATGGAAACAAGTACAAACACACATACTCAAACAAACAATGTTTAAGATAGTTGCACCAATGTTTTTGTTATCAAGCTTCAATTTCAACCTGTGTGAATTAATGACAAGGGTTAATAATGGTGCCCCAAGAAAGGATACATGTGAGGGGAATATACGGAGGACACAAGGGTCCCATGGAAAATAAATCATACACTATGATAGTGCCCCAAGCAATGCGTTCGTGCAAGGGAAGGGAAACATAATAAGTAAACCAACTTTTTTTAATGGAAGGTAGATCCAAATGATCCATGAGTCACGCACATGAACAGGAGATAACCAAAGAGGGATGTTTTGTAGGTCAATTTTTGATGTTTTAGTACGATGTATGTGATACAGGATTCAACTGTGTGCATACTCGTTACCAATTTTTTTTATTTATGTAATGTTTTCAAATTTTTAGGATTTTTGTGAAAGTTTTATATTTTTTATGAGTTTTCGATGGAAATGTATGTGAATATTTTGATTTTTCCAACTAACATTTGAATGTTTTGAATTTGTTTTTTGGTAATTTTCAAAAGTTATATGAATTTTTTTTTGTGATTTTTTGAAATTTTTCCAGAACTATGTACATGAAAAGAAGGGAAAGTGGATGCCCCCGGCAATAGATGGGATGTATAAGGGAAGAATGCCACACATATGTTCAAAAAAGTAAAGATGTGAAGATGTCCCCAGATTAGATGGGAATATACAAAGGAAAACCTTCACATATATACAAGAATAGAATTCAGAACCAGCCGAATCAAGGTGAAAGGGGATAGGTCCAACCGAAACTCAAACATAGGCCAAAACTAGCTTAGGATAAAGCAAATGTTCCCTATAGAGATGAGAATACTCGTGAACAATGAATCCTCCCAAGGCGCTGGAAACCAATTTTCACTGATGGACTTCTCCAAAGTGCCACAATTGCATGGTTTTCACATTTGGATGACCTGTTTTCTCTTTACTTTTTCTTTATTTTTTTGATTTTTTTGATTTTTTTAATTGTTTTTTCTAATTTTTGAGGAATTACATACTCAAGCATAAAACTGCTTGAGGTGCAAGGCCTTCATGGGTTCCTTTAGTTCCTCACCATCTAAATGAGCAAGTTTGTAGGCCCCTGAACCATACTTAGTGACCACAACATATGGTCCTAACCAGTTTGGCTCGAACTTTCCTTTCTTTTCCCTGTCTTTGGTGGTGTTGAACTGATTTTATTTTAGCACTAAGTCTCCTATCTCAAACTAATGAGTATATGATTCATTTTTTATAGCCACAAGACACTCGATTCTGATACACTTTTAAGTGATTGAGTGCGTGGAGGTGTCTTTCATCTAGTAGTTCCATCTCTGTCAGTCTAGCCACACGGTAGTCTTCGTCTTTGTCCAAATAGTCTCTTAGAGATATTCCTAGGGAGGGAAGATCAATTTCTAAGGGGATGATGGCCTTAGTGCCAAAAACTAGGGAGTAGGGTGTTGCACCAGTAGGAGTGTGAATGGAAGTTCTATAGGCCCAAAGGGTGGGATGGATCTATGAGTGCCAATTTTGACTTGTTTTACTTACCATCTTTTCCATAATTTGAACAAGGGTTTTTTTGGAAGCCTCTGCTTATCCATTACCTTGAGGGTAATAGGGAGTAGACCACTTTAGATGTATATGGAAGCATTGGCATAATACCTTCATGGTTTGTTCTTAAAGGATTTACCATTGTCAGTTACAATGCTGGAAGGGATGTCATAGAAGCAGATAAGGTGATTCATGATGAACTTGGAAATTTGGGCACCAGTGACATACGTGAGAGGAACAACTTCCACCCATTTGGTAAAGTATTCAGTGACCATTATGATATGGGTATGGCCATCTAAGGAGGTAGGAGTGAGCTTCCCTATGAGATCTAGTCCCCATTTTGAAAACGGCCATGGTGTTGTTATTGGCTTCAAGGCTTGTGCTGGTGCATGAATAAGATTTCCATACTTCTGACATAATGCACACTTCTTAACATAGTTGCAACAATATGATTCCATGGTAGGCCAATAGTATCCTACTTGTAATAATTTCTTAGTGAGCACCATTCCACTCTTGTGAGCCCCACAAACACCTTCGTGTACTTCTTTAATCACTTGAATTGACTCATCCAAATTAAGACATAGTGCAGTAAATTCCTATCATAACCATGATGATAGAGGGTGCCTCCTAGTAGGACATAACGAGTTATGCATCGGATAAGGATTATTTTCTCAGAGTAGGGAATGTCTAGGGGAAAGGTACAGTCTTGTAGGTAATTATAGATGGGCTCATACCAGGGGGAAAAAGGACCAACAACTTCACATATCAGACATGATTTTGGCATGTCATATGTAGGAACTCACAAATGTTCAACAAAGAAAGGCATTTTACTTGCCCCTAGCTGGCAAAATGTGAAGCAAGGATCCGATTGTGCCATGAGCATCCACCGACAATTTTGTGCCCTTGGTATCTGTTCAAAAGTAACACGCACAAAATACTCCTTTAGAGTCTCAACCATCTTCTTGTATGGGATGAGCTTGTCATCCTTGACTTTATACTCGTCATTGACTTGTTTAATGATCAATTGTGAATCCCCAATGACCCTTAGTTGTCTGATATTCCATCTGATAGCAAGTTTTAACCGGCAATGAGGGCCTTGTACTCTACTATGTTATTGGTACATGGGAAACTCAAATGAAAAGCATTCAGAATGAAGTCTCTTGTTGGGGTGATAAGTACTACATTAGCTCCTGAACCGTGGAAAGTGAATGACCCATAGAAGTGTACTTTTCATACGATGGATTCCTCAATATACATTAGGGAGGCATCTGGTAGATCCAGACACAATGGTTCTATTCTTGGTAGGGGAGCTTCAACTAGTTGATCAGTAAGTACATGTCCTTTGAGTGACTTTTGGTTGAAAAATTCAACATCAAACTCACTTAGTAGGATGATCCAATTAGCCATCCTCCTAGTAAGTGCAGGTTTAGACAAAAGGTACTTTAATGGATCAAATTTAGAGATAAGCTTGGTCTTGTTATTCAATAGGTAATGACAGAAGTTTTGAAAGGAAAAAACCAAGCTAAGCAAGCCTTTTCAATTTGGGGATAATTCAGCTCATAAGTCAATTAAAGTGTGGCTAAGGTAATAGACCTTCTTTCTTTTTGGCTTAGATCGTATTGGGCTAATAGTGCACCAATAGCACATTGGGTGGATGAGATGTATAATAACAAAGTTTCTTCACCTAGTAGGTGGCATGAAGACTGGAGGACTAGTCAGATATTGCTTGAGTAACTCAAAGGATTGTTGGCATTCAGGGCCCCAATGAAATGCAACATTTTTCTTGATAGATGGGTGAAAGGCTAACACTTATATGTGATCTAAGAGATGAAATGAAGGATTGCCTAGATTTTACCTTGTAAGATGCATAGCTAATTAAGGTTCTTTGGTGGAGGTATTTCGGTAATAGTTTTAACCTTAGTCAGATCTACTTCAATCCCTCTTCTCGAGACAATGAATCCCAATAACTTTCCTAATTGCACGTCAAACACACACTTCTTCAGATTTAGTCTAATTTTTTAGTCTCGAAGGCATTGAAAGATACGCCTTAACACTTCTGGGTGTTCTAATATAGTCCTAGACTTTCCTAGGATATCGTCAACATAGTCTTTCATGATGTTGTTCATCATGTCATGAAATATTATTGTCATTGCTCTTTGATAGGTTGCCCCAGCATTTTTGAGACCGAAAGGCATTACTTGGTAGCAGAACATTCCCCAAGGGGTTGTAAAGATAGTTTTGTGTTGATCCTCCTCTCCAATCTTGATCTGGTTATAACTGGAAAAGTCACCCATGATGGAAAACATTTCGTAACTCACAATTGAATAAAAAATCATGTCGATGTTAGGTAATGGAAAATCATCTTTAGGACATGCCTTGCTGATATCTCTAAAATCAGTGCATATCATGATTCTAATTGGTTTCTTCTATACAAGAACTATGTTGGATATCCATTCTGAATAATCAATAGGTCTGATAAAACCTACCACTAATAACTTCTCCAGTTCTTCTTTGACTAAAAGTGCTACACGTGGGTGCATCTTCCTCAGCTTTTGTTTGATAGGTTTGGCATCTAGATGCACCACAAGGTTATGCATGACTAAATATGGGTCCAAACCTAGCATATCTGCATATGACCATGCAAATATGTCTGTAAATTCTCGCAGTAGTATCACAAAAATTTTCTGCTCCTGTTCTAAGAGTGAAGCTCCCAGCTTTACCATTCTAGGGTTATCTTTAATCCTGATATTGACGTCTATGGTATCCTCTACCAACATTTTAGATGTGTCCTCCATACATGTAGGATCAGGAAGGATATTGAGGTCTTCTTCCAAGGATGATTTAATGATATTTTCACCCTGGGTGTGGCCACTTTCAATGTCCTTTGATTTTTCCATTTGTTTTTCCACTATCGCCTCGAAGAGGTTTTAACTATGCATTTTGGAATTATTTTTTTTGCCGAGGATTTTTGGAAGAACTTTTTCCCTCACTTTCATTTATGTTTTTCTGACCACACATCTCAGCCTCCTCCCTAAAGTATGCACATGCATCCAAATTGATGGAGAAACCCTTTTTGTGGTCACCGATTGGATTGGTATCATGAATACCCATGAATTCTGCAATTGCTTCATCATTTTCAAAGAGATCAATCAGTACATGAAGTTTTTGGTCCCAGTCCATGAGATTGGGATATAAAAGGTTTATTTGGGAAGAATAAGGGGATAAGGTTAAAATGAATGTATCTAGAAAAAGGTTTGTGGAGGCAAGATCTTCGTATAGGCTACAACAGAAATTTACATTGCTATCCAAATGAGACGAGCTATCCTCATGTTCTGAAGAGGTAGCATCGATTTCTGAGGGTGGAATTCCATGAGGCCTAATACCAAGGCTGTGTTTATTTGGTTTGTAACGGGGAATTGGGACAGGCTCTAATCTACCTTGTCCATATGTGTCGCACCTGTATCCTTTATAACCCATGGCATACATCATCCTGTGAGCTTTGGTATATTCTAGAGCTTGGTGACATGAAGCTTTTGTACCTTCAGGGATCCATTTTGTAGGTGAATCCAACATTTTCTCATTTGATAAGAGGCCACGAGGAATAAATTTCTCAAAAGGACTAGTACAACTATCCTGGGAGCTCTTGAATTGGAAACTTGGTCTACCCCATGTTTTTGGTGATAATGAAAGGTCAAAGACCACAAGGGCATGTTGGAGGTTATAATATTCAATCAAGCCATTTGATAGGACTTTCATCTCCCATGTAGAAAAGGAGAAACAAAAGTGAGAGTGCTTTCATCACTACACTTAGCGTGTTTGGGTCAACACAAGATTTTAGAGCTTCGGTTTGTAGTGGTACAACTATATCCACAGAAGGACATTCATATGCCACATGAGAAAAACTATGTAATGCTCTACAATGTGTGAATGGTTTTGGATCTCTCAGAATAGTTATTGTTTTCCCATTATGATATAACTTGATGCACTGATGAAAGGTTGAGGGTAGAACCTACATGGCATGTATCCATGGGTGGCCTAGGAGTATATTGTAAGGAAGATCCAAGTGAGGACATGGAACTTAGTGTCGTGATATGTCGGCCCTAATTCCATAGGAAATACTATTGTACCAGATGATTCATGTTCTGCATTTTCATATGTTGTGATGGTGATGACATGAGAATCTAAATCTGCCTCTGTTCATCCCATCTGTCTATTCAACTTCAAGGTGTAAATGTTCAAACCAGACCCGTTGTCCACAAGCACTCTCTTTATCTTTCTTCGAGTAAAAAATGCCTCTAGGTATAGGGGTAGGTTATGCATCTGTTTGTCATGTGGAATTTCACTTTGGTTGAAGGAAAGGTGTTCCATAGGAGCAAGGTTTGTCGACCACCGCTTGGAGGTGCAAAGGATCGATATCCATTGACACTCCTGACCCCTGAAGTGTTTTGTAGAGGATGTCTTTATGAAAGTTCAATATCTTAAGAAGATATAAGATTGAAATATTAGCAGTGGTCTTCTCAAGTTTTTCTAAAAGGTCATACTGACTATCCTGAGGGGTAGGCAGAGGAGGTTCTAGAATCGTGAGATGAGTGCGCCGCATTACCACAACACAATCTCTACTCTTGATTCTTATGGCATTCACATGCTCATTGGAAGAATGAATACAACCTATAAGTGAATTGAATGGGTTACTAGTTTGACCATAAATGTAATTGGTGGCTCTGTAATCATTGGAAGATCGACCTTGATCCAAAATTTTCATTTCCTATTTTTTATGTTTAGGGAATGGTTCTTTGAATATTCCCATCTTTTGATTGGGTGTTTGATGAGGCTCAAGTGAATCGAATTCAATCTCTCCACTTTCAATAAGGTCTTGGACAAAGTGTCTTAGCTTGAGGCACTTGTTTGTTTTGTGTCCATTGACATGATGATACTCACAATATTCATGGTCTTTATACCATGATGGTTTAGGTGCATCATCAACATATGGTACTGTTGCAGGGTACTGGACCATGTTCACTACATCCAACTATTTCAAGATCATGGACAAGGAGTCCTTGAGAGGAGTGAACACTGACATTTGACGAAGCAGGTTGAATCATCCCTTTAGTGAGTTTGAAAGGATGACTAATTTGTACTTCCTGGACACGTTTATAATCCATGATACCGTATCCTCTGATTTTTTTGTTTTTTTTGAAAAATTTATGTTTGTCTGTAGGTGTTGAGGTTTAGTTATCTTTGGAAAAGGGTTTCAATGTCCCTTTTTCTATCAACACCTTTTCAATTTGGGTACCCTTTTCTATAACTTCTTCGAAGTTACTGACACAATGCATTTGTAAATGAAACACAATGTTTGGGTTTAAATTGGGTACAAAGATGCTAACTAATTACTTTTCTGGGATTGAACAAGGGAAGCGACTAGCTAGCCCCCACCATTGTTGCAAGAAACTAGTAAAAGTTTCATTAGGTGTTTTCTTTACACTACATAAGTCTAACATAGTGATGTCACTTTTGACATTAAATGAAAAATTTCATACAAATATCTCTGCTAAGTCAGGCCATGTAAAGATAGACCCCTTAGGGATGTGGAGAAACCACTCCAAAGCTTGACCCCCTAAACTTGTGGGAATAGGCGTATGAGGTAATTGTCGCTATAAACCAGTTCTTGGCACACCATGTAGAAGTCCTTGATGTGATCACATGGGTCACCCTTCCCTTTGTATTTATCAAACTTCGGGAAATCAAAATTCTTAGGAAACGACGTACGCAACATAGCCTCGTCAAAGGGATAAGGACATAGTTCTTCGAATTGATACTTTTTGCTATGCCCCACATTACTTTCTTGAAGGCTCGTAAGTATACTCTTCATGGATTGCAACTCTTGTGTGAGGAGTTTCTCTTTGGTAGGGAAGCTGGCATGTATACCCTTTATATTTAGATGTTTCACCCTCTTTTCCCTTAGTGTGAAGCTCACTATGTTTAACCCTAGGTTTTTATTGATGTGTATGTTTATCTATATCCTTTTACACATGGGAAGCTAGACTAACTAATTGTCTACTAAGGGTTTGTATTTTTTGTTGCATAGTGAATTTTTCATCTTTAGGTCCTTCTTGATTTTCATGCATAAGAGTTAGTTCTTTGCACTTACATTCTATCCTAACTTTGTGAGGTATCTTAAGAGGTGGTAATTCATAACCACTCATGTGTTTGGGTACCTCAGTTTCTACATTGTCATTTTGGTGATATGAAGTAGAGGCATGTCCTTGTTTTAATTCATCATTGAAGTTAATAACAGGACGATGTGATTCTTATTCTTCATAGGTGATATAGGTAGGTGGAACAAATTCATATTCGAGGTGTCATCTTGGAACCTAATTCTACCACTGTGTGAGTACCTATCCTTATT
Source organism: Taxus chinensis (assembly GCA_019776745.2). NCBI lineage: Eukaryota > Viridiplantae > Streptophyta > Pinopsida > Cupressales > Taxaceae > Taxus > Taxus chinensis. Next base: position 208,168,108 of record CM034146.1, read on the forward strand.
GAAGATAAAGGAACTCATCTAAGCATGCGGGATCAAACTCAAAGATCATCCCTGAGGTGAGTCTTCCTCATCACCACTATGATCAATTAAGTCATCTGTGTCTTTTACCATGGAAAAGAGGGGTCCTAAATCATGACCAATGAAAGGATTAGACCCCAATATCTTAGATGAAATCCTCATGATAGGGGGCATACTAATGTGTCTATAAAGGTTTTTGTCTAATGTGATCAATGATATGATAAACCTAGGTGACAACCTATAACATGACTATCATAATGTTACTAAATAATGATTTCAATTGGTCAAATAATGTTGAGTGATAAAGAATAAAGAATCCAAGGATCTAAAAAGGATTTCCCTAGAAAAATAGATCAATACAATGAACAAACAAAAGGCACAATCATGCAAGTTTGGTAAACCAATACAACCTAAAGGAACCTACTCCTCATGCAAAATGCACTATCAAATGGTAGGTTAGGCACAAATAGTGACAACACGATATCACCACTTAGGTCAAGTTTGATATAAACAAGGCCTAAGTACTAAGAAGGTGTTGATGTGATCCCCAACAAGGTATACTAATTTTTTTTTCTAGAAACAAACAAATTCCGAGTTATGAAAAAGGAGGCTACCAATGTGAGCAGCGTAACAACACTATTTGGATACGTAAATCAAGTCTTGTAGACACAGGTAATATTGTTAGTATCAAATTGACGTTACTAAAATGAAAACAGAGTAACGACGTTCTCCAAAACTTAAGTCAATGTTGGGATCAAAAACTAAGTCTAAGTATCAAGAAGTTGTTATTTATGCAAGTAGCGTAACAATACAACTTCAAAACTTAAATCAAGTTTCCCAAAGAAAACAAGACGTAAGTATCCAACTTTGTAGTGATAAGATACGTGAAAACATAACAACCTCAAAGGAATTCAATGATGAGACTACCTAACTATAATGATAATGTGTCTCAATATGGGTTTGAGACAAAGGGCCTACTAGAACATGAAGATGTACCATTCACACTTTCAACACTTGCATTATGGCATTGCAACCTAGTCATGCAAGTAGACTACAAAAGTGGTGGACATGATTATTTTTAGCGGTATCTGTGTGTTGTTTTATTTTGTCCAAAATGGGAAACAAGAATACAAAGGAGTAAAACCAAGTGGTGATGAAACAAACTAAGTATAACTTTGGTGAAGTTTCACCTTACCTTAAGGCAAGTGAAAAACTAAGACAAAGTAACACGTCATAAGTTTCGTGATGAATATCACTAGGCCCCAACTTCAATGGAGTCTCCCCTTGTTCAAATAACAAGGTTTTGACTTCAAAATAAGTTATTGCTTCATGATGGTTCTTTGGAACATGATGTTTTGAGTCAGTCAAGTTGGTCTCAAGACAAAATGGATTCCTATTTTTTCTATCAACTAGGTGTCACAAAATAGCTCTATGAGCTCGGTTTGCCAAGGAAGTCACAATGACTAAACCTTGGAGTATCCCAAATTTACTTTACCCCCTTCAATACAATGAGAAATAAATGGGTTCAGTTGTATTTTCACTGGGGTCATATGAAGATAATTTTGACTTTATTCTCACAAGTGCATACTAATCAAGTAGGTAAACAAGGCATTTCCCATTTCATCCACAATGTTCCCTCTTGCATGGACTACTTTAGGGTTCCTAGGAGCATCCATCTTGTTATCTTAAGGCTTATGCCAAAGAGATTTTCTCCTAATTTAAAGCGGACGAGCCATAGCTCTTAACTGAAACTTGTATATATAGTGTGTTGATTGGTGTGTGGTGTTTTTTTAATCTTTTTGGATTATGAAATGAGGTTTTGCACATCATTTGACAACCTAAAATAAACATGTTAGTTTTTTTTTAGATCTTGATTCTTTTGCAAGCGTATTATTGGTCCTTCATGCAAATATTAGTAGTTCTCCAAATAATCAAAACATCATAAAAAGAGGATAAAAGTTGTTTTTAATTCTCAAGATCATCCTAAGATGCAGAGAAGAGCATACGCAATGAGATTTGGTTTCCTACTATATTGTGAAATGGAAAACTTTGTAGCCTAAGTGCATAAGCTATTATTTTTAACCAAGTTATTTATTCTTTCCCTTAAGCTTAATGAAATGTTTTTGGAAAGTAGAAGAAATGTATATAATAATTTTTGATTCCCTAGATCACATAGAAGGTGTGAGGGAAGATCATACACGATCTTATCCTTATAAATGAAAATGCAACATTCATTAATTCATCCAAAAAAAGTTAACACAAAGCATGATCTCATATACCCTGCAAATCAATATTTTAACTAAAATGAAACCCTATGCAAGATGTTACAAATGTTCAAGATTAAATCATGCAAACTTTGAAAATAGAGCCAAATTTAACTGTGATCACTCCTGTGCCCCTAACAGTGTATGCATGCACCCTATAAGCATATGCATACCCTAACATAGCATATAATGTGCCCCTAGAAATAGAACATAGAGAGTAGGAAAAATAATGTAGCATATACACGGCTAGCAAAGAGTATGCACGCCCCTTAGAGTGTATGTGTGCCAGTGAAGCAGTTTTGTATGTGTGCCCATTAGTGAAGCATATGTGCCCCTAAAGTGTATGTGTGCCCCTGGTAGTAAAACACAGAGATTAGGATATAGTGTAGCATGAATCATATGGTTCCCCTTAATACCAGTGAAGGTATGCATGCGCCCTCTAGAAGAGATAGTATGTGCATATGTCGTATGCCAACCCCTTAGCAGCATATGTGCACCCCTTAGAGCATATGCACACCCCTTCTTGTAGATCACAAAATATGGGATTTTTTTTTGCAAAAAAAAATGTAAAAATCTCAAAAACTTTGTCTTTTTAGTTCAAATCTAATAACACTTTACCTCCTTCGATCCTGCAAAGAGAAAAAAACCGAAGCAATTCCAACTAAACTAGTTAAGAAATCCTTATGTTTAACCAAAAAACAAAAGAGGGTTAGTTTAAAAAACTTTGAAACAAATATTAAAATTAATGGAAAATGGATTAATTCCCACCAGGCATGCCAAATGTAAGCATGGAAGACTAACTATGTCATATGAATTGAAACTAACACCTAGTAGTTCAAAACAAATTATATCAAACAAAAACATCAAGATAAGAGCTTATAAAACTAAATTCTAAGTGCATGCAACATGAATGAAACAAACTAACATGCTAAGTCATTTTACTCTTTAGATTTGCTAATCTACATGTGAACCTATTTAGATCCTAAAGCAATCAAAGGGTTTGTTGTTTTGCTTCAAGATGGTGAAAGGATCTCTCTAAATAATGGCTACAAGGCCATGTTAGATATTCCTCTACTAACCAAACATGAAGAATGGATGCAAGGTGAGAAAGCTATTCCAACAATGGAAGTAAGGCTGAAGATTAAATGTCTATAGCCTTGAATAGTATCAAATGAGGTGTAAAGTTAGAAAGGTGCACTAGGCTTGTATTTATAGATTTCCATTTGGGAAAGTTTAGAATCCTAGTGCATGTGGGACAAAAGGTAAAGCCCAAAAATAGAATTTTTACAAGTCAATGCACTTTTTTATTAGATCAGGAGATAATTAATCTTTTAGGATTAATTAAGGATCCTAAGTAGGCTTAGGAAGCTTTTTGAGAGCATCTGGAAGGGGTTTGGATAGATTTTGGAAGTTCTGGAAGCAGGATTTAGCCAATAAGAAGGTTTATTGGTTAAATGCAAGATTAGAGGATTAATTAACATATAATTAGCTAATTAAGAGGATTATCACTAATCAAAATGTCGTTAATTGGCATCCTGAGTGAATTAGAAGCATAGTTAGATAACGAAGTGTCATTATTATACCGGAGTGGGAGGAAGTGAAGATAGTCAGTGCAATTTAAGTATTAAAATTGTTTTGATTGAACTTTAGGTGTCTACATTTTCCCATCTTTGGGGTGGCATAAGCTATGCCACTTCAAAGATAGTAGAAAAGTAAATTTTGAAGGAGTAGAAGAAAAATTAGTAGAATGAAGGAGGCCCCCTCAACTGTCGATGGGGTGATGAAAGAGGTCGATCAATGTTTGAAAAGATGAAGATAAAATACTAAAGTGGGGGAAAAATTCATTACAATGGGGGACAGATGGAGATAAACTGACTATCGATATAGAGTATAGATGCAGGCATCGATCTAAACATAATACCGATACGTACTCTTTGGTTAAAAAGTTCATGGGGGTATCGTTGTGAAGCACAAGATATTATTTTCTTAACAGATATGTAGAAATGATTTGTAGCAAATGATCCCTATTACCTTAAGTGTGTTGGAAGAATAGTGTAGAATAGAAGAGAATGATAAGGGAGGAAATTGAAGATAAAGAGAATGGAACTAGCTTGCATCCAGCTAATGTAAACAAATTTATATCAGTTTATTGCTAATGATCTACATCATCTGTCCTTTATTATATATAAGCATACAACAAAAGTGTAAGATGACATGAAAATCCATAATACAAACATTTTTTAATTGTCAAAGAATGCTTAACTCAATGTAACGTATGAAATGCAATAAAATATGAGAAAGTAAACAAGCTAATCTAACAAGGAAAACAAGTACAAACACACACACAATCAAATGAAAAACATTCAAGATAGTTGCACCAATGTTTTTGTTATCAAGCTTTGATTTCAACCTATGCGAATTAACGACAAGGGTTAATGATGGTGCCCCAAGCAAGGATACATGTGAGGGGAATATATGGAGGATGTATGGGTCCCATGGAAAAGTAATCATGCACTATGATACTACCCCAAGTAATGCATTCGTGAAAGGGAAGACAAACATAGTAAGTAAACCAACTTTTGTTAATGGAAGGTAGATCCAAATGATCCACGAGTTGTGCACATGAACAAGAAAGAACCAAATAGGGATGTTTTGTACAAAAAATTTCAATGTCTAAGTATTATGCATGTGCTATAGGTTTCAATTGCGTGAATGCTCGTTACTGATTTATTTATTTATGTAATGTTTTCAAATTTTTAGGATTTTTGTGAAAGTTTTATATTGTTTATGAGTTTTCGATGGAAACGTATGTGAATGTTTTGATTTTTCCAACTAACATATTTGAATGTTTTAGGTTTTTCAAAAGTTATATGAATGTTTTTGTGATTTTTCAAAAGTTTTCCGAAACTATGTACATGAAATGAAGGGAATGTGGATGCCCCCAGTGATAGATGGGATGTACAAGGGCATAATGCCACACATATGTACAATTTATTGAAGATGGGCTAAAAGTTAGATAAGAATATATAAAGGAGAATGCCTCACATATATAAAAGAGTGGAACCAATTGAATCGAAGTGAAAGAGGATAGGTCCAACCAAAACTTAGACATAGGCCAAAACTAGTTGAGGATAAAGAAAATGTTCCCTATAGAGAATAGAATGCTCATAAAAAAAATCCTCTGAAGGTACTGGAAACCAGTTTTCACCTAGATACTTGTCCAAAGTGCCACAATTGCGTTGTTTTCACATTTAGATGACTTGTTTTCTCTTTACTTTTTTCTTGATTTGTTTTTCCTTATTTTTTCAAATTTTTGAGGAACTCTACACTTAATTATAGAACCAAAGTGAGATGCATTGTGTTCATGGGTTCCTTTAGTTCCCCACCATCTGAATGAGGAATTCTACAGGCCCCTAAACCATACTTAGTGACCAAAACGTATGGTCCTAACCAGTTTAGCTCAAACTTTCCTTTCTAATCCCGGTCTTTGGTGGTGTTGAACTGAATTTATTTTAGCACCAAGTCTCCTACCTCTAATTGACGAGGTATCATATGCTTGTTATATCCATGAGACACATGATTTTTATACACTTTTAGGTGATTGAGTGCACGAATGTGTCTTTCATCTAGCAATTTGAACTCTGTCAGTCTAGCCACAATGTATGCATGAAAGACTAACTATGTCATAAGAATTGAAACTAACACCTAGTAGCTTTTAGACATGTTTAGATCAAACCAAAACATCAATATAAGAGCTTATACAACTAAATTCTAAGTACATGCAACATGAATGAAACAAACTAACATGCTAAGTCATTTTACTCTTTAGATTGTTAATCTATATGTGAACCTATTTATATCCTAAAGCAATCAAAGTGCTTTGTTGTTTTGATTCAAGATGGTGAACGGATCTCTATAAACAATGGCTACAAGGCCATGTTGGATATTCCTCTACTAACCAAACACGAAGAACGGATGTAAGGTGAGCAAGATATTCCAACAATGGAAGTAAGGCTCAAGATCATATGTATATGGCATTGACTAATACAAATGAGGTGTAAACTTAGAAGAGGTGCACTAGGACTGTATTTATAGATTTTCATTTGGGAAATTTTAGAATCCTAGTGCATGTGGGAGAAAAGGTGAGCCCAAAAATAGAATTTTACAAGTCAATGCACTTTTTGATTAGATTAGGAGCTAATTAATCTTTTAGGATTGATTAAGGATCCTAAGTAGGATTAGGAAGCTTTCTGAGAGCACCTGGAAGGGTTTTGGATATATTTTGGAAGTTTTGGAAGCAGGATTTAGCCAATAAGAAGGTTTATTGGTTAAATACAAGATTCGAGGATTAATTAACATATGATTAGCCAATTAATAGGATTATTACTAGTCAAAATGTCATTAATTAGAATCCTGAGTGAGTTAGAAGCATAGTTAGATAACGAAGTGTCATTATTAGACCAATGTGAGAGGAAGTGAAAATAGTCAGTGAAATTTAAGTATTAAAATTGCTTTGATCAAAATCTAGGTGTCTACAATCACATAAAAATGTGGACTAATGGTGATGATTAACTCTGCTTGTTAGGGTATTGTTGACTTCTTCTCTTATTTTTGTATGATTCCTTTGTCAATGATGTTTGACAGTATTTCCAGATCCTATTTAAAATTAATGGAAAGGATACAAGAAATAAATAAACTCAAAAATATGGGAGGGTTTAAGGATACCTCATGATGGGGATGGTGATGATGATGAAGGTACATGCATAAAATATCCTCTCTGCGGTGAGCTCGATAACCTGCACAGTAAAGAGAATATAAATAATGAAATAATTAGTAGATAAGATAGTGGGTTGCTTGAAAATATCAGTCCCGATAAGTGATAACTTCCTAGGGATGGATGTCAACCCACTTTGATAACAAAGATAGATAAATGATAATAGATAAAAGGATGTGGATAACAAATATCTAAGATATGCTAGAGATACTGAAATAAATATGTGATAATGTAAATTTTGATAAAAAAAAATCAAACCTGATCGTGTCGATGGAGACCCATGCTAACTGGTACGGTTGATGGAGATAGTTGTAGAGATGATCAAAATATAAGTAGAAAAAAAATCAGGAACTTGATTTGGGATGTTAAGTCTTATATTGGGATGGTGAGGAACAAAGAGGATGCAACAGAAGGTAGATCTCATGAAGATTCTGATAGGGTTGATGACGATTGTGACCAAGAAAAAAAGATCTTGGCTATCAGGTAGATGGGTGGTAGAGACAAAGTATTCATAATGATGGAGGATCTATGCTACCGAAATAATTGATGATGTAGATAGAAAATAAGGTTAACAAAAATTGGGTTGATGAAAACTAGGATAGGTCAATAGTGATTAGGGTAGGATTTGGGATTTTGATGAGCTGATTAGATGGGAAAAGGGATGGGGAGAGGACCAGAGAAAGGCTAATGAACTAGAAAATCTCTAAGACAACCTCTAGATCTGTAAGAGAGAGGTGATGAATAAAAATTACTCAACTTGAACTTCAAATATTAAAGATTTCCATGGATAACATGCAAATATTCTAATAAAACTCCAAGGAGATGGTTGTAGCTCATGAGAAGAGAGAATAACACATCAAGATCAAAATATGGATCAAAAACCCAATTTTTTTTTACCTTTTGAGAGGACAGGTAGAGACATATTAATAGGGTTGATGGTAACCCAAATGATTCGTTAGAGACTGAGTCAGAAAGTACACTTGGGTAGTGGAGGTGATGGTTGTTTTAAAAATGGGGGCCTTAAAGAGGCTAAAGTTAGGGTTTTGGCCATTTTGGGTGAGTTAATGGTGCATGGGGGAAATAAATGGTAGTGGGAGAATAAGAGGGCATTACGTGGGTGGAGGTGGAATCCTAGAGACCATAAATGGGGGTATTTATGGGCGGAAACCTAGGAAAATGGATAGGTTAATGGGTAATTAAATATGATTAAGGATGGATAAAGGGGGATGAATAAAGATATGATTAAAATTGGATTAAGGTAGGGAAAATGGGAATTAGAGAAAATAAATAGGATTTTGTGAGGGAAATAGAAATTTGAATGGGAATGGAAATATGAATGTGCAAGGTTATAATGGAGGGGAAAAAATGGGATGGGGGACAAGGGTACCAAAAATTGGTCTGTACATTTGCCCCTTTTTGTTAAGTGGTTTTTGTTAAACAAACTCCGAGACATAAAATTGAAGTGATGAGAGATGATGGTTGAGGTGTTCCCCCTTAAACTAGGGATTGGTGACAGAAAGAGGAATCAGTTATGAGTTTGAAAGAAAGGGATCGAGAAAGGAGGGAAATAATAAAACGGATGAGAAAATATATAGAAAGGTTCTCCAAGTGAAGAGGGTTGAATATTGATAGGATAAAAATAAAAGTAAAAAAAATATGGTGGTGATCATGGAAACAAATCGGTATGGACATTAGCACGACCTACAATGTAGGTGACGTTAATGTCCTATAGACCTTGTGTTTCAAAAAATATCACTGTGAGATTGAGGGAATCCAATAGGATTCCACTCAGATGGATGTGCAAGCCGTGGGACCAATGGGTCAAAGGAAGACATCAAAATATGTCTAAACAAATGTAATGATGGTCAAGACAATGGTTTGATGGATGAATGGGAAACAAAGTGGGGAAAAAAGAGTATGCACTATCCTGCAAACATGAGGAAGCAAAAAATATGCATCTTGGGGGGACGAAGATGTAAAATATGGCCACAACGATGGACTTTATGATGAGAGATAGTTCCCTAAGAAGGGAAAAAATATGGCCAAGGAGTGGGTGGTAAGATATGATGAAAGATGCGCAAGATAGATAGATAGGGTAAAAAAGAGAAAATATGAGCTATGCAGGATAAGCCATGGTATGTTATGGGTGACACACAAGCCTGAAGCATAATTTGATGAGGAGATTGGTTGAGAAAAGGTAAAAGAATAAAATTAGGGTGAGTCGACGATGACTAGGTGAGCCAACAGTGAGTGGGTGAGCCGACGGTGACTGGGGGAGCTGACGACAACTTGGATTGGGTCGATTGCAACTGAGGTGAGTCGATGGTGACTGGGGTTGACACACCTATATAAGCGATGAAGAAAACTAATAAGGCTCATTTTGAAGGTGTGAGTTTGAAAATTGAGAGCTCTTAGAGAGATATAAGTGTGATATTTGAGTGATATGGAAGCCATCGGGGGAGAGAAGAAGTGCTAGAGGACCCAGAGAGTAGTAAGAGTCCAAACCCTAGCTTAGTTTTTAATTTTACTTGATTTATTATTATTTTTTTAATCTTAAAATGGGTGTCAAGGGACGGTCAACAGTGAGTGGAAATGGGCTCCATCTACTAAGGTAGGGTGGCATCCACATGTATAATGTTGGCATCAACTAGGAAAAAGGGGTGTCGATCCAGACTAGGTCGGCATTGACTGGATAAGTAGGGATTTTTATTAATTAGGGTAGATAGAACGTGGTGATTAGATGTTGTTGGGTGTCTGTTTGATTTGTTTTGTAGTCTAAAGACACTTTATAACTTAGAGGCAGGGTCTCAACCATGTTTGAGAGGATTAGGGGGGATGTTACTAATGTAGAGTGGGATCATTTAGAGGTAGTGGGATTGGAAAAATTTCACCACTACTTGAGAGTACCTAGAGATACATGGCTTATGATAACATTGATTCATATATGGGATTTGAGGATGAGTACATCCTATTTTAGGATAGGAGAGATGCTGATCACGGTGGAGGACGTGTATCAAAAATTAATATTGTTGATTTAGGGGGCACCGATAGTGCCCATTATAGTCGAGGGGAGGATGGGTGTAGTGACATGTTTGTTTGGAGTGGAAGCCCCATAGATTTATTTTATTTTAGGGGATTTTCAAATTGAGGAACGTTATTAGCCAGTGAATCTAGGAAATGGTTGATATGTTTGATCATGATGGTAATTTTGTGCTATGATTTTCTAGATTCAGGTGTGGCTAGATCCTCATAGACTTTAGTAGGGGTGTTGGTAGATATCGCGGAGCACAAGATAATGTTATCATTTGGAGAATCTCTCTTGGCACATGCATACTATGAGTTATGGATGTATGTATCTAGGAGGAGGACATGCATGGACGTGGGATTCTTGTTATACTGTTAGGACTACAAGTACATATCTATGGTGAGGCCACTAGAGCTTTTATGGGTGACAAGTGATCACATAGAGTTGGCTATGGGATTTTTGAGAAGGTGAGCTAACTAGGCTAATGGAGATAGGGGTGAGGATTGGTTCGAAGTAGATTATGTTGTATGGAGGCCATACATAGGATTCCATATATGGATTGGGAAATGTATTCAGTTAGTGGGGATGAGGAGGGTCATATGGGTGTAGGGATGGAGACCGGAGATGGTGGAGGTAGTGCAGTTCACACACATAATGTTTTAGTTTGAAGTAATGTACACGATGGTAGGGGAACCTATCAGATATAGATGAGACAAGGAAGAGATGGTCCTACCCAACCTTGTTATGGAACACCCATTGGAAGAGGAAGGGGATTCATGGTATACTAATGATGATGATGTGATAGTAGGGGAGGGATATGGGGAATTTTAGACACAACAATGGGAAACCAAGGCCACTAAGGAGGTAGCTTAGGTTGGTGGAGAAGGGGAGGTTCCTATAGGAGGAGAGAAAATAGTGCCTGTGGGTGGAGAGGGTGGACATAGAGGCAAGACTACAAAGATAGCCAAATTATAGGTGGAGTTATAATTTGGATGGGATGCACCATGAGAGGACCTAGATTTATAGTAACGAGACTATTATCAGAGACAAAGAGAGGCCTATCGGGCCAAATATGGATACATGGGTTCCATATCTAAGGCTACAAGGGCAAGTCACATGGAACCTCACAGGGAGTGATACAGATGGCTCTAACTAACATAGTGTCACTAGAGCGGTACCAAACACTAGGTGAGGAGAAGCACTATTATTAGTGCATTGATACAATTAGATTACTATATGTGGCACACCATGTGACATACCTAGTTAGGGAGAGGATGTTATGGTGATCAACACAATAGGTGGCATCAGGGATTACAACTAGGGTGGTGTAGCCGAGGTGAGATCATAGTCCAGATGATGGAACACATGACTAACATGGATGATGACAAGGTTTGGAACTTAGAGAGTTTGATTTTTAGTTCACCACCTAGTGGGTGAATGTTGTATATATATTTTGATGTATATATTTTGAGATAGAGCCCAATAGAGTCCTATCACAAATGTGCAACCATTTTAATGATATACATACACACAAACACATACACATATGATGATTTTGTTATGATTTCCATGTGAGGTGTGGAGTAGATTAGATGGATGTGATGGTTTAGATGTTTTGATGGATGTTGATAGTTGATTGGATATGGATATTGATTTAGATGTTGAATGTGATGTGATGCATATTGATGATGTGATTTGATGTGATGGATAGGACATGATTAGATATAGATGATGATGATGATGTAGATGTTTGATATGATGTAGATATTGATGTTAGATATTTGATTAGATGTGATGGATATGATGGAAATGGATGTGTATGTTAGATTAGATGATGTGATGTAGATATTTGATATGATGTATAGATTTATATTTTAGATAGGAAATGATTTTTGATTAGATTATGGCGATTGATTTCTAGATGATGCATGGATGAAAATACATTTTGATGTGATGGGTGAAATCAAAAGGATGTCAATGAGATTAGATTATATATATTGAAGTGGGTGTAGAAGGTTATATGTAGATAATTTTATGGATTTAGATGAATGTTTTTGTGTAAATGTGCAACAAGCAAATTAGAAGTTTCCAAGCACAACAAATATACCCCAGTGTCAAAATTTTCATGTTTTATCATTCCTAGGCACCCCTGGAAAAATTCAACAGTATGGTCACCCCCTATTTGATGTCAAAATTTTCCCCTAGGTGATTTAGGAAAGTCTATCCATTCCCCCTAGGTGATTTTAGGGAGTTCCAAAAAGATGCTATCTTCTGACAGTATTGGGAAGGGCTATCACTGGCCTTCCCAAGACTGGATCAACAACCCTGGAGTGGAACAGAAGGGAAAAATTCAACATGGAGGTGAATTGAAGACCTTAGAACATCATGGAAATAATTTTGGAAGGTTTAGGGAAGTTTTGAAAGATTTGGAGCAGTCTGAGTGAAAACAAGGTTCACAAGCCTATGTAGTACATATGTCTAAAACAACTGTCAAGCTTCAAAAGAAGATTCTAGGAGCTCCAGATGGAGTTAGAAGTAAAAAAAACATCACCGGAAAGAGGATTATAATAACTAAATTATGAAGAAATAATATTTTTCACAACACCTTTGCGCATAAGATTTGCAGGTAGTTTTTATTAGGAATAAGTGGAGTCTAAAATCAAACCTCCACTTTTTGAGGGATCATATGGATGAATAAAGACATGAGACCCAAAACCATTGGATTTAAAAGGAAATTTACAGTCAAGATAATATAAAATATTTCCAAATAATTCTATTGGGAGCTCAAGTTATCACTATCATATGTTCAGGACTTGGCCAAATTTTTGGGAGGACACGTGTCAGCTCCAAGAGCCAGGTAGGACTTTGTGTCCCTGACATCCCTCAAGGTCAGGGACATAAAGGTTGGAAAAGTTATCCCAAACCCCTTAAAGCTCTCTTATCCCCCATATGACCTCTTCGACCCTCATGTGATCTCTAGACTTGACATTTCATCCCCCAGGTGCATTTTTGGAGCATCCATTCCCTGCCGTTGGATCGGGAACCACATGTCAGCTCTAGCAAAACTGTGGAAACCAATTTCCATTATGTACCTAAGGTGGGGGATATTAGACCTTAAAAATGTGCCAAAACCCTACGAGGAGTCATTTGGACACCCACGTGACTGACTTTCAACCCTTAGTTGCATTTTTGGAGCATGTAGTCCCTGCCGTCGGATTAAGCGCCACATGTCAGCTCTAGGACCACCGTGGAAAATGATGTCCCTTATATCCCTAAGGTGGGGGACATCAGAACTTGAAAAATTCTCCTAGCCCCTATGGGGAGTGTTTTGGCCCACGTTACCGGCTTTCAGCCCCCAATTGCATTTTTCAAGCAAATCCCCTACCGTCGGATCGAGGACACATGGCATCAATTTGACCACTGTGAAAATTGATGTACCTCACATCCCTGAGGTTAGGGACATAAAAATTCACCTAGTCCCTCCATGTTCAAGTTTTGAAAATTCAAATCCAACACTTAACAGTTTCTTTGCCCTCATTTCTCCTTCACAACTTCTCTCCATGCTATGACCATGTTCTTACTTGTCCAGACACCCGGTCCGCCATTGCTGATCTGAACTAATTTTATCATGATAAAAAAAAATCCACACCATGAATACACAGAAAATATGTAGGCCTCATAGAAAAATGGAGTGGAATGACAAAGAACGAAGAGAAAATGGAGATTTTTCACCGAATAATTATGAAGCCACGCAATCGAAAAATCCTCATATCTTGTAAAATACAAGTCAGATCGAGATGACGTCTTTTGCAGACTTCCAATTTTTTCAAGATGATCACAATGCAATAAATTAGAGGTCAAATGGTGCCCATAATTAATTGTTCCAAAAAAATCCTCACTTCATGCACCGACTCACATTCGTCGGATTTCCCATCATTTCGGCAATGGAAACAAGCTAAAAAATTACACACGACCTGCAAATGAAAAACCTATCGCAATGGAGTTGTTTTCTTCAAAAACGAAGACAAAAACTAGACTAGAAAATTTCAAGCTCCATTAATGGTCGCTATGGTAGTTCCGTCCCTGAAGCCACTGCCAGGTGAAAATTTCAAAATTAATTTCTAGGCATTCTAGTAGCAAAAACTATGTGAAATTTAGAGGGTGTGATTGTAATGACAAGACGAGTATAAAAAATTATGTCCTGTCACAAATCGAGCACTGGAAGCACACTTTCTACAAATAGCAAATTTTCCTATACATACTTGCTATGTTTGGAAAGTCATCATCAAAAGCAGTTGAGACAAAGGTAGTGGGCATTGAAGATCACGAGGATGTTAAACACTGCACAATTATATAAAAAACACTGAATATAAAAAAAATTGCAATTTAATTTATTCGGGATGCTATATTCATCTAGAGATAGATTCTTATACAAATGCTTGATCCTATAATCTAGAAGTCAAGTCTTATCACTTAGTCTTCCTCATATCTCTCTCCATAAATGTCTCAAACTTATCCCTAGGATCACTCGCACTCAAAAATAGCTACGTGAGTTGTTTATTCAAAAACTTCACTCACACACAACTATTAACTATATTATTAATATGAGTTGTATTAACTCATTATTAATAATGTCACAATATATTCATAACATTCACTCCTTTATTGTTAACATTATTAATTCCCAATATACACTCCCCTACTATTGACATGGATGGTATAACATAACTCCTTTTTCTGCAACATGCTGCATGGGCTTGCCTCATAATTTGGATCAAAGAAAGGCATGTAAAATTCCAACTGGCTGACTATCTTGCTACACACGACCACAACTATGCAAAGGAACACATCCCACATTTACTCCATGAAAAGAATGCACTTGACATTCCACTGGCAGATCATCTTCATAAAGAAGGAAGGTAGTCAGAGGACTGCTACATCAGTAAACATTTATCTACCTTTTTACATATGTGGTTTTCTGGATCTACCACCAACCCTTTCCAAATATATGAGTGTTACAATAAACTTAGAGACATACTCTATAATGTTTTCTTCTAGGAGGTTACATATGGGAATTTCTCACACATTACAATAACAAGAATGTATCATTTTTTTTATTATCTACCACACAACTGAAAGCAAACACAAAACTAAAAGTACTTGTCCACCAAATCAGTACTGCAGCCTCATCTATGGTGCCTGACGAGAGGTCGTTGATCAACCTCCTTCCTTCGTTGCCTCCAGCCTCCATCAGTTTGCTACTTAGTTAGCAAATATATCTTTTAGGCTCATATTACAATTCTCTTGGGTGTCGGTTTTAACCGATAATGCACCCCCTCACTATGGATGTCGCGTACAAGTGAAAGTGCATCCAAACAAAAGTGAGACAATTTTTTATAATTTTTTTTAAATTTGCCAAAAATGGAAAAATAATATTTTTTTATCCAACAGCAAAAAGAATAGGATCAATGCGTAGAACTTGAAAAAATACACATTTAAAAAAAATGATACCTTAATCCGAGTTATTAGCTGAAAGTTATTATGCTTTCAAGTTCTAAATTCAACTTCTTTCCAGATCCTTTGCGTCTTTTTTTTCACTATGTCCAAAAATGGAAAAATAAAAAATAAAAAATGTAGAGTTACCAAAACGGTGATATAATACACAGGCCAATCACAGTTACTAGAATGCACAGGTAGAAGGATGATGTAATACATATGAACAACTACACAATGTGTAGGGAAAACGATTCAATTCGAGGTCAAAATATTCCAATACGCAGGATTTTCTACCTCTCCACGGAGGTGAGAGAAAGAAGAATGTACAGGACGTATGACTTCACCAAAGTAAATACCAATTTTGTACTCCAACACAGAGATAGAAGTATGGACGTGAGTCTTCACTGAGTGGAGCATGAACATAGAAAGCTTTATTATTGTAGATCAATGTGTAGAAATTCACAACAGAGAACAAGCTTTATTTTTTCATGTTTCAAGAAAATCACAAGATACTTTCCCATAAAAAATCAATCCTCCATTATTCTAAGCTACTCTGATGCCACTGTTAAACACTGCACAATTATATAAAAAAACACCGAATATAAAAAATATTGCAATTTAATTCATTCGGGATGTTATATTCATCTAGAGATAGCTTTTTATACAAATAATTGATCCTATAATCTAGGAGTCAATTCTTATCACTTAGTCTTCCTCATATCTCTCTCCATAAATCTCTCAAACTTATCCCTAGGATCACTCACACTCAAAAATAGCTACGTGAGTTATTTATTCAACAACTTCACTCACACACAACTATTAACTATATTATTAATATGAGTTGTATTAACTCATTATTAATAATATTAAAATTTATTAATAATGTCACAATATATTTGTAACAGAGGAAGCTAGAATGAGTGTTTAGAGCAGAAAATAATGAAATTGACCACTTACTAAAAATAGTAAGTCTCTTATATGGGTGCTTACTAAAAATAGCAAGCCACCCCAAGAAGTGGCCGAGGCAAGGGCATTTTTGGCACAATGGGACATTCAAAAAATTTTCACATTAGAGCTTCCCATCAATAAGGATCATCATACTTCATTGAGAATGACATCTCCTTTTATTATTCTCTCTCTTCCTCTCTCCTCTCCCCCCAACTTTCTCTCACTTTCAAATGTTCTAATTCTTCATTGGGGTTTACACTTTTTGATATGCCTTTAAGTCACTTAAAAGTGAATTTAGAAACATGATGTAAATTAAGTCACCTTGATTTTATAAAAGGGACTTAAATATTTGATGGGAATATGAATAGTCTAAAGTTAGAAATAAGGCATATGGAGGGTCATGAGGAATACGATAAGCCAATTCTATTCTATAAATTGTAAAGTCATTTCCATTTCAAAGGGTTGGCGATTGATCTTGTAAACTCAAGAGTGCATTATACCTAGAGAAAGCAAAGGAGATAGCCATTTTTCTTTTAATTTCCTCCACTCTCAAATTTCTTCCATTCTCACATTATGTACAACTTTTTGTTTAAGCATCAATACAAGAAGAATGATCTTCTAGCTTTATTTGACTAAGGGATTTCATGATACTTTGTGTTCATCAAATTCTATTTGGTCTTGTTGTTGCTCGCAATGTTGTTTCCTCTTAATTTAATGCATGTGGTGAATTTTCTAGCTAGTGTATGTGTAGGAATCTAATTTTCTACCTACAACATTAGCTCTCCTACATCTTTTCTTACTCCCCTTTCCCGCTCTTCAGAAAAATTTATCTCTTGCAAGTATCTACAAAATTTTCTACAGGGTTAGTGGAGTGTCCTTGTTGGATCCCCAGTCAAAAATCCACTACAAAAATCCACCTTTTCATGCACATGGATATACAACAGCTACACCAGTTAAGTAGAGGGACTTAGATTCCCAGAGCATAGGCAAAAAATCCACAAGTTTGTCCACCTAAAATTTTTTCTCTCCAACATTTTTTGGTGCCCACCATGGGGTAGATTTAGTAGCATTTGCACCCAAAATATGACCACAAGGTCCCAAAATACAAAAAAAATGAAATATTGAAACAATTAAAAAAATTAAGTTCATAAAAGTCTGTTGTCAAAAGATACACTATTGATTTCTGCATGTGACTTTTCACATTCCACAGTGTCCTTTCATGTTCCCACTATAAAATTTTTCAAAAGCTAGCTGAAGGAAGATACACCAGGTTGAACAGGTTGAGAGGTGTTGTTGATTCAAATTTTGAGGATTTACAAAATTACCAAGAACGAATTAGAGATAATCCATACTTCTTCTCTCAATCCTCCTCTCCATCCAGCTCTTGAAACAATTCACCTGGCAATCCTGTCAAGACTCCTATTGATACCCCCTTCAAATTCTCCCATTTTTCCATCACTATTGAGCACTGATCCCCCAGAAGAAGAAGAATTTGAAGAAGAATTTGTAGAAGCAAGGGCTGAAGCAGAAGCAAAAATGACAATAGAAGATGATGAAGAAATAACTCAACCCATTTTTCCATGGGGAAGGAATACAGGCCCGTTTACTCTTGATCTCTCGTTTCACAATCTACCAACGGGTTCCTGCAAGAACTTTCCAAATTTCAAAGGTGACAACACACAACATCCAGAAGAACACATCACTTCTTTCATGACATCATGTGTAATTCTTGGTATCCAACATGAATATGTTGCTGTAAGATTGTTTGTGGAGTCTCTCCAAGAAAAAGTAGTAGAATGGTTCTACCTCATGCCTGCCTGATCCATCACTGGTTGGGATGACATCAATACTACCTTCGAGGAAAGATTTAAATCAACTAAAGACTGTCAAGACCTCTTGATGCAGTTGGATTAAATAAGGAAAGGAGAAAATGAAACCATGAGAGACTTCATGGCTCATTTTGAATGGTTGGTTCACCAGATACCTGAAGAGGATTCGCCATCTCAAAAAAATGTCAAGAGATTCTTCATCAATTCTCAATCATCAGAAGTAGGGTTTTTGCTATGAAGAGCCCAACCAAGGAAAATTGTAGAAGTAAAAAGGATGGCCATTGAACTTGATGATGATCTCATCCTCTCTGAAAAGATCAAGAATCCATCAAAGTAAAAAACCCAACATCCTAGAGACAAGAGAACCAATCCATCACTGCAAAAGTTGGCGAATGAGATGGAATATTTGAAGAGGGAATTATTTGAACGGGTATCTTCTTAAAAAAACAAAATAAATCAGATTGTAGGAGCACCCAAAAGGCTCACCTTGGAGGCCCCACCCATGAATCTAAATTGCATATTTCAAGAAAGTGAAGAAGAGCTTGAACAAGAAAGTGAAGGTGGTAATTTACTAGAAAGTGAGGAGTTTGAAAATTATACACAAATCAGATTTTGTGAGTATTCTAGATGTGATGAAGAAGATGCACCCAATTTTTCATGTGCGGTATTCACTCATTCTCAGTTTGAGAAAGGAAAACATCCTTCCACTACTGTAAATAAAAAGAAGACTGAAGATCCTCCTATGGTGACTTCGTAAAATAAAATAATCAGTCGAGGATCCCCACTTCCATCTTCCATGAATTTTACATTATTAGAGCCAGACCCTGTAGCAAGTAAGAAGATGCCCAAAATCTCAAGTAAGTCTTTTGATGTCTCTTCCAAGTCTAAATCTAAATCTTCTCCTGCAAAATCTAATACCTTGAAAGTTCCTAGTGTGTCGTTCAAAATACTGTCCATCCCTCAAACATCAAATCTTTCTCCCAAGCCTATCTAGACTCCAAAATCAGTCCCTTCACCCCCCTTTTCTACATCTACTCCTTTTAATTTCATAGAATATGTGAACAAAGCCAAATTCCAAATTACTGAAACTAAATATTTGCGAACTCATCCTAAAAAATTTGAGAGGTTTGTCTGATACATCAGAAATGGTATGCTAACACCCAATGATGTATTTCATCATCCTAAAGGAGTACTACCAAACCCACCTACACCTTCCTCACAGAACATGCTTTCTTTGAGTATGTCAAAGACTGATAAAGTTTAACCTTTCTATGTCTCCCTGCTTGTTGGAGAATATGTACTGAGAAATTACATAATAGATTCTGGTGCCTCAGATAACGTGATGCCTTTGAAGGTCACTAAAGATCTCAAACTCACCATGGCTCCACCCAGTGGCTCTTGTTACTCTTTGGAGTAAAAAAAGGTCCCACTTGTAGGGAAGGTCAAAGATACACAAGTGTCTCTTTCCAAATTTCCAGACAAGAAAATTTCAGCGATGATTTTTGTAGCCAAGAAAATTTGGAATGTTGATAAGTAGAAGTTTTTTCCGAGACTTGGGAGGGAAAATTTAGATGAATTGGTCATCGACAACCATACCAGTGAAGGGAGACATGGAGAAATTACTTCCAGAGAAGAAGATTAGGTACACTGTGTAAAAGTCTAGAAGCCTTGAAGCTAACATTTTGTACCAAAATACATGGTGGATGAATCACTTGGCGACAACCGAGGAGGAAGAATACATTCCCAACTTGATAGGTCTAGATGTGCCTTCTCAGAGATATTTGGATTTTGAAGAAGCATTGACGAGATCCTAGTTGTAAGAGGGAAGCCTTGAATTATTGGATGATGCAAACCATGAGGAAGAGAAGATGGTTCTTGATGATTTTCAAGTAGAAAAATTAGCTTATGTGTTTATCTGTGATGAAGAAATTTTCTCTTTTCCATTCAAAGATGAGGAATCCCTTGATCATGTCACCTAGGAAGAGATCAAGCCAGTCTGTAATGAACCCTTGAACAATGGGGAAGAACTAGCTGTAAAAGAACTTATAAGAGCCATGGAAGAAAAAAAATACCCTGAGACCAGTCTTGAACTTTTAATGCAAGCCATGAATCTGGAAGACAAGCATAAGCTGACTTGGAAACCTCAACCAGTGTGAGGATGGGCTATGTTGAAATAAATCTAGATGAGAAATATGATCTCCCTCTTGAGCCAATGGTTGGTGGATACAATGACGAAATTGAGGTATTTTCTTTCCCATTTGAAGAGGAAGAATGTTTCCATGATAAAAAACTAAAACAAGAAGTTTTGAGGCCTTTGAAGTTGAAGCTCCTCTGGAAAAAGGAGTGATAAAATCTAGAAATTCCTGAGATGATGATGTAATCCCTCTAGATAGTTTCCTTGAGCTCTCAAATAAATATTCTTCAAAGGCGTATAAAGAGGAGTTGCATGAAATGACAAAGCATAACTCCATGTAAGAATTTTTGGATATAGTAGATGTTGTGAAAGAACCTAAGCTGATTCTTGATCTCTTCACTTGTGTAATGGACATATAAGACAAGTATGAGATCACGTCCAAACCTTTTGTCAGTACTCAAGAACCTTACATTGGAGTAATGGAAAAGGATAAGTTTGAGGTTTCTCATGGAAAAGATGTCAATGAGTATAGACCGAGGAAAGAAGGTAACTCAGAAGATTCAAGGAGTTTGAATGAAAATTAGGGTTGGGGAAGCGATGAGATGCTCGATGGAGAATTAGCTATATGGATAAACATGGAAGGCAACTGACATGATGAAACCAATTTTAAAGAGCATGAAGGTAGTGGAATTTCCAAACAAGAACCTAAGCATCAAGAATCTCACATGGACTCACTCATACGAAGTAAAAGGATAATCATAGAAGAACCTAGATTCCATAAACAATTGAGGAGGGGAGGGTACTTTCTTGAACTAGTCAATGGCTTCACAAAACAACATCATTCAGTTTTTCCCACTCACGGGTAACTTTTGAGAATTGGAAAGTTCTCTAGTGAAAGTGAGTTGTCCCCCACCCTGTACCATAGGTGATTGTTAGGTATGTTTCCCTTTCTATTATATGTGTTTCCTTTCCTATTACGTGTCATGTGTTTCCTTTCCTTCCTTTTCATGTGCATGTGTGTTTCCTTCTTCTCTCTCTTGTTATAGGTTGTACATGACTCCGCAGGGCCCAATGGGTAAGGCAATGGTCAAAAAATTATATGGTCTGAAATTGAGATTCTAGATTCCCATGTCATGTCTTCACTACGCTCAGTCCATGCCATGTCCCCAAGCTAGAGCCAACTATTTTAGTGAAAATGTGCAATAGGGAAATTGGATGTTTCCAAGCACGACAACTATACCCCAGTGTCAAATTTTTCATGTTTTATCATTCCTAGGCACCCTAGGAAAAATTTGACAGTTTGGTCACCCCCCATTTGATGTCAAATTTTTCCCTTAGGTGGTTTAGGAAAGTCTATCCATTCCCCCTAGGTGATTTTAGGGAGTTCTAAAAAGATGTTATCTTATGGCAGTATTGGGAAGGGCTATCACTAGCATTCCCAAGACTGGATCAACCACCCTGGAGTGGAACAAAAGGGTTAAATTAAAAATGGAGGTGAATTGAAGACCTTAGAACATCATGGAAATAATTTTGGAAGGTTTAGGAAGTTCTGAAAGATTTGGAGCAGTCTGAGTGAAAATAGGGTTCACAAGCCTATGCAGTACATAGGCCTAAAACAACTGTGAGGCTTCAAAAGAAGATTCTGGGAGCTCCGGATGGAGTTAGAAGTAAAAAAAAACATCAACGGAAAGAGGATTCCAATACCTAAATTATGGTGAAATAATATTTTTCACAACACCTTTCCACATAATATTTTTCGGTAGTTTTTTTATCAGGAAGAAGTGGAGTCTAAAATAAAAACTCCACTTTTTGAGGGATAAGATGGATAAATAAAGACATGAGACCAAACACCATTATATTTAAAAGGACATTTCCAGTCAATATCATATTAAATATTTCTAAAAAATTCCATTGGGAGCTCAAGTTATCACTATCACATGTTTAGGACTTAGCCAAATTTTTGGGAGGACACTTGTCAACTCTAGGAGCCTGACAGGAGTTTGTGTCCCTGACGTTCCTCAAGATCAGGGACATAAAGGTTGGAAAAGTGTGCTCAGCCCCCTTGAATACCTGTTAGCCCCCATTTGACCTCTTGGACCCTCATGTGACCTCCAAACTTGACAGTTCAGCCCCTAGGTGCATTTTTGGAGCATCCATTCCCTGCCATCAGATTGAGCACCACGTGTCAGCTCTAGGACCACCTTGGAAACTGATGTCCCTTATTTCCTTGAGGTGGTGGACATCATACCTTGAAAAATTCACCCATCCCCTATGGGGAGTCATTTGGACACCCACGTAACCGACTTTCAGCCCTCAGGTGCATTTTTGGAGCATACACTCCTTGCTGTTGGATCAAGCACCATGTGTCAGCTCCAGGACCACTGTGGAAATTAATGTCCCTAAGGTGGGGGACATCAGACCTTGAAAAATTCTCCCAGATCCTATGGGGAGTGTTTTGGACACCCACGTGACTGGCTTTCAGCCCCCAGGTGCATTTTTCAAGCAAATCCCTTATCGTCGGATCGAGGACACATGACACACCTTGACCACCATGGAAATTGATGTCCCTCACATTCCTGAGGTTAGGGACATCAAGGACATAAAAATTCACCCAGCCCCTCCATGTGCAAGTTTTGAATATTCAAATTCAACACTCAGCCATTTCTTTCCCCTCATTTCTCCTTCACAACTTCTCTCCATGCCATGGCCATGTTCTTGCTTGTCCAGACACCTATTCCACCATTGCTGATTTGAACCAGCTTCATCATGATCACAAAACTCTCCACACCATGAATACACAGTAAATATGTAGGCCTTATTGAAAAATGGAGTGGAATGACGAAGAACGAAGAGAAAATGAAGATTTTTCATTGGATAACTATGAAGCCACCTGATCGAAAAAGCCTCATATCTTGCAAAATACAAGTCGGATTGAGATGACGTCTTTTGAAGAATTCCAAAATTTTCAAGACAATCACAATGCAATAAATCAAAGGTCAAATGGTGCCTAGAATTAATTGTTCCAACAAAATCCTCACTTCATACACATGCTCACATTCATTGGATTTCCCATCATTCCAAAAATAGAAACGAGCTAAAAACTTGGACACGAGCTCCAAATGAAAAACCTATCGCAATGGAGTTGTTTTCTTCACAAATAGAGACAAAAAATAGACCTGCAATTTTCAAAATTTATTTCCAGGCATTCTAGTGTGAAAAACTATGTGAAATTCGGAGGGTTTGATCGTAACGACAAGACAAGTCTAAAAAAGTATGTTCTATCAAAAATTGAGCCCTAGAAGTACACTTTCTAAAAATAGCAATTTTTCCTATACAGACTTGCTATGTTTGGAAAGTCATCATCAAAAGTAGATGAGACAAAGGTAGCGGGCATTGAAGATCATGAGGAAGCTATATTGAGTGTTCAGAGCAGAAAACAATGAAAATGACCACTTACTAAAAATAGTAAGTCACCCCAAGAAACGGCCAAGGCAAGGGTAGTTTTGGCACAAAGGGACATTCAGAACTTTGTGGCATCAGAGCTTCCCATCAACAAGGATCATCAAACTTCATCGGGAATGACATCTCCTTTTCTTCTTCTCTCTCCTCTTCCCCACAACTTTCTCTCACTTTCAAATGTTCTAATTCTTTGTTGGGTTTTGCACATTTTGATATGCCTTTAAGTCACTTAAATGTGAATTTAGAAACATAATGTAAATTAAGTCACCTTGATTTTATAAAAGAGACTTAAATATTTGATGGGAATACAAATACTCTAAAGTTAGAAATAAGGTATATGGAGGGTCATGAGGAATATGAGAAGTTAGTTCTATTCTATAAATTGTAAAGTCATTCCCATTTCAAAGGGTTGGTGATTGATCTTGTAAACTCAAGAGTGCATTGTACCTAGAGAAAGAAAAGGATATAGCCAATTTTCTTCTACTTTCCTCCACTCTCAATTTTCTTCCATTCTCACATTATGTACAAATTTTTGTTTAAGAATCAATACAAGGAGTTTCTAGCTTTCTTTGACTAAGGGATTTCATAATACTTTGTGTTCATTAAATTCTATTTGGTCTTGTTGCTGCTTGCAGGGTTGTTTCCTCTTAATTTAATTCATGTGGTGAATTTTCTAACTAGTGTATGTGTAGGAATCTGATCTTCTACCTACAACATTAGCTCTCCTACGTCTTGTCTCACTCCCCTTTCCTGCTCTTCAGAAAAATTTCTCTCTTGCAGGTATCTGCAATCTTTGCCATAGGGTCAGTGGAGTGTCCCTGTTGGATCCCCGGTCGAAAGGCCACCACAAAAATCCACCTTTTCATGCACATGCATATACGAAAGCTGCACTAGTTAAGTAGAGGGACTTAGATTCCTAGAGTGTTGGCAAGAAATCCACAAGTTTTTCCACCTGACAAATTTTGTCACCAAAAATGAAAAATGATATGATGGATGTGATAAGTATACTCCAGTTTGATTTAGATTCGAATGGTTACGATGCATTATAAATGATGATGAGAAGGTTTATGATAGATGTGAGAGTGATAGTTAAAAATGAGGTACAATTGGATGGGATGTGATAGATAAGACATGACTAGGATTGAGTGACCTTAAATATAACAATACACTTCATCATAGGAAAGAGCATGCGTAGGGAAGATACATTTATATTAGATTGGAGGTAAAGCACTACAGGAAACTGTAGTCACAAAATCATGCTCTTTAGGCATTATTTAGCCTGGTCTCATACTACTATTTAGAAGGTTCTTAAGTAAATAAAGTACTAATTAATCCCACATTTTGGCCATCTTTATTTACTTTTTATTTCATCATTCCCGCACATTTTTACATACATGCCTATTTATTTTGGCACTTTCCCGCCATGTAAGCCTAAACCAGGGCACCCAGGCCTATACTGGGACACCCTGATCCCACATGGTGCACCCTGATTCATTTTATACTTTCCCACCTCTCTTTGGGATTATTCTTGCCATTTTTCATCCTTATCTTTTTCCTAGTCAACTATGTCGAGATTAATTACAAAATTAGATCAAGAAAACCGTATAAACATAAAGTTATGAGACCATAATGAGGGCACTAACATCACTTGCTACTATCACTCCATCTAGAGTTGTATCCATTTCATCACATACATCCAAATAGTTCCATGCATAAAGGTTAGGGGATATGCATCAACACACACTTCATAGGGGGAGGGATTTTATTATATTCCATGCAAACTTACTATTACATTTTCTTGATTTAGTTATTGCTCGCTACTTCAAAAAGTGTGACTAACATATGAACACCTAGGGAATGACATGCACACACACATCGAAACTAAATTTGGGTTTGAAATGTAGTGCAATGACCAATTTAGTAAGCCCACTGTTATGGTAGCTGAGGTCAGTCTGACCCATTCATTTGCATATTTTATTTTTTAGGGTTTTGATACTTCTCTTTTCCCTTACAAGTCTTCAGCTTCATCTTACTATATTCGGTACATTAAACATAGTTCAATGAATCCAGTGCGATAGGAAGAAAATGTTATATAGCATCTTTCAACCCAGAAAGAGCTAGGTTATGATATTTTTCAGAGACTAGGGTGCCTATTCTGGCATAACATGATGCACTGAGGTGCCCTAGTACTTGTTGTCAAAATTTCACCCCCCATGGGTAATTTTGATAACATGCATCAGAATATTCAAGTCCCAGGAAAATTGATTGATTCGGGGCCAAAAATCATGTTGCTAGCGTCCCCTCAAATACTTTCTAAGTTCCATGTCTGAGAGGAAAAGAGAAAGCTCTGAGAAAATGTGAAAAAAGGTTGCAGAAGGCAAGTAGGTTGATCCAGGAAAAAATCGTAAAAATGACTAAGTCCTAGTCCTAGGGGCAGTCGGGACATTTGGGACAAAAAGGCCTGAACCGGCCGGCTCGGTCGAAGTAAGCACAAACAGCCCGCAAAGCAACAGGGAAATCTGGGACAAAAGTACGCAGCGGGCGTGAAATGCCGGTTCGACCGAGAAAAAAATTGGCTAACTGCTGAGAGGGAAATCAAATGGGACAATCTGGCCAAAAAGGTGCGAACCGGGCGAAAAAGGGCCAGACAGTCCAAAATCAAATGGGACAATCGGGCCAAAAAGGCGCGAACCGGCTGAAAAGAGTCAAGTCAATCTGAAGCAAAGTGGGAGAAGCGGGCCAAAAATGCCCGAACCGGCCGAATCGACCGAAATGAGTCCAGAGGGTCCAAAATCAAATGGGACATCTGGGAAAAATGGACGCAAAATGCCCGAACCAGCCGAAATGAGCACAAAGGGCCCAAAATCAAATGGGACATCCGGGACAAATGGAAGCGAAGTACACGAAGGAGCCGAAGACCAATCAGAAACTGCCATGTGTCCTCACAGGAGAAAAAGTCAAAAGGTCAAAGGGGTGAGTTATTGAGCGCTGAACCGAACCAATGAAATGGCGCCACGTGTCCAAGTTTAAGGGGCCCACAAGCAATTTCAAAAGGAAAGCCCGCAAAAGATGGAGGAGAGAGAATTTCTCGTCCAATCAGCATGTGCCACGTGTCGTCCAGATGGCGAAGAGCGGGAAAACATTTTAAAATTCGTTTTGATCTGTTTCGTGCCCTAAATCTTCAAATCGCCATATCTTTTGATCCAGAGCTTGGATTTCCATGTTCTTTATATCAACGGAAAGCTGTTGAGATGCTCTACATGATTCTGGGATCAATCTTGAGTTTTGGTGCATTATGAAGAGAGAAAATCGAGAAACGGTTCTGACATGTGGTAATGGCCAGAAGCGACCTTTCAACAACTCGTTTTAATGCTAATGGGTCGTATTCTTCTTCTGCACGGCCAAAAGTGACATTTTAGTGGCCAAATTAATACAAATGGGTCGCATTCTCCTCCAAAATCGTTCAAAGTGATAAGGTATGGGTTGGTAAGATCCTCCATGCTGATTTAATGCATCTGCAGTCAATGAGGAATGGGCTTGCACGTTTTCCCACATTTTCTGTCCCGTGGGCTTGACCCATGCAATGTAAAAGCCAGATTTGGCTCATTTTTTTAAAAAAAGAAGAAGTTGTTCATTCTTTCGGCTCGGTCCTCCCTTCTTTTCTTCTCTAGGGTTGAAAATGGAGTTGGAACCTCCTCCCTTGCTCTGTAATGGCGTTTTTGCCTTTTACTAATGGAATGATGTTCTGTGCAAACTTCTGGAGCAATAAAACGTGTTTTGTGATGCATCTGTCCATCCTTCCTCATTTTTTCTTGTTCTCTTCTTCCTCTCTTCATTGCAGGTATTTGTGCATGTTTGAATGTTCATTGCAGGTTCGGAGCTATGTTCGTGGAGTTTTGGGACATTTTCTGTTTGAAATCTATCCTTGGGCCTGTGATGCATCTGTCCATCCTTCCCATTGCTCACCTCTCTTTGTCCTATGGCAGTTTTGATAGATGTCCAAAATTCTCCTTCTTTGGTGTATCACTGTTTTAGTGTAGGTTTTTACCTGTTTTTTCCTTTTTCTCTCTCTCTCTCTGTCTCCTTGGCATGGTTAGATTAGGATTAGATTAGCTTGCCTACACTGGAATAGCTTGTGGCAGGTAGTTTAGGAGCAGGAACCAGCCTTCTCTGGAGATTCCTCTCTCGGTTTCACAAGTGCCATGCTTGGAGAGAGGTTTCCATGTTGTGCAATCACACTGGATGCCTGAACATCAACCTAGAAGCCTGATGTGCGTCCAGGGGTGCTGTGATTTTGCACTAACAGTTTTGGCACGCCCCGGTGGGACCTTAGAGGTATTTCACTTCATCTTTTGCAGGTTGATGTGTTCATGTGAAGATTTCAGCCTTTGGAAGTAATTGCAAACACATCTGGCGACTCCATCTGGTCAACAACCATCTCTGAAGTTGCAGACCTTCCTTTCCATTCATTTTCATTCATTTTCCATTCATCCTTCTTTCCATCTCTTTCATTCTTCCTCATTCTTTGAAGTTGTGCAATCATGACTTCATTTCGATCATGGATTTCATATCAACAACAGTAGTATACTCCACCTCCAACAGGTTTTACAAATCCTCCAGATCAACATGCATATTCATATGAATAGCTAGTGCCAAAGTCAGTTTGGCTATGGAGCTTTCCAAGAGCAAGAGTATGCATATAATGAAGACAATCAGATGCAAGATGCTGGTCTGTTGGAGAAAATCCAAAAGGTGGAGGTAAACATAGTGCAGTCCAGGGCTCAGGCACAGATGAAAGCTTTTGGAATCGGTTATGGAGCACCCTGTCCATGGGTGGGACCTTTTCCAAGGCATTACAGCCCTCAGGAGAAGCTTGACTTCATGATTGCAACGCTGCCTTTGCTTGTAAAGTGGATTGAAGAAATAGAGGTGTATGAGAGAAGTATTCAGCAACATTGTCAACGGGTAAGCACACCATCTCATGTCTTTCCCTTTCCTCTTTCCCGATCTGTTTCATTTCAGCAGTGTCAAGTTTCAAACCCTCCATCTGCTATCCCAAGTGTTGAATCCATTTCTCCACCCCCCAGTCTTCCACCTCATCTCGATTCTTCTTTCCTTTTCCCTTCCAAATAGTCATCCCCTCCACAAGAGCTAACAAAAATGCCCCCTCCTCCAAAGAAACAAGAGGTTTCACTGCCTCCACCACCACAAAATAAGTGTAAAATCGGTTGAGTTTCAACCCATTCCTCCTCTTGCATTCCCAATTTCATATGGGGAAGAAGGAATTGAAAAAATCAGTCATCAAGGACAGCAAGAAGAGGAGCCCAACAGAAAAGAAGTGACAGACAGTCTGAAGAGTTGGGCTCTTAGATTTAGGATGACAAAGATCCCCTTGATGGTTAAGCCTACAGAAGAGGCTGAGGTTGAACAAGTGGTGGTGAGGATTGATTTTGTTGGAGAAGAAGATCTTGCAGTCCCAACTTGTCCTCTAGAGCAACAAATTGAAGAGTTTGACTTGACAAACTTCATGCTGGAGGAGGAGTTCAATCAAGAGCAAGATTGCCTTCAAACATTGGAGGAAGGAGAAGATGCTCCAAATCCAAAAAAAGAGGAGCAGAATCTAGATGTGGAGAAGAAAAATGCAGATCCAAGGGCTTTGAGCACAAAGCAGGTTATAGGAGAACCTTCAGTTCTTCTTTCCACTTCATCTCTCTCAAGTTCTAGCACTGAAAAGGAGTTTGATCTTTCAAACTCAATATTGGAGAGTGAAGGAAACCATGGTGGTCAAGTTCCAGATCAAGAGGACACCATGGAGGAAGTTGAACACGAGCAGCAAGACAGCAATGAGGCAGTTTACCTGTCAGATTTGGAGGACTGTTTTGATGGAGAAGAGCTAGTTGAGCTTTCACCTTTCTCTCTTTCATCATCCACATTCCAAACACCAGAGCCTGCTGCCATGAAGGAGAGCTTTCATTTGCAGCAGCCTGCATCTTACAGCAACTCTTTGGGATCAAGATTGGAAGATTTTTATCTTCCATGTTATTCATTGGAGGAAGAGAAAGGACAGAAGAATTTCACCATTTCTTCCACACCATCCATTCAAGAGGGTCTACAAGAAGAATCCATTCTTGGAGTTGAAAATCAAATCTATGGGCATATCAAATGGATCAGACCTTGCCCAATCAGGTATTTGGCTTCATTGGAGCCAAAGGAGAAGCCACAACCAGTCATGCTTGCTTCTGAGCATGAGGATGAGCTACAAAGTACCAAGGATTAGCTGCCATACCTCTCCAATCCAAATGCAGAGCAACTAAAAGAGGTATTGGATTTTTCAGTTGATACCTTGATGATTTGGATAGAAGACCAGCTTCTTGTTGATTTTCCATCCATCCAAACAGCCATGATCAGTGCCAAATCAATGGCATGGCTGCCAATTTTGAAGAAAGGAAGCTATTTCTCACAACCAGTTGCAGGGTTTGTTTAGCTTGCCTTTGCTTCCAGCTAGAGTAGAGTAGGTAGATTTGCTTTCAGTAGAAGAAGTGCTTGTGTACACTCTGCATTTTCCATTTGGGGCATGTATGTTTTTTCAGTTTTGTACATAGTTTTGGTGTTGCTGGTTCTGCTCTTACACAGTTCATTTCAGTGGCATCTTGGTGAAGACACTCTAGGTTCAATGGGTTTCCAAGTGGCTCAGAGGGAGTTTTTCAAAGTTCAGATCAGTTGCAGGTTGCAACTCATGACTCCAGGCCCAATGGATGCTTCAGGCTACTGATCATTCATCTAGCAGGCAGATGGCCCCACTGAGTCACCAAACTGTTGTCAAAATTTCACCCCCCCTGGGTAATTTTGATAACATGCATCAGAATATTCAAGTCCCAGGAAAATTGATTGATTCAGGGCCAAAAATCATGTTGCTAAAGTCCCCTCAAATATTTTCTAAGTTCCCTGTCTGAGAGGAAAAGAGCAAGCTCTGAGAAAATGCGAAAAAAGATTGCAGAAGGCAAGTAGGTTGATCCAGGAAAAAATCGTAAAAATGACTAAGTCCTAGTCCTAGGGGCAGTCGAGACATTTGGGACAAAAAGGCCCGAACCGGTCGGCTTGGCCGAAGTAAGCACAAACAACCCGTAAAGAAATATGGACATTTAGGACAAAAGTACGCGGCGGGTGCGAAATGCTGGTTCGACAGAGAAAAAATTGGCTAACTTCTGAGAGGGAAATCAAATGGGACAATCGGGCCAAAAAGGCGTGAACCGACCGAACCAGGCGAAAAAGGGCCAGACAGTCCAAAATCAAATGGGACAATCAAGCCAAAAAGGTGCGAACCGGCTGAACCGGCCGAAAAGAGTCAAGTCAGTCCGAAGCAAAGTGGGAGAAGTGGGCCAAAAATGCCCGAAACCGGCCGAATCAGCCGAAATGAGTCCAGAGGGTCCAAAATCAAATGGGACATCTGGGACAAATGGACGCAAAATGCCCGAACCGGCCGAAATGAGCACAAAGGGTCCAAATTCAAATGGGACATCTGGGACAAATGGAAGCGAAGTACGCGAAGGAGCTGAAGGAGTTGAAGACCAATCAGAAACTGCCATGTGTCCTCATAGGAGAAAAAATCAAAAGGTCAAAGGGGTGAGTTATCGAGTGCTGAACCGAATAAATGAAACGACGCCACGTGTCCAGGTTTAAGGGGCCGAAAAGCAATTTTAAAAGGAAAGCCGGCGAAAGATGAGAGGAGAGAGAATTGCTCATCCAATCAGTACGTGCCACGTGTCGTCCAGATGGCGAAGAGCGGGAAAACATTTTAAAATTCATTTTGATCTGTTCTGTGCCCTAAATCTTCAGATCGCAATATCTTTTGATCCAGAGCTTGGATTTCCACATTCTTTATATCAACAGAAAGCTGTTGAGATGCTCTACATGATTCTATCATCAATCTCGAGTTTTGGTGCAGTATGAAGAGATAAAATTGAGAAACGGCTCTGACGTGTGGTAATGGCCAGAAGCGACCTTTCAACAACCTGTTTTAATACTAATAGGTCGCATTCTTCTTTTGCACGTCCAGAAGTGACATTTTAGCAGCCAAATTAATACAAATGGGTCACATTCTCCTCCAAAATTGCTCAAAGTGACAGGGTATGGGTTGGTAAGATCCTCCATGCTGATTTAATGCATCTGCAGTCAATGAGGAATGGGCTTGCATGTTTTCCCACGTTTTCTGTCCCCTGGGCTCGACCCATGCAATGTAAAAGCCAGATTTGGCTCATTTTTCAAAAAAAAAGAAGAATTTGTTCATTCTTTCGGCTCGGCCCTCACTTCTTTTCTTCTCTAGGGGTGAAAATGGAGTTGGAACCTCCTCCCTTGCTCTGTAATGGCGTTTTTTCCTTTTACTAATGGAATGATGTTCTGTACAAACTTCTGGAGCAACAAAACGTGTTTTGTGATGCATCTGTCCATCCTTCCTTTTTTTTTCTTGTTCTCTTCTTCCTCTCTTCATTGCAGGTATTTGTGCATGTTTGAATGTTCATTGCAGGTTCAGAGCTGTGTTCATGGAGTTTTGGGACATTTTCTATGTGAAATCTATCCTTGGGCCTGTGATGCATCTGTCCATCCTTCCCATTGCTCACCTCTCTTTGTCCTATGGCAGTTTTGATAGATGTCCAACATTCTCCTTCTCTGGTGTATCACCGTTTTAGTGTAGGTTTTTGCTGTTTTTTCCTCTCTCTCTCTCTCTCTCTCTCTCTCTCTGTCTCCTTGGCATGGTTAGATTAGGATTAGATTAGCTTGCCTGCACTGGAATAGCTTGTGGCAGGTAGTTTAGGAGCAGGAACCAGCCTTCTCTGGAGATTCCTCTCTCGGTTTCACAAGTCCCACGCTTGGAGAGAGGTTTCCATGTTGTGCAATCACACTGGATGCCTGAACATCAACCTAGAAGCCTGATGTGCATCTAGGGGTGCTGTGATTTTGCACTAACAGTACCTTCATAGGCACTCCAGTCTACTCATATATTCTATATCCACTCTTTTCAAGACCTCTATGTAGCCGTTCCAACTTATGTATTTTCTTGTCAAACTTGCGACACCCTACGACAATCATCCACAATCGACTGAGTTTATTCCTTATCTTCCTATTGCATATTAAGTTTTTATTTCTACTAGTTCAATCATTATGATCATTTTAGTCACTTCATATTACTTTAGTGTATTTATTTACATCATTTATGTCCTCCTAGATTAGATTAACTATTATTACATTTCCCCTATTTTTAGTTAATTTTAGTTAATCATTTTGGTGAACCCAAACTTTGAATCCACCTTCATTGTTGGGGTTTTATTATCTTTTCTAGCATGGCTCCCCAAGCTTCTCAAGTCTCTTTATCTTCTTTACTTTAGAGATATCCTCATTTCTAGGTTAATATGTAGAAACAACTAGACTGCATGTATCTAGATGATAATATGCCGCCACACTAAATCAGTTCTATATTCAATCATTTATCTGATGACTATGATCCTAGTGATCATCCATTTATTCCACCCATATTATATTCAATTCAAGCTCCACATGCTTTATTTCAAGATGAATTTAAGGCTATGAAATCAACCATTCCCTTAGATTTGAAATTCAATAGATTAAGGATACTTCTCAAGTGCATGTTTTTGTTCATTCTATATCCTTTGTCATCTATGTCCACTACATGTCATTTAGCTAAACATCAAGACATGCAATTTCCTGAGCCCCTCATACTTGAACAGAGTACTCCACAACATGACATTCTTATTCAGCTCCTTAGTCATCATTTGATCACCTTACCACCCACTCATTATTATCCTCCTTGTTGGCTAACAAAGTATCAGGGTCATCCATATTGCAATTATCATCGAATCAATAAACATACAGAAAACAATTTCTATGCTTTATAATGTAGAGTCAAACATCTCAAGTGTCAAGGTTTTATCTCTTTCATTTTCCAACCTCATGTTACATCATGCTCTCCAAAAGTTACATCCACATGGGCTCCTAAGGATACTCTTTCTTCACTTATTCATGATCCACCTAAGAAATCACCTACGCTATCCCCAAGTCAAAAAATTCATCCACCTATAGAAATTAGTTCACCCCTGCTCATCCATGCCATACAGCTACTAGTGAGCCTCCCTCTAATCTTTCTATAGAAGTTATAGATGATTCTCTTATTCATTACATGTGTGATATTGAAAACCCTTCACTTGTTCCTAGTGATCCTTCTCCTAGTCAGACAAACACTTCTCATATTTCTAATGTTTCTTCCTCTCCACCCAATGAGAATCATGTTAACATCACTTAAAAAATTCTAAGTAACCATATATCAAATTTCGTTTACTAACCCCTCCTATTAAGTCATTTATTGAATTACAAAATCAACCTAAGAAATCTCCTTTAAAACTCAGTGCAGCACAAACTCCTCTCAAATAAGCTCTAACCAATTAATTTTGTCCCAAAAACTACTCATTTTCCTAGTGTGTGTGAAAATTTATCACTATCACCACTACCAAAGTGTTCTAATATAAACCTTGTCCAACAAGGTCCTACTGTATGCAACTTTGGTCTCTGGTAGGTGACTCTTGTCACTCTACCCTCCTAATGACACACTCATATTCTTATGGTTCTTATATGGATGTTGAGGGGTATCTTACATTAAATAACCCCATTTCATCTTGAATTAACATATTTTCTATTACATAATCACATGTACATACATCTACAATAATCTATCATTCATTACGCATACCATACAATCTCCCATCATAGAATCAATATTACAAACTTTATAGTACTTAACCACGTTCATAAATCATTTATCAAATAATACACATGCTGTCATATGCTTTGTGGGAATAAAATCCCACATTATCCCTTAATCTTAGCACCTATACATATCTCACTTTTGCATAGTATCCACATAATCATTAGACACTTTAGTGTCATCACTACCTGATGAAACATTCTTATGCTTCGGTTCACACTTGACTGTTGAGGGATTACCGTTAAACTGAACCCCACACAACACAACTTAGGAATTACACATTGTATTTCATTATACATTATGCTTCATACACTCTTCATGTAGATCAAGAATTTCGCGCTTGTTACCTGTCCAAGTTAATGCACCAAACTAAACACAAAAACCCTGAAAAACCCCAATGAAATTGATACCTGATGAAGATGTAGACGGATGAGGAAGCCGATGTAGATAAGATGGGCGCACACGAGCAATTCGCACAATAGATCCGAGTAACCTGCAAAACACCGATGCTTGACAGAAAAAGACCACATTAAAAGATATTTAGGTGGACTGCTCGAGAAGCGGGTCCGGGAAATGATAAGCTTCCTCAGCGGATGTCAGTCCACGTTTTTAATTAAGAAAAGAAGCATACATGATAAAAGATGTAAGCAAAAAGCTAGATTTTCTGATTGCAGTAATAAGACAGAATCTAAACAGCATACAGAAAGTACAGAAAACAGGGAACTATGAAATAATGCCGGATTTGTGTTGCCTGTATCCTTTTACCTATCTGCAGGGAAATCGGCGTCGACTGGGTAGAATCGGCGTCGATTGAGACGGATCAGCGTTGACTGGGTAAGATCGGCGTCGACTGGAGGCAGATCGATCAATCAGGGACTGTGTGATAAGATTCAGGAATTGGAAGGTGAATGTGGTCTGCTGGATGTGACGAAGTTGGCGAGACACTGGAACAGAGTCACCAGATGATAGATGGTGGTGTGCAATGCTGATGTGACAGGGACAGAGTAACGGTGCTCCTCTCAGGGATTGATTCGGACAGGATCTGCCCTAATTTGATACAATTGATGCTAAGAAGATCTCTCTTTCTCACAACCTGTATCTCTCTCACTCTCTGTTCGTGCGTAAGTGCTTCCTTTTTTCGTCTGTTCACTTTTTCGCTCGTTCGTGGTCTCTTTTTCCGGTCCCTAGAACTGAGTTCTGGACTTGCTTTTATAATCAGCGCCGCTCCTAGAAAATCGGCGCCGACCATATGGGTCGGCACCGATAGCGGAATAGACTCCCGAGATGGCCAAAATGAGCGATTTCAAGAAAGATGAGAATTACCCCGAATACGGGAAATATCCCGCTTAGGGAAGAGGAAAAATAGATGTGATTGTTTCGCTCGGAATGTTTCAGCTTCTGGGAATAGAGTTGCTTCTATCCTTTCATTCCTTTTAGAAACATATGAGGTTAGGGTTAGGAGGAATACCTGTTGAATGTCGAGATGGTGTGCGCGTACCGTAGAGAAAGATCAGGTTGACTGCGGAGAACTCCTTTTTGTCTTGGAAGGACTACCTGCAAATAAGAACACAAGACCACAAGATTTGATTAAACAATAAATGAGGAAACTGCCTTGGGCCCAGGAAATATAAAACTTCCTTTCGAAGGTGGTCAGTTCCCCTGCTAATATGAATTAACACAAAAGACTGCAAAATATCAATTAGATTACTTGGTTGAAACTAGTAGGAGAAGGCTGTTTTCTGGTTATAGTTAGGGTAACTGATACCGGTTTCTGGTAACCGCCGTCGGTTGGGTCTAGGACCCGTAGGTTGAATTGGGTAGGGGAAAGGCTGGTTTTCTGGTTTTGATCAAAGGAACCGATGGCGGTTACTGATAGCCGATTGCGGTTACTGATAACTGATACTGGTGGGTTCTAGGATCTTCTTAGTAGCTATGGTATTTTATAAGGCTGGTTTATGGATGATATTAGGAAACAGGATGATTAGAAGCAAAAGAATAACAGTTAGATGCAATGACACGTTGGGTAGTAGATTCAGAGACGGATTTAGGAGGACTGAAATTCACAGAGCATAAGAAATGTTATAACAGAGGACATGCAAGATGTGAGATACTGGTTTTGACAAAGATGCAAGTTGATCTCCTTGGTTGTAAACACTTTTGGTATTTCCACTCGTCTTTGCTCTGTCAAGTGAAGATCTAGACTCTGTTCCTCGCTCGCAATGCTCTCTGTTGATCTAGAAATTCTTCGACTGATCCCAAAATGAAATTCCGATCCGTTGTTTTGGTTTGGGGAGCCCATTTACAGGGAACCGATGGCGGTTACGTAACCGACGGCGGTCGAGTAGAAACCGGCATCGGTAAGGAAAAAGTAGGCTATTTTTAGTAAAATAGCCCACCTTCCCTGCTTTTCTCCAGAGAGCCTGGGGTAAGTGGTCATTCTTGAACCCATTGTTCTTAATTTTTTTTTTTTTTTGTTTGATTTTTTTTTTGCATGGGAGGCCAGGGTCCGGTTTATGTCCGGACAGGCAGTCGGCGCCGATTGTTTAATCGGCGTCGATTGCTGTTAGATCGGCGTCGATTGGTATTAATCGGCGCCGACTAAATGAACGACGTCGATTTTACCAAATCGACGCCGATTGATATATGTTCATTTTTTTTTTTATTGTTTTGGAGGATGTGATTTTGGGAAAATAAGAGACTAATTATGTTTTTGATGTCGTGGATGCAGGCACGAGAGGCTCTTCATATGAGGGATGCCATTCCTGAGTTATTGGAGACTATTCTCCCTGATGTGACAGATGCAGACTGGCAGCATTTAGAGCTAGCCGGGCTCGGGGGTTTCCGGTATTATAGACGAGTGCCACGAGATGTGGAGCTCATGCGGGGCACTAGTGCGACGGTGGGACAGCCACACGTGCACTTTTTGGTTCAGGACGGGTGAGATGACTATCACCCATGAGGATATATTCAGGATCCTGAGATTGCCGATCACTGGGGACCCGATTGAGATCACACCCCGGGAGCAGCAGCAGCAGAGGGCCCTAGGTCGGTTATACAGAGATAGGGCAGATGACTCTGAGATAGTATCTGGGGCAGTGCGGATAGCCTCTCAGTACAGGCAGGATAGCCCTCGGAGCAGGCGGATAGCCTTGATTCAGATGGCTATATCCTACTTTGCCCTGCCAGATTCAGGAGGTGGGAGATTCCCATTGTTACTGTTAGACTGTGTTGCGACATCCTGCAGTACAGACAGGTTTTTTTGCCTTCGCCGATGCCCTGATAGCTCAGATATATCATGAGCTATGGATGTACACCACTGGCCGGAGGACAGGGATTGACGTCAGTTTTGTGCTCCATTGCTGGGCATATGAGCACATAGCGGTGATCAGGCCATCCGGGCTTCCTTGGATGCCAGCAGGAGTGGGAGGGATTGATTATGGATTTCGGAGATGGCGGCTGACATGGCCGCAGGGGATACAGGTAGATCAGCCGAGTGGTACTCTGAGCGTTTCAGGACGCTGACACCAGATCAGGTTATCTGGAGGCCGTATCGGGCATTTCCGACATGGGCTGGTCAGGATGCCCACTTGGTAGCACTGAGACGGAGCCGGGTGGTCAGGGGCCGTAGGCCGGATATGTGGGAGTGAGTCCCGTTCATGCGGATACTGAGACAGTTCGGCCTAGTACAGACAGTGCCGACCACCTACACGCCATATAGGCGGGATAGCAGGGAGACGGATTTGCCGATTTTGATCCCGGCAGACCCATTGAGAGAGGCCCCACCCTCCGCAGACAGTGATGATGACGCGGGGGTGGATGAGGGCTACGCAGCATGGTACGACACAGAGCTTCCACGACATCTCCCGCCATCTATAGATGCTGACGAGGAGGACATAGCTGCTATGCTGGACAGACTGGAGGGAGAGCATGCCACCCTTACACAGACACATCAGGTAGCTCTGGAGGAGATCAGGGCTTTGACAGAGGAGAGGGATGCCCTGATTGTGGAGAGAGACACCGCTCGCCAGGAGCGAGATATAGCGATCCAGCAGAGGGATCGCTACCTTCGGCATAGGGAGGCCCTCAGGGCCAAATATGGAGAGACCGGTGCCACGTCAGAGTCTGGTACACAGGGCACGACCCTAGGAGGAGGCACCACCACAGCAGCAGCAGCCCCCAGCAGCACCAGCAGCATCGTTACGAGCACCGGGTACTGTGAGCCTGAGCACATACCAGTCTCTCCTTGCTGAGGTGAGATACTATGAGGATGCCCTAGCGCAGCATGCCCCAGATGTGCCTCGGTACGGGGCGAGGAGGAGAGTAGCGACGGCTACAGCGAGCGGAGCCTCAGGTGGAGGGAGTACTGGGAGAGATCGAGGTGGGCCGAGACCTCCAGCAAACGCAGGTGTGCATCAAGCTCGATAGGCGGCGGCCAGGAGAGACAGCCAGGTGCAGAGGAGGGTGGAGGAGATAGTGTCCTCCACGCTTCAGATTTTACTATATAGAGATTTGATAGATTTTGTATCTGTATAGTGATGTAGCCTCGATTGGAAGGCATTGTATAGATGGCTTGATTGAAAGCCACCCATTTTTGTACAGACACACATGTATATATAGATTCATCATGTTATTTGTCATATGATTGTACTCATGCTTTTAATTTTGATATACATGGATAGATGGATATAGATATAGACTGATAGAGGATAAAATAGATGTGATTGGATAGATATAGACTGATAGATGATAGAAATAGATGTGATTAGATAGATTGATATATGGATATAACTTTGATAGATGGATGTGATGTAACTTGGATGTACATGTGTTTTGTATGTTTTTGATGGATAGATAGACAGATGTGTTTGATGTGATGGATGGATATGATAGATAGATGTAATGTACCTTGGATGTACATATTTTTAAATATTTTGATGGATAGATAGATAGATGTGTTTGATGTATGGATGTAATTTTAATGAGAAATGAATACAGATAGATGTTTTAGATTTTTGATAGATAAGATGAATTTGATAGAAGATAAATTTTGATTGAATTAACATGTGAAATGTCAATTTAACTGGATGCAAGACAAAGAAATGGGGAATACTCCTTGCAAGAGCCAAAGATGTAAAAATGGAAACAACCGTGCTTAGAAGAGAAGATACTCGGATAGGAGAAAAATGATAAGTCGGACTTCCAACCGACCATATAAATCCAGATAGGAAACGAAAGACAGCATACAAGGCCTATATAACGATTAAATAACTTGACACTAACTAGTGCAAACCAATCTAGGGATAAGAAACGGAAAGAAAAGTAATTATCTTGTCGGAACTCAAGGGACAGAATACATGTCCATAGTAGGAACAGGATTCTCCATATGATTGACAAAAGGTCCCTAGAATCTCGCTTCATGATTTGCATAAAAGCCAAACTGATCAATGTGGCAGTTTTCTTGATATGGAAAGACTGATCGATCGGGAAGTCTTCAGTGATTGCAAAAACGTGTCTAAACTGACATGGAGCTTATTAATAAAGAAGCCTTGAATATTTCTTTGGAGAAACACCATCCTCAGGAGCGGTCTGGAGTTTTGAATTTTAATGAATAGCCAGCCTTCGAGGGTAATGGTCTTATTTTTTTAGAATTTTTGAGAATAGCCATCCTTCAAGGCCATTCTTTTTCTTTGATTCACTTAATAATTATGGATAGCGCCCTTCAAGGGATCAGTCTATCTTTTGGATAACTCTTTTGTTTTTTTTGAAACTCTTCTTGGAAGAACTGAGTTTAGACCTAGATATATCAGATGGAGAGGGAAGGAACAAAGAATAACCTGCACTCATGCCCCGAGTAGATCCATTAGATAAGTACTTGGGACGATGAAGTGGTGATTAGGTATTCTACCATGAGGAGGAATATATCCAAAAGACGTGCATAGTAGAGCCGCGATACCATATGTAAGGTAAACGAGGGCATGGCGGAGAAACCACACATTTCGAATCACCCAAAGTAGATGACTGTGTTATTAGGGACGGATGAAATATCTGTGTTGCGACTAGATGTGTGTAAGTAGATTTTTAACAATAAAGGGCCTAGATGCAAGGCATTAAGCGGTTTCGCTTTAGGTATAAACCATCCATGAAATCAACGATAAGCCCCAGACCCATATTTATGAGTGATAATGTAGGGGCCCCAATCCGTTGGGAGAACACTTTACCACGTTGACTTCTTTCAAGTGTAGGACATTTTGATTTTTCTTTAAGAACAAGATCACCAATTTTTAAGGTCACGGTGCTCAAATGCTTGTTATAAGCATGTTTGACATGCCAGAGGACCTGATAATGCTCAAAGAGCGTTAAAAAGAGACGCCGCTCATCTAATATTCAAGTTTGTGCTAAAGGGCGATTTTGACGATAATCCTCATCGAGACAAATTCCTCTGAGAGAAACACGAAGAGATGGGATTTGGGACTTCCAAAGGAAGGACGCCTCATACCATAACGATAGAGAAGGGAGTAGCACCAGTTGAGTACGAATGCTAGTCCGATAAGCCAGGAAGCAAAAGGGATATGTAAT
Source organism: Taxus chinensis (assembly GCA_019776745.2). Lineage (NCBI taxonomy): Eukaryota > Viridiplantae > Streptophyta > Pinopsida > Cupressales > Taxaceae > Taxus > Taxus chinensis. The sequence goes on from CM034146.1 coordinate 208,209,405, forward strand.
TTCATCCCTACCAGCTCGACCTATTTTTACCTTTGCGAGGAACTAACTACGCAAAGTTTTATTGGACGCTCAGCTGACCATTAGCTTGAGGATAGTACGGAAAGAAAACTGAGCTTGATATTGAAACGTTACAGAGATTCTGTAAATCACAGCGTTCTTGAAAGCTTACCTTTATTAACGCATTATCCATGATTACTTTGTGGAACGCAAAGAAAAAAAATTATGTGTTGATAGAGAAATCACTATGGGCTTGGCCTTTGTTGAATAAAGAGGGATAGCGCTACCCACTTGTACAGTACTCCTGGCAGTAATGATAGATGATGATGCTGTGAAGAACGGGGATTGATGAGACCAATAAGATCAAGACCCCACTGCGAAAAAGGCCACAATCTGCCGCAGGTTGCAAAGCTCGACTAGGGATGTGCGTGAGATTGGAATGTTGTTGACACTTGACGCATTTCTGAGTGTATTCACAACAATCTGGCTTAAGAAAGGCCAATAAGATCCCAAACGTAAGATGCACTCAGCCACAGCTAAACCACTAAAATGTCCACCACAGAGACTGTCATGGACCTCCTGGAGGCTGTAGTGATTCATGGATTTTGAGGGCATCGAAGTAAAATACCATCAAAGCCGCGTTGTAAAGGAAGGCCGCCTAGAATAGTATAGCGATTGGCGCGTTGGACAAAAACCTTCTACCATTGGGAAGTTAGATCTGGAGGAAGGATTGAATGAGATAGGATAATCAACTATCTGTTGATACCACTCATCCTAAGTATGGGTGTGATAGCATTGATCGAAGTTAGTTGCTCAAGATGAGATGGTTGATCTAATCGTTGGCACAGCCACATAAGAGTCGCGAGTTCTTCGGTAAAGGCGGGATAAGAGTGAGGGCCAATGAGGCCATTGTATCTGCGAATCGATTTGTAGTGCGAGGAATGGCTTGGATAGTGAATTTATCGAAAAGATTGGAGTTGAGCAAGAACGATGTCACGATATTTTTGAAGGATATCATCTTGCATTGATAGACACCCATGACCTATTAACGATGAGTTCAGAATCACCAAAGATGTCAATTATGACGAGCGCCGAGATTAATGGCATTTTGAAGACCTAAGACAAGAACTTCGTACTCAGCCATATTATTGGTGCACTCAAAGTTTAATTTGTGTGCGACTGGGATAGGCGTACCCCAAGGAGGAATCATCACGAAACCCCGACCTCCCCTTGCTGGCATTTGGATCCATCAAAGAAGAGTTTTACTTTAAATGGAGATAGACCAAAATCAATTTGTTGGATATATTCATCGGGGGAATTGAGCAAGGGGGTCTTGAGTGTCCGGAAGAGGAGCATCAGCTAATTGATCTGCATAACCTGACCCTTGATAGCCTTTTGCGGATAAACTCGAGGGTCAAATTCTGTCATGAGCATAAGCCAACGAGTGATACGATCATTATGATAAGGCTTTGCATGAATTGTCTTGAGGGGATTGACACTTGTGACAATGTAAGTTTTATGATTAAGGAGATAATGACGAAGCTTAGAAGTTGCGAAGAAGAGAGCACAACATAGTTTTTCAGCTTCGGAGTAACGTGTCTCATACTCATGGAGGGTGCGACTGATGTAATAGACAGCTTGTTCTTTACCACAAGTGTCCCGATGCAAGATCATGGCTCCCAGAGCATGGTCAGTCACAGAGATATAAGATAGAAAGGCTCCCCCTCGCGTGGAGGTGTAAGCACGGGTGGAGAAAGAAGATAAGCTTTGAGATCATCAAAGGCCTTTTGGCAATGCTCATCCCATTCAAAATGAACATTCTTACGGAGGAGATGGTGAAAAGGTTGACAACGGTTTGACAATTGGGAGATAAAACGATGCACCGATTGAAGATGTCCTTGGAGACCACGGAGTTGCTTCAAGTTAGAAGGGGGAGGCATCTCAAGGATGGCTTTTATTTTTGCGGGGTCCACTTCAATACCCCTGATGGAAATGATAAAACATAAAATTTTACCAGTGAGAACGCCAAACACACACTTAGCTGGATTTAGACGAAGACAGAAGCGGATAAGCCTCTCAAAGAGAGGTGCAAGGATGAAAAGATGATCCTGACAATGCTTAGACCTGCCGAGGAGATCGTCAACATAATCTTCCACAGTTTTGTGCAAGAGATCATGGAAGATGTAGGTCATTGCTCTTTGATAGGTTGCTCCTGCGTTCTTAAGACCAAAAGGCATGACACGATAACAAAAGGTCCCCCAAGGAGTTATGAAGGAAGTCTTATGTTGGTCTTCTGGTGCGATGAGAATTTGATTATATCCAGAGAAACCATCCATAAGAGAAAGCATCTCATGACCCGCAGTTAAATCTACGAGTTAGTCAATATTAGGTAGAGGAAAATCATCTTTTGGACAAGCAAGATTAAGATCCCGGAAGTCGGTACAAATTCAAATTTTCCCAGTAGCCTTAGTTACTAGTACTACATTAGACACCCATTGTGGATAATTGATGGGTTGGATGAAGTTAGCCGAGAGCAAGTGCTGTAATTCTTCTTTAACAAGAAGGGCTACTCTAGGGTGCATTTTACGTAATTTTTGTTTAACTGGTTTGATGTTGGGAAGAGTAACGATATTGTGGACCACAATATCGGGATCGAGTCCTAGCGTATCCTCATATGACCAAGCAAAGGCTTGACGATGTTTGGAAAGAAAAGTGGTAAAGTCCCCTAATTCCTGTGGATTAAGGGATTGGCCGACCTTAATGATGTGAGGGTCTTCAGAAGTTCCTATATTAAGGTCGATAGTGGCTTCGTTGAGAAGGGTAGACATGTCAGAAGGAATAGTCTTGGGAAGATAAGAATCCTCTGCTCCCAGATAGGTGAGGACGAAATCGTCATCCGCACAGTGGATAGTGTTGATAGTAGGAGAGTCTTCTCCAACTATTTCAGGGAAGATTAATGGTATAGAAGCGGACCGATTGTTAGTCTCATAGGCTAACAGCCCTAAGGAAATGGTATTGATAAAAAAAAAAGTCAGGTGGGATGGAAATGTCATCATCCACATCAAGTGATGCTTCTGACTTAGTGGGGGAAGATGGTTCCTCAGTAGGAAGAGGCTCATCGAGAATAGTGACGGTGGCTTTTGAAAGGGGTTTAAATCCTAAACCAAATTTCTGATGTGGCATGAGAGTAGGAATGGGTTTGAGGTCATGTATACCTTGTTCATATTTTCCCAGGACAAAGCCTTTCCACGCGCATCGATATAGATAAGTTTTTGCAAACGTGGGATTCTATAGATGATCAAACCCTGTTAAGTAAGGTTTGGTCCTAGGAGGAGAATCTGGGTGATAGTGAGGCATATCAAGACCACCGTAGATGAAATTAGTCTGTTGATTGGGTAGACCAATAGTGAGGATGCGACCGAGACCTGGTTGATATTCAGGTTGTTTGTCTGGTCTACCATACTCATTAGGTTTGAGATGGGCATCAAAAGAAAAGAGAGGAAGCTCTCCTAGTGTGAAACGCTGCAATGTCTCTTCTAGATTTTGTAAATCTGGTAGTTTGGTTGTAGGTATGGAAGAAGATGAGGCCCCGTCAGGAGAACATGCATTTTCTTTTAAAGGGGCAGATCTTGTGGTTATGTCGCATTGTGCGGAAGGAAAAGGATCTCTTGGATGAGTATATATTTTTCCCTCATATTGATATTTTAGGCATCGATGGAGGGTGGATGGGACACAATGCATTGCGCGAATCCAGGAGCGTCCGAGGATCATATTATAGTGGAATTTTCCTTCGACGATGTAGAAGAGTTCATGAAGCAGCTTCTTACCTACGCGAATGGGTAAGACCACAGTTCCTAAAGTAACTGCTAGCTGATCGTTAAATGATCGAAGGGTGAAAGGTGGGGGTGACACTACATTCTTTGGTAACTTAAGTTGCTCAAACGTGTTCGAGGAGATGACGTTGATTGCAGCTCCACTATTGATCATAACACGTTTTAAGGTAGTGTTATTGATTTGGACTGTGATAAAGAGGGGAGCCTCCAAATCCTCTGAAGAAAGAGGAGGAATTTCCGAATCTTAAAAAGAAATGGTGGTTGATGGTCCATTCAATCCAACAACCAACTCGAAGGGCTGGGGCTCATCAGAATTCACTGCGATGCGATGCAGATTATCGATTAGAGCCTGGTGATGTTGTGGAGAGGATTGGATGATGTCAAAAAGAGACATTTTGACCGGAGCCTGGGTGAGTTGTTTCATAACACTCTCCTCAACAGACACAGGAAATTGAGCCCGAGGTGCAACATGAATAGAGACCCTGGGTCGTGGGGATGATGAGGAAGGAGAAACGCCTTCAGGGGCTGCAGAAATGACAACCCATGGTCGAGATGCTGGAGATGAAGATGGGTTATCATATTGTTGGGTTCTAGTGGCGATATGGATTGTGTCAATTTGAGAAGGAGGAAGATAAAGTGGAGCGGAATCACCAGAGGTCTGAGTGGATGGTTGAGGCTCAGATGGGGCTAAGATGACAGGAGGTACTTGTTCCTCCTCCTCCAGCAAAAGGTCACTATCTTCCAGAAGGTTCTTGACAACAACTTGAAGTGCTTTACATCCCTCAGTATCATGACCCGGGGTACGGTGGTAAGCACAAATCAAATCAGAGTTAAACCAGGTAGGTTTCACTCCTTTAGGGTTATAAGGTTTAATCAGAGGAAGGGTTATGGATGAAGATTGGATAAGTTGATGAAGGATTTCGGTGTAGAATCCGGTAGACGAAGAGGAGGATAAAGATGATGAAGATGGTTCTTTTACATTAACCGACTGCCGAGGTAAAAGAACTTGCATGTTAGGGATCCTCTTATTTGTTTGGACATTTGGAGGGGCAGTCTTGGGCACTTGAGATGGGAGTAAGTGAGACATGATTGGCTTTGGTGGAGGAGGAGCCCCTAAAATAGATTTTGAAGATGATGGATATGTGACAAATTTTGCGGTCTTTGGAGACAAAGGGGGTTGCTTGGTCGAATTTACTGATGATTTAGATAATGTCGATTTAGAAGAGGAAGAAGCTCCCAAAGTAGGTGTAATCAGAGGAACATAGGGTGCCTTGGTTTTTGGTAATGAAGATGATGATCTTGATAGAAGAGGTGACGTCTTTTTAGTAGGTAAGTCTATTTTTCGGGGTATTGGTGAAGAATGTGTTGTAGAAGAAGATGATGGCTTTGATAAGTGTGTAGAAGAAGACGCCTTCTCAGTGGGAAAATCCAATCGTTTATGAGGCGTAGAGAGAGATTTTTGTGGAAGAGCACTAAGAGTCTTGATGGTCCAAAATATGGGCTTTCCTTTTTCAGGGATGGTGACAACTTCAACGGCATAAGGTGATTGTAACCTTTTCGGAGGAAGCAGGTGGGGAGGTACTGATGGTGTAATGTTAGATTTTGGTTGTCTCGGTTTAGGTTCAGGAACCGAGTGTATAGGTGTTGGTGTTACTTCTTTTGATTTTTTCTTAATAGGCAAAGTAACATTAGTGATGGAAGAAGGGGGTGATGAAGAAGCAGTTCCTTGCGAAGGGAATACTTCTGATGCAGTAATCATGGGTGAAAATACTGTAGGAAAAGAGATAGGAAGGGTCAAAATTGAAGATGCTTCTGTCGAAGTCGGCACAATTATAGGTACGTTCACCAAGGGCATAGTTGCAGTGGGAATGGGAGCAACAGAAGTAGATGTGTCTGTAGTGGAAACTCGAAGGGATGTAATTGCCTCGAGTATTGAAAGAATGTCTGATGATGAGACAGATGAGGATGACACTGTCTCGGGTATGGATGGAAGGTCAGACAAAGGAGCGGAGAGAGATGACTCCGTGCTTAGTAATGTAGGAATATTCAAAGACGGGCTATCTGAAGATGGTGGAACTCCAGTGATTGATGAAGTGGAAGGAGGTTCTGATTCGATTGATGTGTTTGCGGATGGCTTGGTTTCAAAAGAAGATTCTTCAGTAGAGATGAAGTTGATGGTATGAGTGTTTGGTTTTTGGGACTCTGAAGCATTATGGTTTGGGGCATGATTGGGAAAAGGTTGTTTAAAAACATCGAGTGCCTGATTTGGGGGAGCATTTGGGTTATCCAGAATGAGCTCGCCTTTATCAATGAATTTCTGGACAAGATTTTTGAAAGTCTGACATCGTTCGATGTCATGACCCTTGGTTCTATGATAATGACAGAAATCGTTTTCCCTATACCAGAATGGACGTTCTAGGTTTTCATCAATATTCCTAATGGGGGGAAGTTCGATCATGCGAACTTCCAACATTTTTTCTAAGATAGAGGCATATGATTCCCCCAATGGAACGAAGGATCGAGATGATGAAGTCCCTATTCGAGAAGATGAGGGGTCTCTTTGTGGTGTTTGATTAGAAGTATTGTCGGCCCGTGATGCTTTTAATACGATAGCGTTGGTGGATCCTTGATTTTTATCTTTAGAAGGGGAAGAATTTGGTTTGGTAAACCGAGAAAAATATGGTTTGGATTTAGAGCGAAGTTTTAGCTTCCCTTGCTTAATGGCATGAGATTCAAGTTTGCGTGCCATCGTGAAGGGTTCTTCAAAGGTATGAAAAGTTTGGATCCTTAAAGTGGAAGAAATGTGATTAGCACAAGATCGAGTAAACAAATCGATTTGTTGGGATTGAGGAAGGGAGAAAGACAATTGGTTGATTATCCCTCTCCAACGAGCGACAAAGTCTGTAATAGACTCATCATCGAATTGGCGAATGTTATAAAGATCTGTGATCGAGATCTTATGCGTGATATTTATTGAAAAGTTTTCAACAAACATCTGGGCCAATTGAGAGAAAGAAAACAAGGAATGTTGAGGAATGTTATTGTACCAGTCTAAAGCAGGACCTGCTAGAGACATAGGAAAGTACGGAGCATAAGCTCCTGATCCTGGACTATGAGGTAGCAAGCATGTTTGAATGCTCGTAAATGTTGTTGAGGGTCTTCCCGACTATGAAATTTTGAAAATTTAGGAAGTTCTCATTGGGGAGGATAAGGCTTGAAAGCTACTGAGGGGTGAATGGGTTCATTACACACTTCTTCAAAGGAGTATGAAGGACGAGCCCCTTTTGTGGAGGCTTCCAAGTCTGTGATTTTCTTGAAGAGAATTTGAACCACATCAGATTGAGGAGGAGGTACATTGGTATGTCCTACATAAGAAGCAAGTGGTGGATGTTGTTGAGGTGTCAATGGGGGATTCATCTGTTGATGGATAGGATGATAAGAGGAATAACTAGGTGTTCTGGGTGACACCGGGTGGGGTATTTGCTGTGAGGTAGCTTGCGTATAGGTAGGCTGTGAGATAATAAGTGGTTGAGAAAATGAAGGTTGGATGACGGACGGAGCCTGTGATTAGTGGACTCCTATGTTTGTTGATTGAATCGAGACAGATTGAGGAATATGAGTGCCGGCTTGATTGGACATATTGGGGAACAAGACCTGAAAGGGGCCTTCTACTGCCGGATTAGGTATTAAGGGTGCCGATGTTAGAGGATGGGAGAAGGTCACAGTTGCTGGAATATTGGAAGAAAGACCCCCTAGAGGACGAGAAGTAGGAGCCAACTGACTATTCGGAGGGGGTTGGCTCATGAAGAGGTACTGACCTTGGGACATGATGGAGGGCATAGATGAATTAACAGCAATATGCGGGTGTGCAGATGCATTCATTATAGCCAGGGCAGAAGACCTCTTAGAAGTAGGTTGTGGAATACTCGAGGTAACTGTGGTGTTTGGAATAGGTAAGACTATTTGAGAACTAGTCGATATGGTAGGTGGAAGAGAAAAGGGAGGCATAGGGGCCTCGCCCTTCTCCATGACTCGAGGCAAGAGAGATGATGCAAATTTCTCTACAAAGGCCTGGGGTGATCCACGAGGATAATCGTATACTTGTTGGATTGGTGGTCCTTGATCAGATATTTGAATAGACTTGTGTACTAGGTAGTCCATGAGGGCTATCGGATTGCGGTCGAGGAATGCGTGGAATTCAGGATCCCCGCAGGGAACATACTCCGAGCCAGATGATATTTCCGAAGGACTAGGGGAAGCTGGACGTGATGGGATTGCTTTGGCTTGATAGAAAGGATTATATGACCATGATGGGGAACCAACTAACAGCGGTCCCGAGGAATATTGGGGGGGTGCCGTAACCTCCACACTAGTGGTGATCTCAGAGGAAGAAGGAACCAGTTGAGCCATTCTTCTAGATTGTGACCGAGTGATAACCGTCATAAACACGCAGAAAAGAAGATTGACCTAACTAATGCACAGACAATTCAAGTAGCGCAAGTGATTATCTCCTTTAAATTTTGATGCTTTTAAGAAAAGAAAATGTTAGGGAAGGCTTTTTAGAACAGGAACTACTCAGATAGCCAAACTAAGGATGGTTTGGGTAATGTTTGGTGAGGAGTCCCGAAGGCACTTCAGTAAAAGACCGGTACGTGGCTTGATATAGGGGCCTACCCCCGCACTTCACACACCGCTGCGATAAGGGAGTCGGGTGCTTTGCCAATATATACCAAAATCTTCCGTGAATTTATAGCGCGGCCTGAGTACCACGTAGGCTCTTCCTCTTGGATATCACTTCCAAGTAGGCGAGGCCAGGGAAGGAATTTTGTTTAAAATGCTTTATACCTAGTGATTTTGGCTTTGTGTGCAAGGGTGAAAAATAAAAATCAAATAGTGTCACTACCGATTTTGATCAATTTCCAGCCTAATTAAAACTAGATGAAAAACATGCAGCAATGACAAAGGAAAAGTTCTTTTTAAGCACTTAAAAATGAAGTGTTTGATTTCGATGAAGACAAGTCAAACAGATTCTTTCCCAAATGTGATTAAGTTCTTTTTAAGCACCAAAAATTTAAGTGTTTGGATGTGATAGGCAACCGACAAAGAAATCCTAAAAAGGAGAAAACACCGTAAAAGAGGAATACCTGTGGATTTAGCTCTCCAAGGTGTGCGGACTTCAAAAAGCGCGTTGTTGAGCTCTTCCCCTCGAACAATCCCACGAACAAGCAAAGTGCTCCGCAAGAAGAGGTTAAGAAAACACCAAAGAAAACCCAGAAAGATATATCCAGATAACGGTGAAACAAAAATCTCTATTTTTAAGGAACTAGAAAAATTTCAAAGATAACGATTTCACCTAAAAAAGCAAGATTGAAATGATGAAAAGAAATGCTCAAATAGGACTGATAGAAATCAGTGAAGAAAAGGAACAAAGTTCAAAACTAGGAAAGAAATGAACTTACCAATAAGGGACTTTGGTTGGGTCCCACCGGGCGTGCCAGAATGTAGATCAACAATTTCACGCTTGTTACCTGTCCAAGTTAATGCACCAAACTAAACACAAAAACCCTGAAAAACCCCAATGAAATTGATACTTGATGAAGATGTAGACGGATGAGGAAGCCGATGTAGATAAGACGGGCGCACATGAGCAATTTGCACAATAGATCTGAGTAACCTGCAAAACACCGATGCTTGACAGAAAAAGACCACGTTAAAAGATATTTAGGTGGACTGCCCGAGAAGCGGGTCCGGGAAATGATAAGCTTCCTCGGCGGATGTCAGTCCACGTTTTCAATTAAGAAAAGAAGCATACATGATAAAAGATGTAAGCAAAAAGCTAGATTTTCTGATTGGAGTAATAAGACAGAATCTAAACAGCAGACAGAAAGTACAGAAAACAGGGAACTATGAAATAATGCCGGATTTGTGTTGCCTGTATCCTTTTACCTATCTACAGGGAAATCGGCGTCGACTGGGTAGAATCGGCGTCGATTGAGACGGATCGGCGTAGACTGGGTAAGATCGGCATCGACTGGAGGCAGATCGATCAATCAGGGACTGTGTGATAAGATTCGGGAATTGGAAGGTGAATGTGGTCTGCTGGATGTGCCGAAGTTGGCGAGACACTGGAACAGAGTCACCAGATGATAGATGGTGGTGTGCGATGCTGATGTGACAGGGACAGAGTAACGGTGCTCCTCTCAGGGATTGATTCGGATAGGATCTGCCCTAATTTGATATAATTGATGCTAAGAAGATCTCTCTTTCTCACAACCTGTATCTCTCTCGCTCTCTGTTCGTGCGTAAGTGCTTCCTTTTTTCGTCTGTTCACTTTTTCACTCGTTCGTGGTCTCTTTTTCCGGTCCCTAGAACTGAGTTCTGGACTTGCTTTTATAATCGGCGCCGCTCCTAGAAAATCGGCGCTGACCATATGGGTCGGCGCCGATCGCAGAATAGACTCCCGAGATGGCCAAAATGAGCGATTTCAAGAAAGATGAGAATTACCCCGAATACGGGAAATATCCCGCTTAGGGAAGAGGAAAAATAGATGTGATACATAGATAGAATAAATTTGGGGTAGATAAGTGATTAAGATGCATGGGAAGAAGCGTAATTAAATATTTAATATTTAATCACTCATGGGTAAGATATGATGGGGTGAATTAAATTTAGAGTAAGTGATTAAATCACAAATTGGATAATATCCCAAGGGGATAGTTGGTGACGTAAAACATGCCCCAGGTTACCTAAGCAAGTAAATGGATGAGAGGGACAATAAATTGAGTAACCAATTTTAAGTGTCTACACTTCATTATACACCTCTTCTACATTATACTAGTGCTCATCCACATATTAAATTCCTTAGGGTATCTACACACTTAGTTACATCATACACTATGCATTTCTACACATATTCTACATCTTACGCTAGGTTAAATTACATATGAGTCTAGATTTACATTTTACCATTACATATTCCATTTTTAGCTACACCTATTATTGCACTTTACACAATATACATCTTACACACCCTACACATCCTACGTTTCATTGCCCAAACTATATATTTACAAATCCTACTCATCATATGGTCACCATACTTACTACATTGTTTTCTACATGCTACACTCACTACCCTATGACACACTTTAGTTCCTCGGTCCATACTTGAATGCCGAGGGTTTACTAATCAAATGGACCTTACACTCACCATGCAACACTTCATCATGCGACATTTTCGACCTAGTGACATACACTTTAGGCTAAATCATCATATATTCTATTATTTTGTAGTGGAATACACCTTAGGTTAAATCATCACTCCCTCCTTTCATCTTACAGTGACATATTCTTTAGGTTAAATGATCACCTATTTCTATTCATCATGTAGTGATATACGCTTAGGGATAAATCATCACTCATCTGTTCATCATGTAGTGATATACACTTAGGGATAAATCATCACTCATCCTTTCATCTTATAGTGATACACACTTAGGAATAAATCATCACTCAACCATTCAAAAAGTTGTGATATACACTTTGGCTATAGGGTTCACACACATCCTTTCTAAACATTGCATCTCATCACCACTACACATACACATTCATCGTAGCACGCTAGACACACACAACACTACTCGACCATTTCCTGATGACACACTTTTATTTATGGTTAATTCTAGACTGCTGAGGGGGAAAGAAAAATGAACCTAATTACATACACTTCAATACACTTGAGGGGCACGTTGCTCCTTTCATTCCATCTTGCATTTCATTCCATCCATCCATAACATGTTGCATTGTCTTAGGGGCATTTACTCTTACGATTGTTTTACATGATCACTTTACTACACATGATATATTTATTTCTTATATGTAATTATCTATATCATAAACACATGTGCGTTCACAGCTTTGTCTAGTGTGATTATAAATACAAGACTCTTACACGTGGTGTGGATGCTCACCTTCCACCCTTCCTATACTGGTTATTGGGGGCATCCACATTAATCTCATATAAGTGATATTATTTCATTTTGTACTTAACATCTTATATTACTTGATCATACATGATTTGACATACTGGTTATTTCTCTAACATGCTAAAGTGTTCTATGTGTAACACATTTTTTGTAGGATTACATGTTTCCATGATTACTTATTTATTTGTCTCTACTTATTTGTTATTATTTGCCATTGCATGCGGGATTTACACTATGTTTGTATGCACACTTGGTTTTTTTTGGCCATGATGACCTTCCATGTCTTGCGACATCTTGAGTGATGTCCCATGTTTGCAACCCACTTTGTGTGCCTTACTTGTTTCTTACATGTTTACACTACTATACTTGGTAGATCTTACATTTTCTGCATCTTTTACACTTGTCTTATTGAATGCATGTGTTTTTAGACTAAAAATTGTTTTGGATTACCATCATTGTTTATGCGTGCCTTGGTTTCTACCAAGCAAATCCCCTTTCCCTTACAGGGAAGAGTTACAAAGTTCAGAGTGTGGTAGGTCCTCTTTTGGGGATGCATTCTCATATCAGTGAAGTCACATACACCCACCAAAAGGGGGGGAATCATTGAGGGATTACATACTAACACATCATATTTATACCAGTTTAGTAGAGTGCACGTTCCACCCTTTGCATTTTGGGGTTACATACAACGAGTGGGTTCAGACCATTCTACGAACCCCATACACAACTAATTTTATATGACATGGTGTCCTTAGCATTTCTGAGAAGCAGTTATATGATTAGAGGTTACAGTGGGTATGCCTCTCTACACTACATCGGCCAATGGCTTCAAGTCACCCAAAAAACTAGGACAATACAAATATCTCTTCATACACATTTCAGTAGAAGTAGTCAAAGGTTGGATGACATAAAGCATTTCTTCCCTACACTTCTTTAGCTAGGGTGGTGTGAGATCGCCCAAAAAAATTACGGCAGTATAAGATATCCTTCTACACCCTTTTTATCGACATGGATCAGGTGTACATGTTCCATTTAAAATTTTCATTTCACGTATTTTACATTTGTGAATTTTACACATTTCTATACACGTGTATTTTACAGAGTGTTTTTACATACATACATATTTGAATACTTGATCATTTTTTCCTTGGAGGTCTAGCTGTATGAAAAACAAGAAGTCAAATTTGGGGCAACAACAACAACAATGATGACAAGGAAAACAACAACATTCCACAACAACACATGCCTTACTAACCATGCAGGTACACTACAAACTGCAACAACTAAACATGCATTTCACCCTAGGTTCACTCTCATCACTTTTTCTATGTGCATTTTTCATCTATAGTTTCCATACTCCTCTATATTTTTATCATTCCACGCTTTTGTCTAGTCCTTCAACATGTTTTATACTACACTCTACATGAACATTAGGTACACATCTCTATCTACTTTATGTTATCGAGATTTTTTCTCACCAACATAAAGTGGGGGAAAAATGTAGTCAAAAAATCATTCACTTTAGGCATTATTTAGCTCAGTATCATACTACTATTTAGAAGGTTATTAAGTAAAGAAAATACTAATTAATCCCACCTTTTTTAGATCTTCTTTTACTTTTTATTTCATCATTCCCACACATTTTTACATATATGCCAAGTTGTTTCGGCACTTTCCTATCATTTTATCCTAAACCAAGGCACCCAAGCCTGTATTGGGGTGCCTCGGGGTACCTTGGTCCCACCTAGGGTGCCCCGATCCATTTTCTACTTTCTCGTATCTTTTTGGGCCTCTTCTATCCATTTTTATCCTTATGTTTTTCGTAGTAGGCCATGTCAGGGTTAATTACGAAATTAGTACAAGAGAACCCTATAAATATAAATTTATGAGACCATAATGAGGACCCTAGCATCACTTACTACTATCACTCCATCTAGATTTGTATCCATTACATCACTTACATCCACAAAGTTCCATGCATCAAGGCTAGGGGATCTGTATAGACACACATTTCATAGGGGGGAGGATTTATTCTATTCCATGCACACATACTATTACATTTTCTACATTTAGTTATTACTCACTACTTCACAAAGTGTGACTGACATAAGAGCAACTAAGACACGACATGCACACACACACCATAACTACATTTAGGTATGAAATATAGTGCATCACTTAGTTTATTAAGCCCAATGTTGTGATAGTTGAGGTCAGTCTGACCCATTCATTTACATCTTTTTTTTTTTAGGGTTTTGATACTTCTCTTGTCCCTTGCAAGTGTTTACCTTCATCTTGATATATTCGGTACATTCGGTGCAGTTCAGTGAATCCAATGCAACAGGTAGAAAATGTTATAAACCATATTTTGACCAATAAAGAACTAGGTCTCGAGATTTTTTAGAGACTAGGGTGCGTATTCTGCCATACCAGGGCACCCTGAGGCACCCCAGTACCCTCCTGGGCATTATAGTCTTCTCAGATCTTCTAGATCCACTCTTTTTAGGACCTTTGTATAGCTACTCCAACTTCTATATTTTATTGTCAGACCTGTGACAGTCTGCGACAGTCATCCACAATTAGTCGAGTTCATTCCTTACCTTCCTCTTGCATATTTATTTCTACTAATTCAACCATTTTTATAATTTTAGTCACTTCATATTACTTTAGTGCATTTATTTACAATGTTTATGTCTTCCTAGATTAGATTAACTATTATTACATTTCCCCTATTTTTTAGTTAATTTTAGTTAATTAGAAACAATGAAAAGTAATGCACTTACAACATTTGGATGATGTTAACACATAACTAAAGATGGTTAGTCACACTTTAGATCATATGGGAAAGATGGAAGGTGTGCTTACACACCTACTATCGACATGATAAAAGTTTTGGATGTAGCATGTATAGGGGAAGTAGGTTCTATTGAGGTGTTTGTCCTAGGTCTATGCCCCAAATTAGATCAATACGGTGCAAATTGATCAGTGCAGAAGTTTGCTCTAGATGGGAAAATTGGTTGATGAGGGAATATTTTTAAGGATGTTTGGTTTTAAATTTTTACTTTTTCTTTTAGATATTGAAAGGATGATCAATGTTGGAAGCCTTTCACTACCATGATATAAGATAGTAGCCATCCTTTGAGTGAGTGGTCTACAATTTTGAATATTTGCTTTGGATTTTTGAATTTAGATGGAAAGATATATGATAGCTATCCTTTGAGGGATCAGTTTATAAGTTTGATAGTTTTTACATTATATGAACAAATTTCCTTCAATTGACCAATATGTATTTTGGATAAGATAGATTTTGACGTGAGAATCCATGATTTTTAGCTTTGGGATAGAGTTAGGGATAGCCAAGTAGATCACTTGGAGAGGGGAAGATAAGATGTACAAGTGACACCTATTGTACCTTTAACATTGTTCTAGTAGGTAGATGAGAGGGAAAAAATGTAATGATCAAAGGGTTACCACCTAGAAGGATGAACTTGTCCATAAGGAATATGCTATGAGCATAGCCATTGTGACCATATTCAAGGTCATAGATAGTAAAGTGACAGTAGACCATATAATTCCAGATCATTATAATGAGATATGGAAGGGCTATTGATGGAAGTAAGATCATTGATGTGACTAGGATTGTATTAGTGGGTGTGTTACTAGTAGAAATGCCACAAGTGCAAGGCATTAAGTGGTTCTGTTTCTAGTTTACCATCTAGAGAGGCTAAGTGATAGGCTTTGGACCCATATTTATGTGTGATAATATATGGCCTAATCCAATTGGGAGAAAAATTTCCAAGTTCAATCCTTTATAGAGTAGTGACATTTTGATTTTCTTCAAGGAAAAGATAACTAATGTTAAATTTGTGTTTCTTAAGATATTTATTATAGGAAAATTTGATGCAATCTTGGTAGACATGATGATTTTGGAGAGAGACTAAGCAACACTCGTTTAACAGTTCAAGTTGTGCTAAATTCTCTTGATGATAATCCTTGTCAAAAACAAAGTCACAAAGAGAAATAAACAAGGATGTAATTTTAAATTCAAGAGGAAGAAAAACTTCAGAGCCATAGATAGGAGAGAATGTAGTGGCACCCATAGAGGTGCAGAAGCTAGTCTGATAGGCCCAAATGGAGAAAGGGATGTGAAGGTGCTAATTATGAATTTCCTTATCAATGGTTTTAGTGAGAATTTTGCAAAGAGTTTTTATTAGTGGCTTTGGCTTGGACATTGTCTTGGGGATAGTAAGGGGAAGAGAAGCTAAGATTAATATTGAAAGAGTTGAAAAGCTTCTCAAGATATTTGTTTTTGAAGTACTTTTCATTTTCCATGATGATTTTATGAGGGACATCAAAGTGGTAGATGATATGTTGGTAGAAAAAAATGATGGTATTTTTTATATTTTGTGGATATGAGTGGAATGACATCCACACACTTATTGAAGTATTTGGTAGTAGTGATGAGGGAATGATGATGCTGATAAGAGTGTGGATTGATGAGGCCAATGAGGTCGAGCACCCATTATGAGGAAGGCCAAACTTCTTGAGCTGGCTATAAAGCCTGTCCAGGGATATCGATGAGATTAGAATGGTGTTAGAATTTGACACATTTTTTAATGTATTCACAAGAATCTTGGTTTATGGTGGGCTAATAGTATCCCATCTAAATAATGTGCTTAGCGAAATCCAAACTACTAAAGTTTCCACCACAAATTCCATCGTGGACTTCTTGGATAATACAGATAGATTCATGGGATTTAAGGCATCATATAATAATACCATAAAATCCATGTTTGTAGAGGATGCCATTAAGGATAATATAATGGTTAACACGTTGAAGGAAGGAAATCCTACCATTTTTTTATAGGTCAAAGTGGATTTTGGAAACAAATAGATAGTCGAAGATCTACATATGCCAGAGATCAGATTTATTAATATTAACTAGATTGATACGAGGAAGCTCACTAGTGTGATACGGTTTATCAACATGATGAACAACAAAAAAGAGTTTGGATTCTTTGGCCATCCAAGGGATGAGAGATGCGAGAGATGTCATGGTGTCTGTGAACCGATTGGAATAATGAGGGATATTTTGGATGGTATATTGATCGAAGGCCTCAAGATGAAAGTTGATGATGTCCTTGTATTTTTGAAGGACTTCATTTTTGAAATGATAGGTTCCCTTGATTTGATTGATGATAATTTAAGAGTCACCATATATTTGGAGGATATGAACACTGAGCATGATAGCAGTCTGAAGACCCAAGATGAGAGATTCACACTAATTCATGTTGTTAATACACACAAAATTTAGTGTATAAGTCATGGTAATAGGAGTTTCCCTAGGAGGAATGATGATGACACCAGAACCTCCCCTTGTTGACATATAGATCCATAAAATAAAAGATTCATTTTGAGGGGAGAATATTCATGATCAATGGTATGGATGGATTCATTAGGAAATTGCTCACAAGGAAGTTGATCTTCAGGAAGAGGGGCTTCAACAAGTAGATCAATGATAACATGGCCCTTGATAGATTTCTAAGAGATGATCTCTAGGTTAAACTCGGTTATGAGCATGAGCCATCAAGTGATGTGATCATTTTGATAATGTTTGAAATGCATGGTTTTGAGGAGATTCAAACTAGTGACAATGTAGGTTTTGTGATTAAGAAGATAATGATGAATTTTGGAAGTGGCGAAGAAAAGATCACAACACATCATTGTAGCATCATTGTAGTAGGTTTCTTAATCATGAAGGGTGTGGCTGATATAATAGATGACTTTTTCCTTTCCCTACTCATCATGGTGTGCTAACACGGCACCTAGAGCATGCTCAAAGGTAGAGATGTAGAGATAGAAATCCCCCCCTCATGTGGAGGTATGAACATAGGTGGAGATAGAAAATATTGGTTGAGATCATCAAATTGTTTTGGCAAATTTCATCTCATTTAAAATGAGTGTCTTTTCAAAGGAGATGATGAAAGGGATGGAAACAACCAAAGAGTTACGAGATGCAGTCGTGGTATGATTAGAGTAGTCCTTGGAGACTACAAGTTTCTTAATTTTGGTAGGAGGGGGCATCTCAAGGATGGATTTGATTTTGGTGGGGTCAAATTTAATGCTCCTAATAGAAATGATGAAGCCAAGGAGTTTTCCAGTTAAAACCCTAAACACACACTTGGTGGGATTCAGGTGAAGGAATAAATTGATAAGACATGCAAAGAGGGATTTAAGGACAAAAATATAGTCCTGTAAACATTTTTATTCACCCAAGAGATCATCGACATAATCCTCTATAATGTTTTTGATAAGATCAGGGAAGATATAGGTCATAGAGCACTGATAGGTGGCCCATGTATTTTTCAAACTGAAGCACATGATGCGATAGCAGAATGTTACCCAAGGGGTGATGAAGGATATCTTATGTTGGTATTCAGGTGTGATGAAAATATGATTGTAACTATAGACACAAAATTTGGGTCACACTCCCCTTGGTCCCCTTTAATCAATTAACGTAATGTGTTCACCTAATCATGACCCCTTTACCCCGAATTAGTATTAATTTCATTACTTATAATTAAACTAATGTTCATCCTCACATTATTAATTAACTCACAATGACCAAGTCATCACTCTCAGCATTGAGTCATCACTCCTAGTGCTGAGTCACCGCTTGACCTAACTAACTAAGAATTATTCCTAGAACTAACTGGACCTTTTCTAAGTTCTTCCTTCCTTCTCTCACATGATCTCCACTTTAATAAGTGCACTCAATCAAAATCATGCCAAAATAGTAAAGATCTACCTATTTTTGGCAAACCTAGTCTTTCCCACCTTAACCGACACTAGTTATTCCTCGACCGATCCTGGTTACCTAATCATCATTAGTCACCTTGTATACACTTTAAAAATCCTTACATGGGTTGGTCATTCAGTTATTAGAGCTTGATTACATTCAAGTGAAAATATTCAAGCCCTCCTGCATCGAGATGATGAACACACACAACTACAGTGCAAGAAAAGAAGTCGGTTCTCCTTCCAGAGCATTGGAATACTCATAGAAGCACATAGGCCATCCTGCTGTGGCATTGGACTCAAGAAATTCTTATTTGATCAACCATCAATCATCCTGACTCCCAAGATTTGGAAGACACCAAGTAAGTATTGTGATTTTTATCATTTATGCTTATTCATTTTGTATATCTCTTGCTTCTTTCAGTATTTTATTTCCTTTGTTTCCTATACATCACCTTCTTCCCACCAACCAACTATTAAACTATCCCAAGAATTTTCACCATTTTAAACCTCTTTCTTAGTAACCCCGAGTCTTCTCAGCCATATTACGACCCAAACCACACTACCCTCACTCTCTGTGCAATCTCAGAGAGCCTAAAAGATTTTTTTTAATAATTTACTACCTATTTCCCCTACTAAGATTGGTTCCCTGACTGAATTTGATTTAGTCCCCCTACTGGCATCGATCACTAGACCAATATCAGTCTCTGTGTCATTTCACAGTCTCAGAACAATAAGCTTGCCACTCACCCAAAATCAACCTAGACTTCAACCAATCAACCCCAGACCCTTACCAGACCTTTGACAGACTTTGTCTTACTTAAACTAACCCTCGTTCTAATAAGATTTAGTGTTATTTTAACAGGTATCATAAAATCTAGTGTATTGTGTGATGAGAAATCTAAATCATTACATTGCACTAGGACCTATTTATTTCAGTTTCCTATTCGCATTGAATTTTTTTAAACAGAGGATTGACAACCATTTGAGGAAACATCACACTTCCCAGATCTAGCCTTATTAGGCAGTCATATGACTCTTACTATTTAATACTATTTTATGGTCTTGCTTTGTATCTACAGGTAGTCATTCCAAGACAACAAGGATTTCTGTACAATTAGCTTGGATAAAGTCAGCATCACATGCATTTAACCTTCGACCTACATATCACAGGTATTCCTCCTTGATTGTCACCTTATCTTTTTTATCGTACAACTTATTTGGTGAAATTTTTTGGCATGCCCAGTGGGACCCATTTGGGTTCTTTTACATTGTTCATTGCTAGGTGAATCATTGTGTGTCTATTTCCTTTTGAAACATCACATTAAATTTTCTCCCTTGGAACATTCTTTTTCTTCTACTGGTCTCAGTGATACTCGTATTTTGGATTAAAAAGAACAATTATCTATATTTTTTATTGCATTAATGAATGATATAATCTTTCCTATTCATCATTTCTCTCATAAAATTTCATTATGGATTTGGGTCTAATATATTTGCATATCATTTTTGTGTGTTGTATCTTTAGCTAATATAAAAATTATGAGTAAACTATATGCTGGAAGTCATACCCAGATGATGGTTAACAAATTGAACCATAGTGCACACTTTTGTCTCTACTCCAAACCACTAATAGTAAATTACTCATTTTCTTAAACAACATCCTACCTGGAAGAAGTTTTCAATAATCACATGATCTAAGGATTGACAGTGGGCTCCAAACTAGTTTCTCTATCTAGTTATTATCTCAGAGAAAGGATTTCCCTCGCCAAAACTTCCCTGAAACTATCCTTAGTTGTTGGATTCTAATAGGGCACCTTTATCAAACCAAAAAATGATTATTGCAACTATTATCAAGTTAAAGGTCATAGCGACGGTAATTGTATAACTTTAACAAATATCATCTAAGAAATGTTAGATAATGGAGATCTCGTCTTGAATAATCCTATGCACAGGCTAATCAGAACCTTCGAATATTCAAGAAGTCATTCCCAAATCACACCATGTCATCTAACCAAACCAATGAAACCTTGACCAATGAAAGTAACGTTTGTGAGGTTCATGTTGTGTTTGACATCATACAAGATATTCCTCAGTTTCCTCCTACTCCATCTATTGATGAGATTCTTGCACGAGCTCCTTCTTCCATGGAGATATTTGTTTCATCCACTCCTTTACCCACTAAGGAGTCTCTCTTATCTCCCCCTTCACCCACGGAAGAGAGCCCCATATCCACCGATGCATTTTCTCCACTCACCTCTCAACCTGATGAAAAACCTACAGTATTTACCCTCCTACTCATAGGAGATTCATGCTTACCTTCCTCTTTGCCAAAAGATGAACCTACCTCATCAAACTTGTCATCTCACCTACACATAGGGGATCTATTAGCAACATCCCTTCCTATTGGTGACAATTCTCCATTGGATTTTAAGGATCCTATTTATTTTCTCTCGTCTCTTTTACCCACAGAGTTTTAAGCCAACCATTTCCCTATCTCACAAACATTATTTACATTGATTACTACCAAATTAACATAACCCCCCTACAACGGTGTGATTTTCACGTTTGGTTGACTGCTTGGATTATGTCAACAATTCCATGCTTTGGGGACTCCTTTGAATACCTTTCTCAACTTAGATGTAAATTTTTTCTACTGATACTTCCACGACCTATCCAAAGGTGTTTCAGAAAACCAAACAAATCTTTCCCATGCCAGTTGTAGTGACCTCTTCTTCATCACCCTCTCCCACACCTGAACCTTTACCATCAAATGAAATTTTTCCAATGATTAAAGCCTTACCTATATCTATATCTTCCTCTGCATCCAAATCCATTGCCACATTGGGAGTCATGCCGACATTAAGCCTAGTCCATCCGCATGTCAAACTTGATTTAGCCACGTCCACACAAGCCAACACAAAGACTATTCCCCCACCTAAGAGGAAGACCCAACCTCTTAGGCTGCATACACTAGTTTTTCCCACTACCCCTCAATCACCTTCACCACTTCCATCTATCATAAGACCCCACCCATCAACCTTGGCCAAGCAGTCTCCTACCTAAGGTAAACCAAAAACACAACAACCCACCTCCTCATCACGATCCTCTGTTTTTCCCAAATTACCTACACAACTTACACCTTCACCACCACCTACTTCCTTTTCACCCCCTATATGTACACCACTTATAGTATCCTCATCATTACCTATGACATTCCATTCTCTTCAACCAGTACCTTCCACATTGTCTCTTACCTACCAACTTCATTGCACCTCCATTATCATCTTGGCTAACCTGACCCCTTCTTCCATCTGACTTCTCTTCTACATCCTGAAATTATTCTTCCCATTTACCCAAGAAGGTGTAACCTAAGCATAAAAACCCACTACCCTCCAAAGATATAGTTAAACATACACCACCCTCAACAACTAGTTCACCTACTACATTTTCAGCCAAGACAATGCAATCCAAACCTGAAACTGTACTATCTACCAAACAAGTGGTCAAACTAACACAACCTCTGATTCCATAACCAATGGAAAATTTCCCACCAGGTTCACCCACACTTCCATTTATACCCACACTTACTTCACATTGTGATCCATTGGAAGGGTCTTACATACACCAAGATCTTAGCTAACCTTTTGGAAACCTCTGTCATCACATTGCCACCACTTAGACCTTATGACCCACTCAAACCTAAACCAGAAGGGTTTGATGATACAAAATTTTTCACTTACCATCGTATGCCAGGGCATAATGTGGAAACATGTAAGGCTACTAAAACTATTCTTCTCCAACTATGTCCTCTCGAAGAAATATTTTACGATAATGACCTTTTAGATGAGGACCCTATTGCACCTTCACCTATCACCACACATCCTTATCCCTTACCTATTCAATGAACTTCATATTCCCCTCCAAAACCATTTTATCCTCCTCCAACATTTGATATCAATATGGTCCACATAAGAGAGCTAGCCAAACCTTTTCCAAAATTCCAATGTGATGCAGTGTTTTCACAAAACCAATATATGCCTTCACCATATTTTTTCCCGTCATGTCGCTACACCTATCACGACTCACTTTCTCCTTTACCATAAGTTAATATGGTTCAATTTTCCACTCGAGCCCAAAAGGAAAAAGGAAAGGAGAAAATAACCACCTCATCCGCCACTCTTTTACCCAATATTCCATCTATACTTGCACCAAAAGTCACCATCTGTGGACCCACATACCCTATTTTTGACAGGGTTGCTCATCATACTTTTCTTAAAAAAATTCCCTATTTATTTCCATCTACATTGATAATATACACATTTGACACATTATGATTGATGATGGTGTCAATATCAACATCATTTCCTCCCATGCGTACAAACAAATGCACATCCCCACCAATTACATGCATAATAACCTAGTTATGCTACGTTCATTCAAAGATGCCATGAATTCCACCATGGGCACCATCATTATCCTCATTCATGTAGGCCCCCGTACCATTCCTGAAATATTTTATGTCTTAGAGGGGGAATTCTAGTACAACATGCTGATTGACCAACCTTGGATCCATGCCATGGGTTTTTTTCCTTCAACCTTACACCGTTGTTCAAAATTTGAACATGAAGGACACAACTATACCATTCCAGCTGATTCTTCACCGTTGAAGACCTATAACATGCTGTATCAACCTAATGATGTCCTTATACCAATTATTCTTCAACCATTTCCATTGCCTCATCGCCAATGTTGTCGCTACCTCATCCATAACTAACTCTATTCCTAATACTGCCATAGCTTCTGTAGCTGACCCATCAACAAACCCATCTACTTCTCAACCAACCAATGCTTCTTCTTCCCAACTGTCCAGTAATTCATCCATTCCCGCTACCCACATATCAACTACTGATCCCTTATAAGGTGTTTTTCAATGCCTCACTCTGGGGGAGTATCGCCTTTATAACATTGACACATTCCTTACTCCTCAAGAATATGGTAACCTTCACCAACATCTCCACTATGATCACCACATAGGTTAGGTTTTCCCTTACGGTACTCCCTACCTTCACACCAACTTAACGTATGAGGGACTTGATACTTCTACCTACTCACCTGAGCCACCTTCCCTAAACTCAACCATTTTCATTTGAGCTTCAATCTCTCACCAACACTGCTTCACCCACACCTTCCTCCATTGTTATACTTGGAAGGTATTTTGCATTGGTTTTTATGAATAAGGATGCCATATTGTAATTCCTTGCACCACTCGTAAGCATAAAGACCGCAGTGGTATTGGATTTGTCGAACCATCTCTCAAGAAGGCTCAAGTTGAACTCATTGAGGATGATAAATATTTCCCACCCCATTCACCAACTTCATCACCTTTGCACATATAGAGTCTATGGATCCAGAATCCATTCCTCCTAGAAAATTTTTTTTTTCATGAACATCATTTCCCTAGGACCTCTAACTTATCAATGAAATGGCGAGGCTCCCTCTTCTCTTCCCTTCTTGTACGCTAACATGATCAATAAAGATGCACCTTCTATTAAAATCATTCAATGTCAAGACAATGAGTCTATTCTCACCTACCTTGGTGCGTAATATTATTATTTTCACCAGTAATTACCTTCTAAGACATAAACCATGTTGAATGTATCGACCATTGAAATTAATATTCACACTTAGGATGAACTACACTGTTCTAAAAATAGGCCAATATTTAGATGTTGTTGAACATGCATCCTTCACTTCTTTCCTCCGGGATCATAGCAACACTTTTACTTGGTCCTACGCTAATATGCATGGTATAAAACCAAACATTGTTGTCCACAATATCATAACTAGTGCCAAACCCATGAAACAAAAGCTGCAAAAGATACCAAACCCATGAAACAAAAGATGTGAAAAATGCACATCCTTGCACATTACCCTTCTTGTCAAAGAAGAACTCCAGTGCCTTCATTTTGGTTTCCTTCATCCTACCCATTGATTATCCCTAGTGGATCTCTAACATTGTTCCTGTCATAAAAGTGATAGGGGGAGTCTACGTATTTGCATATATTTCTAAAACCTTAACTTAGCTTGCCCCAAAGATGACTTTCCTCTACATAGTATTGATCAACTAGTTGATCTCACTGCCAACCATGATATGCTATCCCTCATGGATGGTTTATCAGAGTTATAAACTAAATATTACTCACACCTTGGAAGATCATCATAAAACCATTCCATCATCACTCCTATGGGGGACCTTATGCTATCATTTCATGCCCTTTGGCCTTTAAAATTTTATTGTTACATATCAACGGGATATGACTTGTATCTTTCATGACATTGTGTATCGCATATTAGAACATTATTGTTGATGATCTCCTTTCCAAATTTAAACATCGGGTTGAACACCTTACAGTCCTTAAGGTTATCTGCTGATACGTAATCATCAGCACCCCTGAATGTCTGCAACTTTCAACCTAGGAAGTGTGAAACTCTCAGTATGATCCCCGCATAAGATCATGGAGCTTTTCCAAAATTTTGGGATTTTGCATGATCATTGAAATCTGATCCCACTATAATCAAGGATATTCGGTCAAAAGTTAAGGCTCTACTTACTGAACCTTCGATCACTTTTTATTCTGTAAAGGAATGGTGCAATCTATTCGGCTCTATATGTTTTCAGAGTCTTTGAGAATGCATGCCAACCATTTCAAAATCTCCCAAAAATAGGATATCTCCTTCAGAAATGGGATGATGATTTTCAGAAGTCCTTTGTCACCTATTCATCTAATGTTGAGCACTCAGAGATATTGGCAAAAATTTGAAAGGGTGAATCTCCGAAAATCTGAAACCTAAGAAGTCCAAGGGTTTGAAATTTTGAAAAGTGCGTTGGAAACATTTTTCCTTTCAAGAAGGGTTTATGAGGCACTAGTTCGTGTGTGCCAGGAATCACCCCGATGAGTTTCGAGGAACTAGCCAAATATTCCTCCGCGTTATCCCCGAAACCAAGCTCTTGACTTCTGAAATCCTGAGACCCTTTCTAGGTTTCGGACTTTTGTGGATTTTCGTGTCATTTTTGAGCAACTTGGTGGTCCTATTTTGTCACTGAACTATTCCAAAACATCTGAAGGTTCTCGAAAGACATCATTGCCGAAACTTGGAAGAGCCTGAAAGTCTAAAATTTGAGCATATTTCAAATTTTGGGATTTTACTCACTTTTTTATGACCGGTCATTCCCTTTCCCCCAAACTTCAAAACCTAGAGGAAGTCTGAAATTTTAGTGGGTGTTCAAAATTTCAGAACTTTAGAGATTCTCGACTCTTTTCCAGATTCTGAAACTCACCTTGAATCTCCAAGAATGCCGACAGACAATAAGTGTGAGATTCCATAAAGCTTTGTATCAAGGGTCTCCATGTCTTCGGTAAGGCTTGAGATTTTGATCTTCTTTTACGTTCCCTAAGGCCATTTATTTCTCTACCTTGTAACAAGCCATTTTGTATGGCTATCTGCAACTACAAAATAAGGGGTATATTGGAATGTGAGCATTGTATAACTAAACCACACCTCTCCATTTTCTGTAAGAGATGATGCTGAAGGTCATGTTGTTTATATTTGGTCCTGATACGACCCTTTTGAATGTAACGTGGATAATGATAATGTGATGAATATCAATTATATGGATCTATCATGAATATCTAGTGTTCAGGGGTTTCAACCCTAAGAAGTGTGTCTTTGATGTATATCTCTAGCATGTTCCTTAGATTTTTTCCTTGCATTTCATGTTATGATATTTCTCTTATTACTAAAAGATTGGGTATAAGGATATGATAGCTCATGTTACTCTTTTAGATGAATATTCACTTCTCTGTAACTAATCCTCTAACAATAGAAAGATCTTCTCATAATGCTCACATAAAGGAATGTTTTAGTGCCTATGCATGCCTTGAGTGAGTGCCCATGCTCACTAGTTAATAGGATGACACACATGGGATTATAAAGCTGTATTAAGAGTACATAAAAATGACTACAAACAATACCTCCTCCAACCACCTGTGCTCATTCCCCCTAAGGATGAACAACCATTTTAACTTTATATTTATGATGCTGATCATTCCTTGGGTGCCATGCACACTCATCATGATGAGAAACATAGGAAACAAGTGGTTTATTATATAAGCCATACGCGTTTAGACTACGAAACTAGATATACTCATGCCAAAAAATTCTTCTTAGATTTAGTTTTTGTCACCACTAAACTTCACCATCACCTACTGAACCAAAAAACCTTTGTTGTCACCGATACCAACCCATTATATTACATATACTCTAATCCCTACCAACATCAATGTGCTACATGATGGCTCATGGTTCTTATAGACCTAGATCTCGAATTCACCCAACAAAAATCTATCAAAGGAAAAAAAAATGTTGACCAACTTGCAGAAGCACATCTATCTGGAAATCAATACTCTAACTTTGATTTCCCTTATGAATCCATCACTACCCTATCTTTGGCTGATACCATTTACCAGATGACCTTATTCTTCGATGGTTCCAAATGTCATCATGGGGGTGGTACCAGAGTTATCCTTATTCCTATTGATGGCGAGCCTATGCCATTATCTTTCAAACTAGATTTTTATTTTACTAACAATATCACCGAATATGAAGCACTTGTGTTAGGTCTAAAAACCACCATAGCCTTAGATGTTAAATCAATTAATATCTTTGGCAACTCTAAACTAGTTGTGAACCAAGTTAATTGTATATACTAGTGTTGTAACTAGATACTTCAAAAGTATAAACATCATGTTGACATACATTTGACTACCTTTGACCATTATGAATTTCATATCACCCCACGTTCCACTAATAAATTTGTAGATACCATGGCCTATCTTGCTTCTCAAATCCCTGCTTTGCCCTCTGACTTAAAAATATTTGTCACCGTACAAATGTTACAATCACCTTCTTATATGATTTGAGACGTAAACCTTATAGGAAACATTGAAACTAACCCATGCAATCTTTGATATAAGCAGTTTTTTGACTACTTTTCCCTTTCCATTATGTGTCCATATCTTACTCATAATGGAAAATGAGCCTTTCTCAAAAATGTCTCTTGTTATTTCATCATGGGTTGTCTTCTTTATAAATGTGGTTTTGACACTATCCTCTTACGATATCTTACGAGGTTCTAAATTCCCTACACCATCAAGGAAGTTTATGATGAGATTTTTGGGGGTCACTTCAGTGGCTTAGCTATCAGTAAGCACATTCTTCACTTGGGATATTACGGGCCAACCCTAAACCATGATTATTTTGACTATGCCAAGCATTGTATGAAGTTTTAGTAACATGCTAATCTTCATCACACCCCTAGTCACGCCTTACAGGTCACACGAGACCTTTGACCTTTCTCTCAATGGGGTTTGGATCTTATCAGAGAGATCAATCCTCATTGTTCCCAACATAATCAATGGATTATTACCGCTACCAAATATTACACTAAATGGGTGGAAGCCATACCTCTTATTTCTACAAAATCCAAAAAATATATGAATTCATCAACCATCACATTATTTATTGCTCTGGTGTCCCTCATCACCTCATTAATGAAAACAAAGACAATTCAAAAACAAAACCCTACGGAAAATCTATGATGCCTTCGACATTAAACTCAATTTTTCTTCACCTTATTATCCTCAAACAAATGGCCAAGAGGAATCAACCAACAAAACCTTAAACAATTTATTTATGAAAGTGGTTGATGATACTGGTAAGGATTGGCACACACACATTCCTTTTTTCTTATGGCCTTATCGTACTAGTATTCATACCTCAACTTCTGCCACACCTTTCTCTTTGGTCTATGGTATAGAGGCTGTCTTGCCTCTCGAATTCTAAATTCTATCTCTTCGTATCTCACTCAAATATATGCTCAATGATGATTGTTTTTCTAGGACCGTCTGACACAACTTGAGTTATTAGACAAACGTCATCTCAATTCTCTTAATCACCTCCACATCTACCAAAAATGTATTAAACGATCCTATGATAAACATGTCCAAGAATGAACCTTCTAGGTTGGTGACCTCATCCTAAAGGAAAGTAAACAAGTAAAAAAAGTGGAGAAAAGTAAATGGGGTAAGTTTTCTCCTAATTGGCTTGGACCCTATATTGTTACTCATACATATGGATCAAGTGCTTATCATTTGTCTTCATTTTGAAGGTAAACTCAAACTTGAGCCCTCCATGCCTTGCATCTTCAAACATTTTATTGTTGAATCAAGTCCTAGATCATATTATGTCTATTAAACACTTATCCCTTAAGAACCATTTACCTTCCACTTACCTATTTTAAGGATGAACAGCTAAACAAGAATCATGTGATTACCCGTTACCTTTCAGCCTTATCTTTAATATGAGTACCATGCCTCTACTCATGGCATGATCCTCATGGATACTTTTAATCATTTTAATGATGGAATCCCATGGTTTTTTGTCACGTAAAACATCTCTTTCATAGATAACCTCTGTGTGTTATGGTTTTGTCTTCATAAAAGAAGCCTATACTTCTCTATAGTCTTGTCCATGACCTAAAAGTAAAAAGAACAATTCAAAAGTAATATATGGGATTTTTCAAATTCAAACTCCTTGAGTCAAACTTCTAGCAAAGATATGA
This sequence comes from Taxus chinensis, assembly GCA_019776745.2. Classification (NCBI taxonomy): domain Eukaryota; kingdom Viridiplantae; phylum Streptophyta; class Pinopsida; order Cupressales; family Taxaceae; genus Taxus; species Taxus chinensis. The sequence goes on from CM034146.1 coordinate 208,238,702, forward strand.
CTCCCTAAAAAAATACATCTAATATTTCTATCTTGCTACTATAATAGACTGCTCCCTCGAAGGACAAATATACAAAGTTAGCCATACTGTAGATAGTCTATCATAAAAAGAATACTATTCCTGTAAAAATAAAATAAAAATATTGTGAAGCTTTCCGCATCGAAAAGCTTCACAAATACCTCAAGGAGGTATTATTTTCATCCCACATAGACTTCCCACATTGATTAGTCTATAAAGAAAAAGAAAAAACAAATAGATAATTGTTTCATTGTGGACTTGCTTATTTTTGATCTTGGATATCTTGTAGAATAGGCATGTTGTTTCACAATAAGTTACGCTATGGAACCTTATTTCACCTCACTGCCTTTTCCTTTCTAAATTTTCTACCTACTCAAGGGATGTGTTGCACATACAAAATTTTGTGATCATGTGACCTTCTTCACCCTTATAACAGTCAATCATGTGATGCCTTTTGGGTATTATGTTCATAAGACAATATTTGATATGATAGACTCATATTGGTTCTTAACAATTAGGCAGATTTTTGTGTCCTCTTACCATTCACCTCTTTTCTTACTTATTGATTCTCTTACACAGGACTAGACCTTCGACACCTACATTCTGGGAATTCCTCTCCCACCAAAATCAACCATACCTGAAATGACCTATACTCAACCATGCCTAAAATGACCTAATTTTAACCATACATATTCAACCTAGAATCAACCATGCCTGAAATTGCCTAGACTCAATCATGCATAAAACTTACCAAACTATTCCTCTATCCTCCTCTTATTCTTCCCTAGCTTATGGGAGAACTACATTGGCCTGAGGCCCCTTTTCACCGGGGATTCGTACGTAGAACTTCGAGGGCATGGGGCCCTTGGAGGTTAGCTCAAACACTCTTTCCCCCATTTATATTCACTTTCTACCTTAGTTAGTTTCCATTTTAGAAAAAACTGAGAAATTAAACAATCATAAAAACATACATACCTACCATTTTATATCATCACCATATCATACATCAATCATTTCACATTTCCATGTTATCAAATATTTGGAAATTTACACAACATACATATACATCATCATTTATTTTCCATACTACCAATAACTTGGAAATTAAATCAAACACAAAAAAATGACAAAACCATTCCTATACCTCAAATCCACCATGCCTAACACTAACTCAATCATGCCTAAATCACCTAAACTCAACTATGCCTAGATGAACTTGAATCCATCATGCCTAAATCACCTAAACTACAATATTCCTATACCTGACTCCATCATGTCTACATGACCTCAACTTCCTATACCTGACTCCATCATGCCTACAGGGCCTCGACTCCTAAACCTAACTCCATTAGGCCTAAATCACCTAAATTCCATCGTGCCTATACCTGACTCCATCATTCCTATATGACCTCAACTCAATCATGCCTAATTCAACTAGTTTCCATAATACACAATAACAATGGAAATTAAAAACAACTACATCATCCATCTAGTAAATATCATCAACTATATAATAGATTGTCTGTGTATCAATACATATATACACAGATATAAATAAATATCGGTACCTCCAAAACACTCATGTAAAATCTCACGTCTTTGACACACATACTGGTATATATATTAAAATTGAAAATAATTCTAAACTATCAATACAGTGACCACCCACCCCCACCTGATGCCCTTCTATGCAGTCTCACCTATCTCCTCCTACTGGCCCTCTACCGGGCCCGGTCTCTGAGAAATCGTAACCTCACCATGGCCATGTCTCTAGGGTCGACGAACCCCTATGCTACTGGAACTGTGAGTCCTAGATCTAGTCCACTCACTAGTTGCCTATTGGGCTTGGAACTTGGCATATGAAGGCACATCAATCCATGTGGTGGCTAGATGGTCCTGTTATCCAAAATAAGCCCCTACTTATTTTGGCTAACTTTCCTTCATTCTTTCCTTCCTTGTGCTTAAAATTAAATTTTCACACATTGAAAGAACTAAAAATATTCTTGAAATGGCTTCATCAGATAGGATTTTTCTTCCCCTTTCCAGAAAGGTAAAGAAGTCCTCCTAACTCCTTGTAGTTTTTGAGTTATGGCTCGATAGAGTTTGGACGGGAAATTTTCCTAAGGCGGGCACGAGGAGCTTGGGAGAGTTTTGTGCCAAAGAGGCTCGGGCCGGTAGAGTGAAGGAAGAAATTGAGAACTTAGAACTTTTTGGGCTAAAAGCACAGAATTCATTTGTGCTCCCGCAAGCCCGTAAAGGAGAATGGAGAATCATAATGTGCCACGTGTCCAAGTCAGCAGTGGGAGTCGGGGGGTCCGAAGGATTTTTGGTATTTTTCCAAAACCATAAAAGTGCAAAGGTGAAAAGTTGAACCATATCTCTACATCAAATCAGAAGGTGCCACATGTCCACATCAGTAGCGGAGGTCAGGCCGACAGGGACTTTTGGAAAATTTTCCCAGGCAGGTAAATTGGGCAGTATTTTCTCTTGAGGCTTGCGGATCAACCAGAGGGCACCATGTGTCATCAGAGGAGCGGGGCACAGAGATTTTTTGGGAAATTTTCCCAATTTGAAAGAAGAGGGAAAAAATCAGGATTTTGCCCTGCAAACCTGATTTTTGCCCTAATTTCACCATTTTTTCCCTAAATCTTTAGAGGGGCATATCTTTCGCACCAGAGCTCAGATTTTTGTGATTTTGGTATCATTGGAAAGCTAGTGAAATTATCCACATGATGGAAACTTCAATTTTAAATTTTGATGGAGTTTTGTAAAATAAAAATGGGAAAACGTCTCTGGCATGGAAATTTTTAGAAAATGACCCCAATCACCAAAATTAATGAAGTATGGGCCTCTTTCTTGCTCTACGAAGCAATTTATGATGAAGTATGGGATTTGTCATGGAAACCCATCATTTTGTAGGATAATTAAATGGATCTTATCAGTCGTTGAAGTTTTGAAATCAATTTGACCATGTTTTCTCATTTCCTTCATTCTGTTTGAGTGATAAAAGCTAGTTTTTGGCTCATTTGTAAAAGGTTGTTCATCCTTCTTCTCTGCCTCTCCCTTATTTACTTCCCTAGGGTCAAAAATGGAGTTTGAACCTCCTCCCCTACTCTGTAATGGAATTTTTTCCTCTTACCCATGAAATGATGCACTGTGTAAATTCTGAGCAATAAAAAACATGTTTTTATGAGGCATTTTTCCATCCTTGTCTTGTTTTCTTTGTTGTTTTCCTTACCTCTCTTCATTATAGGGTATTTATGCATATTTGGATGTTCATTACAGATTTTGGAGTTGTGTTCATGAAGTTTTGGAACATTTTCTATGTGAAATCCATCTTTGGTCTGTGATGCACTTGTCCATCCTTTCCATTGCTCACCTCTTCTTGTTACATGGAAGTTTTGATAAATAATCAACACTTTCCTTCTTTGGTGTATCACCGTTTTAGTGAAGGCTCTGTGTTTTCCTTGTTTTCTTCCTCTCCTTGTCTCCTTGGAAGTTAGATTAGGTCAGATTAGCTTGCCTGCACTGGAATAGCTTGTGGCAGGTAGTTTAGGAAGAGGAACCAACCTTCTCTAGAGAGATTTCCCCATTTGCAAAGGTCCCACACTTTGGGAAAGCTCAATGTTGTGCAATCACACCAAATGAATTTGCCTTAGAAAAGTAGATCCATAACTCATTTGGGAGTGCTGTGATTTTATACTAACAGGTCCAGATAATAATGAGCCTCGTTAAGGGCATCCCTGAACATCACCATAGATATAGTCTGGGGTGGTGCCATCAGTCTAACTACCCCTTGTAAACTCTTCCTGTCTAAGAGTGTACCTTGTCTTGGTGTATGTGTATGTACTATGGGACCCTGTCCTTGTGCCTGTGCGGGTACCTGCACCGCTACCTTGGCCCATAAGGTGACAAACTATGCTACGTGCCATCCATCCCCATCTCCACCATGTGTGGGATCATGTGCTTGTGTTGTCTAGGCCTATAGGGCCATCACCTATTCCTGCAAGGTGGTCACCTGTGCCTTTAACCCTGTCAGCTGTCCCTACAACCCTGTAATCTGTGCCTATAGGGAAACCACTTGACCATGTAATGTATCCCTATGCCCTACAACTGTTACTAAATAAGGATTCCTTGGCCTTGGTGATGCTTCCCATAGCTATGCCACCCATCACTACATGTATCCATAAGTGACACCCACATCATCAATCTGTTTATCTAGCACCTGCTCCTCCTACCCTATGGGAACACTCAGATGTGGTGGAGACATGGATCTCTCCATGTCATCTCTACGGTATTATGTGAAAGGTGGGGGCACGTCCTACTGCATTCCAAATTGCCATCTGACCCTGTCCATGGGTATCATCTCGTGCTCCCCGACAAACTGCCCCTGTATCCATCTTAGTAGATGAAGCTCCTCAAGCTCCTCAGCCATATATCTATTGGACGGATAGTCAACATATGGTCGCCACATGATATATTCTATTGATAGGTCCTCCAACAGCAGCATGTAGTATAAAACATCATATGTGGCCTTGCCCACTCTCGGCTATGCCCCGATCGGTACCTATCTCCTTAATCTTACCCTATATAATCCACTCTCGAGCCAATCCTATCATGGTAAACCAACTGGATGCACATAAAAATGTGCTGATACCCCCAACAATGCAACAATAATGTGCAATACATACCAAATATCCTCAACCTACCATAGGTTCATAGCTCCCTATACAGCTGAACTAGACAAGATAGTGCCCAAGAAAATAAAAAATGCTCCTTGATCATGTCCTATAGCACTCCCATTAGTGCTCGTGGGAATCTCCCACCCTCAGAATCTAGGAGAGAAAAAAAACATACTGCCACCATCATCAGAACTGATAGCCTGGTCTCCTGTGGGTAGGCCACATACATGTCCCTATAGCTCAGACTCGTACCGTGATAACTCAACATGCCCATTACTTCACCAAATACTGCCACTATCGGCTCCACTGATGCCTCCGATGAAATTGAATACACTGGATCCCCTAAAATAGGAAGCCGTAAGATCCTATACACGTCCTCTAATGTGACGGTCATCTCACCTAGTGGTAAATGAAAGGTATTGGTCATTGAGTGCCATCTATATATGAGAGCAATCATCAAGATAAGATCTCGGGCTATACATCTATAGCACCTCATCGAACTAAGTCCCACATCTGTTATATGCTCGCACTCCTTTATTGTCACACTCACCCACATCCTTACCAGTAGGGGTGGTACTTTGTCTCTCATCCTTAGTTGATATCTCATCTACATAATCTAAAACAACAATTTCAAGTTGCGACCCTCTCAAATTACCTATTCCTTATAGCCTCAACTAACCTCATACTTAGCCACTTTTTCCCAAATCGTACCTAAAACCATCACTCACACCTACCCCTTACCTAGTTTCCAGTACCTACCCCTTTACCTAATTCACATAAAATCCTACGGTCTTCATTTTCATACTTACCCAATTCCCTAGTCCATTTCATCTACAAACATATCACACACATACACCAGGGTGCCTTACCCTATTCCACCTACACTAAGCTTCACTATACCCCTACCTCACCTATTCAACTTTCCCAACTTCCTTTACGTTACCCCAGTCACTTTTTATAGTGACCAACATCGGTCTCCTTGACCGATGCCAATCACTTTGACTGGTGTCAGTCACCCTTTATCCGACCGATGCTGGGAAAATGCAACCGATGTTGGCAGATCATTGACTGACATCAGTCACTTTTTTGGTTACAAAAACCAAAACCCCCATCCCCCATTATCAAATATTACCCAAAAATAACCTAAACACCTACCCCAACCCACCCAAACCTATACTACCTTCATTACCAACCCTGTTTAAGTTACATTTGACTTTACCACCCCCCGTTTCATTAATTTTAACCACATTTTCAAAATTAACTTTCTACCCAAACTTAACTCGCAATAAAAAAAATGATTTCAATCTTTTCAACTCAAATGAGAGATTCAGATGGTCTCCTACCTCTAATCAGAGTCATCTCTGCAGTGACATCTCTGGTCTCTATGTTAGTGGTCCTCCCACTCCCTCTCCTGCCTCCTCCATGCCTAACTCCAACCATGCACCTCAACCAATAAAATAGCTCGAATCGATCTTATGGACCTGCCTATCAAATTACAGTCAATGCATTAGTCACTCGCCACCTCAGCTAGAGACCTCATAGCGATCACTTTTCCACTTTCCACTTCTTCTCTATCATTTTCCACAAATGGGAAAGAAAAAAATGAATCCATAAAATACATATTTTTCCTTTTTCAGCCCCAAATTGACATGACCAATGTCAGTCATGTCGTACCCTAGCCAATTGACATCAGTTAAGATATAACTGACATCGATCACCTAACATAACCATTTTACCTACCCTATGTCCATTTAGCCTAAAACAATGTTGCTCATGTAACTATTACCCTTACCAACATCATTTATACCTTACCCACACACCTAAATTACATGAACATTTCTTTAATTGCATTTAGGGACATGTTATTTACCTATACCTTGGCCTTTCCTTTACCTTGACCTATATACCTTGACTTGAGCTTCCTTTTGTGACATTTGAATTTGTGTACTTGCTATACCTTGTGATATTATTACCCATGCTGTTTAGCCTAATGACCTTACCTTGCCTAATGACATGATGTATATCTTGACCATACCTTTGGTGCCTTGGAAAAAAAAAAAAAATTATCCAGTCCTACAGTTGATCTCATTTTCCTTCATGACCATATCCTATACCTTGGATACCTAAATCACTTCAACCTCGTTTGGATAAACCGATCACCCTTTTGACAAAGTAGAGTTTGTAAGCTCTTCAACCTAGAACCTTATCACAATCTATACATGTGCATGCATTTTATTTCCATTAAATATTACCCGACCTGACCATTACCTATTACCTGACCTGACCATTCCCCTTACCTACAACCCCTCCACCCTTGTTTCTAGTAATAACCTATCTATCAAACAATTCACCAACTCTATTTCCTACGTCATCAATTTCTGGTTCAAGGGGGATCACTTTCATCCATACATCGGGCAACCTAAATATCCACTCACACCTAGGACATTGACTTCCTTTTTTTTCAACATCGATTACCAATACAAGGTACATGACAAAAAGCGGTAAATGTAGACACTAAATTTGGGCCACACTCCCCTTGGTTTCCTTTAGTCAATTAACGTAATGTGTTCACCTAACCATAACCCCTTTACCCCACATTGGTATTACTTCACTTACTTACAATTGAATTAATGTTCATCCTTGCATTATTAATTAATTAAATTAATTTAATTAAGTAAATTTACACATCACCTAGACACCTCAACCTGGACCCATTCAAGGGGCATTTAACTCACAATGGCCAAGTCATAACTCTCAACATTGAGTCATCACTCCTAGTGATGAGTCACCACTTGACCTAACTAACTAAGACTTCTTCCTAAACCTAACTGGACCTTTTCTAAGTATGTTAGTGAAGTTGAGGAAACTCGATTGGATGTTGGAACCTAACAACTATGGCATAGTACCTTCATAATGACATGGGTCATTACGAGGATATTATGATGGAGCCTACTATGCCTGAACACCCAACTTAGTTTGTTAAAATCAATTGACATAAGTGGAACACTGGATCACGGTCCCACCCTAAACAGAGATAGAAACATTATCTAGTGTTGAGGTCAACTCATGTTGACTTAGGGTAACTAGACACACCCAATTGACATAAGTCGATTGATTATGTCTATGTATCCTTAGTCACCACGAGTAGTCTTCCACACTAGTGCATGTTGCTATCCTTGTCTAGTGTGAAACCTTGAATCATATTGAGTTGATAGAAGTCAAGAAAGACTATTCTAGATAACAAAACAAGTGTGGTGATGGACATATTCCTTTCGATGAGTATGTTGTATAGGAATGTAAATATGTTCAATTTTTTTTAGGAAAAAGTATCACAAGATGCTGGTTGCGTTATTCTATGTCACCTAGTCTAAGATGCAAGATTTCAGATGAATATTGGTAACAAATATTTAGATAGGATTCTTAGAAAGAACACTTGGGTACTCCTGAAGGGGTAAAGGAACCAAGTATGTATAGTATACACATTATTAAGTTAACATGAGAGATCGATCTAATACTGAGTCATGAAATGTGAGATCGGTGTCACTCTAAGTCATTTACAACTGCATATGGTTTTCTGTTATGATATAGATTGACAATGGAATGTGTGTTCTAAATTATATAAATTTAGAACAAAGAACATTATGAAAAAAAAATTCGTTGTGTCTAATGTCTTAAAATGTGGATGTTACATTTCTTTCCTTCTCTCAAGTGAAAACCACTTTCCTTAGCAGACTCAATCAAAATCACACCAAAAAAAGTAAAGATCTACCTATTTTTGGTAACTAGACTTTCTCACCTTAACTCACACCAGTTATTCCTCGATCGACATCAGTCACCTAACCACCATCAGTTACCTTATATACACTTTCACAACTCTTTACATGGGTTGGTGATTCAATTATTGGATCCTGATTACATTCAAGCAAAAATCTTCAAGCCCTCCTACATCCAGACGATGAACACACACAACTATAATACAAGACATGTAACCGGTTCTCCTTCTAGAGCGTTGGAATATCACAAAAGCACATAGGTCATACTGCCATGACACATGACTCAAGAAATTATTCTCTTATCAACAATCAACCATCCTAACTCCCAAGATCTGTAAGACACCAAGTAAGTACTATGATTTTAATCATTTGTGCTTATTCCTTTTGTAGATATCTTACTTCTTTCATTATTTTATTTCCTCTATTGCATGTACATCACCTTCTTCCCACCAACCCACTATTCAACCATCCCAATCCTTTTCACCATTATAAACCTCCTTCTTAGTAACCTCGAGTCTTCTCAACCATATTACAACCCAAACCACACTACCCTCACTCTCTATGCAATCAAATAGAGCCTAAAAACCTTTTTTTAATAATTTACTACCTATTGCCCCTACCGAGATCAGTTCCCTGACCAAATTTGGTTTAGTCCCCCTACCGGCATCATTCACTAGACCGATATCAGTCTCTATGTCATTTCATAGTCTCAGACTAGCAAGCTTTCTAGTCACCCAAAATCAACTAAGAATTTAACCAATCAACCCCAGACCATTACCAGACCTTTGATAAACCTGTATGACCTAAAAAAACCCTGGTTCTAATTAGATTCAGTGTTAATTTAATATCTAACATAACATCTAGTGTATTGTGTGTATGAGAAACCTAAATCATTACATTGCAATAAAAAATATTTACTTTAGTTGCTTATTCACATTGAATTATATTAAATAGAGGATTGGAAACCATTCGAGGAAGCATCACACTTCTCGGATCTAGCCTTGCTAGGAAATCCTCTAACTCTTGCTATTTAATAATCTTTTGTGGTGTTTTTTTGTATCTACATGTAGTCCTTCCTAGATAAAAAGGAGTTCTCTATGATCAACTTGGATAAAGTCAGTAACCCGCGCATTCAACATTCAAACTACATATCAAAGGTATTCCTCCTTAACCGTTACCTTATCTGTTTTATCGTAGAACTTATTTAGTGAAATAGTAACCAGAGAAGCCATCTATATGAGAAAGCTTTTCATGGCCTCCTATTAAGTCAACTAATTGATCAATGTTAGGAAGTGGAAATTCATATTTAGGGTAAGTGAGATTTAAATCTCAAAATTCTATACAGATGCGGAGATTTTTAAAGGATATGAAAATGGGCACAATTTTTAAAACCCATTGCGGATAGTCAATGGGTTGGATAAAGTTAGCGGAAAGAAGGGGCTGCAACTATTCATTGAAAAGGAGGGAAACATGAGGATGTATACAATGTAAATTTTTCTTGATCAATTTTGTGTCAAGGATGGTGAAAATTTTATGGATGATGATGATGGGATCGGGGCCTGACATGTCAGCATATGACCATGTGAAGGCCTATCTATTCTTGAAAAGGAACGAGGTGAAGGAATCGAGCTCCTGTGGAACAAGGTATTTACTAAATTTAAGAATGTGGGGCTCTTGTGGAGTCCCTATATTTATGTCAATGGTGGATTCGTTGAGTAGGGTGGCTGTGTTAAGAGGTAAGGAGTTATTAAGATGGGAATATCCTAACCCCATATAGGAAAGGATTGAGTGATCAATGTTGCACTGGAGAATGTTAATGGTAAATTAATGCTCCTCTATTATCTCACAGAATTCAAGAGGAAGGGACCTAGTTTTACCTTCAAACTGATAATTTATCGGTCCCAAAGTGATGATGAAGATTAAAATATTTTTTAAAAAATATACAAGAGATGGATAGGGTGTCTTCTATGTCTATGGTATCATTGGAAGGAGAATGGGTGGAGAGTAAATTGATGTGTATTGTAGATATAGAAGAAGGATGTACAAGGAATTCAATGTAATTTTCTTTAATACCTAGTCTAAACTTGTCATGAGGCTTCTGGGATTGGTCAATGAAAAGATCATGCATGCCTTGTTCATAATGTCTAATATCGAATCCATTCCATGTGAAGTGGTAGAGGGAAGTATAAGGAAAGAATTTTTTGTAGAGGAATTTTAAGCCATTGGTGTATGACTTAGTGTGAGGTTGATCATCGGTGTGAAAAGAAGGGTGATTGATGCCACCATAGAAAATATTAGTTTTTAGATGAGGTGGACAGAAGTAAATGATATCCCTGACATTAAATTGATACATAGGATCTTTATTGAGTCTACAAGGTCAATTAAGCAAGGGAAGATAATTGAGAGTGAGGTTTTGATATTCCCCCAGTGAGAGGCACTATATCACATTATCAAGGGTTACATCATTAGGTAATTTAGATACAGGTACAAAAGAACTAATGGATGCTTCAAAGGATAGGTATTACTTAGGGATGAACACATCATTTGGCTGATAGGTCATATGAAATTCCTTGAATGGAGGAAGGTCGACGGGGAGGGTATGGATCTTCCACTCAGGTTCATATTTGATACAACAATGGAAAGTGGATGGGACACAATTCATGGTGTGAATCCATGGGCATCCAAGTAATAAATTATATTGAAACTCCCCCTCAATGATGTAAAATATTTCATAGAGGATTTTTTCACCGACACGGATGGGGAGGATAATTGTTCCCAAGGTAGGGGAAATAACATCATTTAAATCTTGGAGGACCACAAGTGATTGGGTGAAAATTCTGTCAGGAAGCTTAAGTTGGTTGAATGTATGTGATGAGATGATATTGATACTAACACTATTGTCAATCATAGCGTGGTGGATAAATGTGTAATTAATGCAGAAAGTGATGAAATTAGGAAGTTCATGGTCTTTAGGTAAGATGTCTAGGATTTCAGAATCACTAAAGGAGATGGAGACATGAGCGATAAGATCTCCAAAAATGTCAGCGAAGGGTTGGGCTTCATTAGATGAGACTGGGATACACTGAAAAGCTTCAATGAGAGCCTACCAATGATTGGGAAAGCTTTGAATGGGATCATAGAGGGACATCACATGAGCCTAGTGCAGCTATTTTAAGATCATTTATTTAATGGTGACATGATTTTGGGTTTACGGTGTGGCTAGGATGGACGCCTTGGCCTTGGATGAAGAAGGGGATGGAGTGGGCTCACTGGTAGGAGAAATGATGATGAATTTTGGTTTGAATTGGGTAGATGGTTGGGACTCATGAGGGCGAGAGAGATTGGTGATACGAATGACATATATATAAAGAGAAGAACCATCCTTAAGAGAGATAGAAGTTAGTGGTGATATGGAGAAAAATATGCATTCAAGGAAACATATTTAGAGGTTATATATTTGATTGGAGGATTAGAATTCGATGTACATGGGATGACAGATGGATGAGGGTTGTATTCTTTGATGAGAAGGTCATCTTATTCTATAATCTTGTCAATGAAGGTTCAAACAACCCTACAATGCTTTGTGTAATGTCTAGGGACACGATGGTAGGAAAGTTTGGTGTTGAAGTCAAACCATGTGGGATTTGGCCCATGTGGGTCAAAGGGATTGATAGGGGGAAAGGTGATTGTGGATGATTGGATGAGACGCTAGATAAATTTAGTATAAAATCCGATGGGGGTTTATGAAGATGAATTCTTATGGACTTTGGGTATAGGGGAAGATGATGAAGGCAAGATAGGTGCCTTACTCTTGTGAGGATTTATAGGGGCCTTGGATTCAGATTTAGACTTAGATATTTTTGATTTGGAAGGAAAAATGGATGATTTTGATTCTAAAGGAACAAATGATTTATATGTAGATTTAGGAGGAGGGATAAATGGTTTGTATTGAGATTAGGTGGTGATGGGTGCTTTGGATGAAGGGCATGGTCCCAAGATAGAAGGTGGATTCCCTAAGATAGATGTTTGGATGTTGAATGGTTTTGTTTGATGGGGCTTGGAGAGAGGAAGATCCAATTTATTATGTAGGTGAGTGAGGGATTTTTAGATGGGAGCTTAAAGGTTCTTAGGTTTTTGTTACAAGGTTTTACCTTTGGTGATTATTACGATGATTTCAATAATCGATTCATGCTTAGAGGTGGAATTTGATGATCCGAAAGTGAGTTTTTTTGAAGATGTGGGGATTAGAGATGGGAGTTTTTTTTGGATGACACATTTGATGATATCAATAGAGGTTACAGATTGTGTGGGACTTGAATATGTTGGTATAGAAGTGGTGGTTGTTGTTGGAGATGAAGATGGGATCAGGACATCCTTTGTGGGTGCATCAAGTGAGGGTGTCCTCTTAGTAGATGTTTTAAGGGATGGTGTGGATATGGGAGTGGATTTAAGTAATGATATGGTGTAGATAAAATTTGGGGTGCGGGTTTAGAAATATTTTTAGGTATGGGTATACAAATATATGTTGAGATAGATGTGGGGATGGGTATGGATATAACAGATGTAGGTGTAAAATATGTAGATATTATGGATGTAGATGTAACAAATGTGGATACAAGAGATTTGGGCATAGGAGATACAAATGTGGTGGATGTAGGGGTGATAGATGTAGACATGGGTTTAGATGTTGGTATATTTAGAATTGTGGAGATAAATGTTGAAGGAGTAGAGGTAGGCATGGTGGATGAAGGGATGATGGGATCTAGTGATGGTGATGAATCCTAACTTAATGTATTGATCATATGAGTATTGGTTGCTTGAGATGTAGATGAATCGACTTGTTTACTTAGTGAATGATTAGGGAAGGGATGCTTGAAGAAATCTAAAGGGTTTTTAGGAGGGGCATTAGGATTATCCTAGTGAGGGTCCCCGCGATTGATAAACTATTACACGAGGTCTTTGAAGGTGTGAAAATTTTCAATTTCATGACTGTGAACTTGATCGTGTTTGTAGTAGTGGTCTTTGCGATACCACATGGGTTTGGGAAGCGTGTCATCGATAGGGTGGATCGGGGGGAGGTTGGATAAGATGAGAAATCATGAGTTTCTTAAACTTAAAGTTGTAGGATTCTCTGAGGGGAGTATAATTAGGATTTTTTTCTAGGAGCCCTTGGTGGAGGCTTGACATAAGAGGTGCATTTAGAGGAAGATTTAACGATGACGAAATTGGTTGCACTTTTAGATTTGTAGTTATGGGTAGAGGAATTGGTGAAATAGGTTGTTGGCTTATTGGATTAGAGTTTGACATAGCCTTTCTAAAGGGAATGGAGTTACAGTTTAAAATCCATGGTGAAGGCTTCCTCAAATCTTTGAAAATATTATATTTAAAGAGTTGATGAGATACATTTTTCACATGATCAAGAGAAATTCTTGATAAGCTCGGTTTCAGGAAGGGAGAAGGATAACTGATCAATGATGCCACCCCACCTAGTGACGAAATCTGTGATGGATTCGTTGTCAAAATTTTTAGTGGCGTAGAGGTCGGTGATGGTGATTTTGCATACAATATTAATGGAGAAGTGCTCCAAGAATAATTATGTGAGTTAGGTGAATGAAAAGAGGGAGTGCTAGGGATTTCCATTGTACCAGTCCAAAGCGGGCTCGACCAACAACATGGTGAAAGTGCGAAGCATGAGATATTGGTTGTTGGTGATGAGATAACATGCATTCCTAAAGGCACAAAGGTGTTGTTGAGGGTTCTCATTACTATTGAATTTAGAAAATTTATGGAGTTCGTAGTGTAAGGGATAAGGTTTGATTTGTACATATGTACTAATGGGCTTATCAAATATTTTTTAATAGGTGAACTAAATTTTAGGACCCAAAGTATCAACTTCCAAGTTCACCAACCTACTGAGAAAGGATTGCATGGGGTTGATAGAGGTATGGGGATGTAAAGCTAATTGATGGGGTTGTGGATTATAAGGGGTGGATGGGTTAGATTGTGGATATAATTGATAGTGTTGGGGATACATAGGAGTAATTGGGGGTGGTTGATAAGGAGGGAGATAATTGAGATGTTGTAATTGAATGGGTTATGAGATAAGTTGTTGAGAAGGGATGTAAATAAGTGGGAAAGAATGATGAGGTTACTATTTAATGATAAGAGGATAAGATTGAGGATATGTAGGATGAGGTACTTGAGATGTTTTGATAGGGTGATTACTAAAAATATGTTAGAAGGTGTAACAAAGTGGGGGTTGATTTGTTTGAATTGACACCAAAGGGTGGGGTTGCAAAATTACAATGTTGGCGTGGACTTTTGATGTAAGGATAGGAACTGAACTTTGGACGTGCGAATCAAGTGATGGAGGGAGTAAGTTAGATTCCAAAATATTTTGAATTGGGGTATTTATGAAAAAATTATGTGAGGATGGGATGGGTAGAGAAGATGTAGGGATAGTGTTAATGTGGGGTAGATTGTGTGGAATAGGAATCACACCCTAAGTGGATTGATGAGTTTGAGGGACCATGGTGGAAGGGTTATGGGAATCGTGTTCATGTTGGGATATGGAAAGATAATTCATGGTTCTAGGGAAGAGTATAAGAAGTTGAGAAGTGAGGACTTGGGTGGATTCGGGTTGAGAGTGATAAGGATAAAACTGTTGATGGGGAGGTCTATCGGTGGGGAGATTGGTGGATTTACATATGACAAAGTTGTGAAGAGAAACTGAATTAACATCTAGGAATTATTGAAATTCCAAGAATCCACGAGAGATAAAGGGAGGCTTAAAGGTCTCTAAGGAAGCAACAAATGGGGGTATAATTGGTTTAGAATGAATATAATGGTGGTAGATGAAAGGATTGATTTCAACATGGGAATGGGTCTAGATCATAGGAGGCTCACTAGAAGGAGTCATAGAAAAGATAGATTGAGGAAGAAAGGATGAGAGGGTTCATTTTAAGGCCCCCCTCTGAAAAATTAGCTTAGAAAGGGTGGTGAATCTCTAAAATTGACTTTCGAATTGATGTCGAATTTCTAAAAACATGTTTTGTGGCAAAGGTGATTTGGCAGGGCACAATTTTCTTAGGTTTCACATAGTTGTAAGGGTGTTAGGTGACCGTTCATTGTTTGTCATATAACCCATCTTGGACATTAGGAAATGGATGACCGTTTAATCCAAGTTGGACAATTGTATTAAATCCCCCCTTGCAACCCCACAGGCTATGTATTATACCATGGTTAATATTTGCACAATTTGATTAGAAACGTCGACGAAATACATGTATAGGTTAATTTTTACATATAAATAGTAGAAAAACTAACCTATACAAATGACTTGTCAGTGGAAATTTTAGGAAAACTGTGTGGCAACTGGCTGCTGAAAATTCACCACTAAAATTTTCCCTGGAGGAGGAAGTGATCAAAGGAGAAGAAGAAACAATGACAAGAGTGGAAGTTGGTTGGAAATAATTGTTGGAGATGAGGATGTTGGATGAGGTGGCGTGTTCCATTTTTATGACTTGAAATGAGTAAGAACAAACATGAAATAAACAAAAATAATTGATGTTGATTATTACTATGATAGGCAAAGTCACGAAACAAAGTGTTAATTATCTTATTTATTTAGAAAAATTTTAAGAAGAAAAATAAAGGCTCAGAGGGAACCTAAGAAATGGCCGATCTAAGGATGGTTTCAAAATGTTTAGGATGGAGTCCTCAATATACCTGAAGGTATGTGAGGCACAAATCTATGATGACTACCATTATGTGGATTAATATAGGTGCCTACCTCTACATTTCACACACCGCGACGATAAGGGTGTAAGGGGATTTGCCAATTTATTGATGGTCAAAATATTTATAATGCGGATAGAACAACGCAATGATTTCCTTATTAGGTGATGAAATCTCAATAATTCCACCTAGTAGAAGATGTTTCAAATGTGTTGATTTTATTTGTGAGTTTGGATGTGTGTGAAAGAAGTTGATGCAATAGATTACCTCCTACTTAAACTAGGTGAGAAAACAAGCATGAAGGTGTTCTTTTTAAATCCAAGAGGAAGTTCTATATTCGATGATTGGAAGTAGATGAAGAAGGGATAAAAGATACAAAAAGAACAGATAAGGAAAACACATGGAATATCTGGATAAACACTTTTTTCCTTATTTATTTTATTTTTTATTCTTTTGTTCCAAATTCCAAGTACACATGTTGTTGATCCAAACAAGCAATCCACCAAGCACAAAATCAAGTGAAGCCATGACCTGCTAGGTTAGCAGAAAGAAAGAAAGAAATAGAAAAATTTGAAATGAAATACTGAAATAAATCACTAAAGAGAAAGGGCGGGTCCTATTAGGCATGCTAGAATGCTTGATGATATTTCCTTCTCATGTTTCAAGTTAATGGAAAGGATACAAGAAATCAAGAAAGTCAATATTATGTAAGGGTTTAAGGCTACCTCCTGATGGGGATGGTGATGATGATGACTGTATATGTGTAAAAGATCCTCTATGTGGAAATCTCAATAACCTGTATAAGAAATAGAAGTTAACAAAAAAAATAGTAGATAAGATGGTGGGTTTCCTGAAAAGTTCAATCTCGAGAAGTGATAACTTCCTAGGGATGGATGCCAACATCCTTTGATAAAAAAGATAGATAAATGATAATAGATAAAATGATGTGGATAACAGAGATCTAAGATATGCTAGATATGCTAAAAAAAAGATGTGATAATGTAATTTCTGATAAACAAAATCACACCTGGTCGGGTCAACGGTGACCCTATGTTGACTGGTATGGTTGATGGTGACCTTTGTAGAGATGATAAAAAAATAAGTAGAAAATAGATTGAGAACCTACTTTGGGATGCTAAGTATGATATTGGGATGGTGAGGAATAGATAGGATGCAACAAAAGGAAGATCTGATG
Organism: Taxus chinensis; assembly: GCA_019776745.2. Taxonomy (NCBI): domain Eukaryota; kingdom Viridiplantae; phylum Streptophyta; class Pinopsida; order Cupressales; family Taxaceae; genus Taxus; species Taxus chinensis. Next base: position 208,256,107 of record CM034146.1, read on the forward strand.
GAGATACTAATAGGGTCAAAGAAAATTGGGTCTAGTCGACGGTCACTTGATGAAGAAAAAAAGATATAGGCTATTAGGTAGATGGGTGATAGAGACAAAATATTCTGAATGATGGAAGAGCTGTGAGACAAAGACATTTGACGATGCAGATAGAAAATAGGGTTAACATAGATTAGGTCGATGATGACCGGGGTAGGATTTGGGATTTTGATGAGCTAAATGGATGAGGAAAGGGATAGGGAGATGACTAGAGGAAGGTTGATGAAACGACAGAGCTCTAAGATAACCTACAGACCTGTAAAAGAAAGGCATTGAAGAAAAATTACTCTAAGTGAATTTAAAATCTTTAAAACCTCCATGGATAACATATAATGATTCTAACAAAACTCTATGTAGATGGATGTAGTTCTTGAGAACAGAGAATAACATAGCAAGATCACAAGATAATAAAAAACCCAAGATTTTTTCACCTTTTTAGAGGAGGGGTAGAGACATATTAATAGGGTCAATGACGACCCAAATGGATCACTAGAAACTATGATAAATAATCCACTTGGGTGGTGGAGGCAAGTGTTGCTTAAAAAATGGGGGCCTTAAAGAATCTAAAGTTATGGTTTTAGCCATTTTGGGAAAGTTAATGGTAAATGGGGGGAATAAATGGTAGTGGGAGGATAAGAGGGCATTAAATGGGTGGAGGTGGAATCCTAATGACCATAAATATAGGTATATAAGGGTGGAATCCTAGAAAAATGGATAGGTAAATGGGTAATTAAATATGATTAAGGATGGATAAAGGGGGATGAATAATGATATGATTAAATGGGATTAGGGTATGTAAAATGAGAATTAGAGAAAATAAATAGGATTTTGCGAGGAAAATAAGTATCTTAGGAGGGAAATAGAAATTTGAATAGGAAGGGAAATATGAATGTGCAAGGTGATAAAGAAAGAGAAAACGTGGGATGGTGGATAAGGTTAACAAAAATTGGTGTCTAAAAATGAGTAGATGTGGTTGGAAGACCATCTAGTATAACATTTATAATGAGTTTTGTACACCCCTTGAAATTCATTCTCATGCGGGCTATGGAAATTGATTGCCACCATCAATCCCATGATTATTGTCATCATTTTTTGTATTTTATAGTATCACCATGTCTAATTGTTGTAGTCTTTATATACGAATTTGTGCATAATGAATTTGAACCAATTTTTTCATCAAAATCAACATCCATGCTTAGGTATACCTTTTTTGTTTTTGAATTCACAAGTATGTATGCCATTGAATATTCATCATACCTAAGAAATTTGTAGGGTGTGGAATTGTTGTCCAACTTTATTATTTTATATTTTGGGACTAACATGTGATATTTTCTTATAAATAATGGTAGTTTCTTTACTAATGGTTTCTTCCTTAACCATTCTTACTATGGAGTCATGTCATCAAGTGGAAACATTGATGACATGTTTAGTAGGTTTACTAATGTTTTCTCTACTCCTACCAAATATGTTCTTGCTAAACCTATATTCCCAATCATACTACACACCATTTCCATAATAGTGTAGTTTCACCACTCCACGACACCAATCTGGTGGACTATAAGGTGTAATCATTTTTTGATGAATGCCATGATCATTCAAATAATATAAGAATTAATTATTGGTGAATTCTCCCCTCAAACTAAGTGGAATACTTTAAATTTTCGACTAGTTTAAGTTTCAACGAGTGTCTTTAACTACTTGAAATATGAAAGGTTTTATCTTTTGTTCTTAGCAAGTATATCCACATTTTGTGTGAAAAACCATAAAAATGTTTAAAATACTAATATCCATAGGAAGTTTTATTCATTTTTCCAAGATATATATATGAACTAGGTCTAATCTTTGAGAATGGTTCTAGATTACTTTCCTTCTAGACAATCATACCAGAGTTCTATTTTATTCTTTAACTATAGCAATCCTATAACCATATTGTGATGAGTGAGTGAAACGTGATATCTAAAACTCACACGCCCATATCTATAGTGCAAAAATTTTATATAGTTTTGAGCTTTAATAATGAGTTCATGATGATTTTGAGGTACAAATTCAAGTTTAAACATCTAAGTAGTGCTTGATGCAGGAACACCATTTTTAGATTTTCTATTTTTATCTCTTACTAGGAATTTTTTTTTACCACTTATATAATAGAAATCAACATTCAAATCATGGTCTAATAATTTATTAATTGAGATATGTTTTTCATGAGTCTCGGAACATACAAAAATTCCATAATAGTACATTCATGTTTTATGAGAAGAAACTTTAAATTACCCATTTTTTTAACTTGGTAAGAAGTTTGAACATCAAAATAAACATAATTTTTTGTTGGTGAAGGACCCAGGATTAGAAACCAATCCTTTCTTATAATCATATGTTAGGTGGCTCCTTAGTCAATATCCTAGATTTCGTTGGATGAATATGATTTATCACTTGATTGTACACTATATAGGACATCCTTGTTAGATTTTTCCTCCTCATGATCAACAACATGCTCTTGGTGTTGTGGTTTCTTATTTTAGTTTCCCTTATTTTTTCCAGAAGTCTTATTTTGGTTTTGAGATGACTGATTTTGGTTGGGATTCTTATTTGAATAACCGTATTTGAAACCATTGTACCAAAAATCCTTAACATCACACCATTTTCCATAAATAGAACTCTTTTTGCTACATGAATCTTGTGATTCTTTCTTATCCTATTGTTGGTTTCCTTACTCTTTGATTATTTTTGTTTGTTCTTTCCCTTGAATTTGGAAGCAAGTGATTTTCCTTATTGTGCATGGATTATTCTTATTGAATCACACTGATCAAATGATCAAATGCTAGTTTCTTTTCTAATAGATTCAATGTCATGAAACATAATTTGTAGGATTGTGAAAATAGTCTCAAAACTATGGGTAAATGCGTGTTATCTTACACAAGTTCATTCAATTCTAGCAGTGAGGATCTCAATGTTGTAACACTTAAAAAAAAATTCAATTGTCTCATTTGACTTGAGTTTGAGACTGTGTAGCTGGTTTTAGAGATATAAAGGACTATATTATGATTATTTTATTCACACACTATTTTTAGTTTTTCCTAATTGGATTTGGTGTTTTTTACATCCTTTATGTGAGGTTAGACCCCATCACTTATGCCAAACATAATGATGAGATTTAATTTTTAATTTCCTCTTTCATAGTTGCATTATTGATAAATATTGGTTTGATACTTGGTGATAGAGCCATTAATTAGATTCTAAATATCCTCAAATTATAACCTACTATTAATCTTGGTTTTCCATGCAATATAGTTATCTCCATGTAGGATTTTTGAATTAGGAATAAATAATTTTGGAACATTAATTTAATGTAAAAATTTATATCAAGGTGATGGATTTTTTCTTTATCACTCCATAATATGTTTCACTCTCTATATACTATCCGTTTGATATACCAAACCTCTAAATATATACTCTTCTGATATACCCATTAGTACATGGAAGAAGCTTAACCTTTTGATATACATAGTGGTACATGAAAGAGACATTAATATATGAGATAGAGAGGGAGAAAGATAAGTGGTATACAAATAGTACATGAAATAGATATGTATAATTTTGATGCCAACAGGAAAGTGCACAAAGATGGGGGACTAAACAGTGGAAAAAAATCCACTATCTGGTCATTTTCCCATAATGCACTCATGTTATGGCTTGGGTGTGTTATAACGCGACAAGGAAAAATCAAGGTCACCTTATAACCCGAGTGCGTTACGGCTTAGATTTACCAAGTCAAAACGCAAGTGCATTATAACGTGCCCACATTATAGTGCACTTTCGTTTATTTTTCTTTGGGTCTTAAATTACCAATCCATAGACTTGGATTGTCCTTGGATATCCAAACCTAAGGTTTGGACTATGTAATCCATGAATAAATCTTTGTTTTAGAGAAAAACATCAAAATATCATCTGTACACCCCTATATATCATGCATTATAACATAATATTAAAAAAACGTATACTACGATGTCAAGCTTGGTTTTACCTTGGTGAGGATATAATTATTTCTAAAATCTTATTATTTTTTAGGATTTCATCCATAATTTATTTTACTAGTGCCTTCTTTTCTTTCCAAAACTTATGCATAAGTATTGGTGCAAAATTTATGATTTTTTCATCCATTTTTTTTTTTAAAGTAGTTTTTAAAAAAATCCATTCTACATGCACTAAACAAAAAAAATAAATACTTTTTCTCAAATTTATGGGGGTATACACACAAATATTTCATTTTTGGGATGTGTACACTTTGAGAATTAATAAATAATTATATATTCATCCAAAAATTATGAAAAGTGAGTGGGACCTCATACATGGTCTTATCTTTCTACTAAACAGATTTGAAAAATAATTTACTGAAATCAAAAAATGAGTGGGCACACACACAATAGGTTTTTATCTTTTTGACACAAAAATGGACTTACTTTGTGTGCACACCACATTTGAATCTATTAATCTCCAACATTTTCAACAAAAATCAGTAGTTTAGAAATTAGATTCCAAGCTCTACGGTACTTATTCTTATCACTTTTTGAAAATTTTAGCATATGCATGCTAAATTATTGAATGAAGTTTAGGTTTCACTAATTTTGAGAAAAATGTGTCCACTTTTGATCCCCCTTTTGTCCCCCATTTTCATGCACCTACCCCAACCTAAAGAGAGATCTTTGTATGTGGTTGATAAGTCTTGATATACTCAGATTTTACCAAACTTAGGATTTACATTGAACGATTGTGATGGATGGGAAATAAAGGGAATGGTAATGAGTTCAATGTCCTTATTACTCCCCAAATATTTAGAGGGATGATACCACATAAGTCATTTTTTAACAGATATATTAAACATTCAATGTAGTAGATCAAGTGCAAAAACATGACTTGTAAGCATGAACCAGAGGTACCATATACACCAAACATTGTAATGATATCAAAAGATCTTGTAATCATGTTTTAACACAAGTTTTTTTTCATTTTTTTTATGCTCAATGGTTTTTCAGATATATGGGAGTTTGCAAATTATAATAAAATGGAAAAATAAATCAAAATAGATAGAAAAAAGCTAAATTACTAAAAAAGTTTCTTCCACTTTAAAAATACCAAAAATAAAACATTTATCCCCTTTAATCCTATTACAATTGTTTATAAAAAAAATATATATATAATGACATTTCCCTAAACTATATTTAGTTAGTAAGGTTCAAAATCTAGTTTTTGGAAATATATATATATTTTTGAATGAAAGGAAAATTTTCAAAATTTCCCCTACACCTCCCCACCCCTCCCCTTCTCCTAGACAAATTTTTAATTTGTTTTTTGTCTAAAAGTTGACCAAAGCTCCCTTTAGTTTTCTAAATTCATAAAAAAAAAAATTTCCCTTTGGAATTTTTTGAAGAGACCCTTATGATAAACTTCTCTTTGGATTTTTTTTATGATTCCCCTTTTTAATAAAGTCACTTAATCCTTGTTTAAATTTTTTAACACAAATTATAAATAAGGTGGGGTTCAAACCCCAAGTCACTCAAGCCTTGTTTAAAATTTTTAACGTAAAATGTAAAGAAGGTGTGGTTCAAAACCCTCACCTATTCGATCGAGAGGTCTTTGGTTATGTCTTACTAACTGATCGATTAAATACCGACCCTTAGCTATATTAAGATATTTGTGTTATTTAAGGTTTAAATATGACCAATATAATATTTAAGTAAAAAAATAGAGTGAATGGATAGAACCTATGACCTTCGCCTTTGAAATTCCTTAACTTTTCCAATCCCCCCGGTGAGAAAATACATGCACTTTCATAGGATAAGGAGAAATGTTATATTTAAATTAGAATAAAGTACAATGGTTTTTTTACAATATAAATCAGGGGATAAGGTCAGGTTGAACATATAATCTCAGCCTAACAAATTAGTCCAAACTCACAACTAGGTATTAGACTAGAGGGAAATTGCTATTTAAAGTGTAAAAACTTCAAAAAAGTAAAAAAAAAAATGAATACCCTAAAAAGTCAACCTAACCTCATACACTTATGTTTTGCACCATGTTATGTGTTTTATCTTTTTATTCTTGTTTGCAAGGACTAAATTATAACTTCCTGTTATCCAAAATGAATCCCTTGCTCATTTTTTGGCTAACTCCCTTCATTCTTTCCTCCCTTGTGCCTTAGAATTTTTTTACTTTTTAGGCACTCAAAATGTTCTGGAAATGGCACCATTGGATAGAGCTCTTTCTCAACTTTCCAGAAAGGTAAAGTTTTCTTCCTAACTCCATGTATTTTTGAAGTTATGGCTTGACGGAGTTTTTGTGGGAAATTTTCCCTAGAAAAGCCTGGGCCAATAAGATGAGGCCTCGTGTCCTCGGAAGGGTGGAGGTAGAGGTAAACTTGGAAATTTTACCAAGTGTTGGAAAAATTAAGAAAGGAATTTTTCAGCCCAATGGCCTACCGGTGAATGGGATCGTGCCACATGTCAAAGGGGAAGAAATTGGGAAAATTTCTCGAGGGTTGGCGCAAGTAAAATATTCCAGCCTAAGGCCCGCGCCAGTCAGAGGGTGCCACGTCGGCATCAGGGCATCGGGATGTAGAGGAGAACTTTGATTTTTTACCAAGTAAAGGTGCTAAGGGGAGTTTTTGGCCCGTAGGTCTGCGCAACAAATGAGATCGTGCCACATGTCCTCGGACCAGTGGAGCGCGGGGGGAGATTGGGAATTTTTCCCAAAACAAAATCAAAGAAAAATTTCAAAAGAAAAACCCGCCCCCCAAAGTCTGAGCCAGTGAAACCATGCCACATGTCCACATGGTGGCAAAAAACATAAGGAAGGCCCACAAAGAAAAATGAAAGGAAAAGCCCGCGTCCAATGGGGTTGTGCCACGTGTCCTCGGGTCATCTAGCTGACAGAGAATTTTTGGAAAATTTTCCAAAGGCCGAAATGGTTGAAAAAGAAGCAGGAAAGGCCCGAAACCAATCAGAACATGCCATGTGGCACCAGGATGGCAGGGTGTAGAGATTTTTGGGAAAAATTTTCCAAATGCAAAAAAGTGGAAAAATTTCAAATTTTCGGCCTGCCAACCCATTTTGGCCCTGTTTTGCCCTAAATTTTCAAATGGGCATAACTTTCGATCCAGAGCTCAGTTTTGGGCGTTCTTTATATCAACGGAAATCTGGTGAAATTATCTACATGATTTTGGGGTCAATTTTGTGTTTTGATGGAGTTTGGAGAGATAAAATTGGAAAACTCCTCTGGCACATGGAAATCAACAGAAATGATGTTTCAACCACCATTTTAATGAAGAATGGCTCGCATTCTCTCCTAGCATGGTCAAAAACATCAGGGAATGGAATTTTAAGGATTCCCATGCTGTTTTATTACATTTTGGTTAGTGGTTGGAGCTCCTCTCATGTTTTCCCATGTTTCTCTCTCCTGAGCTCGTTTTGCATTGTAAAAGCCAAAATGAGCGCATTTTTTTAAAAAAAGTTAGACATTCTTTTAGCTCTGTAACTTCCTTTTTCTTCCTAATCAGGTAGATTTGTGGAATTTTTACCTTTTCATGTAAATACAACACCCCTTTTTGCCTCTTGGTCATTGTAATGCACTGTATTGGACCTAGAATGATAATGTATGTTATGTGATTAAAATTTTCTCAATCCTTTCACATATTTATCATTGTTTCCTGATATTTCATTACATTTTGGAAATTTGTGCATGTTTTATGTTGTATTTTCTTGTGGATTATGTATGTTTTGCAGCAGCAGGTGTCTGATACTCCTTTGGTGCATCACCTTATTTAGACTAGGTTTATTTTTGGCATTTTCTCAACCCTGTCTCCTTGGCAAAATTTGATTAAGTTGTAGGTAAACCCTCTACAGAATGTTATGCACACTTGAATAGAGGAGTTAAGGAACTAGTCTCTAATCTGGAGATTCTTTTCCCATTTTTACAAGTCCCACACTTGGGGAAGAGATTCAATGTTGTGCAATCACACTGGATGTAAGAATGTCAAACTACAAATCTGATAGAACATTCAGAGGGTGTTGCTAATTTGCACTAACAGTTTTGGCAGCCCTAGTGGGACCTATGAGGTCTTCATCTTTATTGAAACAAAATTTATGTGCATTTTTTACAAGTTTCTTTCTTAAAAGAGCCCTGAATTGTACATCTGGCGAATCCAAGGAAGAAGAATCAGATGGTTTTAGCAGTACAGGCTTGAAAACTCATGAGAAGAATCAACACAAGGTCAAGAGTTGGAGAAGAAGAAGTATTGTTTGAATATCTACAATTATCTCCAAGAAGAAGACAAAGAGGGAGGAGAATTCAAAGGTCTCCATCTCCACCAAATAGAACTCTATCAACTCCTCCACCTGGTAGACCTTTCATCTAATCAACAAGGGTTCTAAGGCCAATCAGAATGACACAACACAACCCATATGTCAATTTCACTGGCAGCAGCCCACTTGCTCTCAATGCACAAAATCCAATCCCAGTTGCAGCACTGAAGAACATTCCATACTTTACTGGAGAGAATCAGACCACTCCTGGTGATCATGTTAAGGATATTGCTAATATTTATGTAATCCATGAGATGGTTGAGATGCAAGTTGCTGTCAAACTGCTAGCATCTTCATTCAAAGGTAAAGCTTTGCAATGGTTTAGGAGCCTTGCTTCAGGCTCTATCCAAAATTGGAACCAGATATGTATAGCCCTCCATGAGCAGTATGGAGAAAAGGGAGATAACTTGTCCCTTTTGGAAAAATTAACAACTATCAAGAGAGATCCTAATGAGTAGCTGACTAACTTCAACTTCAGATTTTAAAGGACTTGGGAGAGAATTCCAATGGCAGTAAGGCCAATAGTAGAAGGTGCTTTTCTATATTACCTTAAAGCTTTAAATTCTGATATTTCTATGTTAGTTCAATCCATGGGAGGCACAACTATCCCTGTTACTTATAGCATTGCCATTAGAGCTGAAAATTATTTGATTCAAGCTGGTAAGCTAGCTCCTAGGCCTCCAATTCCATTATATCCAAATTTAGAGAGTCCAAGTACTAATCAAGTGCCTATTTTAGCTCCTATTCCCACTCCTAGAAATCAGAATTCAAGTGAAGCTTCTACTTCATATTATATTGCCTCAAATGAACTTCAAGAAGTCATGAAGCAATTGCAAAAATTTAGGTAATGAGCTGGTTACACTCAAGAGGTAGTAAGCCCAAAGTTTTAGGCCTTCTTACTAGCCTCAAGCTCAACCTAACAGGCAGCCATATCCACATCAAAGACCACCCAATCTAGCTATAAATCAAAATTAAGCAAGGCCTCCCGCCAACAAACCATTTCAGCCCTATAATCCCAATGCTACATCTGCCTCTAAAGCACTAGTGCCAGTACAAAAGAAAAAAGCTCAAGAGTATGATTGGTGTTTCCCATGCAATGAACCTCACAACTAGTCTATGTGCTTTAATGGTGCTCTAAATCAAGCCTTGATGGTAACAACAACTGGTGTGGAGGGTGAAGAGAGTCAAGGAAATAACCAACAACAAGAAACATCCTAGAAACAATCAGCTCCAAATGATACCACACTTGTAAACTGACAGGCAGAATATTTTTGTGGTATGAATCAAACAATCTCTCAAAGCATTACAGCCAACACAAGGTCAAAAAGGAGAAATTTGGGTGAAGGACAGCCATTGGATCCAAGTAATCCACAACCTTCTACCACTCCACAAACTGTTGGAAAACAAAATGTAGTTTCAAACATGTAAGGACCACTGAAACCATCTCCTACGCCAACTCAGATGCCAGTTGTTGCTGCCCATGTGCAAGGAATGAATGCGCAGGCCAAGGGACAATAGAGAGATGCTTCATCTCCATTCAACATAATTGATCAGATGAAGAAGACAAATGTAAACATATCAATGTGCGAATCACTATCCATCCTAGGGCAAAGAGATTTGCTACAAGATGCCATGAAGGACTGGTCAAATTCAAATCAACAGGTCCAAATGCAAGAGAAGGTACTCACAAATGCTACCCAGCCTGAGGGGAATCATGGAGGACAACAAGGTAAAATGTTGAAGCCCCCTCCATTCTATGTTTCATTGATAATTGGAAACCAATTAGTACACAACTACATGATTAATTCTGGAGAAAGTAGTTCAGTAATGCCCAAGAAAATAGTTGATCAGTTGGGGCTTCGATATGAAGTCATATCCAAAGGGGTAGTGCAATTGGATGGGACAGAAGTAACAACAATAGGAGTGATTAAAAACTTGAGTCTTACTTTGCATGCATGCCCCAACGTTGTTGTTTTGCAAGATGTCTCATTGATAGATATTCCACCACTCTTTCCCTATGTTTGTCAAGGGACTTCACAACTAAGATTGGAGGTTACTTATCTACTGATTGGTCACACATGTTGTTCAGAACAAGATATGAAACTAAAGCCATAATCAGATCTGAGCCTATTGCAAACTTTCACATTGAGCCTCGCACTCCAAGCCAAATCAATACCAATTGTTCAACATTTGATCAAAAGGATTATCCAAGCACTGATGAAGTTGACACCAAGGTTGGAAGCATCCCAAATTTGAATCTTGATGAATTGGCAAGAAAGGTGCATGCTTTTGATCCTTATCAAGAAATAGAAGAATCTAAGATAGGAGTCTATTGCATGCATGAAGAAAATTAGCCTATTCCTAGCATCACCAAGCCAGACCACAAGGATGACAACGAGGTATGACAGTTGTTCTTTGATGGATAAAGGAGTAGAAAAGGTGTAGGAGGGGGAACTATGCTTGTTTCACCTCAAGGAGTTAGGTATTATTCAGCTTTTAGATTTCAGTTTGCATGTTCTAATAACACTACTGAATATGAAGCTTTGATACAGGGATTACATTGGTCAATCAAGAGAGGAATAAAGAACTTGCAAGTCTTTAGTGACAGTGAGATGATTGTCAATGAAGTTAAGGGGCAACATGCTGCCAAGAATGATCTGCTAAAGTGCTACAAAAATAGGGTGTGGGAGCTCATTGAAGATTTTGAGGGTTTTAGCATCAAATCCATCCCTAGAAAAGAGAACCAAGCTACTGACAGGCTTGCAGCAGTTGGAGCAGCCTTTGATGTTTTTGAAAGCATAAAAAAAGACAAAGTACAGCCAGGCATTCATGTGATTGTAATACCTTTAGTGCCAGACAACAATGGAAGTTGGCAAGTGTTTGAAAATGATAAACAAATCATTAATTTCATACAAGAAAAGGCTGAGTTCTTAGCTAAAAATCAGGAAAAGTTAGAACATCAGTATGGTGATCAAGTGGTACAATTGAGAACCAACAAACTACCAAAGGGACTTGTCACTTTGGAGTCCATTTTCAATCCTAATGATCAGTTTAGGAAGGAGAAAGTAAACATCCAAGTCAAGGGAGAAGATTCAGTGCCCATCTTGGTGGGAGAAGGCAGATCACTCCAAATTAGTAAAATGACAAATGAGCAAGAAAGGTATGAGTTCATACAGCTTTGTCAAGAGTTCCCTGATGTGTTTTCTTGGAGCTATGAAGATTTGAAAGGTTTCAGTCCCAATTTAGCTCAACACACCATTGAACTGGACCCAAGTGCTAAACCCATTAGGCACAAAAAAAGGCGAGTCAATCCGCACCTAAAGCCTCTCATGAGAAAGGAATTGAATAAGTTGATAGAGTCAAGTATCATATTCCCTATCAAGCATTCTAGTTGGGTGTCCAACATGGTTCCAGTTAGAAAGAAGAGTGGAGAAATTGGATTATGTGTTGACTTCAGAGATTTGAATAGAGCATCTCTTAAGGATCATTACCCACTTCCTTCCATGGAGTAGATCTTGCAAGTTGTTGTTGGCTCTGAAAGGTTTTCATTTCTTGATGGCTATTCAGGGTACAATCAGATTATGGTGAGGAAGAGGATCATTTCAAGATAGCCTTCACAACCAAATGGGGAACCTATGCATATAGAAAAATGCCATTTGGGCTGTCCAACACTAGAGCTACATTCCAAAGGGAAATGGACATGGCGTTCAAGGATTTGATTAACAAAATGGTGTTGATATATCTAGATGATATCACTATTTTTTCAAAATATGCAGTAGACCATCTCTTTTATTTGAGACAAGTGTTCCAAAGGTGCAGAAGATTTGGGGTATCCTTGAATCCCAAAAGTGTATTTTTCTAGCTCATGAAGGAAAAATCCTTGGCCACATTGTCTCCAAAGAAGGATTAGCAATTGATCCAGAAAGAGTTGAAGCCATAAGAGCACTGCCATTGCCAAGTCATAAGAAGGCTCTTCAAAGTTTCTTGGGAAGGATAAATTTTGTTCAGAGGTTTGTCCCAAATTTTACAGCCCTAGTCAAGCCTATCACTAAGATGTTAAAGAAAAGCATAGCTTTCAAATGGATAGCAAAAGGCAAGGAAATTTTTGAAGTAATCAAAGAGGCCATCTCACAAGCCCTAACTCTCATTAACCCAGATTTCTCCAAGGATTTCATCCTCTATGCATTTGGAGGTGATGATACTATTTTTGTAATTTTGGTACAGCAGAACAAAGACAATGATGAGCAGCCAATTTCTTTCTTCAGCCAAATCCTAGAGGACTATGAGGTGAGATATTCTTTCATTGAGAAGCATGTTCTTGTAGTAATTAGGATCTTGAATAAATTTAAGCATATAGTTTCAAACAACAAGGTTCAACTACTGGTTTCTCATGCGGGAGTTAAAGACTTTCTCCTCAATAAAGACTTGAATGAAAAGAGAGCAGGGTGTATTACTCTTCTCATGGAGAATGAAATTGAGATCAAAGTCACCAAGTTGGTTAGAGGAAAAGGATTTTGTGAGCAGCTGGTCTTGAACAAACAAAAGGAAGCATGCAATGAGAAAGAGGTTGTTTTGGCGTTGCAAGATAGCCATGAGAAAGGAAGCACTCAAGAAGAAAATGATAATGTCCTCACTCTTTTCTGGACCCAAGACATAATGCAATTCCTACACACAGGCCTATGCCCTCTAGAGATGAACAAAACAAAAAGAAGACACTTCAGATTACAGGCTGTCCAATATGCTCTTGTTGATGGTGTTTTATTCAAAAGGGATGTGAATGGAGTACTGCTGAGATGCATTGGTAAAAATCAGATTCACAGAGTGTTGGAAGAGTTCCAGGGTGGATCAGCTGGTGGTCATTTTGCACCAAGAGTGACAGCTCTCAAGATCATGAGGGCTGACTATTATTGGCCCAAGATTTTCAGTGATTGTTATGCATGGATCAAGAGGTGTAAGAATTGTGCATTCTTCACAGGTAAGGAGAGACTAGATGCCCTTCCATTGCATCCAATTTTAGTTGACCAGCCATTCATGCAATGGGGTTTGAACTTCATTGGAATCATTAACCTAAATTCAAGCCAAGGACACAAGTGGATTCTAATAGCAACATATTACTTCACCAAGTGGACTAAGGTGGTAGCACTCAAGGAAGCACATGAATCTCACATCCTAAACTTCTATGAGGGAATAGCAACCAGATTTGGCATACCTACTACAATAATATCAGATAATGCATTGGCATTCATTGGATCCAAGGTAACTGAATGGGCTGTCAAGAATGGGATCTACCTAAGCACTTCATCAAATTATTATCCTCAGGGTAATGGCCAAGCTGAATCTACAAACAAGAACTTGTTAAGGATCATCAAGACGATTCTTGATGAAAATCAGAGGTCTTGGCATACTAAGTTGAAATCAGTCTTATGGGCTGATAGGATAACCCCCAAGAGATCTACAGGTAACTCTCTATTTAATCTTGTTTATGGAAGAGAGGCAATTTTGCCCATGTCACTTGAGTTGCCAACATTAGAACTCATGAAGCAGTTGGAGTTGTTGGAGTTTGGGCCCATGGAGGTTAGGTATGCAGAATTGATGGAGCTCCAAGAAATTATAAATCAGGCATGCCAAGCAATGGAGAAGGATCAAGCTTTGATCAAGAAGACCTTTGATAGAAAGGCCAAGGATAGATCTTTCCAAGTTGGAGATCTAGTGTTAAAATGGGATGCAGACAAAGAAAAACCAGGGAGGCATTCAAAATTCGATGCCATTTGGAGTGGCCCATACATGGTCACAAAGTGTAAGGACAACAATGCCTTCTAATTGTCTAGACTGGATGGTGAAGAATTACAGATTCCAGTCAATGGAATCCATCTGAAGCGTTGCTACTGAAGGAAATTCTCCACCTTGTACATATTAGCTTAGGTTTTCTTTCCTCCAAGTACTTATGCACATTGTTTTGTTTTCGTTTAGCTTTGCTTTCCCTAAGTGCTTTGGCACAAGCTTGGTGTTCCAGGAAATGTGTTTTGTAGGCCTTGCTCCAATCAGATGGTGTTCTACCCTCCATCTTCCTCCTTGCATTTTCCTAATTAGTTAGGGTACCAAGCAGAGAATTTGATGACTCAATGCCCAATGGATTACTTCAGGCAACTGGTAACTTCATTCAGCAGGTAGATGACCCCTCTGAGTCACCAAAATTGTTATCCAAAATGAGCCCCTTGCTCATTTTTTGGCCAACTCCCTTCATTCTTTCCTCCCTTGTGCCTCAGTTAGAATTTTTTACTTTTCAAGCACTCAAAATGTTCTAGAAATGGCAACATTGGATAGAGCTCTTTCTCAACTTTCTAGAAAGGTAAATTTTTCTTCCTAACTCCATGTATTTTTGAAGTTATGGCTCGGTGGAGTTTTTGTGGGAAATTTTCCCTAGAAAAGCCTGGGCCAATAAGATGAGGCCACGTGTCCTCGGAAGGGTGGAGGTGGAGGTAAAATTGAAAATTTTACCAAGTGTTGGTAAAATTTAGAAAGGAATTTTTCAGCCCGATGGTCCACCGGTGAATGGGATTCTGCCACGTGTCCAAGCGGAAGAAATTAGGAAAATTTCCTGAGGGTTGGCGCAAGGCCTGAGCAAGTCAGAGGTGCCACGTCAGCATCGGGGCATCGGGATGTAGAGGAGAACTTAAATTTTTTACCAAGTAAAGGTGCTAAGGGGATTTTTTGGCCCGTAGGTCCGCACAACAAATGAGATCGTGTCATGTGTCCTTGGACCAGCGGAGCACAGGGGGAGATTGGGAATTTTTCCCAGAATGAAATCAAAGAAAAATTTCAAAAGGAAAACCTGCCCCCCAAATTTCGAGCCAATGAAACCATGCCACATGTCCACATGGTGGAAAAAAACATAAGGAAGGCCCACAGAGAAAAATGAAAGGAAAAGCCCGCGTCCAATGGGGTTGTGCCACGTGTCCTCGGGTCATCTAGCCGGCGGAGATTTTTTGGAAAATTTTCCAAAGTCCGAAATGGTGGAAAAAGAAGTAGGAAAGGCCCGCAACCAATCAGAACATGCCATGTGGTACCAAGACAGTGGGGCATAGAGATTTTTGGGAAAATTTTTCCAAATGCAAAAAAGTGGGAAAATTTCAAATTTTCGGCCTGCCAACCCATTTTGGCCCTGTTTTTCCCTAAATTTTCAAATGGGCATAACTTTCGATCCAGATCTTGATTTTGGGTGATCTTTATATAAATGGAAAGCTGGTGAAATTCTATACATGATTCCAAGGTCATTTTTTTGTTTTGATGGATTTTGGAGAGATAAAATTGGAAAACGCCTCTGGCACGTGGAAATCAACATAAATGACGTTTCAACCACCATTTTTAATGGAGAATGGCTCACATTCTCTCCCAGCATGGTCAAAAATGTCAGGGAATGGATTTTTAAGGATGTCCATGCTATTTTATTGCATTTTGGTGGTGGTTGAAGCTCCTCTCATGTTTTCCTATGTTTCTCTCTCCTGAGCTCCTTTTGCATTGTAAAAGCTAGAATGAGCTCATTTTTTAAAAAAAGTTAGACATTCTTTTAGCTCTGCAACTTCCCTTTTCTTCCTAATTAGGAAAATTGTGGAATTTTTACCTTTTCATGCAAATACAACACCCCTTTTTGCCTCTTAGTCATTGTAATGCACTGTATTGGACCTGTAATGATAATGTATGCTCTGTGATTAAAATTTTCTCAATCCTTTCATATATTTGTCATTGTTTCCTGATCTTTCATTACATTTTGGAAATTTGTGCATGTTTTATGCTATATTTTCTTGTGGATTGTGTATGTTTTGCAGTAGCAGGTGTCTAATACTCCTTTAGTGCATCACCTTATTTAGACTAGGTTTATTTTTGGCATTTTCTCAACCCTGTCTCCTTGGAAAAATTTGATTAAGTTGTAGGTAAACCCTCTACAGAATGTTATGCAAACTTGAACAGAGGAGTTGAGGAACCAACCTCTAATCTAGAGATTCTTTTCCCATTTTTACAAGTCCCACACTTGGGGAAGAGATTCAATGTTGTGTAATCACACTGCATGTAAGAATGTCAAACTACAAATTTGATAGAACATCCAGAGGGTGCTACTGATTTTCACTAACACCACCATTGGAGGGAAAATCTTGAACTTTGGAAAATAAAAATGAAAGTAACTTGAGCTATGGAGGATGCAAAGCATGACCTGAATGAAACTTGACATTGAAGCCCAAGTCTCTAACTTTTTGAGTTTCGCAATGAGCCTGGGTTCATGAATACAAGTAGAAGTGCAGTGAAAAAATCTCCAAATGTGGCTCGGGAGCAATGAAGATGCCATGGGAAGGAACTTGGATTGTACTCGATGGGGAAGGTGAAGAGTTTTCTCAGGATAATCTCAATGCAAATATGTGGGAGAATCTCGATTAATCGAAATTAGAATCTTATTATTCTTTAAACAAAGGAGCTTGGTTAAAGCCAAGCTTGGGCTTGACAAAACTTAACATGCCATAACAACATGGATCCAATGAAGAATATCACTTTGCAACTCGGTGGGGATATCTATAAGACCTTCATGATTTTGTGTAAAACCAATTTTAATGTAACTCTATAGGAAAATGTTGGGCCCTAGAACTGTATATTAAAAAAATCTATATTTTTTGAGTATATTTACAATGATCCTACTTCTAAGAGTAATTTATTATCTTTCTAAACAATTTTATTTGAGTGAGCGAGCATTTGGAATCCTATCCTGTTATTTCTTATTGTAAATTATCCAAAACCTCCCTAGATCTTCCTAAATATGCACCTAACTAGATTTGGATAGTATAAGCATGCTTAGATACTAAATGATTAAAAAAAAGCTCACATGAATATAACTAGAGTTGAATAACAAATATTAAAATTACATTAATGAAAAAATTTATTGTAATATTTATAAATATTGGATAACAAAGTTACTAATTAATTATAATAGTAAAACAACTAATTAACAAGTGTAAAGAATTAATTAAAATAGAATGACAGAAATTACAAGAACAATTCTCTAATTGTACACAATAAGATGACTCAATAAATAGAGCAACATCCCAATGAAGTATGCAACATTGCAACAATGAAACTTTTGAAAAGTATTATCCACGTGTACTTATTGATACTAATGATGAATTAAACATTATAATAAAAATATATTAAAATATTTCTATCATACATGTGGTCCTTTGAGATTAGTGTTTAAGACTGCTAACCTGTAAGATTTTTTGATTGATTTTAAAGTGACGCCTTGTTTCTATTGTGTATATGTTTGTTTTTTGTTCCTTGTACTCATTTTTATTATTTTAAGAGAATATATATGTTATCCTCACTATTGGTTTTGAATTTCAATTAAAAAATTCACTTGTTATGGTTAAATGGCCATTACACTTTCTCACACCTATGTTGAAAAAATCCGATCACATTTTTGGTAATATAGAAGTTAGATTTGATGTCTACAATTTTCTTTCCCTCTCATGAGATAAATATCTATATAATATGAGAAACATAATAAGATTCTTATATTTTAATTTCTAAAATTTTGAGAGCCTCAAGAAAGTGATCTCATTTTATTTCTATTTTAATAGGATTTTTTTAATGAGACCGTTTTTTCCACAGGATTATTTTACAGAAATATTTATTTGCCACATATGTTATAGGACCATTTTTAGGTTGTAAATTATCTAGTGAAAGTCACCTTCAGATCAAAATGGTAAGTATTATAGACATAAAACAATAGGTAATATATCTAGAGAAAGCCACTTTCTCATCAAAATGTTAATAATTATAGAAATATAATAAATTAATAAATATATTTAATTTTAAAAGGTAGCTAGATGTGATTAATAAATGTAGTTATAATTGTTAGAAACCATTTCCCATATATAATTTACAATAATGAAATTAATATGATGTACATTAAAATATCATAATTCTATTGAATATTCTCTAGGTTTGCATTAAAAATCTCACTTTTGGATACTGAAATCAAGTCTAAATAATGGTTTATATTATCTAGTTTATGTTTACACCCTTTTCAAAAATTATAGATTGTTATGGAATATGCAGTTCCCTATTGCTTTCACCCTTTATTTCCACATCCTAATATCCTACTTTTGTTCCCTTACCAAGCCAAAGTGAACTCATGTCATGTCAATGCGTCTTCACATGTAGGTGTTCAAGAGACTTCACTAAATCTTTTTAATTACCTTATCCACCACCTTGCTGACAATCATGTGAGCTATGCAAGTTAACAATTAGTGTTTGACAATTCTTTTCCTTGATCATCTCCATCTCACACTTGTAAATATGGTTAAAAATAAAAAATAAAAGAACACGAAACAAACATATTTGTGTATATATATATATAT
Source organism: Taxus chinensis (assembly GCA_019776745.2). Classification (NCBI taxonomy): domain Eukaryota; kingdom Viridiplantae; phylum Streptophyta; class Pinopsida; order Cupressales; family Taxaceae; genus Taxus; species Taxus chinensis. Next base: position 208,274,903 of record CM034146.1, read on the forward strand.
ATATATATATATATATATATATCTGTGTGTGTGTATACACTCATATACATACATAAAAATAATAAAAAATATATGATAAGATAAATAATAAAATTTAAAAATGTGTAAAATGAGGTCAGACAAAGATTCAAAACATAAAATAATAATAAAAATAAAATTGTAGGATGATTAGGCAGAGATGTTAAAGTGCAGTATGGGTGGGCATGATGGTGGCAATGAGAGGTTAAGGGGGGTTGGTGGAAGTGTGTAGGAGAAGTTTAGAAAAACATGGAGTGTGACATATCCTATACGGCCTTTTGACCTGTCACTTTCCTTGCATAATAATATAAGCACTCTATTCAAGATCCAAAGGCATTAACCACGATGAAACATGAGTTAACATTGCAAATTTTAGCTATAATTAGATAGTTGTAGCAAATGTAAAAAAATTAAGGGAACTGTGCTAAACAGATCTCTTGTTAATAAACGTCTTACAATCAGTACCATTATGGGTTTAACCAACCCTCCACATGAAGATAAATATGTATCCCTAGTGTATCTTAATTTTACTATATACAAGTTGATTGATATGGATTTGTATCTATATCTAAGATGGGTCTAATGTCACTAAGAGGATAAGGAAGCTATTTTTTACCATTGTTTTGTTGTTGTATGCAAAAGAAGAAAAATATTTAGGATTAGGAGGTGCTTCATTCATGTGTGATACCTTGCTGTATTGATTAAGATTCTTTTACTTCTGAGAACTTGTATTATGTGCACTCTAACCTTTCCAACACCACTCTTGGGTAGATGATGGCTACCACTTCAATTTCTTGCACTTTATATTTTATTACGAGTAGTCATTGTATCGATTAAGATATTGGAAGTCACTTTTTTGCTATCCCACTTATGTATCTATAATATTTATCTCTTAGTGGTCAACGTGGGCAACAATGAATGCATGATGTGCTTGAAACGACTTTGTAAATTTTTTTTAGAAACTTCCTTATAATGTGTTGGCTGGGGAAAATCCAAAAGTCCCATGGTCTTTGTTTTTTTTTTTCCTCATGATCAAGAAAATAGATGCTTTGCATCAGATTATGGAAATCATACAAAAACACCACCACTTTCCTTTGAATACAACCATAATAGCTCACCCTTGCTAGCATCATCCCAAATACTGTCAAAATGGGAAGTGTTTAGGTCAGGAGTGGAAGTGTGTTAAAGGAATCACAAAAAATAATATATTAAGAGGTTTTTGTTTGGATCTCCCTGTTGTTAGGATCTTAGTCTGGGTTAAAAGTGTGAGTTGTATCAAGGTATGAGTACATTATGTGCTTGAATATACTTGAGGCTGTTTAGAGAGATACCTTAAGGAGACAAGACCTCCTGGAATGTAAATATGCTTTGGTTATGCTCAGGATGGTTAGGGTCAATTAAGAAATGAAGCTATTTTTATAAATGTGACTGAAGGTCATAAATCTAAAACTCAGTATCATTTAAGAGTAGTCTCCCATCTTGTGCTTAAATTGGAAGCTTGGGAACAAGGATTGGAAATCCATAATAAAATAATAGGAATCAGTGTATTATCAGAGGTTACTACTAGAATGCCTTTGAAACCTTATGCAAATCATGCGATCAGTTCTATGTAATGAATCAAGGAAGGAAACTCACGCAGGGGTGGCAAATTTAAGGTTTTTTTGGACTGGTCGATTAGAAGGGTGAGAACATCTAAGACCAACTCGTATGCTTCCAGTAATGGTCTCCCTTACCTTAATATTTCTTAATTTTCATATTTTTTGTTCTTCATTTACATTGAAATAAAAATATAAAACCATAGATTATTATACCATTGGTTATTTTCAAACAAACTTGAAGTGAAAAATAATAAAACTTCGCCTCGTGACTTACACAAATCTGAACTACCCTTGGTTTGTCGGCCATAGTCTATAACCCTCTTTCTGAAATTCTTTGGAATTTTTGTAATCAAAATGGGTGGTTGTAACCCATCTAATTGAATCATTGAGTTTGATTTTGTACTTAAACCTAACTTATTCCTTGACAAAAGTTAGTAAATTATGATTTTCAGAGACTCGGAAAACAACCTTCTAAACCCCTAAAAAGAGATGTCAAGTTTTCTATGTGTTCCTTATTATGTGGGGAGTCACATAAAGCCTTAGATCGACATCGATCGGTTGTTTGTGTTATTTTTTCCACCCCTCTAGGAGCCTTGCTACCCTCGTTTTGCATTTTAGGATGTTGTTAAAAGTGAAAAGTTGAGTTTCATTTCAGATTTATATTTGGACCTTGAGTGAAGAAATGCTTATCCACCTTTGCAAACCTCTAGTATTTTAACCTAAAAATTACCTACAACCCTTAGTTTGGGAAAAAAAAACTTCTAGCTAGTTTTACAAAGGGGGTTTGCAGGCCTCTAGTCACTATTTGACTAGGTCTACTTAGTCTTATTACAATTAGTGACTACAGAAAACTAGTCGTCGTTTGTAACGCATTTTCTAGTTCTTAGTTCAATAGATTTTGGTGAATTCTTGATATATATGAGAGAGTTTAGGAATTTTTCCTTTGAGCGTTTATCCATCAAAAGTTAGTTTTTATATGTGGCTTCTTAGCCCTTGATATTAAATTGGTTATTTTTGCAATTAGTCCAATTATGACTGATGGCCCCAAAAAACTAGTCATCATTTGTAAACCATTCACCAGTTCTAAAAATTTCTAGTTCTTGTGAATTCTTGATATATAGGAGAGCATGTAGGAATTTACCCATTGTGCATTTTCCCATTAGAAGACAGTTTTTGAGCACGATTTCTTAAGCTTCGAGCTAAAATTGGTCATTTCCGCAACTAGTAGGAAAATGTAAAAGATGGTCGTAGGACCCTAGTCATGTCAAATAACCATTGTGAACACTTATTGACACTTATAAATAACTGTATGAAACTCTATCTTGTGGCTAGTCATGTGAAAGTTGACCTTTGGAAAAATAATGTTTCTCTCTCCTCTCTCCTCTCTATCTCTCACTCTCACTCTCACTCTCTCTCTCTCTCTCTCTCTCTCTCTCTCTCTCTCTCTCCTCTCATAATTATGAAATGAAGTCCAATGAAATGATTATATATATCTAACACTCTCCGGTTGTGTGTGAATTATTCTTATTATGCAAATGAAACACTAATAATGCTAATTATGTTAGATTTAGGTGGATTCCATGCCAAAATTTATGTTTATCATGTGGTGGTTGTAGGTATCGAGACATGGAGGAAGTCAAATGTTACTGATAATATCATATTTGCATGTTATTTGAAACAATGAAACTCTAGAGGCTAAATCGACATTCTGAGATATATTGAAATGTTCATTACTGAAATTTGTAATAAGTATGATTTTTCATTGTTTTATGATGTTGGGGAATTTATACTCAATCATGAGTGTTATTTTGATTCACAATTGTGAATTGTAAAAAGGTTAGATATTTATGTTAACTAAAATTGAATTTGACATATTATAGTGCATTTTCAATGTGAAATTAGTGATTAAATATCTGGTGTGTTATGCTACTTACCTTAAATTTGTAGAAAGGTAATTTAAATAAAAACATCTGGTGCATTATGCTTCTATATCTAGTAATTTAAATAAAAACATTTGGTAATTTAAATGAATATTTTCTCTTGGAATGTTTGGGGACTGAACACTCCCCCAAAAAAAGGATGATTAAATATTTTAGACTCAAAAATTTTCCAGATATTTTAATGCTTCAAGAAACCAAATTGAAAGAGGATAATATGCTTAATAAGATTTGGCCCAATTCCTTTGTGGTTTCCCAAGAGTTGGCTGGTAATGCTGGTGGTTTATGTACTTTTTGGAATCTAAAGACCCTATTTGGGGAATGTATCATAAAATCCCCACATTTCTTAGCAATGTTCTTCCAAGAAATTGGATCCAATTTGGGTTGGATTTATATTAATATATGAGCCCAAAAATGAGTCTCAGAGAGAAAAAATTTGGGCTAACCTGCTAGATTTTTGTTAGACCTGCAAGTATCTTCCCTGGATGATAGATAAAGATTTTAATACTCCTTTATACCTCTTTGAGAAGTAAGGTGGAACCAACATCAACAGTTCTAGCACGAAATATCTTGTTGAATTTATCAGAATGGAGTATTTTTTTGATGTTGATCTACATGGAGCCAATTATACTTGGTCTAACAGAACGTTGGGAAACAATCGCATTCAATTCAAATTAGATATATTCATTGTTTCTATGGATTGGATGGCTCACTATAATGATTTCTATTTGCTGGATTTTCCTAAGATAGCCTTTGATCATTGACCTTTTCTTCTTACCACTTCACAAGCTCAAACCACGAAACATCATCCCTTTTGTTTTGAACTAGCTTGGTTACAAAATCATCAATTAGAAGCTCTTATCAAGGATTGGTGTCAAACAAATATTTAGGGCATGACTATGTATAGATTTGTAAAGAATCTTAGCTATGTCAAGAATAAGCTGAAAATTTGGAAAACTAAGGTTTTTGGGGTTATCCGTAGAAGAAAAGAGATTCTATCTCTAAATCTTGCTACTATTTCTGAGGAAATTGATTTGAAAGGGAGATCCCCTTAGCTTCATCATAAGGAAATTTCATTGCTATATGAATATCACAACACTTTGGCTGAGGAAGAAATCTATTGGCGTCAAAAATCACGAGCCACCTAGCTTCAACAGGGAGATCAAAACACAAAATGTTTCCATATGGCTGCTACAAAACATAAGAGTAGGTAAAAAATAAAAGAGTTAGTCATAGAGGTTGATGCCTACATTAACAAATATGATACAGTTGTTTATGAACTTATCAATTACTATGCTAACCTTTTACATGAGGGCCCCCCACCAAATGAAGAGGATTGTCAGGAACTACTCGGTCATATTCCTAATATAATCAATGATGATATGAATGCCAAAATCACCCGACCCTTATCTATTGATGAAATAAGGAAATATGTCTTTGATATGAAGGGAGATAAATCACCTAGCTTTGATGGATTCACTATGTATTTTTTCCTATCTTTCTGGCACATCATTGAATCTGACCTTCATACAACTATTCTTGAGTTTGAACAAAAATACCTTCTAGGAAAGGAATGGAATAACACATCTATTTCCCTTGCACCTAAGTCAATGGGATCTGAATTGATCACTAAGTATATGCCCATTAGCCTATACAACACATATTATAACATTTTTTCAAAAATTCTTTCCTTTAGGCTCAAACTAGTTATGGCAAGTTTAACTTAAGAATAATAAAATGGGTTCATTGGAGGTAGATTGATCCACAGAGGTATCATTACTATTCATGAGGTGGTGCACTCAACTTCACTAAAAAATTTAGCTAGTATGATCCTTAAACTTTACATGTAAAATGCATTTGATAGAGTTAGCTAGCCTTTCCTACTTTGGGTCCTTCAGAAATTTGGTTTTGGGGAAAAATGGAGATCCTGGATTTATAACTGTATCTCAACACCTAAATTCTCCATTCTAATTAATGGTATCCCTCAAGGATACTTTAAATCAAGTAGGGGAATCAGGTAAGGGGATCCTTTATCCCTATTCTTGATTATTCTTATGGCTAATACTCTTAGCAGAGCTTTAAAAGTAGCTAATGGTGAAGGAAACATCAAAGGTATCACTATCAATTTAGGGTCTCAGCTTCCACTTACAAAAAAATTTCTAATGAAACCCTTCTACTGGGTTTGGCTTCAGTCTAGGAGGAAAAAATGTTGAAACATATTTTGGATTGTTATCAATTGGCATCAGGTCAAAATATAAATTTTGGGAAGAGTAGCATTGCTTTCATTAACACCCCAGCTAGAAGACAGAGAAAGATTTTTGACATCTTTGGCTAAAGGATTATGGATCTCCCCTCTTCTTACCTTGGTCTTCCGATGTTTTTGGGAAGACAAAATAAGTTCCTCTGGAATTTTGTTATAGACAGATTCAAAAATAAACTAGCAGGCTGGAAAGGCTCCCTCCTCAGTCGGGAAGGTAAGCTATAACTATTTAAGGCCACATTGAAAAATTTTTCTATCTATTTTATGTTGTTACTAAAAATTCCTTCCTCTGTAGCTACCACTATTGAAAAAATACAGAAAATGTTCCTTTGGTTAGGATTTGAAGAAAGAAAGAGAATTCACTTAGTTTCTTGGAAGTTGGTTTGTAAACCTGCAGCTTCAAGAGGATTGGGTTTGTGTAGAATTGCTGATATGAACGCTATCATGCTTACCAAATTAGGGAGGGAAATTGATAATGATGGAAGAGCCTCTTGGACTCAGATGATCATCTCTAAATATATTTCTTGGGTTGAGGACTTCTACAATGAAAATACCCAAAATGGATCGGCTATTTGGAATTCCATTAAGAGTAGAAAGATCTTGATTCAGGTAGGCACTAGATGGAAAATTGGCAATGGCCACATGGTTGCCTTCTAGAATAAAAATGGATGGGAGATAAGGTGTTATATGATGAACCCTTATGGGATCCTATAAGATCTAGAATTATTAGAACCTATGGTCCTTATGTCAAAAATTATGTCGATAGATCATCATTGCACCCATGTTTTGCTATACCTGTTTAGGAAGGTGCTACATGTCTTCAGATGAAATTGATAGAAAAATTGAAGCTCTTACTCATGCATCAGTTTTTACCCAATTCTTATGTGTAGGATGCTAGAATATGTCCTCTTTCGGTTTCGGGCTCCTTTTCTGTCAAGGCTTCCCACCTCTCCCTTCCACACAACCCACAAGGCCATACATTACAATAGATCTAGATGCCTCAAATGATCCCTAAACAGGGTTTTCTCACTTGGATCACTTCTAGAGATGCATTCGTATTAGGAGAAAACCTAAAAAGGAGGGGATACTCATTACCAACCAGGTGTGTGATTTTTATTAATGTTATTCAATCTTTGAACCATTTAATCTTTCATTGTAATTACTTCTTCTCTATTTGGAGTCTTCTATTTAATATTTTTCGAGTGTCTTGGGTTTTCCCTAAAAACAATTATGGAATTTATCGATCAATGGATTACAATATTTTTTCATCAATTTGTCAACCTTGTCTAGAAATTACTTCTCCTTCACACCCTATGGAACATATGGAAAGAGTGAAACATGATAATATTTAAGGATCAACAAAGTACTGTTATGTCAAAAAAGTAGGAACCTAGGATTTACACATTAAAAAACCCTACTTTTGACTAACATGGGATTTTCTCAAGGTGTGGGACCCTCATAATTGAGAAAAACCTTCAGAGAAGGCTTGTTCCTCTACCTATTCTAATGTTGAAACCACTCCTAGAAATGGGATTACAACTATTTGAATACTAACCTAGATTTTCCAAGGGACTAGGGAAGAAAGAGATGCATAAAATGAAATTCCTAAACCATGGGAGGCGATAACTCCAAGAAAAGGGGACGAAGATATTATTAGTGAGTGAAAATGGAAGGAAATGAGGTAGAAGAGGGTAGACAAAGTGCCACAGTCCAGAGAACACATTCAAACCTCTAATTTTGTGGATCATAATGAATTTAGATCCTGGAAAAGACTATAACATGCATAATATACCGAAAAATGTAATGAAAGGCAAAAAACACAATACAACTCGAGCTAGGGAAATAAATCCACAAAACACCAATTGTAATGCTTAAAATGATGCATAATTCAATAAATTATAAGAACAAGGAAAAAATCCTTTATAAAATGCATAAATTTGAGGCCTATAGCTCACAAAAGATGTTGAAACAATTTTAGCAGAGTTCCTTTACATTATAGAATGTCTCCTCCTCCAAATGAAGGGGAAATTACATATATATAGAGAAAAGGAGCTACCAATCGACATATTTCATTAATTTCCCATATGGAGGTATGGGAAACCATACTAGTTCACTTTCCAATGGTATTTCACTTGCATGACGAACATGAATGTCATACCTCATTAAGTCAGTTTTTAAGATACCTTTTATGATGTCATTAATTCTTGGTCCACAACTAACATTCTTTGTTGAAAGGAGACAAGAACCACCAAATGACACTAGATAAGAACCAAAGTAGCAGTCCACCAACAAAGGAATGAGTTGTTGCATGAAAAGGAGAAATACTATCACGTGACTGTGAGGGAAGGTTGACACTCATCAAGAACGAATGTTGACATGTGAAAATGAAGGGGATATGATGGGGAAGGAAGGAAGATGCACAAAAATGAAGGGGAATTATCACACGAAAGTTAGTAATGATGTCATGTGATAGGGGGAAGGGTGATGACGGGCATTAGCAGAAGCAGTTGACGTGAGAAAAGAAAGTGGTTGACCCGCGACAAGAAGGAGGTTGGCGTGTGACAAGATATGGCTGATGCGTGATAAGAAGGTGGTTGACGTGTGACAAGAATGTGGTTGAAGCATTATAAGAAGGTGGTTGATGCACAAAAATGAGGTGGTTGACACGTGACAACAAGGTGACAATCCACACATTTTACCAACTAGAGCATTAAAAAAAACTCAGCTCCAAACTTTCACCATGGATCGTAAGCTTGCTACGAGATACCCTATAAATTGATCTCGATTAACTATCAATGACTAGACCTATAGATTAATCCATTTTGAAAAGGGGGTGTAATTATGGATAACAATTTGGTAGCTTGCGGGGTGATATGCCTGCTAGAACTGAAATACCAGTGATTTTACATCCATTAGGGATGGAGTCATTCTAATTGCTGAAAATTGGATGATGTCTAAAACCTATTATTTCTCTAGGACACTACTGTGACATTACTTCATCATTAGATTCTGCCTAAAAGTAGAAGGTGTAACAAAAACAAAAACAACTATGTACAAACAATGAAATCATACATATCCCAAATGGAACATGCAGAGAGTGCACAAGTACTTATCTAAAAGAAAACCTAACTAATACAAAAGAATGTGCTACAAGCAATTAGAGGAATTATAAACTCTAAAATAATATGTACAAGGAAGGTACTTCAATTTAGTAACAATGATTGAGGTAGATCGCATTGACTGGAATTTGTAATTCTTCTCCATCCAAATTTGACAATTGGAAAGCATTGTTTTCTTTGCACCTTAAAATCAAGTAAGGGCCACTCTATATTGCATCAAACTTAGAGTGCCTTCCTAGTTTGTCTCTTTCTTTATCCCATTTCAGAACTAAGTCTCCTTTTTGGAAAAAATTGTTTTTGGCCTTTTTGTTAAATCTCATCTTGATTTGAGATTAGTCCTTCTCCATTGTTTTCATGACCCACTTCCTTAGGTCTTCCAACTCCTTGAGTTCTACATACCTGACCTCCATAGCTAGAAAATTAAACAACTCTAGCTGCTTGATAAGATCCAAGGCTAGTGATTCAAGTGATATTGGAAGCCTTGCTTTCCTTCCATAAAACAACTTGAAAGGGGAATAACTAGTTGACTTCTTGGGATTTATTCTATCAGCCCACAAGAATAATTTCAATTTGGTATGCCAATTCCTCTAATTTTCATTGAGATTTCTTCTTAAGATCATGAGAATATTTTTCTTGGTGGAATTAGCTTACCTATTACCCTAAGGGTAATAATTTGAAGAGGTGCTCAAGTAGATGCCATTTCTAATAACCCAATTGGATATATTTTCTCCAAGAAAATCTAAGACATTATCCAATATTATAGTGGAAGGAACACCAAACCTTATTGTAATACCTTCATATAAATCCAGAATGTTGAATTCATTTTCTTCCTTAAGTGCAACTATTTCTATCCAATTAGTGAAGTATTCTATGCCTATAAGAATCCATTTTTGACCTAGGCTAGAACTTGGATTGATCACCCCAATAAAATCTGACTTTCATTGCATAAAAGGTTGTTTAACTGAGATAGGATGGAGTGGAAAGGCTGATAGCTTCTCTTTTCCTATGAAGAAGGCACACATATTACATTTATTGATCCATGAAAAGTAATAATTGAAAATATAGGCCAATAATAACCATCCCTCATGATTATAATAACTATTGCTTTTGGGGAAAAATGACCGCTAACCTCTCCATCATGAAACTTGTGGAATACCCTCTCTACCTAATCTATCTTGATGCACCTTAAGATGACACAATTCACATTACTTTTGAATAAAATATCATCTACAAGTACATATGGGATGTAATAATGTATGAAATAACTCCTTTTGGACTTACTCAATCCTTGAGGGATTTGAATTGTTTCGAGGAAGAAAACTATATCCTAGGTCCATCAGCGAATGGTTAAACCATTGGTTGTTTGATCTTAATAATATTGAACTATAAGGGTGGCCTCCTCATTTGTATGCTGACTTGAAATTATCTGTTCACATAAGCATTTTCCCCTAACTAATTTTGTCACATTTATATCAATATCATATTCCCTGACCTTGGTTATCCAACCAACTCTCTTGTCACTAAGGTCCTTATTCAGAAGAAAATATTTTATACCAACATGCGAAACTAATAGATGATTTCTGTTATTTGACACTAGATGCCTGAATTTTTTCAACCTTCTAATCACAAAAAGGAAATGTTTCTCAATGAATGAGTATCTCACCTCATAATATTGAAGGCATTGGCTGAATAATTCAATAGTCTACTCCAGTCCATCCTGATTTAGTTGTACCAGTATGGCAAATATTGCATCCATGCCTCTAAAAATGTATAAAATGAAGTTCTTTGAGAAATTAGGATTGGTGAGGGTTAGAGCTTGTGTAATGTCCTACTTTATGGCTTCAAATCTTTCTTTTCCTTCATCAGTCCATTTGAAAACCATCTTATTATTTAGCGTCAATGTTAGTGGCTTTATAAGATGGGAAAAGTTAGGAACAAACCTCCTAAAAAAATTAATTTTCCCCAAAAAGATTTGGAGAGCCTTCTTGTGACTTGGTAATTAAAATGCTTGAATAGTTTCTACCCTTTCTGGATCAATTTCCAACCCTTCCTTAGACATGATGTGGCCTAAGAGATTACCTTCATGGGCTAGGAATATGCACTTCTTTGTATTCAAAGACACTCCAAATCTCCTGCATCTTTGGAACACTTGCCTAAGGTGAAAAAGGTGATCAACTACATCTTTGGAGAACACTGTAATGTCATCTAGGTACACAAGAACTATTTTTTTGATTAAACCCTTGAATGCCATATTCATAGCTCTTCGAAATGTTGTTTTAGCATTTGAAAATCAAAATGACATCTTTCTATAGGAATAAGTGCCCCACTTCGTAGTGAAGGTTGTCTTGAACTGATCCTCTTCTTTAACCACTATCTAATTCTAGCTTGAGTAGACATCCAAAAATGAAAACCTTTCTGAACCAGCTAAAACCTGTTAATTTTGCTCCATTGAAAGGAGTGGATAATGGTATTTGAGTGATGCTCTATTTAGATCCCAAAAATTCACACACAACCTGATCTCTCCATTTCTCTTCCTTATTGACACTAAATTCACAACCCAACTTGAATGCTTGATAACAAAGATGATGTTAGCCTCTATTATCTTATTCAACTCTTTTCTCATGTGAGGTTTGATGTGAGGATTCACCAAACTTTGCTTCTGTCTGATAGTCTTAGATTCTGGATCCATCTTAATAGTATGTTGTGCCAATTTTGGATTGAAACCCCTTAAATATTTATAATTCTAGGAAAAGACATTTAGAAATTCTTGACAGATTTGGGTAAAATAAAATTTCTCTTATTGAGTACTCACCTTACCGATTCAAAGTACCTTACCCACTCTAACTGAAATTTATTACGAATCTTCACCTTTGACCTAAATGTTGGTTTTCTCCTTCCAAAACTGGTCATTTGGATTAAAGATGGATTCAAGAGTCACAAGGCCTTTTGGTAACTTGTTTGTCTTCAGCTGGAACACTTGATCACCATACTGCTGCTCCAATCTGACCCAATTTGTTGAGGAGAACTCAACTTCTTCTCAGAGAAAATTTATGATATGTTGATCAATTTCAAACACTTGCCAACTTGTATTATTATTTGGAACATCCATCCCTACAATCACTCTGATATTAGGCTGAGTTTGATCTCTCTTGATAATGTCAACAATATCAAATACTACCCCTACCTCTGTAAGTCTATCTGCAGCCTCATTTTTCTTCCTTGGTATGGCCTCAATGTTGAGTGCTCAAAGTCTTTGATGAGATCCCATACCCGGTTCTTATAGCTATTTAGAAGATCATTTTTGGCAGCATTCAACCCTATAACTTGGTTTACAATTAACTCACTATCTCCAAAGACTTGAAAGATCTTGATACCTCTCTTTTTTTCCCAATGCAATCCATGAATCAATGCTTCATATTCAGCTGTGTTTTTAGAACAAACAAACTGAATACAAAAACTTGAGTAGTATTTTATACCCTGTGGTGACTAAAGAATTGTACCTCCTCCAGTGCCTTGTCTACTCATTGAGCTATCAAAGAACAACTGCCATAATTCATTGTCATCTTTATCACTTGTTTGATGACACTAGGAAGAGGTGTATTTTCTTCATTCAGACGATAAATTCCCTGCTCATCTTCCTCCATCTTTTTGTATAGATAAAAGCTATGCCTCTTATTTACCCATTCATCAAGATTCAAATATGGAATATCTCCAACCTTGGTATTTGTTTCTGGATTACTTGGGAAATATTCTTGATCAAACCATATGGCTCAATATGAAATTTTGCAATAGGCTCAGATCTAATTGAAACATTAGCTCCATACCTTGTTTTGAAAAGCATATGTGACCACTCAACATACAAGTAGCCTCTAATTTTAGTTGTGAAGTCTCTTGACAATCACATTGCAAAGAGTGGTGGCAAGTCATTTACTTATACATATTGCAACACTATGAAATTGGGGCATGCGTGAAGTGTGAGGCTCAATCCTTTGATTACTCCAATAGTTATCACTATTGTCCCATCTAATTGCACTACACCTCTAGAAATGATTTGATACTTACTGCCCAGCTAATTAGCTATTTTTTTGGGCATCGTCGAACTACTTGTTCTCGAATATATCATACAGTTGTGCACAAGATTATTTTTGTTTATTAGATATACATAGAATGAAGGAGGCTTCATGTTTTTTCCCTGTTGACCTCCTTGGTTTCCTTCTTGTGGAGCTGCATTAGTGAGCACCTTCTCTTGATTCTTAGGAAACTCATTTGAGATGGTCAAGTTGGCTATGGATACTTGTAAAAGGTCCCTTTACCCTAGAATTTTTAAAGATTCCCTCATAGAGATGCTTACATTAGTCTTCTTTATGTGCTCTATGATTTTGAATGGGGCTGAGTTATCCTTCTGCTACCGTCTGCTTGACACTGCCTTCTCTTACACATGTGATGCTACAACATGTGCATGATCTGGTATAGGTGGTTTGGGTTGGTTTTGCATACTTAGAGCTGCACTCGGATTGTTGACTCTAAGTAGAGTGACTAAGGGTTGAGTAACACTTGTATTAGATGATTGTCCTTCTTATAAATTCATTTTTTAGACCTTGTGTTGGTTGCTACCCCTTGAGAAGGATACTGAATTATACCACGAAAGTCCTAAGCTTTCCAATTCACAAGTTTGGTCTCACTTAAAGGTGCCTCTTGAGTATCTATTTGCTACTAATTTTCTTCTTGGTTTGTTTCTTGCAGCACACCAAAAATTTGTACCATTAAGGCCTGGTGTAGCATACCATTGAAACATGTTGTCTGGTTATGGGGTTGACCACATGGAAAGCACCATTCATATTCCTGTCCAACATTATTTTAGACTAGAACAAAGGCCTGGGATGTTAGAGGTGTGTTAGGATTGTATGGCTGGAATGGCCTAGTAGATGGGGGATGTCCTTGATTTTTGTTTCCAGCTTGGGCAGAAGGTATATTAAGATGATATAGAGTCCTATTTAGTGCACCTGAGGTCCATAAGGTTTGAAATTTTGGGCATGTTTCCTTTTGATGGTCACCAATTCATTTCCTAGGTTCTGCAATTGCTTAATAACTTTTTATATTTCAGTCAAGATACTAGAAGAAGAGGTAGAAAATTGATTGGAACTATGATTTCTAGGGGTAGGAATAGGGGCTAATGTAAGATTTTGACTACAACTAGTATTCCCCACTTCAGGATAAATAGGCATATGTGGCCTAAGTGCTAGTTTATAGGCTTGGATTAGGTAATTTTGAGCTCTGAAAGCTATGGCATAAGCCCTGGGTAAGCTTATCCCTCTCATAGATCGAATCATCATAGATATATTAGAGTTAAAATCCTTAAGAAAATAAAGGAATGCACCTTCAGCAGTATGCCTCATGGTGTCTGGAATCCGGTCCCATGTTCTTTAGAATTTGAAGTTGAAGTCATCCATCTGCTCGTTTGGTGCCCTCTTGATTGTAGGAAGCTACTCTAGTAGAGTTAGATTGTCTGACTTTTCTCTGAACTAGATACATAGTGTTGTACATAATAGATCCCAATTTTGGATTGACCCTCCTCCCAAGATTCTGAACCACTATAAGGATTTTCCTTCGAAATAAGAAACTAGAAGCTTTACTACCACATCCAGTCAATACTTTAATTTATGGCACAAACATTCACGATGCCCTGAATGTGATCAATTGGTGTTGTGTGATTCAACCCTTTGAAGAATGTAATGTTCTTAAATACTAACACAAGAAATGGATTCTTCTCATTAAGGGCAAGTGGAATGCTACCAATAAAATTTACAAAAGGATTTGGTGGTCTTTGCGGTGGCTGCTGATGTGCCATCCTAACTGGCTTGAGAACCCTAGTAATTTGAAGGAAGGGTCTACCTAGAAGAGGGGTTAATAAGGTTATATTTGGTGAAGATGGAGACCTTTGTAATCTTCTTCCTCTCCTTCCTCTTCCTAGGGATAACTACAAATACTCGAAGACACCTTCTTCTCTTGCTTTGGATCGAGTTTGGATCCTTCTCATGTACTTGGGCCGCTAGTACTACTGGAAAAAGTTGATTTTATGATTTGATTCACCAGATGTGTTGTTGCAAAGCCTACAAAGGCTAAAATTTCACCAAGACAAACCTAATCTTGATAAACATGGAAGTATTGACTTCTGTCCCACCGGGCGTGCCAAAACTATTATGTCAAAAACGTAGCACCCTAGGATTTGTATATTACAAAACCCTACTTTTGACTAACATGAGATTGTCTCAGGGTGTGGGACCCTTGAAATTGAGACAAACATTCAGAGAAGGCTGGTTCATTTACCTATTCTAATGCTAAAACTACTCCTAGAAAGGGGAATGTAACTATTTGAATACTAACCTAGATTTTCCAAAGGACTACGAAAAAAAGAGATGCATAAAATGAAAGTCCTAAACTAAGGGAGGTGGTAACACCAAGAAAAGGGGATGGAGATATTATTAGTGAGTGAAAATGGAAGGAAATGAGGTAGAAGAGGGCAGAAAAAGTGCCACAATAAAAGAAAACATTCAAACCTCCAATTTCATGGAGAATAACGAACTTAGATCTTGAAAAAGAATATAACATGCATAATATACCTAAAAATGTAATGAAAGGAAAAGGACACAATACAACTCGAGCTAGGGAAATAAAATCGACAAAACACAAATTGTATTTCTTAAAATGATGCACAATTCATTACAATATGAGAACAAGGTAAGAATCCTTTACAAAATGCATAAATTTAAGGTTTGCAACACACAAAAGATGCTGGAACAATTTTAATAGAGTTCCTTTATATTCTAGAATGTCTCTTCCTCCAAATGACAGGGAAATTACACACACACACACACAGATATATATATATATATATATATATATATGGAGAGAAAAGGAGCTACCAAATGACATATTTCATTAATTTTCCATACGGAGGTATGGGAAACCATACTAGTTTTCTTTCCAAAGGTACTTTGCTTGCATGACAAACATGGGTGTCATACCTCACTAATTCAGTTATTGAGCTACCTTGTACGATGCCATTAATGCTTGGTCCATAGCTAACATTTCTTGTTGATGCCCGATAAGAACCACCAAATGATGCCCAAAAAAAACCAAAGTAGCAGTCTACCAACAAAGGAATGAGTTGTCACATGACAAGGAGAAATTCTTTCATGTAAAAATGAGGGAAGGTGTACATGCATCAAGAAGGAATGCTAATGTAAGAAAATGAAGAGGACATGATGGGGAATGAAGGAAGATGCATGAAAAAGAATGGGAATTGTCACATGAAAGTGAGGAATGCTATCACGTGATAGGGGAAGGGTGGTGACACGCATCAAAAAAAGTGGTTAACACATGAAAATAAGGTAGTTGATGCGTGATAGGAGATGGTTGACACATGACAAGAAGGTGGTTGATGTATGAAAAGAAAGTGGTTAGTGTGCAATAGGAGATGGTTGAAATGTGATAAGAATGTGGTTAATGTACAATAATAAGGTGGTTGGCGTGTGACAAGAAGGCTGTTAACGTGTGATAATGAGGCACTTGACATGCAACAATGAGGTGATAATCTGTACAATTTACTTGTTAGATCATTAAAACAAACTTGGCTCTAAAACTTCATCTTAGCTTGCAAGATCACCACGAGATACCTTGTAAACTACTCCCAATTAACTATCAATGCCCAGACTTGTAAGTTATTCCATTTTGGAAAGGGGGTGCGATTATGGATAACAAGTACCCCCGACAGGTCTTCACTTTGATCTCTATTGGTCTTAACGAAAATCTAAATGGCTGCATTTGGAAACAACACAAGTGTAAAATTATTTTGAGCATGGAAAGATAGTGGTGACAGCAACTCATAGTTCCCCTTAATCCTCCCAACTCTGCTATTCTTAGGGATACTACTATTTGGATGCCTACTCCTATTGGAGGGCTTAAAGTTAATACAAACGGGTCTGCTAAAGGTAATCCATGCCTCTTTTGGGGGCGCTACTATCAGGGATGATTTGGGACAATTGATGGCATATTTTACCTCCTTCTTTGATTTGGGAACTAACCATAGAGCTGAAGCTTTGTCTATTTTAAAGGTTCTTGAACTGGCTACTAAGTTTGTCAAGATTAACATAATTGTGGAAAATGACTCACTAAACTTGATTAATCTTCGTAATAACAAGTGTGTAGCCAGCTAGACTATCAACAACATCATATTGGAGATAAAACTCCTCTAATCTCAATTTAGCAATGTTAAATATCAACATGTTTTTAGGGAAGGAAATAAAGTGGCCGATCTGCTTGCCAATCTTGGAGTCTCATAGCAGAATAAAAAAATAGATAGGGAATCTTCCTGAATTAATTCTAAAATTAGTTAAGGATGAATATAATAAATATTGCTAAGTTTTACACATATAAAGTTGGCACCTCTTATCATGATTACTTGGGATTTAGTTTCCTTTGGGCATATGCTTCCCTCACCACCGACGATGATCACATTTATGATGATTGGAAAGTTAATTTTTTTTTTATTACCTTCATCATGTATGGGAAAATGAAAAAAATGAAATTTGAATCATTAATGCATATTTTCAAAAAATAATTACAAGAATTATTTTCTCTTGTGAGCATGTGTCAATAGAGATTTGGGTATGTTTATTTATACCAACGTTAAAACTTCATTTCATACCATTTGTGCTAGTTTTTATCTCTATTTCTCAATTCTAGAAAATATGGGGGGTTCCCTAGTAAAACTTGAGCCCACTAACTACAATGATCTTAAAAAATATGAATTCGTTGGGAAGATTCTGGTGGAAAAGGGGTGGCGATTTTCATAAAATGACTCTCAGGGCACTCTATGGTGGTTTCTAGCAGTTTTCTGTCTTCCTGAAAGTAGGGCAATGTTTGAATGGTAAAAATAAAGTTTGTAATTTTGGTGGAGGGAATTGCTGAAGTGACTAGGATTCCCAATGAAGGGGATATACATTTTAAGAGGTCTCTAAAATTTGAAATGGAAACTTTTTTGGCAAAAAGGAAAGATAAATATTACATTTATAAGTCAGGATATGAAAGAACATCTCTAAAGGAGCCATGGGATCACATAGATGAATAGATTATGAGGTAAATTACTTTGGAGGGAAGATACAAACTAGTTTATGGGCCCTAACTCTTTATCCTGAATCACTTTTGTAATGGGGGTTAGGTTAATATTTCTAATTTCCTTTACCAGTCTCTAGTTTTATACATACAAAAGGAAAGAGTAGGTGAAGGTAGTTTACTTGACGAAGGTCTTATTTATATTCTCTTTAAGCCTGCTACAAATGGCCATGCCCTAAATTGTTTTCCCACTATCATTGGCTCATATTTCCACTGCCCCCTCCTATGCCTCTTCCCCGCCCTGTCATTCACCACCTCCATCGCCACCTGAATCCCCCACCTTCCTCCAATATGGAAGTAGAAATTACTAGTCATCGCGATGCTGCCTCTTCTCCCCCTTCTCACTCTCCACCCCATCTCTTGGATTTTTCCACCTCAGTAGCTATATCCCATTCCTCTCTTATCTCCCTTTCTCTTATTTCTAGAAGTGTTTTTTCTAATAATTTAGATGCTTTAGATACCGTTAAAGTTGACCCAATTTCCAAGACTTTTCTTAGACTAACTACTACCTAGCCTGATTCCCCAATTATCTCTAGCACTTGAGGAAAATTGGATGTTTCTGAGGAGATGGAAGAGGATTCTAGTTTTGAAGCAGAGGAAACTACTGAGGAAGAAGAAGGCTATGCAGAGGAGGATGTCATTGAGGATGTCATTGAGGAAATTTCCAATGAGGTTACTGAGAAAGAAGCCACTGAGAACATGCCAAGCCAGGAAGCTGATTTGGAAGCCAATATTGATGCTGACAAGTGTGTGAAAGTGACTATAGAACTCATTCATGCCATCCTTGGTAACAATACTATTGTTTTTAATGTCATTAGGAGCTGTAAAATCACTACTGACGCAACAGGGCTCCACCTTCATAATAGTTATAAGGATCTATTAATTACTGCTGAAACTTTTGTTAGAAAAACTAAGGAATCTGTTGTAAAGGAGGTTATCAATGAAATTTAAAATAATATACCTATATAGCCCGGGGTGTGGGAATTTTACAAAAATTTTGGATTATGGTTTACTTTTTATAGATAAAATAGCTACAATTATGTCATATCAAAATATATCTGCCCGATAAGGGCCTTTTGCAACAAGGATGTGGGTCCTACAAAAACCCTCACTTTTACCATAATCCAAAAAATGAAACCCATGTCGTATAAAAGTTAATGTGGACCAAATCAATTATTAAAGTATAAAAGAAGGCAGGATTTGTGATCCTTTATCCTTAAAACTACAAACATCTCCTCTTTTGATCTTACACTTATACCTATTATGTAACAAATGTATGATATAAAACCAAGAAGCATGCCTTTAGAAATGAATCCTGTGGATAATACCTAGTATCCTTGTGTGTATATTAATATACTTATTAACAAGCAAGCTAAACAAGTAATTTCAATAATGTATATGATCTAGATTAAATGAAAAACACCTTAAGTTTAATGTTAAACAATGTAAAGGAGTTTTAATCTATAAAAGAAAAGGAATGTATGATTCACATTTTATGAGCCTTTCTAGACCTTAAGTTAAAGTTTGAAACATGATTGTAATAAATGTGTAATCATAAATATGTTGTGTCATGGGAAGATCATATCCATAAGTTGTAATGTGGTTGGATTTTTGTGCTTCGTCTTTGTTGGTAAATGTGATCATTGTTTTTTCTTTATAATTGGGAAATTTAGTTATGATTTGCATCATGTGTATAGTGTGGTTTTTTTGTCTTCTTGTTGGGGTGGGTTTTCATCTTGTTTTATTGGAGGAATAAGGGAAATATGTGTATTGTTTTGGAGGAAACAAGGGAATTCATGGCTAGTATTCGCAGAGGTATAAGAGCATGTCATACCATAAGGAAAAGGGGGTCTGTAAAAGTTAATATGGTGTGTGTAATTTGGAAAAACTAAAGGCTAGCCATCATCCCTTCTTGGAGGGATAAGGGCTAGTTATAACGATGAACTCTCCCTTATGTAAGCCTCTTAGGTAGTATTGGTTATGTGTGTCATCTTCCCTTGTGAAGCCAATCAATTCATACCTTGTGATACATGTGGGTCCATGTTGGTATAAATGTCTTATGTGATGTGGAGTTACCCAAATCGTTCCCATGTGGTGTTGTGTATACTGTAAGGTAAGTCAAACAATAATTATTTTGATATTTTTAGTTGTCGTATTTGTGTGCCTATTATTGTGGGCATTAAATTTGGTATCAGAGCAGAGGTTCATGTTATCAAATCCTTGGAACAAATCAGATTTGTGATGATTATGTATGGTGGTAGTGGAGATGCGAATAGTAATGTGATATATTTTGTGATGTGACCAATGTTTTATTTGTGATATTATGAATGTACATGTTGTTCATGCCACTTTGTGATTTTTTTTGATATTGATGTGTTTTGTGATGAGATTATTTAGTCTCTTTTCATGAATTCAATGAGAATTTCACATGTGATGTATCACCTTGTTATGTGAAAAGAGTGTTATTGTGGATTACAAATTTTTGGAGTGTTTTGTTATTATGTGATATGTATGTGTGCTAATGTGTTGTATGATAAAATTGTTTCTTAGTCAATTGGATCGTATCATGATGTCACCACCATGTTGGGATGTATCATGTTGTGTCACCATGTTGTATAGAAATTATTTTCATGTTGTGATTTTTATTAACTATTTTCATCATACATAGATATTTCATGTATTATGTGATGGATTCATATCATGAATTAGGGGAATATGGTGATCGTATGAACCATATTGTACTGTACTACACTTTGAGTGAATTATGTGGAAATGTGATGTATTGTAAACTGTGAAAGTAATGTTGTGCTATACCCTATAAATATATCATGTGTAAGACACTATGGTTGATATGAGTGAATAATCATTGTGTTAGTAATGTAGTTATGTGTTATGTTATGACCTTGCACTAAAAAACCCTAAGGGAATCAATTTGTAAAAAGTGTATGTGTGGAGTGAGGAAATGAGTAATGTTGACCAGTCACTCGAGATGAGTACGAGATAGGAAGTGGAGCCTCATATATACTTGAAACATACTTTTTTTTGTTTGGAATGCATGACACATGACCAACGGGCACTATGTATATTATGTTTCACAAACACCTTAGGCTCAGTAGATGGAAACCTATACCATAGCTCTCAGACTATGTTGATCCCTATGGGAGTATGGAGGGATGATTTAGACAAAGATTATGGTGGTTATTATTTATATTCTGAGATGTACACTCAATGTCGATTGAGATCTGGGGTACTTATTATGATGCTTTTGTTATATATTTTGTTAGATGTGGCTCAATATCTAAGTTGCAGCAACTCAATGAGTACCCATTAGGTGGCTGAATAAAGCCACATAGTGATTGTGATGTGATATTTTACTTTACGTGTTTTATTCATAATTTTCAATTTTTATTTCTCTTCCTTTTCTGGAACCAAAAATTTCTGTCATTTTTATTTGGTTGAGTTACTACTTGCACTTTTGGGAATTTTATTGGATTGTTACACTAGCATGATGATTTTTGCACTAACTGTGGCTAGTCAGCCATTTAATTTTCTTTGATTGAAATTTAAATTTAAGTTAAAATTATTCCTTGAGTTTCAATTTATTTTCCCACTTGGCCCAAAGCGATTGAATTTTATTCCACTTGGAAACTTTTTTTTTGTTTTAACATGTTGGTACTAATGTTGTTACGTATTATAATAGGGACATGGATTCACTAAGGATTGGTGGTACCTATGGGTATGATTTGTTGTATAGGGGTATGCCCTAAGGAGCTACAACTAACTAGTGGGTTTTTTAACTAAAGGTTATTTTTTTACTTGAGTTAGAGGTGTCTAGGATCTATGTGCCTAGGGTATATGGAGTTATTTAGAGGCTTATGGAGATTGGGATGCGTATAAAGTTTGTATTATAATGTATGTGTAAGCATGCAAGTCTATTTATGTTTTGTGATGTTGAGGATTGATGCTCCTCATTGATGATATGATGTTGATCCCAATTTGACATAGTATAGTTTTAGTTATGGTTTTTGAGTTACGTGAAACCTCTGTATATGTACTATTAGAAATTCCTTGTGGTTATACTCGGCCTATATTATGAGTACTATTGTTCTGGGAGCATTGGTGTGTTAAGTAGTAGATTGTGTGGATTGTATGTGTTCCTCCCATGATTGGGTTGAGATCTTGTGATGTGATACAATCGTGAAATTACGTAGTAAGATGTCTTGTGGATCATTAGTGTTGTGTTTGGATCTTATGTGGAATTGTGTTTTCATTTACTATTGGGAACCCATGAAAACAAACTAATTGAAATCCTAAATAATTAAGTACTAAGAGCTTGATTTTTAGAAACACTTTAAGTGAACAATATTAACAAATGAATAATATAAAATAGAACTACCAATCTTCATAGAACATTAAGAAAATGGTCAAACCCTAATTTTTATATTTTGGTCTCATTTTAGCGACAAATTTCATTTCCCTAGACAAGATTTGTTGTGTTGAATTATTGGGTTAAATACCCTTTTGGCCTCACCTTAGCGTCACATTGATGACGATGCTTTCATAAGGGGAGGGATATGTAGTGCCCTATTTATTTCACCCTTTCTTTCCACATCCCAATATCCTACTAATTCTCCCTTGAAAATCCAATGTGATATCATGTCATGTCGATGTGTATTCACATGTAGGTGTTCGAGAGGATTCACTAAGTATTTTTACTTACCTCACCCAACACCTTGATGATGATAATATGAGTTATGAAAGTTAATGATTAACGTTCGATGATTTTATTCCTTGATCGTCTCCATCTCACATTTTCAAATATGGTTTAAATTAATAAAATACAAGAAAAAACAAATATATATATATATATATATATACACACACACACACACACATATACATACATAGAAATAATTAAAATATATGATAAGATAACTAATAAATTAAGAAAATGTATAAAATAAGGTAAATTAAAGATTCAAATATAATAATAATGAAAATAAAAGTGTAGGATGATTAGGTAGAGATGTTAAAGCACAATATGGGAAGGCATGACACTGGAGATGGGAGTTTAAGCAAGGGTTGGTAAAAGCATGTAGAAAATTTTTAGCAGAACATGGAGTGTGACACATCCTATACGACCTTCAAACCTATCACTTTCCTTGCATAATAATATAGGCA
Source organism: Taxus chinensis (assembly GCA_019776745.2). Taxonomy (NCBI): domain Eukaryota; kingdom Viridiplantae; phylum Streptophyta; class Pinopsida; order Cupressales; family Taxaceae; genus Taxus; species Taxus chinensis. Next base: position 208,298,190 of record CM034146.1, read on the forward strand.
CTCTATTCAAGATCTAGAGGTATTAACCACACTGAAACCAAAGTTAACAATGTAAATTTTAGCATTAATTGGATATTTTTAGCGAATGCAAAACGTTTAAGGGAATTTTGCTAAATAGATCTCTCGTTAATATACCTCCTAAAATCAGGACCATTATGGGTTCAACTAGATTTGCGCACAAAGATAAATTTGTATCCCTAATGTCTCCTCATTTTTCTATATACAAGTTGATCAATCTGGATCTGTATCTATATCTGAGGTGGGTTTAGTATCACTAAGAGGAAAGGGAAGATAATGTTTTCCAATGTTTTTTTGTTGTATGCAGAAGAAGAAAAAGATTAAGGATTAGGAGGCGCATCATTCGAGCGTAATGTCTAGCTGTATTGATTTCACTTCTTTTATTTCTAAGAACCTATGTTACCTGTACCGCAACCTTTGCAACACCACTCTTGGGTAGATGAAGGCTACCAATTTTATTTTCTACACTTTATATTTTATTACGAGTAGTCATTGTATTAATTAAGACATTGGAAGTCCCGTTTCTTCTATCCCACTTATGGCTCTGTAAGTTTTATATCTCAGTGGTCAATGTAGGTAGAAGTGATTGCAAGATGTGTTTAAAATTGCATTATTTAAAAGGATTTAGAAACTTCTTTATAATGTACTGGATGGGGAAAATCCCAAAGTCCCACAGTCTTTATTTTGTTTCCCTCATGCTCAAGAAAATAGAATCTTTAGATCAGAGAATGGAAATCCTCCCAAAATAGTGTCAATTTCTTCTGAATATGACAAAAATAGGTCACCGTTGCTAGCATCATCCCAACCATTGTCAAAATGGGAATATTTTGGAATAGGAGTGGAAGTTTGTTAAAGGAAATACAAAAATCATATATTAGGAGATTTGTGTTTGTCTCTCCTTACCATCAAGCTCTCAGTCCGCGTTAAAACTGTGAGTTGCATCAAAGTCTGTGCAAATGATGTTCTTGAAGTGACTCACGGTTGTTTAGAGATATGCCTTAACGAGATGAGACATAACGAAATAAAAATATGATTTGGTTGTGCTGAGGATGGTCAGGGTGAATTAAGAACTGAAGTTTTATTTAGAAATGTGGTTGAAAGACATAAATCCAAAAATCAGTATCATTTGCGAGAATTATCCCAGCTTGTGCTAAAATGGGGAGCTTTGGAACAAGGATTGGAAATACATAATAAAAGAAGGGTAATCAGTGTATTTTCAGAGTTTATAGCTGAAATTCCTTTGTGAACCTTATAGAAATAAAGTGATCAGTTTGATGTAATAACTTGAGGAAGGACAGTAACGTGGTGGTAGAAACTTTAAGTTTTTCATGGAGTGGTCGATCGGAAGGGTGAGAACATCTAAGACCAAATCGTCTCCTTCTAGGAATAGTCTCCCTTACCGTCATATTTTGTAATTTTATTATTTTTAGTTCTTCATTTGCAATGAAATAAAAATATAAACCAATAGATTATTATAGCATTGGTTATTTTTAAATGAACTTGAAGTGCAAAACAATACAAGTTCACCTCGTTCTAAGATGTTTTGGAAAATTTGTAATCAAACTGGATAGTTACAACCCATCTAATTGACTGGTTGATTTTGATTTTATCCTCAAACCTAGATTACCCCCTTTGGTAAAAGTTAGTAAATCACAATTTTTGGAGAATCACGAAACAACCTTCAGAACCCCAGAAAAGAGATGTCAACTTTTTTATGTGTTCCTTGTTATGTGGGGAGTCACATCAAGCATTAGATTGACGTTGATTGACCATTTGTTCTCTTTTTTCTGCCCCTGTAGGAGCTATCTTACCCTCATTTTTTAGTTTTAGGATGATGTTAAAAGTGAAAAGTTGGGTTGCGTTTCGGCTTGCCATTTGGATCCTTAGCAAAGAAATGCATATCCACCTTGGCAAACCTCTATTATTTTTACTTTAAAATTACATGCAAACCTTAGTTTGGGGAATAAAATATTTATATCTAGTTTTGAAAAGGTGTTTTGTAGGCCTCTGGTTGCTAATTGGCTAGGTCAAATTAGTCTGATTATGACCTGTGGCTCAGGAGAACCTGTTATCGTTTGTAACCCATTTTCTAGTTCTTAGTTCCATCGACTCTGATGAATTCTAGATATATAGGAGGGCATGTAGTAATTTGTTTTTTGAGAATTTTTCCATCAGAATTTATTTTATGGACTTGTATTCTTATCCCTTGAGCTAAAATTGGTTGTTTTGGCAACTAGTCCAATTATGACCAATAGCCATATAAAACTAACTATCATTTGTAAATCGTTCACTAGTTATAAATTTTTTTAGTTCTTGTGAATTATTCATATATAGGAGAGCACGCAGGAATTTACCCATTGTGCATTTTCCCATCAGAAGATCCAATTTTTTTAATACGGTTTCTTAGCCATTGATGCTAAAATTGTACATTTTTCGCAATTAGTAGGAAAATGTAAAAGTTAGGCTGTAGTACCCCAGTCAAGTCAAACATAACCAACAAGAACAACTTATTAACACTTATAAATAACTGTATGAAAACTTTATTTTGTGGCTTCTTGTTTCGAGAACTTCGATTTTTGTAAAAATCATTTTTTCTCTCTCCTCTCTCTTCCCCATCTCTTTCTCTTTCCTCCCTGTAGTTAAGAAAATAAAGTGTAATGAAATGATTATATATCTCTAGCCCTCTCTGGTTGTGTGTGAAGTATTCTGATTGTGAAAAATGAAAAATTAATAAAATGTTAGTTATGCTAGATTTAGGTGGATTTCATGCCAACATTTGTGTTGATAATGCGGTGGTTGTAGGTACTGAGACATGGAGGAAGTGAAGTGTTACTGATAATCTCATATTTTGCACATTATTTGAAACAATGAAATTGTAGATGCTAAATCACACATTTTGATGATGTATTAAAAAATTCATTATCATTGAAATTTTTGTAACAAGTATGAGTTGTTAGTGTTTAGGAGTGTGTTAGGGAAATGTACATCTTAATCATGGGTGTTAATTTTTATTTAGAATTATGAATTATAAAAAGGTTGGATATTTATGTTAACTGAAATTGAATTTGACATATTATAGTGCATTTTAAGTGTGAAATTAGTGATTAAATATCTAGTATGCTGTGCTACTTAAATAAAAAATGTAGAAAGGGAATCTAAATAAAAAATTCAATCTTTGTATAAAACTCTTCTATGACTACCCTTCTCGTGTGATCCTTCATAACATAGACAGGTAAAAATTTAGGGTGAACCTAAATCATTACACTCAATGGCACCCATAGTTTAAGGAAAAAATGAACCCAAATCCAAGTCATCTTTATACCATGCACACTTAGTGACCTTGTCAGAATCCCATCCGAAAGGAATGGTGAGGGTTAAACACTATCTTAAGTTTGTGGCCTCCCCATTAGGATTGATTTTCATGTGTGTAACAAGGTGGTTAGATCCCTTAAGTTGGTACCTCATGATGATTCTATTTAAAATTAAATGGAAACCCTCTTGAGACAACATATAAGTAATGAAGGGTGTCAGGTGAAAACTTTCATAGTTTTCCTTATTAGGAATTTGAGGATTGTGTCATGGATGGATTTAACTCTATATTGTTATTATCAGTATGGTTTTCTATAACATGATAATAAGATATAATTGTGGGAAATAAAAAAATTGTAACGTTGGATTAGTCTATGGAACTATAGTTAGGAAATCATATTCTAGAAAAAAAATGAAATTAGATCTTCTTGAAACTTGGTTAATTTTTCTATGTTGTGAGAAAAGAAACTTACATTGTGAAAGAATTAAAATGAACCTACCAAACTATCTAAGTATATATAAAAGGAGAGATCATGATCTTTGGACCTTTAAAGAATATAATTTTCCCCTCTTGTTTTCACATGAGTTACTAATGTGAAATGAATGTATGATGCTAATCTAAATAAAAATTTCCTATAGAAATGAATCATAGAAACAAGAACTAGTACCCTCGTGTGTATACAAAGGACCATTCTAACTAATGGGTTAGTGAAATAAGTTGTAATAAGGAATATGCATCTAATCAATTGAACCCTTTTTAAGTTGAACGTAAAGTGATACAAAGTAAATTTAGTCTAGAAACAAAAAGAAGAAAGTAGGTGCCAAATTAAGTGCCTTCGAATCCTTAAACTAATTATTGGAACATAACTATAATAAAATTGTAATTAATGCTTGACCTTAGGAAGTGTAATTGTTATCCAAAATTCACCCCTCAAGGTAATCTTGGATAACCTGCATCATTTCTTCTGGCTTGAGCAAGAACAATTGGTCTAAAGACAGAAAAAATCAGATTTTAGGGGTCCCTTTGGTTTCCCTCTAACTTTCCCATCTAGAGAAAAATCTAAGAAGTTGAAAAATTGTAAAAGATGCAAAAAATTCAGCATGTGCTACTGTTGTGCGGAAAAAGCATGTTTTTAGAGCCCAGGTCGCACAAGTACACATGGGACAGTTGGGACCCACATGGCTGAAATGGATGATTTGTAAATAAATCAAAAAAATTGGGTTTTTGGAGCCCAGGCCACACAGGTACACGGGGGATGTCCGGGACCTGAAAACCCGAAGAGGCTGTACATAATGGGAATTAGCAAAATCAGATATTTTTGTCCCGCGTAGTCCACATGATGTCAAGACACGAGTTCACCACAGAGATGAAATTTCCACACCAAGAGTAAATTGGAAAATTTGGGTCAAAGTGACCTTGGATGCAGAGGTATGTGAGGGACATGCGGGACCCGAAAAACCTGAAAAGGCCACAAAGGGATATGCGACAAAAGTGGAGATCAAAAACCGTCACAACCCGGTCAATGCAGGGACATCTGGGACATCAAATCCTAATTTTTCCACAATAGGAGGCTTATGGGTGGAGTGGAGATTTTTTTCCCGGACAGCCAGGACACTAGGACCGGAAATAGCCAATATGCTCACATGCAAAGGAAATTTCAATGTTTGACCTTCCTGAACTTCAAACGGGTATAAATTTTGACCCCGAGGTCTGATTTTCACAAAATTTGACTTTCTGGAATGAGAATGGCATCCTTTACACCACTAAAACTAGATTTATTAATTTTTATGGGGATAGATATAAAAAATAAAGGAAACATATTCATCTCCAGTGAAGTAAATGTTCAATCTCGTTAAATGATAGAAATGCCTGACAAACCCAAAATAGATGCCCACACTCAGAAGGCCATAAATTTTGCATTTCTCAACAAAAACACACAAAATTGGTATTTTTGGAATCATGTTTCTGATCTTGATGTATAAAATCAAGAAATTCATAATTTTATGAGAAATTGATTGTGATTTCATAGAAAACATGCCCAGTTCGGGACAATGATTTTATTTGGTCGTTGAGATGCATTCAATGGAGCATGGGATGACATTTCTCAATGTCACAAGTCATAGGACAATATGGGGAGCCTTTTGCAAGAAAAAAACATTATTTCACTTCATCTACTACATCTTATAAGTAGTTGAAGGAAAAATTTCAGGATTTTCATTTCCCCTCTCTCTCTCTTTTAAAATTTCTATAAATTGGAGTGTTGGGCTCATTGTAAGGGGATAGTTTTAAGTAGAAAAACTATGTCAATTTTTTTTTGTGAATTCAATGTGCTAGAAGCCCTTATAGTGGACTTCTTGGATGGTAATCCAAGCCCTTATCTTGTAAAATATTGAACTATGCATACTTATGAAGCATATATGCAAGTTTGTAGATTTATCTTCCCCTACTGTGTTTTTTTGCATTCCTCTTTCCCTTTCAATATCATTGCATATATATTGTGTCTATCTTATACTATTACAGGGATCCATTATCATTGTGTGTGTATGAAATATATTTGTGAATGCAATTGCTAGATTGTGGAGAACTGTTATCACCCCTTCTAGTTTGCATTCTGCTTCTACTTTTCATGCATTGGAATACTACTCTCACACTCTCCTTTTTTATTGTATCACCGCTTTAGTGTAGGATTTTTTTTCATGCACTCTCTCTCCTTGGTCCCTCATAAATTTAGATTAGTATAAATAGTTTTTCCTGCATTAGAGTAGATCTTGGGAGGTAGTTTAGGAGCAAGAACCAACTTTCTCTAGAGGTCTATCTCAAGAAGTAAGTCCCAACACTTAGAGATAGTACCCATGTTATCCAATCACACGGTGAGCTCAAGCACAAAAACTTGTGCAAACCATAGGGTGCTAAGATTTGGTGATAACAATAATCATGAGATGTTTTTCCATTGGAAAAGTGAAACTTGGCCTTCCTTATAATGTGATTAAACCCTCTTATGTCTTGAATAAAGAAAGCCATGTCGTATAATAATTAATGTGGACCAAATAAATTATTAAAGTATAATCCTAAAAAATATGAAAATATTCTCATTTTGTATTACACTTGTCCCTATTGTCTAATGAAGGTGTAATGAAATTACTTGAATAATTATGATTATCACTAGCAATAGAACAACAAATAACACAATATTTCAGATAAATGATCTCCATATGAAAGTCTAATATCATTGCCACTTCGAGGGGGAAACCTCCAAAACATACGATAAGACTCAAATTTTCAATATCCTGATCAGGAAATACCTACTAACCCTTATTTATACTATTCATATGCTATGGTCATCACCCAGGATGACCTACTAATGACAATATATCATATATGAAAGAGAAAAGTCGTGATAAGAATTTATGGTAGCCACAAGTCGGCTATATCCATCTAATGTAAGATATATAATTAAGGGTGTAACATGCCCCTCCTCTTCAGAATAACATTTTCCCTAATGTTGGGAAACCTTGGATACTACTCATGAATGCTTCATCTTCCCAAGAGGCATCCTCAATATTCATATTCTTCCACTTGATCAAGTACTCTGTAATGAGTCTGGTCCTTAGTGTTTTAGTGCGTGTATGAAGAATACCTTCAAGTTCTAATATGATTCTTCCTTCCTCATCTAGTTCTAGAAGCACTGACTGGTGGAAATGTGTTGTCCAATAACTTTCTTTAAGAAAGAAACATAGAAGACTGGATGTATTTTACTTCCTAGAGGGAGCTTTAGCTTATATGCCACACTACCAATTTTCTGTAAAACTTGGTAAGGCCCATACAAAAACAAACTTTCCCTCTTCAAAGTGTCACTCAATATGATGTTGATAAGTCTGTTGCTTCATGCAGCTTTGTGCCCTTGCCAAATTTTCTATAAGACTACAGAGTACCTTGTGCTAGTGCTAAATGTGATCTTCAACTACTCTCACCTTCGTTTTGACCTTCAAGCTAGATATGAGTGATGGAGAATGGTACCTATAGAGTACCAAAAATGGAGACATTTTGGAGGAGGTATGAAATGAAGTATTATACCACCATTCTTCCAATGACTTCCATTGAACCCAACATTTTTGTTTATCCGAAGTGAAACATTGAATATATCCCTCTAAACATTTATTTACCACCTCAGTTTTCCCATTTGATTGAGGATGATAAGAGGAAATTTGGGCTAGTTTGGTACCAAGAAAAAAGAACAAATCAGTCCAAAATTTACTTTTAAATATTGGATCATGATCACTTATTATAGTTTTTGGCGTGCCATGGAGATTTTGAACTATATCCCTAAAAGCAATAGCAATTGTACTAGCTATGAAAGGATGAGCCATGGCACAAAAATGAGCATATTTAGTAAGTTTTCCACCACAACCATGATGAAACTTTTCCCTTTTGATTTAGGTAATCCTGTGATGAAATCCATTGATACCTCTTCCCACCTCTCACTAGGAATAGACAAAGGTTGTAGCAAACTAGGTTTCTTAATGGTCTCCCCCTTATTTTTTGGAAAACCAAACATTCTGCCACAATTTTTTGAACATATACTTTCAAACCCTCTAAAAAAAATCTTTCTTAACTCTATGATAAGTTTTCAGGAACCCAACATGGCCACCTATAGGAGAAGAATGTAGCTATGACAGAACATGGTGTTTAAGGGTAAAGTTCTTACACATATATAACTTATCTTTATAACACAATCTATCCCCTTTCCATGTAAATTGATTTAATATGGATGGATTTTCTTGGATATTATAAATGAGAGTATGTGTTGTTGCATCTTTCTTCTATTCTTCCCATGCTTGATCTACCCAATCTACCTTTAGTATAGAGATGGCACATAACAATGATTCTACAGAATCATCCCTCCTAGATAGAGCATCAACGACAAAATTTTCCTTCCCTTTTTTTTATAAACAATCTCAAAGTCATATACCAACATCTAAGTGACCCATTTTTGTTGTTCTACTGAAGATAGACGTTGCTCTAGGAAATATTTCAAATTACCATGATTATTTTTGACCTTAAAATGTCTACCCATCAAGTATGGTCTCCATTATTTGACTACATGTAGTAGTTGATGTCGCCTAGAATTCAGTGATATAAACCCAATAAAACCCTAGACATGCTGGCACATCACTCAACCTAAACTGAGCGCTCACTTAAAGTGCACAAAGGTACCAGGTCCCTCTTTAGGGTTGTTATAATAGGATGGAGACTTAAAATATATAGTTCTATTACTAGCTCATCATTCTATAGAGCATACCAGATCTATATCAAAGGAAAAGTAGAATTAAGTAATAACCATGATGAGATAAATTCATACTAGATTCAAATACACATAGAACTAACACTTAGATTCAGCCAATGTCCTTTATATTCAATGCAATAAGTTTACAAAAGCTTCATTACAATATTAGTAGTATGCGTGTAGTAGATTTAACAACATATCTCTGTATATCTCAATCCACCTCTATTACATAGTTTACTACTTATATATATATATATAAGGGTGGGGAATTTCCCTTCACCGCTTATCCATTCCAAAAATAGGTCACATACTATTACTAGCCATGTGCCATTACAAAAATAGGCACACATGCAAGTGCGCTAACAATAGACTACTACTAGATAACTGACAGTAGTAGATATATTTCCAGCCTATGTCCATGCAAAGTTCTTCATATCAAATCCTCCAAAAATAGAAAATGCATGGTGTGCACGTCTCTACCTTGTTTGTGTGCTTTGAATTCCATCTCTAAAAAAATACCTTATGAGTGAAAACGACTAAGTCCCAAAAGTTGAAATTTTGTTTTGTGCACATGTTCTCCCTATTCATTCACGCCTTTGAATATGAATCACTTCCCCGTGTGGACTTCATGTGTGATTTCTTTGTCAAGTGTTCTTTCATCAACATTACCCCACACTAATTTCATTTTCATCCCGAAAATGGTCATCTCTAAAAAATGAAGTAAAGAATATAAGAATGGAAAGAATGTATGAAAGAATGTTTTTACTTTGCATCCTCTTCTTTAGCCTGAATAAATAATTCAGGATATTCCATTTTTATTTCAGCCTCTAAGGTCTACCACTCAGTAGTTTCTTCCTTTGATTTTTCTAGAATGTCCACACCAATGGACTCCAATTCATCCCTCGTAATCTCCCCTTTTTAATTTTGTAAGACCAACACAATGCTGGACATTACATTCATCATTCCCTCTAGTAGATCTATCTTCTGTGCAATGATCTTCCCAAGCTCTTTCAGCTGAGTCTTGTGTGGTTCTTGTGCTACTGGAAGGGCCTCGTGCTTCTATTTAACCATTAATAATGTTTCTGTGTAGCCCAATGTTTCATCCTTCATCACTTTCTGGACCTCATTGTTCTCCTCTAGGGATTTTATGTTGATGAGCGCCTTTGGAGCTGTACAAATGTTTAAGGCTTGGTATGCTTTCTTCAGTTCTTCTTGCAGTACTTGCAATAACCCTTCATAGGATGCAATCTCCCACATCACTGAAGCCTTCTCCCATTCTACCTCTTGTGATGGATCCTTTAGTGTTGGAATGCGTAGAGGCTCATATTCAAGTACTAGGTCCACCAAATTTCCTACATAGTGTATTGTTGAAGGAAATGTCATTGGTACCTTTGGCTCCAAGTGTGGCCTATATCTTATGACATTACCACCAATTTCCTCTGTGATACTAATAAATATAATGTTATGTTTATGTGCTAAGTCTCTCTCCTGCGTTAGGCATGCTATTTCCCCATCCTTAGTTTTGATCTCTTCCCTGAGCTCCCTAATTGTGGTAGCCTTGTCCATATTCCACCTCGCCACCTTTGTTGAGACTTTCACCAATGAATTTTTCACCTGTTCATATGACATGACAATAGGCTTTACTATCATGTGTCTATCCTGAGGTTCCTTTTTCAACCTCCATGATACACATGACTCCTCACATGCATCAAAATCTGGCTCATCCATGTTTGTGTGCATGGACCATGATAACTTATTCCTCATGTGTACTGTAGCCATATCTTCATCCATTAATTCCCAAACATATAATTCCTTTTGTGATAGTGTGCTATGGAAATGGGTGCGGACAATTTTACTTGTGTCCTCTGCATAACCCATGACTGATGGAATGTGCTCACCACTTGTTCTTCTAGACCAAGGCTACATAGGAACTTGAGCTTTCGGATTCGGAACTTATGTTTCCATGTCTTGCGAAGTCTTTATAGCTGTCTCATATGTTCCCTTTTCCTCCTCTTCTCCTTGCTTTATTTCTTCATCTTTCTGTTCTACATTCTCTGGAGGTGTAGGAGAATTAGGCACAATTTCCTCTTATTCTTCTACCTGCTCACTCAATTTCAATTTCCTACTCCTTTTCATGTTATCTCTTTTTATGGAGAGATTCTAGGAAATTTCTGCACTGTTTGCGGAGTAGCACCTTAAGTTCTTGTTCTCTTGAACACCCTCTTAAATCTATGCTCACCTTGGACTACATCCAATTCCTCGTCATCCCCCTTTTGTGGTTAAGGCAGTTTAGTATCACGCTTAGCTTCATCCTTATCCGTAGGATGTCTTCTGCCTTTATGCTCTAAACCACCACTATCTTCGCAATCATCCTCTTCATCCTCCACTTTAATTGGATCTATGGGCTTAGGCAATAGGATGTTCTCCATCGTGTGCTTACCCTTTACTGGTGCTGGAAGTGCAAACTCATCTTCCACATACTTATTATTCTCCAACTTTGGCTTTAGTTGGAGGTACACCAGTGCTGCTCCAATATCTCCCACAACCAAACTTATTGGTTTAATTCTCAATACATTTGAAGTGAGTCTTACAATATATGCACCCCACCTTGGATACAAATATTTCTTCCTTAGTGTGTGGTAGTCATAATCTACCTTATCCGCATTGAATGTGAGTCTCTACGTATCTGAGAACATATGTAGTAATGCTTGGAATTACCTTGTTGTGAAGGAATTTGGAAACTTACACCAAGGGATCCATGCCTCATCCTTCATGGTGAACTGCGCTATACAAAAATGATGGTATACAATGAACTGAACTGCCTTTCCAACCACCGAAGGCAAGTCTTTGAGGATCCACCATTCTTATTCAAAGGCCGCGTGGAGCCTATCGTACCATTTATCTGCCCTTTGATTGACCTGTTTTGTTATAGATCCCTCACACAATTACTTTTTAAAGCATTCTGTAGGTGACTTGTGTTCCATGGGATAATCCCATATCTTCTCCTTTGGTCTATCAGGTACTCCGATCTCCATGAACACTAGTGATAACAGAATATCTCCAAAGCTGATCTTTCCTCCTGTGCATGCTTCCTTAATGATAGTTTCTACAATATACTAGGAAATGTTGTAGACTACCCCTTTAGACATCTTTTTGGCAATGTGCAACCACATGGTGTTCACTTGTGACCACCTTTCTTGTTCATTTAGCTTTGTAACAAGATGTACGGCTGCTTGCACCACTAGATACTTCTTCAGTTTATCGATTTCCATGCCACATGGACCCTTTGTGTACCCAAAATCCTTTCTAGTCTCCAATATTGTGGCCTTGTTTGTTATATCATCTCAAAAATCTTCTCCTGTGCCTTTTAACCCCATTATCATGGAGATGAGCGTGACTTAAATTCTAGCTCTGCATCCTGCAAATTAGAAAAAATCTTCATGCACTCTGATCATGAGCCGTATGTACAAAGACTCATATTTACTGAAGTAAGGGAGTTCATATAGCTGGTAAAATCCTATCTTCTGCAAGAGCTTCTCGCTAGTATCTTCATACACCGACATGTCTTCTGTTGTGTGTTTATTTGTTTTCATGTTCAGTAAGGCATTAAGCTCTTTCTTATTCTCTACGGTACGGTGATTATACTCACTCACCTTGCTTATTCTTATGTGAGAATCCCACTCTTAGCCTATGATAACCCCCTCTAGATATTGCATCTCTGAAAAATTTCTTTCAGGAGACATCTCCTCTTCCTCTTTGACCACCTTCTTCTTTCCCTTCACTCCTGCTGTAACTAATTTCTAGGGTGTCATTTCTACCTTGCAATCCTTTGTATATCCACACCTCTTGAATTTTGTAATGTGCGAACCAAACCCTAGCTTGATTCAATGTTCACTAGGTGAAATTACATGCCCTTACTCCTCTTTGTCATCTTGCTATGCTCAAACCCTTTACCACGGGGACACAAGCTCTTTCTACACATAGATCTCTTTGTCATGACTGGTTATACACCTCTCACACATAAATTTGATCACTTGGCTCTTTGCACCTATCTCTTTGTCAAATAATATTAATCACAATGGTAAAAATGAATCCACATCTCATCGTTATATAGATTTTAAAATTTTTGATGCATTTATTACTCTTTCACCTACCAAATATCCTCTCATTAATTGATCAATTCCATCCTTTCCGTGCATTACATCTTTGCACCTCAGCTATAACCTTCTAGTGCACCTTCCTACACTTTGGTCATAGAATTATCCTCAGTGAGCGTCCTTGCACCCGAGTATCTCGTCACTGCACCTTCTATTGGTAGTTGTTATGGCTTTTGATTACCTCACATTATACTTTCCCTTCATTCATCTCTATCTTTGGTCACTTTTTAGAGGAAATCCTTTGAATTGAATATCACCCATAGCAGCTTATTCCTTTCACCTTTCAATTCCTATAATCTTGTACTTGGATATCAAAAACCACCCCACACTACAAGTATATGCACTTCTCTATGCATAAACATGCTTCATGTAGTAATTAGCTTAATGCGCACAAGCGCACTTATTTCACAACACACCAAATAAATTGAAAAAGCATAGGGAATAAGAAGGAAATGCACTAAGGAAATACAAAATTGAAAATCTAATCTAAATGGAAATACTACCTTATTACAAATACCAAGAAGACTTATTTATAGTAGGGCTTTAGCCTTCTCCTGTTGAAGTAACCAGGTAGTCATTTTCCATCAAGTGCTTCTAACTGGAAAGCACCTATTTCAAGGATGTAAGTGATAACATATGGCCCCAACCAATGTACTTTAAGTTTACCTAGATGGCACAAGAACTTAGAGTCATAGAGAAGTACCATTTGTCTAATCTCAAACTTCTTATCCCTTATGTGTCTGTCATGCCATGCCTTCTGCCTGGCTTTTTCTTGCAATTCTGAACTCCATCATGTTATGGTTCGTCGCTCATCCAGTTAAATTATCTTCTCGATTACATTCATATAAAGCCTATCTCATCAGCTAGACCTCAAGCGCATGTAATGCACAAATAAGGTAACATATAATCTATAGGTAGAATGGATTCTGAGTCAAACACCAACTGAAACCATGTGCCTTTGTTTAATCACTTGTATATGTTGTTCTATATGCCCAAAGAAGAGCTGACACTTTTTCATTCCCAATCCTTTCTTCCAACATCAATATTTTTTTGTCAAAGTCTGGCTCAAAATCTTGTTGAAAGCCTTAGTAGTTCCATTTGCATTAGGATGGTAGGGTGTAGTTTTATGGTGTGCAACCATAAAATCATCTAATAGAATTCTGATTATCTCATTAAGAAAATGTGTGTACCCCTATCACTTGTCAAGCTTGAAGGACATCCATATGTTGTAAGAACATGTCTCCCATAGAAACCTAGTAGTTGTAGTTGATGTACAATCCTTTGTAGGTGCTAGTTCTACCCATCTGTGTCAGATAATCATATGCAAGTAATGATATATCGTGATCTAGTCCTATGCACATGGCTAACGAAACTAGGTCCTACAAATTCATATGGCCCATTTCTCAAATAGATTCCACACTAGTGATTGGTCTCAAAGGAATCTCATCTCTTTGCCCTAGTTTTCCTAAGGTGCTCGAAAATGATTGCACATGCCTTACAATATTCTTTACAGTCTTTATACATTTGTCTCCCACCATAATCCAACAAGTAAGAATATTGCATGGGCTAGTTTCATCACCTACATAATGGCCTCCTACAATACCACCATGATATTCTTCCATAATATCTCATTTTTCTCATGCTCTAATACACAACAACGTGCAATACTTCATCTCTGTCCTAATTTTGTAGAGGTCACCAATGATTAACATATATGGTGTTGTGTGTATAACAAGATGTTTCTTCTTCTAATGCCTTCATTCCTTCTAGTGCTATACTAGTCCGTAGAAAGACAATAATGTCTTCCAGATTTTGCATGAAAAAAATTTGTAACCTATATAAATGTGCATCTAGCATGGTTTCTTCAATTGTTTGTGCTTCCTCTCATGAGTTGTATTCTAGATAAATGGTCTGGTCCAAAATTAGTTTTCCTTGCTTCACCACAACTGTGAAATCAAAACTCTTGAAATAGGAGCACCCATTCTACAATATGTGCCCCTATAAGATGGGCTTGTTTACCAAGTACTTCAATGTGATGTGATCTATATAAAAGATGAATCAAATGGTGTTGCTAACAAGTACTATGGAAAAATCTGTGCAATGCAAATAGATCATGGACAAAGCTTCACACTCTATAGTTGTATAATTTTGTTCTAGTAGGAGTCAGCTTCTCTACTAGCAAAAGTAAATTGGATGAATCTACAATAATTTCTCTAGGTTGAGCTAACACTTTGCCAATGGCCATGCCAGAGGTATCCACATACACATGAAATGGTTTATCCCATGAGGGAAAGTGTAGAATGGGTGCATGGTAGTAAGTTTCTCTTTTAATATCTCAAACATGCACCCTACTTTTGGTTCTCCCTAATAAAATGTACCTTTACCCTTTCAGTAAATATTCCAAGGGAGTAGAAAATTTTGGCATACCCTTTGATGAATTTTTCTATAATATCCTATAAGTTCCTAAAAATCCATCGCACCTCACTTTGACTGGTAGGAACTCCCCTAGGCCTAAAATGACTGCAACATTAGTTGGATCAATGAGATAAACCTTCCTTGCAGATTATATGTCCTAACAGTATTTCCAAATGGTTTAATAAATATGCACTTCTTGATGTTCAAAAAGATATACTCAACTATGCCTGCATATGTTCAAAGATTAAGTGCAGAGTTGTCACAATGATCTTTCACTAAGCCCATATATTGTCCAATCATTTAGGTAGACTTGTAATAAGTTATGAATAAAATATCCTTGAATTCTTGAACAACTATGTATGCAAGAATACAGTAGGCACATTTTTTCAGATCCAAAGAGGCATCACAGTATAGGTAAAAATTCCCCATTCAATAGTAAATGTTGTCTTTTCTTGATCCTCCTAATCAATCCTAACCTGATGATACCTGGAAAACCCATCTATAAAGGAGTATATTTCATGCCCTACAACACCTTCTAGTATTTCCTTAGTAAATGGCGCGTAGGGAATGGATCGGTGACACATGAAAAAATTCAACTCCCTATAGTCCACACATATTCTAATTCATCCATCCTTCTTGATATTGATCACCATTGGTCTAACCCATTTTGACTCATTAAGGGGCTTGATAATTCTATGATTTCAACATTTTATCAATTTCTTCTTTTAACTTTCTGTGCAAAAATTAGTATTCATTATATAAGGCCTCTTTCTAACTAGGCATGCACCAACCTCTCTAAGATTTATCTTCATTTCACCCAAGTTATTTATGCACACCTTTAAGTTCATGATACCCTCGAGGAAATATTTCCTGATGCTTCCTTGAGTAACTCTAATGATCTTTTCTACCATTTCAGAGTCTAACCATTAGTCTCCAATTATGGCCTCCTTAGGCTCTGTATACCTCTGACCCTATACTCACCTTCTTTGTCTTCATAGGTTCATGATAAGTGAACACGTGGTCCTTATCTACACTTTCCAAGACCTTGTACCACCTTCCTCGTGAATGGTTCACATATCTAGGTTCTCAACTTCCTCATTATCCACATATGTAAAACATCTTCCCCTTCTCTTTCTTAAGGCAAGCATCGTTCAAGTAGTATGAAGTTGCATCGGCTTCTAGTCCTGTATCAAAAACGCACTCCATAATTTGTCTTCACCAAATAACTCATTGATTTATGCTATTCAGTCTTTTGTACTATCTCCCTATGGTTAAGTGCTCAATAAATTTTCAATGCCTCTTCTATTGGAGGTTGAGAAGACAAGATTAGTCAAAGGTATAGGATCATCCCTGTCAGTCAAAGTTCTACTAGTTTCCAATCTCTCGTATGTAGTTCTGCATATAAATACCAAGGCACATGTGCAAATCCTTGCTAACAGTAGATTACAATCTATGTCACCCAAAGTGAAGGTGGTAATGACTTCTTGTCCTGTCTGTCTAGAGTCTCTCACAGTTGCTGAACATGTTATGTTGAACAAGATTGATCACCATGATAAGTGTACAGAGTCTGTGTAGGTGCACTATTCTCTTATAGAATCTAATAGATAAGGGTGATTCTAATTTCACTTCACATTCTACTAATATTATCTTTGTGGACTACCACCACCAGCATGTTGCTATCTCACGCGTAGTGTACATACTAGATATAGCTCTTCTCTCCAATTTGATCTATCCATTGTGTCTTCCATGGATGCATAGGAATACCATGTAGGAAGATCTTCTTGTCCCCTGTATACAAAGGTACCGAGTTGTTACCTATCTGTTAGACCGAACAAATTCCATGGTTCTATGCCACGTAGGGACTATGATTTTTACTTCACGCCGTACTCACTCATAAGTACCATGAGCCCAAATGTCATAAGTAATACTCATAGTATCACTAATAGACTGAGAATCTTCTCACTGAATTAGGATGCCTTCGTTTGGATGGCTCATTGAGCTCTAGGTCCTCGAATAGCACGTACATAAATCCTATGCAGATCTTAATTCACTCCTCAATTAGTGGCTCAACATAGGGTGTAGACTTCCCATCTATCAATGGTATCACAACCCTTTCCTCCTTGTTCTCAAAGCTGATATACCCCTTTGTGAATCTCAAGATCAGCACTATTCGCATAACACCAAGGGTGTCCAACCTAACAGAGCTAGGAAAACTGTCTGACTTCTGGAAATGCTAATACCTACAAAGTCCCCAGTGAACTTGGCCCCTTGTATGGTTATAGATGCATCCTTCAAAACTCCTATGGGAGTGGCCTCAGTCTGGTTAGCCATGAACAACAAATTAGATGATGGCTGCAATATAGGCCTCCCCATTTGTAACCATGCATCCAATGTAATAACTTTTACTTTCACACCTGTATAAATCAATATGTTACTTAATAGCCACCCATCCATAACAACATTTAGAGTAATTTCCTTGTCATAGTCAATGCTATCAGGGGGAATATTTTCATGCAGGATTTGTTGTCCTGTCTCAATAATTGCATGTGGAGTGTTCCATTTTAACAAACTTCCTAATAGTGGGATGATGTTCTCCTGGTGCAAAAATTTCCACACACTTCTCGTAGATCATCTGATATTAGTTTTGGACTATCTCTAATGCTTTCTTATGCTCCTTTAAGTACTGCGTCTCACCCTGAAGATTCTTTATACACTTCCATGGTATCCTGGTAGACCTCCTTCTGATTAGCATGGATTTGAGGTACGTGTGCATGCAAGAACCTCCTCCTTGGTGATCGTAGGATTCTGGTGCAATGTTTCTCTTACGTGTGCTACACTTCAGTGCATGTCAGTAATCTTCACTATGTAATGCCTTAGAATCCACTTCTACTATCTCGGGCATCCACTGATCTTCTACCAACACACGTTGGATATCCTAACCATCCTAGCACCTTTTTTTTCTTGTTTATGCTGCTTACTTAGATGCTCATATAATTCTAGAGCACTCTTCATAGCTATAGTTCTTCCTACAGAAAGAACATGTAATATTCTGAGGAAATTTATACCTATAGTGGTTAGGAGATCTGCACATGTATAACATGTTCCATGAGGGAAATCACCTCTTCCTTCATCATGGCCTCATCCTCTGATATCCACCATGATATCCATCGTCCCCTTCCACAACCTGCATTCAAAATTGCCCCTCACTTCTGATCATAGTGTGTTTGATTATGATCTCGTGATCCTGGTGCTCATTATTACCCTTATAACTATCTGTTACACTCCTGTCTGTCCATACCCCAATGTCTATAGCATCCTAGATCTGATCAAATCAACTAGACAATCCTCACGTTTCATGGGTCATGTGGACCCAAAAAATCTTTAAAAGAAAGCTTGAAACATTCTTCCTTATCGCGTGATTATAACAATGGGAATAATGACTAGAATCATGATTCAAATGACAGATCTCACAATCAAATTAGTAATGAGTGCATACTGATCTACGAGGGAAAAATATCCTTGGTGTGACCCTTTGACTTCACAATCTATACACAAAATCCTTAAGTGTGTTTCATGGGCTGAATTTGCTGATAGCTTCTCTAACTAATTTTCCATAGTCTACAATATGTTCCTCTAAGAATGGACTATATGCCAATGTTAATGCTCCCAACTACCTCAACACAAAAAGTTGCTTCCAGTTATTTATGTGGATCAGTGTATGTCTTATGTGAGAGTGCCCTTCTAAATGCTGTAATCAATTCTCCAACAAACCATTGTGGCATGGTTGGCTAGCATGAATATCATAAGATAGCTTAGATAGAAGCATGTCTTAAAATGGGCATCATACTCACGTACACTCTCAATAGTTCCTTGCTTGATATCATTGAGTGCACTTACACTCTTCTTCTCAAATTCAAGGACATATAAACTCTATTCAAGAAAGCATCTTTCAATGTTGTATAATCCACGCAAGATATAATTAGGGTCAAACTTCCTATACCAGCTGTGAGTGCATATCCTTGTAATGTAGTATTAAATTGACTTTCCTTACGCTTAGCAGTCGTGATCCCTTTAGCATGCCACAAGATTTCACACATATGCACATGTTCAGACAGCATCCTCTATACCCCTATACTATGGAAGACAAAGAGAAATCTCCATATAAATATTATCTGGGGTCATGGTCTGGACCTTGACCCACCTGATCTAGAACCTCCTAGTGTTTCCCTCTACCTCTAGAACCACGAAATACACCTGGAACTAGAACTTCACTTATACCTCCTAATCCTTCGAACCTGTAGCTGGGAATAGGACTTGTAGATGTACTCCCCTATGTTTCTCTTACAGTAGTACTATACTGAACCCCTATATTGTATGAGGTAGTTCCACTTCCAGTAAGTGAATCCAGCATTCATGCGTGCTCACATTTTGTGTAAGATGATGTGCCTAAGAACATTCCTCAAAATATCATTGAATTCATTTGTTCTACTATCAATGTACTTGCTCCCTGACTTACTCCCACTCTCCTACTTCCCATAGTTAGCTTGCTAGATTACTTGTCATACTAGATATTGGAAATCCAAGTGCATGGGCTAGGTCACCAGGTGGATTCAAGATGCCCGCCCATGATTATAGGTATTCTCTACTGGTGCACGCTTCGTATGTGAGGATCGAGGGGGGATCTCAGTCATACTTTCCAAGATGGGGGAGTTCCTTATGCTCTAGCTCCACATCTTCTACGTGAGCCTGTAAGTCCATCATGAGCCACTCTCTCTCCTCAACATCATACTTTCTGTAATGAAACATGCTACTTCTCTATCTCCCTCTTGTGTGCCTCATTAAACTTAAGCCACCTTTTCCTCTCTCTTCCTCTTTGCCACTGCTAGGTCTACCATCTTTTACCAAACCTGCTTCTGTCCCTCGCGCGTGGTGGAGTCTATTTAGCCATAGGTTTACTCTCAAGGTTCAAATTTTACCATCAAGATCTTGATCTGCCAGCAGGAATGCCTTCACAAATATGGTCCTCTTGGATGTCCAAAAAATTATAATTCAACTACCTCTGGGACAAGAGTACGTCGAAATTTAATATTCTAGAGATATAACTTTTTAGAGACACCACAAAACCACGTATCCACAACTCGAGTCCAGAGTCAGATCAGCATCGTAAAGGGCCTAAAATTTTTCCTATGTCATCCGAACAAGTGCACAATACCTCAAATTCTTGTTGAGATGCATAAGCAGTAAGCCACTTGTATAGTTCTACTAGAAAGATAGCTGAAAAGGCTCTCATATAATACTATCATATAGATTATGTTCTACCCAAGTGCATACGTTAAACTTAGATCCACTGTTAAACCGCCATGCATATTAATCCTCCAAATCATGTATCCATTCCTTAATACTTGCTAGAGTTAAATGGTACATCTTTATCGTGAACCATCCTGAAAATAACTAAAAAATAGGTCCTGTCAACGGAACCAATGATTGCAGCCTAGAATTTACTAGTGATACACACCCAATAAAGTCACTAGATGCACTGACACATCACTCAACCTTGACTGAGATGCTCACCTGAAGCTGTACAAAGGTATCAGATTCCTCTTTAGGGTTACTATAGTAATATGTTAACATGATGAAGGAAGAAACATATATAGATTCTATAACTAATCTCATCATTCTATAGATGTATGCTACATTCTAGATCTATGACAAAACAAGCTTTCAAGTAGTAATTATGATTGAGATCAATAACATGTACTAGGTTCAGATTCCACACAGGAACTAAAAACTTAGGTTCAGGCCAATATCCTTCCATTCTATTCAATAAACATAGAATCTCCTATACAATAATTCATTAATCAGTACCAGTGTGCATATGCGATCTGATACAGTAATTCAGTCATATGTGTATATCTCTATATCTCTATACATCCATCAGACTCATATCATACCACTATGTACCTCACAGATCATATATAAGGGTGGGGAATTTCCCTTCACCACTTATCCATTCCAAAAATAGGTCGCATGCTATTACTAGCCATGCACCATTACAAAAATAGCCACACATGAAAGTGTGCTAACAATAGGCTACTACTAGCTAACTAACAACAACAAATCTATTTCTAGCCTGTGTTCATGCAAAGTGCTTCGTATTCAATCCTCCAAAAATAGCCAATGTGTGGCGTGTACATCTCTGCCTTGTTTGTGTTCTCTACATGCCATCTCTAAAAATAGACCTTTATGAGCAAAAATGGCCAAGTCCCAAAAGTTGAAATTTTGTTCTACACACGTGTTCTCCCTATTCATTCACACCTTTGAATATGACTCACTTCCCCACGTGGAGTTATTGTGTGATTTCTTTGTCAAGTGTTCTTTGATCAACAGTATTTCCATCATTTTCTTCTCATAGGTGGGCTTCAACAAATTATTTCCTTTTAGCTTCCGAATCTCAAATGTAAGTGTATGTCCTTCTTCCATAAGAACTACTCGAATTCCCTTTTCTGAAGCATCACACTCAACTATAAAGGTTTTGGAGAAATCTAGAATTGTTAATATTGAAGTGGTGTACATAGCCACCTTTAATTTTTCAAATGCCCTCGATGCTTCCTCATTCCACTAAAAGGAGTCCAATAAATTTATGAGTGCTTTTGATATACTTCCATATTTTTTTACAAATCTATGATAATACCCTGTGAGACCTAAGAAACCTCGTAATTTAAGGAGGCTTCTTGGAATTTCCCATTCCACCATATCCTGGATCTTGTGAGGGTCCATCTTAACACCTTCATGAGAAATAATATGTCCCAAGTATTCCACTTCCTGTACCCCAAAGGAAAACTTTGAAGGCTTGGCATAAATTTGATGATCCTCTAATACTTCTAAAACTGTATTGATTTGTTGTAAGTGTTTCTCCCATGATTTGTTGTAGATGAGTATATCATCAAAAAATATTCAGACAAAATTTCTTAAGAATGGTCTAAATACTGAATTCATTAAACTTTGGAATGTGGAGGGAGCATTGGTAAGAACAAATGGCATCACTAGGAATTCATAATGGCCTTGATGAGTTCTGAAAGATATCTTATGAATATCTTCTTTCTTTAATCTAATTTGGTGATACCGAGAACACAAATCTAATTTTGTAAAATAAATGACACCATGCAACTTTTCTAATAAATCATCAATGATAGGAATAAGAAACTTATATTTGATATTGAAGTTGTTGAGCTCTCTATAGTCTAGACACATGTGCCATATTCCATCCTTACGAAACACCATCATTGTTGGAGCAGAATAGGCACTCTGAATGTGATGAATAATACCCATTTCTAGCATTTCCTCAACCACCTTCTCGATCACACTCTTTTACACATGTGGGTACCTATAAGGAAAAATTTGTGGAGGCATCTTCCTAGAATCAACTGAATGGCATGATCATGCTCTCTTTCAAGAGGAAATCCTCTTGGTTCCTTGAAGAAAAATGCATTTTGATCAATAATCTTCTGAAAAAAATCTTAGCAGACATATTTTTAAGTTGTTCAATGATGTCATAACCCTTATAATTTGTAAGGAAGCCACCAAAGTAATGGGTGGAGGAATAGTAGTAGGTGTGGCAATAGGAGGATTAGGATTAGTATGATGAGTAGTTACTATATTGATAGAAGGATCATCCCTAGGATAACAACATGAGGATGATGTTGAGTACCTACTTGCATGAATTTAGGAGCAGTAGCGGTTATACTAGAAAATTTAGTGGGTGTGAAAGAGGGATATGTAGACACCAAATTTGTGTCCTCACGACACCCTTGTGCCCCGCATCTCATTTCGCAACCTAACCTCATCATCTAAACCTTACACAATTATTTATTAATTACCTTATAATTAATAAATCCACATCTCCAAACTTGCCACCTCATTTCGCCACATCATCATGACCTAGCCCTAATCCTAAACTAACCTAATTAAGACCTATAACTTGGTCTACATCCACACCCATGAATAATTACTCCTCACCCGCACCAAAAACCAACCTAATAATGACTTGAACATGCCCATAACTAATCCCTTGAAAGAAAAAGAGGGAAGGTTCGCTATTTTACTAAAAATATCCCACTTTGACTTAACTGACATCGGTTCCTACTCAACCACCGTCAGTTACGTAACCACCATCGGTTCTCTATAAATGACCTCCCCAAACCAAAAAGAAAGGGGGTGGAATTCATTGGAAAGGCTGGAAGTCATTGGAGGGATCTGAAATTCACTTGGCCGAGCAAAGACAAGTGAAGGAAAGAGAAGGAGTTTTGTAGAGAAGGACATCAAGCCCAAGACTGCAACTGAGTAACCAGAGCCCAGTGACACTCATCCAAGCATTGGGAGAGAAGAAAGCTCATCTTTGATTGTCCGATCATCCTACCTGAACCTTGCCTTCGTTATCACAGTCTTTGGACTTGTATTTTCATCAGGAACTAGTAAGAACTATCTTGTACATTCTTTTAATAACATTTCTTGGACTTCTGAATCACAGTAATTATAAGTCTACTCCCAGATCCACTACCCGAATAACACCCTTACATCTAACTATACCTCCTCTACCCTTACATTTCCCCAAGAACAACCCCCCATACTGTTTGAGTCTTCTCCATCACCCCCCTTACCTATCCCCAATCATTTACCAGCCTAATAAACACCATAGCAACCTTATAGTCAACCTTCACTAAAATCCCCTAAAATCACTACCCCTACCGATATCGGTTATTAGGAATCGATACCGGTGATTAGTGACCGGCATCGGTCACTGTGATTTTAAAACCAAGACCAGCCTTTTCTCTATTGTTTTAACAAGGTAATTAAATTGTAATTTTGCAATAGTCTTCTTTGTTAGAATTTGTGTTAATTCGTATTAGCAGGGGAACTGACCACCTTCAAAAGGAAGTCCAATATTTCCTAGGCCTAAGGAAGTTCCCTCATTTACTGTCTAATCAGAATCTAGTGGTCTTGTATTCTTACTTGCAGGTAGTCATTCCCAGACAAAAAGGATTTCTTCTCAATCAATCTGATCTCTCTCTACGATACGCGCACACCCTCCAAACATTCAACAGGTATTCCTCCTAGCCCTAACGCTTATCTGTTTCTCAAGAGAATGAAAGGATAGAAGCAACTCTATTCCAAGAACGTGAAACATTCTGTGCTAAACATTTTGGCATGCCCGGTGGGACCCATTTTGGGTTTCTTTCTTTCTTACTTGCTTTCATATAGGGAGCATACTTACTATTTGTTTCTGTTAAATATTCACAAAATATTTTGTCATTTTGGTAAAAGAAATTGTCTTGCTTTCACATCTTTGCATTAGTGAAAGTCATCTTCTTTGTTTCATCGAATATCATTTTCAATTTGGGTTTAAAACACGTGCATCACATTCTTTCTTGTTGTTTTCAATTCTAGTGAACATAGATTAAGTAAAAGGTCGTACATGTGGGGGTGATATCCATGGTATTGAAAAGAAATTAATCTTACTTTCACTGCACAACACATACCAAATCACATCATAAATTAACACAACAGCTCAAACATCCCCCTTTTCTGCGGTATTCCTCCACCCAATTGAGGTAACCTTATAAGACAAAACAAACTTGACATTTACCCTAAGTATTTTATTTAGGATTGACATCATTTTGCATCTAAGGCATAAGCCCATAATAATTAAAACTAATCCTAGGGTTAGTCTCTTGATTTGCTTGTGCATCTTGCTTGTTTTTAGTTCTGTTTCTCTGTCCTACACTGTTTTAGTGATCACTTCAGAATAGTTGGGTAGACATACTAAGCATCGTTAACCCCAAATCAGAAACTTCCTACAGCTTCTTACACCGGTCCTATTATACTGACATCAGTTAACTTACTGACGCTGGCTACGGTCTGACCGACATCGGTTACTTGATCGATATCAGTTACTATCTTTCATAGTTCCCAAAACTAGCAACCTACCAATTCCAACATTTTGTTGTTGCTTCTATTCCTGATAGATTACATCCCTGTTGTGTACTCTTTTCCATGGTTTTTATCACTCAGAAATAAGCCGCAGCCATGGTTTCACATGTCTGTTCCGTGCCTTTGCCTGAATCAGCCCCTTCACATTATATAGGGAATCCTATGGACACCAGAGAGGTTCCCAAAATCCTTGTAGGAGATAAGGAATTTGTGAAATTTTTGGACACCAATCCTAGCACTATATAATACTATTTGTCTCATGCCCCTGAAAGTTACACCCGACGGTCAACTCCTTGTTGGCATGCCTATTAGTATAGCCGCTCACTTAGCTCCTTCCCCACCTGATAACTTCACCTTGCCTTCTTCATCCTTAGCCCCGTCTCCCAACTCAGTGGCTTCAGAGGTTCTTACGGACATAGATTGGCTTTCCTTTTGTTAATCTGGGGCCCCACGTATCATTACCACTGATTGATCCTACCTTTTCTCTCTCGTAGACTGCCCCTTTTCATAACTTTCTCTCTACCACCTATCCACACGAGCTTTCCTTCTCAAGCTCTGCCCACCTATTTCATTTCCACACACTTATCCGGTGGGTTCAACACCTTATATAGGGCATCCTTATTCGGTCACCTCAACATATTCGTCCTCAATAGCTTATCAACATTTAGCCCCCCCATTGTCTAGTGGAAGCCCTTGGCCCAATCCTCCACCTTTTACAACAACCGCACCCTCATCTCATCTAATCATTGATTTCATCAAACACATGATGGAAAAGATGCAAAATCTAGAGGCTTCTATTTCAGGAAGCCGTAGCACCCTGACATACGAGCAAGGTTTGTTAGGAGCCTGTTCATCCTTTTGTCCCCCTTCATTCATATCCTCCTCAATGGGAATTACCAAAATTCACTCGTTTTAATAGTAAGGAGGATCCTCAACAACACTTGTGATCATTTAGACATGCCTGCTATCTGATTTCTCATGACGATGCTTTACTACTCCACACCTTTCCCATGTCCTTATCAGGACCCACCTTGGAGTGGTACAGTGCTTTAACCTAGCACTCAATCTTCTCTTTTAACCAATTAGCCCAATCTTTCTTGGATAATTTCTCCATTAATATTTCCAAGAAAGTATCTGTCACCGATCTCTATGCCGTCCGACAATTCGAAGACGAATCTATCATAGATTTCTTTGGACGATGGTGGGGTCTCATCAACCAACTTACTTATGCCTTGCCTCAGGCCGAACTCATCGAACTCTTTACATAGGCCTGTGCTAAGCACATTTATCCTACCCTCCAAATTCAAACTTTCTGCACCTTTGATGAGGCCTTTACTATGGCTCGGAAACTAGAAATTCAAGCCTTAGAGGAATAGAAATTGTAGTTGCGCAACAAAAACCCTAATTTCCAAACCCAAGACTTCCACCAAAAAACCAAACACCACCAATTCTCACACATCTACTGCTCCAAAATCAAAAGGAGCTGTCCATGTGGTGATGGTCAAATCTCAAGCACTGTTTAATACCCCGCCAAAAACCACCTATAAGGATAAAGTCTGAGCCCATCAAATACACTCCCTTGGGAGAAACTTATGGTGTCATATTGGAAAAATTACTCAAAGTAGGAGCTATCACCTTGCCTCCTGTTAAACCTCACTCTGGGTTTGATTCCACCCGTGCTATACCTTCTTGGTACAAAGAAAATGACTTATGTAACTTCCACCACGTGAAGGGACATAGTCATGTAAATTATAAGATGTTGAAAAACATAATGCAGGAAATGGTTGATGTAGGGGGTATAACCCTTGATAATCCTAATGCCCCTGCTAACCAAAATTTGAAAATCTTCAATAAACCATTCTCAAACCACTCTTCAAACAGTAACATAAACCAAGATATCTTAGCCGAGGAGAGTGTTCATAAAATCCATGCAGATCTTCGATTCCCAACCAAAAGCCTCTATTGAGAAAATTTTGAATCAAGCCTCTTCACTAACGCAGGAACCCGAACCCCCTTCACCACCATCAAGACAAGATGATAATCCTTGCCATTCCTTTACCCATAAAGGAATTAACCTCCCAGAGTTCCCTTCTCACAGGTGAGCCTTCTTACACCACATCCTTGCAAGACTGTGAGCAGATGTTATCTAACTTATCTATTTCCCAAACATCTCCTTCTACCACTCTTGTTGTACCAGAGGAAGGCTCGCCACTTTTTTTGTCATCCTTAGACGAGAAACCCCTTGAACCGACATCACCAAATTCTTTAATCATGATGGATCCTCTCAGACATGCCCTCCTACCTATTAGTTCTTCATCACCTAAATCTTTTCAGCAACCGGTTGACCTCTTAACGCCCATTGATACAGTGCCTCATTTACCCCCTGTATCACACCCATAGTGGACCAGAATCACAACCCACCTTTCTTCCATACAAAATTTCCTATTCACACGTGAGGATTTTCACCCCTCCGAAGATAGATGATTCCTATGGGAATGTTTGAGTACACCATGCTCCACTTAGATGTAGATGACCGATCCAGACACCTCTACCATATACTCGTGAAGTGTTTACAAAAACTCAAAATTCCTATGTCCTCACCTTCACCCCACTCATCTATACCAAATACCTCATCCACATCTATTAACCTAACCAAACCTCCCCCTACGCTTGGGAATTCACTAATATCCGGCCTAACACACCCACCTAAACGGTTAGATTTATCCAAAAATAAAGCCGTCCATCCACCTAATAGACAAACTCGATCCCCTAAATCTCTCAAGTCCAATCTATGCCTCTATCACAACTAAAACTCTCGCCATCACACCTACCTTCTATATTGGGACCTCACCCCTCCACCTTGCCTCAATACATCATACCTCCTGCGTTTTTATTTAAAACGACCTGCATCTTTTACACCCATACAGAGATCCACGGGTGTATCAACACCGTCACCCCAAGTATCCTATCCACCTATCAACCCTAAATAGACTCCATCATCAAAGGATTTGTTTGTTGTCACTTCCTCTTTCTCCGTGGTTATTTTGTGCTACCACATCATCTGTGGCCTCACCATCTAACCATCTAAACATACCTTTTGCGCCGAAGAAGCCACATTTAGTTAAATCTAATTATTAAAACCCCTTATCTAAAACACCATCTGTACGAACCAACTATACCCAAACATTACCAAAACCCACCCTAATCAATAGCTTCATCTTCCTCTGAATTTGACCCACTTAAAGAATCTTACACTAAGATCCCTGATATGTTGGTAGAGAATGTGACTATCTCCCTACCCCCACTTAGACCTTACGATCCATCTAAAGATCGACCTATAGGTTATGATGAGTCTAAAATCTACACTTACCACCACACACTAGGACACGATGTAGAGGGATGCAAAGCTTTAAAAGCCATCCTTCGTCAGTCACCTCTCTCAAATAGAAAGGTTAAGAAAGACAAATTACGAAGGGAGAGACCTTTAGCTTCAATCCCCTCTCCTATACCACGTGTTCCTGCCTCACCAAGATCTATCATTATTACAACCCCACCTCTCGAAGACCATGACTTATCCCTACCATCTTCCTCCTCTCATGTTCATGAGATCAACATGATTAGTGTTGCTACTCGAGGGTAGAAAAAATAATGGGAAAGCTAAAGAAAGAAAACCAGCGGCCTCTCTTTCTCCATCTACCTTCCCGATCGCACCACCACCTAAAGTGGTTATTCGTGGACCTATCTACCCCGTCTCTGATGTAGTTTCCCACCAAATCATGATCAAACAGCTTCACCAATCACCTATAAAAATGACAATATATGATCTTATTCAAACATTTGAATCTTATTGACAAGCTCTCATTGAAATCCTTCAAGGGATAGAATTCTTACCTAATGAAACCTTGCCCGTTACCTCTATCTTAACACCCAACGACGTTGCTTCTCTCACCAAACAATCTATCACTTCCATCCCTATACAGCAAACCGTTGCTGTCAGTTTCTTCAAAGATGGAATTGTTGACTTTGGTGCATAATATCCTGACCTCACTCTTTTCATCTCAGCTTACGTCCGGGATATTCGGGTACGTCGTGTTATGATTGACGGGGAGAGCTATCCTAAACATCATCTCTTCTAAATCCTTCCAATAAATGAATATCACGTCTAGCTCCATGTGTGCCAACCCCACCATGCTTCATTCATTCAACGATGCTATTACTTCTACCTTAGGCACTGTGATCCTTAACATTCGTGTAGGGCCATGTACCTTACCCGAAATATTCTATGTCCTTGAGGGCGAATTCCAATACAACATGTTGTTAGGCCGCCCTTGGATCCAGTCTATGGGATGCGTTCCCTCCACCTTACATAGATGCATAAAATTCAAGTACGAAGGGGAAGTCCTACACCGTAAAAGCTTACCCTCCCCCCTTCAAAACCTGCAATATGTTATATCTCCCTAATGATGTGCTTGTACCAGTTAAGACACCCATTCATCCAACCCAACCATCCATTCAACCACACCTCAACCATCCATCTCAACTGCACCTACACCTTCAACTAATGAAACTACCGTCGCAAATACCACTTGCTTTCCCACAGACAATGTCCCAACCTCAGATCCTTTCGTAGATGTCCTTTCAATTCCTTACACCGGGGGAGTATAACCTGTATAATGTTAGCACGTTCCATACCCCACAAGATTATGGACAGTTACATGCACATCCTACCTATGACCGTTTGTGTGGGGGAAGTAATCTCCTATGGACCACCTAATTGCCACACCAACCTAACGTATGGGGGTATTGATACATCCACTGTCACCATTAAACCTCCCCTTGGTGTGCTCCCCTTCCAATATGATTTTCAATATCTAACTAATCGTTGTTTCGCTCTCACCTTCCTGACGCGCTGTTCTTGGAAGGGCTTTGGTTTCAGTCTTTATGAACAAAGCCGACATACGATCATTCCCATTACTACAAGCAAACACGAAGATCTTCGTGGTCTTGGATTCTATGAACCACCTACACTGAAAAACATCAAATATCTGTTGTATCCAGGAAGGTGATGAAGTCACCCCTTCCGAACCATCATCACCCATTTTTCCATCGTCACCCATAGAGTCGATAGACCCTGAATCTATCCCTCCTAACTTTTTTTTTTCATAAACGCTATCTTCCTGGGTCCTCTAACTTATCAATGCGATAATGAAGACCCATCTTCTCTTCCCCTTCTGTATCCAGACATGATCAAAGAGGACTCACCTTCAATTAATGTTGTTGAGTGCCAGGATGATGACTCCATCCTCACTTACCTTGGTGCAGACGACTCTTATATTCAACGCGCCTTGCCATCTGATACTCAAACCATGTTGAATGAGTCGACTATAGAAATCAACATCCACACCGAGGACGATCCTCACATTGTGAAGATCAAACAATCTCTTACTGCATCAGAATAACTACCTTCACTACCTTCCTCTGTGCTCGCAACTCCTTGGGGAACCTTCTGTTATCGTGTCATGCCATTTGGCCTTAAGAATACTGGTGCGACCTATCAGCGGGCTATGACTTACATTTTTCATGACATTATGCACACTATCCTTGAGGATTATGTCGATGATCTTCTTGGCAAATCTAAACATCGCAGTGAACATCTCGATGTTTTAACCATTATTTTCGATCACATGTTACAATATTGTGTTCGTCTTCAACCAAATAAATGTGTCTTTGGTGTCCTTTTGGGAAAAATCCTTGGTTTTATCGTCTCTTTGCGTGGCATCAAGGTCGATCTAGCTAAAGTCAAAGCTATCCTAGAAATGCCCCCACCTACTAACCTCAAACAATTGTGTAGTTTGTAAGGTAAACTCCAATCTATTTGGTGTTTCATCTCTCAACTCTCGGATTGATGTCAACCTTTCTATCATCTCCTTAAAAAGGACATTACCTTTTAATGGAGCGAAGAGATCCACCAAGCCTTTGAGGCTCTTAAAACCTATCTCTTGTAGCCACCTGTGCTTATCCCACCTTAGGACGATCGCCCTTTTTACCTTTACCTTTCCACCACCGACCATGCTGTAGGAGCCATGCTCACAAATCGTTACTCCGAGAATCGAT
The DNA here is from genome assembly GCA_019776745.2 of Taxus chinensis. NCBI lineage: Eukaryota > Viridiplantae > Streptophyta > Pinopsida > Cupressales > Taxaceae > Taxus > Taxus chinensis. Next base: position 208,329,475 of record CM034146.1, read on the forward strand.
AACAAGTCGTTTATTACATAAGTCATACTCTCGTGGATTACAGGACTAGGTATACACATGTAGAAAAGTTGTGCCTAGCCCTATCATTCGTAGCCACCAAACTCCAACACTACCTCCTAAATCACAAAACTTTTGTCATCACTAACATGAACCCCATTCATTATATGTACGCCAAACCACATCTAAAGCAATGCATCGCCCGATGGCTTATGCTCCTTGCCGACCTCGACCTTGAATTTTTACACCAGAAATCAATAAAAGGACAAACTATTGCAAACCAACTCGCAGAAGCCTCTTTACCTGGGGAACAATTTACCAATTTTAATTTCCCCGATGAATTCATTGCCACTCTTTCACTCAGTGAGGAGTCGTATCTAATGACCCTCTTCTTCTATGGATCCAAATGCCAGCATGGAAAAGGAGCCAATGTTGTTCTCATTCCTCTTGACGCTGAGCCTGTGCCTCTTTCATTCCATCTCGATTTCCCCTGCACTAATAATACAGCGGAATACAAGGCCCTTGTTTTGGGTCTCCAAGTTGTGTTACACTTAGGTGTAAAATCTATTAATATTTTCAGCAGCTCTCAATTGGTAGTCAATCAAGTTACGGGCATCTACCAATGTAAAAATGAGGAACTTCAAAAGTACAAACATTACGTAGATTCACTTTTGACCTTATTTACTCATTATTCTATCCAAACCATTCCCCACTCCACTAATAAATTTGTGGATACTATGGCTTGCTTAGCCTCGTAAATTCCTGCCTCACCAACTAACTCTGACATATTCATCTTGGTCCAATAACTCTTTGCCCCATCTTACTCAGCCCCGGATGTTTGTATGATAAATAATGTGTCTGCTAATTCGCAGGATACCTGGTATCACCAATTTCATGACTACCTTACAACCTCTGTTCTCCCACCTGACCTTACTAGTAATGGCAAATGTGCTTTTCTTAAAAGTGTTTCTCGTTATGTCGTCATGGGGGGAGCTCCTCTATAAACATGGCTTTGATGGCATCCTCCTTCGATGTCTAACCGGTGCGGAGGTCACCTATACCATCCAACAAGTCCATGACGGTATTTGTGGTGGACATTTTAGTGGCCTTGCCATGGCCAAATGGATCCTTCACCTAGGCTATTATTGGCCTACTCTTAATAATGACTGCTACAAATATGTTAAGCGTTGTGTTATGTATCAACAAAATGCCAATCTTCAACATACTCCTAGCCATCTGCTACAGGTCGCACGAGATCTTTGGCCTTTCTCACAATGGGCTTTAGACCTTATCAATGAGATTCACCCGCCCTCTTCACAATGTCACCGTTGGATAATCACAGCAACCGAATATTACACTAAATGGGTGGAAGCCATTCCACTCATTTCAACCAAAAAAGAAAAAATCGTAGAATTCATTAACCATCACATTATCTATCGTTTTGGCATTCCTCATCGCCTGATAACAAATAATGGAAAATATTTCAAAAATAAGTTGTTACAAGACCTTTTTGACAACTTTGGTATCAAACTTAGCTTCTCATCACCTTACTATCCACAAGCAAATGGTCAAGCTGAATCTTCTAATAAAACCCTAACAAAAATCCTCATAAAAGTTGTTAATGATTCTGGAAGCAATTGGCTTGATCACATCCCCTTTTCCGTTTGGGCTTATCGGAATAGCATTCGCACCTCCACTAATGCCACCCCATTTTCTTTGGTATATGGTACCGAGGTTGTCTTACCTCTCGAAATACAAATATCCTCCCTAAGAATATCTCTTCAGGATATTCTCACCAATGATGATTTCCGCCAAGAGTGGTTAGCCCAATTGGAGATTCTTGACGAGCATCGTCGTACAGCTCTTGACCACCTTTAAATATATCAAAAGCACATCAAGTGTGCTTATGATAAGTGACTTCATGAGCGTACCTTTAAGGTTGGTGATCTTGTCCTTAAAGAGAATCAACATGTAACCAAACTAGAAAAGAGAAAATGCGGCAAATTTGCTGCAAATTGGATTGGGCCTTACATTATCACTCACATTTACGGATCAGGCACTTATCGTTTAGCTTCGCTTAATGGTAAAACCCGAGCTTGAACCCCTTAATGCCTTGCATCTTCGACTATTCTACTGTTGAATTTAGTGTTATATCAATTCTTATCTACCTTGCGCTCATCCCTTGAGCTCATTTACCACCTCATACACTTTATTTCATGCATCTCAAAATAAAATCAAGCTCACATGGTTTGGTCATAATATCCCCTTAAAGATGTCTTCCCCTTATTATTCTAGTCCATGACTTAAAAGTATCAAAATAACACATTCTCAATTATATGCTTATGGGATATTCTTGAGTCAAAATTCCTACAAAACTAGATGCTTCATGCCAACCAAACATCTAGACCTCTAAGTTCTACATAGACTGCTCCCTCGAAGGACAGCTACGTGCAAAGCCACATTTGCTATTTTGAATAGACTGCTCCCTCGAAGGACAGTTACGCACAAAAGCTGCATATGCTACTATAAATAGACTGCTCCCTTGGAGGAAAGCTATACAAAGTCAGCCTCTATCAGAAGCCTCTCACATTGCTCAACTTCATGAAGACCTCAAGAACAGCAAAAGACATATCCTATGTAGACTTCCCGCATCGATCAGTCTATATCCAGAAAAGTAAAAAGCAGTATTCCAAAGAACTTTTGAGTCATGGGCTTGTCTATTTAGGTTTGGTTTTCTTTCGTTAGAATAATCACCTTATAACAAGTTCTCTGCACCCCCGCTATACCAGGTACCTCACATCACCATTCGTCAAAGCAATAAACTTAAGGGACGTGACGTATATCTAATATATTGTGATTATACGACTCTTTTCACCTATTGACTTCTCGCCTATGCAAGGCACCTAGGGATTCAAGCTCATCTTATGTTAATATGTGGTTTGTTTAGCTCTTCTCAACTATGGGACACTTTTGCCTCTTTTACTCGAATCTAGGATTATGTGTTGACCTTAATCAGGATACGGTCCCCTACTACTTGGGTAAGCTAACTTTCACTTCACCTATACCTACACCAACATTGCTAATCCCTTACCAACACCAACAACATTACCTGACCAATATCAATAATTTTTACCAACCAACAAATTACCTAACCACAACCAACTTGCCTGAATTCACCTCTCCATGGTCTTAAGGGAGAACTATATCGGTCTGAGGCCCCTCCTTGCTTTGTGCAATGGGCTATGTAGGCAGCACTTAGGAGACATGGGGTCTCCCAAGGTTAGCTCGACCATCCCCTACCATAACCTATCATGTGTGGTAAATATAAATCTTTTTGTGTATTTCTATTTGATCATATTCATTTTTATAGTTTTTTTCAAAATAAAAACATTCAAAACACAACCATTCTTATTATTATCATAACTCAAATCACCATACATATTCAGTTTTATTTAGATTTTAAAAAAATACATCTTCTCTATCATCGACGCGCAGGTCGGCATCCTTATTTATTCTTATACTCCTATGAAATTCACTTAGACCCTTGTGCCTCCTCCCGAATCAAGTGGTGATCGTGATCGTCGACGCCACTCACTTGGCCTCTCCATCCTCAAAGGTGCCACTGCTATTGGTTCCTCCCATTGATCCGCCAACATCTCCTATAACATACGAATACGTCCTCTCGCGTGGAGGAATCTTGCCTCTAGTCTCTCCACTCATAACTGCGAAACCTCTAACAATCCCATTGTCTCATTCACCTGTGTTTGAAGCTGGTGAACCAAATCCTGCAGGTGGTCTCTCTCTGCTATAATCACAGCTATGTCAGGACGATCAGCCCTCTCACGTACACCTCGCAGCTCTGCTACCCACCATAATCTATAAGCCTATGTTGCTCCCGCATCCATTACCCTACGATCGGATGCTATCTCTTCTGGCCCTTCTGGAGGTGTTGGCTGGGGAGGTGAGAATAATGCCTCAGCGTCGATCCTCATGTATGGTCTATAAGCCATAGGTATATCCTGAACAAATCCAAATTTTCACCGCACGTGATCTAGAGGAATCCTCTCATACTCACCTAACATGTGCCTTGCGATCCACCTCAATCGTTCTACACACCTCAACTCCTCAGCTATGTTCTCTGTTACCATATAGTTCCTGTAAGGCCTCCAACAAATATCTACAATCGTCACCATCTCCCATACCTGACTATAATACTCGATGTCAACTATCACAGCCTGGGATCTCGCCTCTTGTTCTATCTGGACCCATCGTCTGAATCCCAACCTCTGCACTCCTGTCTCTCTTTCCTGGATTGGTCGGCCTATTGGTCGTACACACACAATGTGCTCATAGGCCCAACAATGTAATAAGTATGCACAATCCAATGTCATCCTGTGATTTCACTTGCAGGCCCATAAACCCCTGTATAGCTCCGCCAGATATGCGGGTGCCCATGCGAAAGTCACGCTCCTTTCTATCATTTCCCAAATAATACACATCAATGCTTTTGGAAATCTTCCCCCATCCACCCTCGGTAATGCATAATACCCCACCGCTATCATTAATACCACTGCCAACCTTGTTTCCTCGGGGTGTGTTGCATACATTGTACCATAAGTGAATGTCAAACCTTGCTGTGTCAAATCTCGTGCAGCTGAACCAAATACTGCTGTTATCGCTCCCCGTGCCACGCTAGGCCCCACCTGATACAATGGTCTTCCTATAATTGGGAGCCTCAAAATTCTAAACACATCTTCCAACGTCATTGTCATCTCCCCTGTTGGCAGATAGAAGGTATTCTTTTCCAGATTCCATCTCTCAATCAATGCTTGCAACATAGCATTATTGCGTGTGATTCATGAATAATAGCGGATTCTACTTAACCTCACACGATTTATCAATGCCCATTGGGCTAGTGTTACATCCGCTCGGACTCTTGACAACAAAGTCAGAACACTATCATTCATCCTTAGCCCTGCCTCTGCCTACATACATCAAAATGACACACAACAATTCAATAACTCAAATCCCCAAGTGTTTTTTCTCACATTCTAGAATTTCATATAGTAACCAATATCGGTTATATATAACCGATACCAGTTGCCTAATCGATACCGGTTATCTCTAAACGATACCAGTCAATGTCAAACATATACAGCCTGCTTAAAAACATCCCCTACGATAATTATTTTTCTCGTTTACTCCTCTCTATACCTACAAACATACGCGAAACCCCAGCTTACCTACCCCATAACACTCACCCCATCCCAAACCCTTACCTACCACCTTTTCTTTCTCATCTCTATCCACTTACCTTCTCTCATCCTATTCATAAAACATGTAAGAATTAAATTACAACCAAACAGTTTACCTCTTGGGACGCAGCAGCTTGCGGTGGAACCTGTCTTCCCTCTCGTCTCTGCCTGCTGGATGCTTCTCCTTGTCCAGCCATGTTCACCACCCTCTTCAATATAACTTGCCTTTCTGCCTTCTTAATCTCAGCCCACAATCACTTTACCTGTCTCTTTCCTCCTTATCACTCAATTCTCCCATGCAATTATTTGTATCAGTCATCAAACAGCATCGCATCCTCATATTTAACTTATTGCATGCCTCTAAAAATAAGAACTCACGTTGTCTCCCAAGTTTTTCTATTTTTAGAAAAGCTTGTTTTAGAATAACCGGTATCGGTTACCTAACCGGTATCGGTCATATATCTACCGACATTGGTTAGCTAACCGATATCGGTCACATGCCTCCTTTTTCTTAAACCTGGGCCTTTTCTTTTTTTTTACAAATTTTTGTGGCACCCGCCTCTTTTTCCTGCATAACAACACCATTATCACTATTTGTCATCAGAATCACATCAACACCTATATATATCATCACAATTTCATCAACATCATCTATCTACATTAAAACAACCATCGACAAAATACATACGACATTTTAATATATACATCAAACCCATCAGTATACACACCATGTGGATCAAAATCATCACACACACACACACACACACACACGCACACACACACACATATATCAATGTTTAAATATACAACTTCCCCTGCATGGGGGCCTCTGTCAGCTCAAAATAATACAAAGCCGGCACGCAGGCCGCAATCACTGTCAAAATCTCGACTCGGCTCGCAGGCCGGTCTCTCATGTCAAAAATATACTCGGCTCGCAGGCCGGCATCAACTATACAACCTGTACTCAGCTCACAGGCCAGTATATACAACAAGAGTGAATAAATAAATCATGTGTGGGCACACAGGCCTCTATATACATACTCCAATATCCAAAAACCCATCTTTGCTCCAGAGATGTCTCAGCTCTCCCCACCACCCTCAGCCCCTCTCCCTACTAGTCCCTGTGCTGGCTCTTGCCTCCTCCCTTTCACCGACCCACCAGCTGTGGCTACGCCCCCTGGGATCTCTAGCTATGGGATGTCTCAGCTCTGTGCGTCGCATATGGCTGATAGTCAGCCCTGGTACCATCAAGGACGTCCTGATAATACCGGGCCTCCGCTCTCGCCTCCATATAACAGGCCCGTGCCACCAGGCTGGTCCCCCGACTCCTAATAGTAGTGGCCCCTGTCTTTCCAGTACACCCTGTGCCTGTGGCAGTGCCTGTACCTGTGCCAGTGCCTACGGCGGTGCCTGTGCCTGTGATGGTGCCTGTGGCTGTATCGGTGCCTGTGGCTGTGCCTGAGCCTGTGCCTGGGCTAACTGCCCCTGTAGCACCCCAATCTGTACCTATGCAGTAGCAAGCTACCCCTGTAACAACTGCACCTGTCCTAAGAGCTGGTCCCTCTCTGCTATAATAGCCGCTAAATCTGGCTATGTGGGCTGTGCTCTCCTAGCTACTCTCTCCCCTGCCCACCAAACCAAAAAGGCCCTTGTCACTCCGACATCATCCACAGTATCATCAGCTGGCCACTCTGCTACCCAATATGGGTCAGCGGGCTGCGGTGCAGGTAGTGGGGCCTCTACATCATCCCTTCGGTACTGTGGGAAGGGAGGTGGCTCATCCTGTCTCAAGCACAACTGCCATCGTACCCTGTCTAGGGGTATCCGCTCATACTCTCTAGGCCTCCGTCTAGCTATCCAGAAACTATACTGGATCTAGCGCATCTATGCTCAGGCTCCTCCACGGGGCTGATGGCCTCTATAAGGCCTCCATACAATGTTTAGTGCGGTCAAACCCTCTAACAGATGATGGTAGTAGGCCACATCTCGTCCTGCGAGCACCACTCGTGGCTGGCCCACGACCCCCAACCACCTCTGAAATCCATACCTATATACAATCTGTGGCCCTGGCTACTGGGGCAGCCCTACTGGTCATATACAAATGATGTGCTCGTATGCCCAACAATGTAACAAAAATGTAGATCAAATACCAAATCACCTCATCCGGCGATAACCCCATAGCTCTCTGTATAGCTGCAACAGATACACTGGTGCCCAGGCATAGCATGTATGCTCCTCTACCATCTCGTGTAATACGCCCATCAAAGCCCATGGGAAGTGGCCTCCCTCTAAGTCCAGGAGGGCGAAGCATGTGATACCTATCATCATCAACACGGCAAGCCATGTCTCATGTCGGTGTGCGTGATACATGTCACCATAAGCAATCCTCACACTGTGATAGGTCAATAATGTGGCTACATCCCCAAATACCTGAAGAATGCTATCCATCACCGTCTTCACATCTACCTAGAACACTACCTCCCCTATGATCGGCAGTCTCAGGATGCGCTACACATCCTCTAGGGTAATCGTCATCTCTCAAGTAGGGAGATGGAAGACGTTGGTCACCGGATCCCATCTCTTGATGAGGGAAACCATCAGGCTGTGGTCCCTATCCACAGCCCTATACCACTGGACTCCACCAAGTCCCACCTCTCGCATAATGGCCCAATGCACTGCGGACACATGTGGCCGCATCCATCTCAATAGCGAGGGCATCTGATCCCGCATCGTAAGCTGCTGGCATGCCTGCAAAAACAACCCACTTCATCAGGCCTACCCTTTACAAAAACAACTACCTTAACCCACTTACCCACCCAACCACAACCCGAATCTATAACACACATCTACACTTACCCAACACATCCCCTTTACCACCAACCAACCAACCAACCACCCTGATATACTCTAGCCATCTACCTATACCCCCGCCAATTTAACACCTCCTACTTCATACCCAACACCTACTCTATCCTACTCCAACCAACTACACAACCACACCATTTCCCTTCCACCCTGATCACCTTTTCTATCAACTATACCCCCTCCCCCTTCACCCCCAAACACAAAAACCAACCAACAATACAATTCTAACAAAAAAAAAGAAAAGAAAAGGGGTACCAATGCCGGTCGACATATGACCGACTCCAGTCACCCGGCAAAAAAAAAAAATCCAAACAATTTGTGACCGATGCCGGTCGCTTAGTGACTGACATCGGTCACTATCTGAATTCGGGGCCAAACCCAAAACAGCCCGCAAAATCTTTTTTCCCCTATATCTCCCTATTTACCCACAAAAAAACCCTAAAAACCTACCCACTCTGCCGCCTTGACCTAACTAGCCTACCTACCCACTCAATTTTGCAAATTACATCCATTCATTAATTATTTTATTCAATTTTGGATTCCTACCCAAAACCCAAATCTAAGTTAAACTCATTCAATTCACATAAGTAAGAGCTCAGAGCCTACCGATACGACTACACGTCGTCGTGGTGGGATAGGTGGCAGTGGTCCAACTGGTCCAGCACCTCCTACTCCTCTTGGCTATGCCATGGCTCCAAATCTACTCAGCTGGGTTATCCACCAATCAAATTCTACCTCCTGATCACTGGGGTCCACCAATCACTTGCTCCTCCACTCAAATAATGCCACCTCAGCCCACCAACTCAATAAAACCACTTCACACCTCAAACAACTCAATTTGGGCACTCAAATTCACAAAATGACAATGACAGGCCGTATTTTTCTTTTTATAGGTTTTGACCTATAACCAATACCGGGTATTTTGTGCCCTAGAATACCGGTATCGGTCTCCTAACCGATATCGGTTACACATAACCGATATCGGTTATGTGTAATAACTTCTGCCCTTATCCACCACTCTCCATTTTTGTTTCCCCATCACCTACCCCTGGCTTTGCTGACTAGCCTTATTTTGACTTCAATTAGCCTGCCCCAAGGCTGCCACCAACCAATTTAGCCAGACCCATGGCCGCAACCAACCATTTGGCCCGACCCCAGGCTGCAACCAACCATTTGGCCCGACCCACGGCCGCAACCAACCATTTGGCCCGACCCCAGGCCGCAACCAACCATTTGGCCCAACCCACGGCCGTAACCAACCATTTGGCCTAACCGAAGGCCGCAACCAACCATTTGGCCCGACCCAAGGCCGTACCCAACCATTTGGCCCGACCCAAGGCCGCACCCAACCAATCAGGCCCGACCCAAGGCCGCAACCAACCATGAGGCCCGACCCAAGGCCACACCCACCTAATCAGGCCCGACCCAACGGCGCAACCACTTAATTAGGCCTGACCCAAGGCCGCAACCACTTAATCAGGCCCGACCCAAGGCCGCACCAATTAAGTACCTCACCCAAAACCCGCAAATTACAATTTTATCCACCCATCATGTAGCTTTTTGTTCAATCAAGCTCACATGTTCGTGTTTTAGCATGATTAGGGTAGTTGACTTGATCAGTCGACTAAATTTTTCTAGACCAAGACCGTGACGTTTATATCAACCAAACTAACCATTTGGTACTACCGAACATGCCTAAACGTTCCTGTACCTTACCCGTTATATCCCCTGGAGCTACTTCCTATGCCTTGGATATCAGGATTATATCACCCTTGTTTGGATAAACTATCGACCTTTGCCTATGAATTGCTTGTTTTCTCTTCAAATCATGTACCCTAGTCGCACTACTGCATTTCAACATGCGTCTGCTTCCTTGAACTTACCCCACCATCTTATGATCATCTCAACACCATTCACCCTTTATCAACCCTATCCCTGATTTCACATCGCCTCAATCTGTGATAGATTTGAGGGGGATTACCTATACCCTTAACGGGAGTAACCACTTCTTATTATTGTTAGTGCAGCTTTACAAGACAAGCTACACGACAACAAGGGGCTAATGTAGACACCAAATTTGTGTCTCACGACACCATGTGCCCTGCATCTCATTTCGCAACCTAACCTCACCACCTAAACCTTGCACAATTATTTATTAATTACCTTATAATTAATAAATCCACATTTTCAAACCTGCCACCTCATTTCACCACCTCATCATGACCTAGCCCTAATCCTAAACTAACCTAATTAATACCTATAACTTGGTCTACATCCACACCCATGACTAATTACCCCTCACCTGCACCAAAACCAACCTAATAATGACTTGACCAAGCCCACAACTAATCTCTCGGGAGAAAAGGAGGGAAGGTTGGCTATTTTACTAAAAATAGCCCACTTTGACTTAACCGACATCAGTTCCTACTCGACCTCCGTCAGTTACGTAACTGCCATTGGTCCCCTGTAAATGACCTCCCACAACCAAAAACGAAGGGGCTGGAATTAATTGAAAAGATCGGAAGTCATTGGAAGGATCCAAAATTCACTTGACAGAGTAGAGACAAGTGAAGGAAAGAGAAGATTTTTGCAGAGAAGTACATCAAGCCCAAGACTGCAATTGAGTAACCAGAGCCCAGTGACACTCATCCAATCATTGGGAGAGAAGATAGCTCATCTTGGATTGTTAGATCATCCTACCTGAACCTTGCCTTCGTCATCACAGTCCTTAGACCTGTATCTTCATCAGGAACTAGTAAGTAGTGTCTTGTACGTTCTTTTAATAACATTTCTTGGACTTCTGAATCACAGTAATTATAAGTCTACTCCCAGATCCACTACCCGGTAACACCCTACATCTAACTGTACCTCCTCTACCCTTACATTGCCCCAAGAACAGCCCCCCATATTCTCTAAGTCTTCTCCATCACCCCCATTACCTATCCCCAATAATTTACCAGCCTAATAAACACCATAGCCACCTTATAGCCAACCTTCACTAAAAGCCCCTAAATCACTGCCCCTACTGATATCGGTTATCAGAAACCGGTACCGGTGACAGTGACCGGCATCGGTCACTATGACTCAAAACCAAAACAAGCCTTTCCTTTATTGTTTTAACGAGGCAACTAAATTGTAATTTGGCAATAACTTCTTCGTTAGAATTTGTGTTAATTCGTATTAGAAGGGGAACTAACCACCTTCGAAAGGAAGTCCAATATTTCCTGGGCCTAAGGCAGTTCCCTCATTTATTGTCTAATTAGAATCTGGTGGTCTTGTATTCTTACTTGCAGGTAGTCCTTCTTAGACAAAAAGGAGTTCTTCGCAATCGATCTGATCTCTCTCTATGGTACGCACACACCCTCCAAACATTCAACAGGTATTCCTCCTAGCCCTAACCCTTATCTGTTTCTCAAGAGAATGAAAGGATAGAAGCAACTCTATTCTAGGAAGTGAACCATTCTGTGCGAAACATCTAGTGCTAGGTAGATGAAACAATTCAGTCTTGCTGTCAACTTATGATTTATAAAATTAGGAGTGCTCCCTGAATCAATCAATATTGTTACCTTCTACTTCTTAAGATAACCCATGACCTGAAAGGTTTGTGGAGTACTAATACTTGATAGAGCATGACATGAAATAGTAGGTTGGGGATCTCTATATTCTTCTTCTAATTTTTCCACTTCCTTTGTTGATGTTTCCTGATATTCTTCCTCATCACCTGACCCTTCAATGTAGAAGAATTTTTTTTAGAAAATTTATGACTGGGTCCATATTTTCTATCATAGTTAAAACATAACCGTTTGGATCTTTTTTCTTCAATTTGTTGAGGTGTCAACCGAAATGGCCGAGGGTACGAAGGAGGCAAGGTGCTACAATCTTTTATGTTAGAGAAGCGATACCTTATGTTGGAGATAATTTTTCCTCTACTCTACATGCCATGATAATAGAATCAGAAACCTTGACTGGGTTAAACATGTGTACTTCATGCTCAATGTGGTCCTTAAGACCCCTAAGAAATAGGTCATTCAAATATTCTTCTGTAATATCTTCCACATGCAAGGAAAAAGTTTGGAATTGATGGACATAATCCCTACTTGAACCTATTTGGCGTAACTTTGCTAATTAGATTGATTAATTATAAAAAACACTAGAACTATAGTGTAATTGAAGCTCTTCATTGAAAACTATCCATGTGACATTTAGTCCATTCTTCTACCTTTGATAACATAACCAATGATAAAAAAATAAATTGATCGGGTTCTAGGTATAAGGATGCCACAATTACCTTTTATCTTGCTGGAATTTGATAGAGATCAAAGAAATTTTACATTTTGGTGATCTGATTGAGTGGATCCTTTCCATAAAATTTATGCATTTTGACTTTTGGGATAATTCCCTGCCATTGGTGAGGAGAGCCACCTGAATGAGTACAAGAGCCTCTATGATTTGAGTGATTTGGGTTTGTGTGACCATTACTAGAGGAACCCATAGGACTGGAATTGGGAGTTGTGTTTGAAATAAATCTAAATAATTCCTGTTGCATTACAAGAAACTTCTTATAAATTTTATTCCTTAGGCTACCTTATAGTTGAAGAATCTCATTATTAGGGTAATCTTTACTCACCATATTATTTACCCTCTCTTGAAGTTAGACAAGAACCTCAGATACTCCCAAAGTAGAAGACTATGAATCCATATTCTCCTTATTTGGGGTCATTCCTAGAGTTTCTTGTCCTTTCCCTTGGCCTCGGGTAGATCTACCAGCCATGATGTAGGGTTTCGGCCTCAAGGTAGATTTAGTAGGGCAAAATTTTAGGGTTGGGGGTTTTGAAAACTATTTGGCCAAATATAGGAATTCATAAAGAATAAAGCCTAGCTATTTATTGGAGAGGGTTCCAAAAATATAAGAAACTTGGAAAAATTCCAAAAAATGCATTCTATGGAGTCGAATTATGAAAAAACATAAAATAACTATAACTTTGCAACTTAAGTCAAAACTACTTGAATTTAGGAGAGGATCTTACTTGAGTGATTTCTCCACACCACCAAAATAATTTTTTAGAAAAATTCGCTACCAATTTTGAGATATGGCCAAACCTTCACAATTAGGGTTTAACGCAGTGCTGACCAAGTTCAAGATCTGATACCACTTGTAATGAAATTACTTGAAGAATTATGATTATTACCAACAATAAAACACCAAATAACACAATAGTTTAGATAAATGACCTTGATATGAAAGTATAATAGCTTAGCCACTTCGAGGGGGAAACCTCCAAAACATACGATAAGACTCAAATGTTCAATATCTTGATCAAGAAATACCTACTATGGACATCACCCAGACGAACATACTAATGATAATATATTACATATGAAAGAGATCATTCATGATCAGAAGTTATTATAGCCACAAGTCAGCTATATCCATCTAATGTAAGATATGTAATTATAGGTGTAACAAAAGGTATTTTATAAAACCAAGAAGCATGCCTTTAGAAACAAATCCTAGGGATAATACATAGTGTAATTATTTGTATATTAATACACCCATTAACAAGTGAGATAAAAAAGTAATAACAAAAATGTATATGATCCAGATTAAATGAAAAACACCTTAAGTTTAATGTTAAACAATGTACATGAGTTTTACTCTAGAAAAGAAATGGAATGTATGATTAACATATTATGATCATTTCTAGAACTTAAGTTAAAGTTTGAAACATGATTGTAATAAATGTGTAATCATAAAAATTTCATGTCATGGGAAGATCATATCCATAAGTTTTATTTTGGTTGGATTTTTGTTGTACTTCGTCTTTTTGGGAAATGTGATCATTGTTTGTTCCTTATCATTGGGAAATGTTGTTATGATTTCATCATGTGTATCATGTGGTTTGGTTTTCTTTATCTTGGGGTGAGGTTTCATCATTTTTTATTAGAGTAATAAGGTGTAGCTAGTGAAGGGAGGAATAAAGGAAATGTGTGTGTTGTTTTAGAGGAAACAAGGGGATTCATGGCTAGTATTAGTGGAGGTATAAGAGAATTTTATACTATAAGGAAAAGGGGGTCTGTCAAAGTTGATGTGGTGTGTACACTTTAGAGTAACCAAAGGCTAGCTAGGATCCCTTCTTTGAGGGATAAGGGGTATTTACAATGATGACCTCTCCCTTATGTAAGAATATTATGTAGGCTAGGTTATGTGTGTCATCTTCCTTTATGAAGAAAATCACTTCACACCTTGTGATACATGTGGGTCCATGTTGGTATAAATATATTATGTGATGTTGAATTACCCAAACTATTCTCATGTGGTGTCGTGTATACAAAAAGGTAGGTCAAATTTTTTTCATGTATTTTTACTATTGTATTTGTGTGTCTGATATTGTGGGCATTACATAATGAAAATAAACAAAAGGATTGTAAGGTTTGTTATTAGGGGTTATTTTAATGAATTAGATTCCAAAATAAATCATATAATATCATAATAATGTATTGGTACTTGTAAATAGTGTTTAAAATATGCTACACACTTGAAATCACAAGAGGAGACATGAAATTAGTTATGCAAAGTGGTGTTAGGGATATCTTGATGCATTAATAGAAAAAATGGGAGAAATGAACATGTAGATGCTTCATTTTGAGAACTGTGATTGGAAACTACACTCATATAATTTACCATGCATATCTTTCACGATCAAATGTATGGTATTGGAACTGTTAAGAGTGAGGTCCTGCAACTTATTCTCCCCCTCAATGGTATGAAAATATGTATCATTATCAAGCCTTAACTGTTGCAAAATCTAAAAACCATATGAAATCAGCTAAATGGAAATAAAAACCTAACCATGGGTGAGAGACCCTACAAGATGGTTAGTGTTTGGGTTAACGTACATTCCATTCACTATGTATGTTAGCACTACTCCAAAGGGACCTCAAACCACACGTAGTTATCCACGTAGCATATGATATATATATATATATATATATATATATATATATATATATATATATATATATATATCTGTGTGTGTGTGTGAATGTAACTAGTTAACAGCTTGAATCACTTTAAACATGCTTGAGATGGTTGTGATGTTTCTAAGACATTGAGTATGGATCTCTGAGTGGATAGAAATAAGGGAATTTTAACTCCTTGACTTGGTTGCGTGCTTCACAACTATATTATTGTCTTCCCTAATGGATGTGCATACTATTTGAGAGTATTTATGGAGTCTATGGTGCATTTTTTTCTATATTTTCAATGATGTGCCAAGTGATTTCATATGTTCTTTCTATATGTCTAGATAAGGTTATGTTAACTTTCTTAAATAGGGATTTGAAGGTAATTTATCATGTAAATTCCAACCGAGGAATATGGAAATACCCAAATTCCCAAAAAAGATAATGTATTTGAAAGTATAGTTAGAAGATGAAAGGTTATGTTTGAATATGGAGTCCAACAATGTATAGGTCAGACAGGACCAGATTCCACATCTTGACCCTACTGTATGATTTTGGACAGGAAGATGGTGGAGGAAACCTAGGAGTTGCATCATGAAAAATAGGGGTTGAGTACTGATTCAACACATTTATATTTAGGAAGTGTCAACACATCAATGTGGAGGACTAAACAAGTTGGGAGAGAGATAACAATATGTACTGAGTGGGAATAAGATGTAGGTGTTTATCTTATGCAAGAAGCACAATCATGACTAACATTGTCAAAATGATTTTTTTTTCAAATTTGAGTGTGTACATTTTGTGATATTTTGTTTGTATATTCAATACTTTCATACATGGAGGAGCATGTCCATTGATGGGATAAAATGCCTTAGAATATGTTATGGAGTAATACAACTATTAGAAAAAATTTAGCTAGTAGCATTTTATCTAATATAGAGGAGCAATTTTCACCCATAAATTCTCTAAATTCTTCCCACTGTGATAATCCAATTCATTGTTAAAGATTGCAATTTTGTTAACTTAGTTAAATGATATAAAAACATTCATATTCATCTAAATAATATTTGTATGATACAATTTTTTCCCAAATTTGGGTAAAACCCCAAAAATACATTCAAAATAGGTGAATTAATTATTTTTTAGTTTTACACAAATATTTAACATGAAATATGTCATCCTTGAGATCTCATGTTATTTATATTATGACCCTTCTTTGATTTACCAAATATCAATGTTTTTAGAAAAAAATAGGATTTTTTGTAGAACCTACTACACTTGTTGATGAATTTGTAGCAAGTTAAGAACATAGAGGAGTTCCAAATGAAGTAGAAGTTAGAATACTTTTCATAGTCAGACTAAAGGGGTAACCTTTAGAGAGAATACTCTCAACTCTATAATTATTTTCTTTGATGTTATCTTCATCTTGGTCCTCCTAAACACGTAGAATGGTATTATAGTGACAATTGTTATTAATTATTTCATTTTTTAGTCTTCCCTTCATTTAAAGAAGATGCAATTGGTAGTTCTTCGCTTGACATCTTTGTATTGTATGTGTTCTGTGTTATATATTTTTAATGAAGTGAAAATGTGGGTGTTGATAAAATTTATTTATATTTTGACAAGGTATCCTCATCAAAGTATAATTGGTGAGGCCTCAGATCGATGTTATGATAAATAATAAATTTGTAATCAACATTTTCACTGACTAAATTCCAAGTCAAAGATGAGATCAGAAGTTTCTACTAATTTCCTTCAACATTGTTCCAAGAGGATTTGGGGAATTAAACATTGATAACATGGCTTTAATCCCCATCCCTTATTCCCCTCATAATGTGGATTACACTCTCCCTATTAGGGATTTTTACTTGACCTTTGAAACTCGTTACATTTCACATGTCTTTTTTTTCTCAATTAATATATGGGAATTCTTAGTATCTAACATTGGGCTATGAGATTAAGGCTTGACCATGAAACTCCTCTTTAAGTTCATGATGGGATTCACATAAAAGGAATTATTAGTAGCTCTATTATACCATTTAATGTCAACACATGTATAAATTTTCTTAAATCATGACCTTATTTCATCATCTAAAGCAAAGTAATACATATATCATAGGTTACATGCCTACATGAAATTTACTAGGTTGAAAATTTTTAAACTTTTCCAATAATTGTTGGGATACCTTGCAATATAGGATACATGTTATGGTTACTATTAAAGGGAATAATATATTCCCATTGAATCTTTGATGTCATCATCTATAAAATGTATCAGCATCTAGGTTATAAACTACTTATAATGTAAATTTTATCTATAATATTTAGGTGCGGATGGATATGATATTGCATAATTAAGGATTAGACCATATTTCTTGTCAATTGACATCTATTTTAGAAATTATTGACCAAATTTTTTCGTTTCTGATCAAATTAGTGAACTAGTAATAAAAAAATAAGTAACTCCAAATATGTAATGGTTTATGGTACCTTGAGATAAGATGACGATGGATACGATTGCAAATGAAAGATCCTTCTCTAGAGTGAGCTATGTGACCTAAAAATCAAGTGAAATCAACATGAAATATTGGATTAGTAGATAGGACGGGAGGATTTCTCGATGAAGGTAGTCCTGAGAAGTGAAAACTTCCTAGCATGGATGTTAACCCTCATTTTGATAAAGATAAGGTAAAATTAGATATTGATAAATTGGATGTACTGTAATCTGAACCAAAAAAAGAACTAAAAAATAAATGAAGATGAAAAAAAGTAGATTTGATTTAAATATACACAAAATAAATCAAACCTAAGTGGGTCGATGATGACCCAAGACTGGAGAGGGCCACTCGATGGTGATTGGGGAAGATCCACTAGAACAACGATGTAAAATACATATATGAAGGATTTGATAGAAAATATGAGAGTGATACAACACTGTGATGGTAGAAAGAAACTTGTAAATGATATGGGACAAGAAAAAACAAAAAGGATGCAAGAAAATTAGAGATATATGGGTAAATGTTGAAAAGAGGGACCATATTGATGCCAATTAGGCTAGGTCTATGGCGACTAGGGATGGATAGAATAAATTTGATATGGAAAAAGGCAAGAAAGACAAGATTTGGATGCTAGATAGATGTAAGGTCAGAAAAATGATAGAAGATCTGATCCGAAAATCCAGGTCAAAAATTATAATATATATTTATTTTTTACGACCTTTGGATCCCTATAGGATTATTAAAAATTACCAATAAAATTACTCCGGTTTAAGTAAAACAATCCAAAATAATGCAAGAATATAAATGAAACTACACATGGATTGATTACGGAGTTTGGAAATAACCTACATCTCCAGGTTCTTATCAAACCATTCCACTAGTCAAAATTTGTAAATACAATATTATATCTTACAATAAAACCTAATGGAACTTTACTTTCCTATAAAGTGCTCCAGCCTTTCGAAGAACACCAATGATCAATCGGTCCATCCTCCACCTTCCTAGTGCCCAATAATCCTACAAAACTTGATCGGCCTTCTAGACATTCGCAAGATGCCCTTTGGCTCTCCAGTCAACAATTCCAGGCTTCGTAAATAAAAGTCTGGCGCTATGGGCTAATTGGTGAGTTTCCAATAACTCCCTATTTTTTATAATTTATCTATTAAACTAATAGGACTTAGCTTCCCAATATTTTCCTATTAAATATTAAATAGGACTTACTTTATAAAAATATTTCCTTTAAAATTTATAAGGCCTATTTAAATAACTTGGAAGCTTTTAAAATCTCCTCGCTACCTTTGAATTGGCTTAGAAGCTTAATGCCTTCAAATTTTGGAGTGAATGTGTATTAGGGGCCTTCTATATCCTTTGAGCACCTAAAATATAAGGATAAATTGTTTATCCTTTTTTTTTAAATAATCACGTATAGGGATAATTTTTTTATCCTTAATAAGGCTTTGAGCGGGTTAATATGGATTAATTCTCCTTTTTAAGCTTTTAAATAAGCTTAAGCCATATTTGAAAAAATTAACCCCATAATAATATCCAATCTTCATGTGGATGGAACAACTTTATGTGGGGCAAATCCCACATTATTTGCAATCCTTTTTAATAGGCTTTATCCACCAAAATTTGTTTTCACGTGGACTTTCTAATATATATATATATATATATATATATATAAGATTCTAAAATATTTTTAAGTGGATAAAACATTAACCTAATTTTCATTTCATGCGCACAATTAAAATCTACCAAGTTTCTAGAATATAGAATATCCACGTGTCCATAAACAGCAACGCCATATGTCACTCCACATTAATGCCATTTCATCTCTTTTGTCAGGTCTGAATAGAACTTTGATTGCTTATATCTTTCGTGTACGGACTCAGATTTGGTCCACTCAAAATCCATCAGAAAGGTATCGATGATCTCTACATAATGGTACTCACTCTAAATGATTTCAATACCATCAATTTTCCCATTGACCAACGTTGACCAAATGTTGACCATACTTTGACCCAAACTTTGATCAGTCATATCTTTCACATACAGACTCAGATTTGGTCCGTTCAAAATGGATCGGAAAGGTCTTGGAGAGATATACACAATGGTGATATCATAAGATGATTTCAAAATCATTCATTTTCCTATTGACCAATGTTGACCAGTTGTTGACCAACTTTGACCTAGTCACCATTTGTGTGTATAGACTCTATTTTCGACGTTCAAATAGTCGACGGAAATCTCTTGGAGTCATCTTCCACACTGTGATGATAATAGGGGATTTAGGGAACATATTTCCTCTATACTATCCTCCAGATCACACCTCCCCAATGGGAAAGGTTTTTTGTCCCAAAAATCTTGTAAACTCCAAATCACGTTGCTGAGAAGAGATCTAGCTAGTATTCTACCAACTCCACAATAAAAAAAATGACGGTTCATACTCTAGGACCTATGACACTTGGGATAACTACCTCCTGCTATGCCACTTTGATATATGAAGAAGACCTCCATGCCTCACTTATATGGTGCTAATTTTTCCAATGAAACCTTAATGCTCCCACTATGTAGTGTTAAGCTTCCAGATATCTAACAACAATGATCTTATTTTACTCTATAACATAGTTCTTTTCTCTGAGTTGATTCCGTAGAATCCAAACTGGTCTGAAGTAACTCCATGCTACATAGAGCTAAGAGTGATCCGATGTCGGTGATGGAAAATGACTTGTTAGGTACCATCCTTCTACAGGGCCATAAGAAACTCTACACAGAATGAAGATGTGAATTGATGTCACATCCCTTTCCAGACCTCAACACTCTCATTACATTGTGCTAAGTCCTCTTTTAAGACCTCAATGCTTCTAATGCATGGTGCTAAGTCCTGATGATCAACTACCATTCTCCTGTACGGTCACAATGCCTCTACACAGAACAAAGCTCTGAGGTGACACCAGTGAGCTCAACTATTTACACATGTGGCTAGAAAATATCCAGGCTTAATATGACTTAAATCCTGTATCCAAGCTGTAACAGGTACTCACAAGTTGATTAAGAGATATGTTTAGAGTATTAATCAATTTTTCTAAGTAATAAAATCCACTGAGTATGGTAAACCTTTCTCTCATCATTTTCTCACAAAATTTGATCTCCAAAAAAATACTCTATACTATTCATCAATTTGAATTATGCAATATATAATTGAAAATTTGTCGACTTAACCGTTTTAAAGGACTTTCACTTTTAGGTATTACGTGGTCCTAGGTTGAATTGTCAACTGGTGGTGGATTAGGAACCTATTTTTCCTTTGCAATAGGCCTCCATTCCATCTTTGGCTTGTCATTACTCTAATGGAGAGATGGATGCATTTTCCATAAATTGTCCGCTTGGTGCCCATTCCTCTAGAAAGGAGCACAAAAATTTCTCTTAATCTCTGTATTTTGGGATGAGGAACTCTTTCTGCCATTTCTCAACTATGAATGACAAGATTGGTCTTTCTGGTTTGCCGTGTTCTTTATGAATGACATCAAATTCCTCATTAGTTTCCTTCTCTTCCAGCAACTGGCCACATAATGATTATGTAATCCATAAAAAGTACATGGAAAGAAATTCCACATTTTCTAAAAATCATAACCATACTTCTTAAGCTTAAAAAGTGGATAAGAAGTTTCATTGTGCCTATGATTATGGTAAGAAAATGGAGGTGGAATCTCATTACCTCTTCACTGATTTCTCTTACCACATCCTACCTGTGATGATGAAGAACAAGTTTCCTACTTAGAATATTCTTTGCAGGAATAGTGGGGTATTCACTTTGATTTTGGAAGCTTGTCTCCCGTTAGCATTCTTAGAGCAATCTCCAATATCCATTCCCACACTAGAATAACCCAATCCTGCAAAATGTGGACGATCCTTGACCTGTATTGGGTTAGATATGCCTTGTCAACTTTTTCCAAGGCCTCTTCCATAAAATCCCATTTTAAATAACAATTTGGATCCAAAGGCATCGTTACCTAAATTTGAAACTGAATGGGAGGAAGAAGATTCACATGGTGAACAACTTATAGTGCACTCATCTTCCATGGTCTCTTCATTTGAAATTGAAGGAATTTCCTTATTTTGATCACCACATTGCATCCTTGCTAAGAGCTCATCCTTGGTTTTCAGTTTTGATTTCAAGTGAGCATTATCCTCTTCCAAGGAGTAATGCATCAATCATAGGAGAGAATTATCCTCCTGGATTTGGTGATTGTATGCCTCAATTTCTTCGAGCTTCACCTGTTTAGACATCTTGCCCATGGTGCACCTGTACCTGTTCAATCACACTAAATTACTGCACAACTAAAGAAATCACATGGTCAAATCTACCGATTCTGATACCAAAATTACTCAAAAATTTGCAATTTTTCAAGCCAATAACCTTCTTTAATACTAACTTGATCCAAAAATCCAAGTTAATTTTTTTAATATATATATATATATATTCTTTTGACGACCTTCGGACCCCTATAGGCTTATAAAAATTACCGATATAAATTACTCCGTTTTAAGTGAAAAATCCAAAAAAATGAAATAATATAAATGACACTGCACATGGGTTGATTTGAGATTTTGGCAATAACCTAATTCTCCAAGTTCTTATCAAACCGTTCCACTAGTCAAAATTTGAAAGTAAAATGTTATAACTTACAATAAAACCTAATGGAAATTTACTTGCCTATAGAGTGTTCAAGCCTTTCGAAGAACACTGATGATCAATCGGTCCATCCTCCACCTTCCTGGTGCTCAATAATCCTACAAAATTTGATCGGCCTTCTAGACATTCGCAAGATGCCCTATGGCTCTCCGGTCAACAATTCTAGGCTTCACAAATAGAAGTGTGGTGCTCTGGGAGAATTGGTGAGTTTCCAATAACTCCCTATTTTTTACAATTTTCCTATTAAAATAATAAGACTTAGCTTCCCAATATTTTCCTATTAAATATTAAACAAGAATTACTTTACAAAAATATTTCCTTTAAAAATTATAAGGCCTATTTAAATAACTTGGAAGCTTTTAAAATCTCCTCGGTGCCTTTGAATTGGCTTAGAAGCTTAATGCCTTTGAATTATGGAATGAATGTGTATGAGGAGTCTTTTATAGCCTTTGAGCACCTGAAATATAAGGATGAATTATTTATCCTTTTGTTTTATAATCCCATATAGGGATAAACAAAATTTAGCCTTAATAAGGCTTTGAGCAAGTTATTAGGGATTAATTTTTTTTTTTAAGCTTTTAAATAAACTTAAGCCATATTTGAAAAGAATCAACCCCATAATAATATCCACTCTTCATGTGGATGGAGTAGCTTTATGTGGGGAAAATACCACATTGTATGTAATCCTTTTTAATAGGCTTTATCCACCAAGATTTGTTTTCAGGTGGACTTTCTAATATGTATATGATATATATTTTTTATAAGATTGTAAAATATTTTTAAGTGTGTAAAACATTAAGCCAATTTTCATTCCATGTGCCCAATTCAAATCTTCCAAGTGTCTAGAAACAAAAAATCCACATGTCGATAAACAACAGCACCATATGTCACTCCACATTAATGCCACGTCATCTCTTTTGTCAGGTTTGACCAGAACTTTGACTACTCATATATTTCGCATACGGACTTGGATTTGTTCAGTTCAAAATGTGTAAGAAATGTATCAATAATCTCTACATAATGGTGCTGACTCCAAATAATTTCAATACCATCAATAGTACCATTGACCAACGTTGACCAAATGTTGACCATACTTTGACCAGTCATATTTTTTTGCAGATGTTCTCATATTTGGTCCATTCAAAATGTGTCAGAAATGTATTGGAAAGATCTAAAAAATGGCACTATTGTTATATGATTTAAAAATCATCCATTTACCAATTTTGACTAGTTGTTGACCAACTTTGACCTAGTCACCATTTGCGCGTACAGACTCTGTTTTCAACGTTAAAATAGTCGACAAAAATATCTCAGAGTCATCTTCCACACTGTGTTGATCTTGGGATATTTAGGGAACATATTTTCTCTGCAATGTTGTCCAGAACATGACCTAAATGCAAGATGAAACTAATAGGATGAATGATGGGTTGAAAATGAATGGGTAGGGTCAATGGTGACTAGGGATGATCTAAGTTTGGATGAAAGTGGATGGATTGAAATGAATACCTCTAAGATAAACACAAAAGGATTAGAAATTTGAAGTTGATTCCTTGATGACATATGAACTTTCATAAGATGTTAGTTATTGATATATATGATGAAATAACAATAAGGAATAAAATCATGCAAAGGTGAAAGAGATCTCCCTAAATCTTCAAAATTCAAGTAAAATATCTCTAGGAAGACTCTAAGATGGTTATTGTAGCTACAAAGATAACTAGGAATGGAAGAAATATCAAAATAAATATTGAAGACTCCAAAATTGAATCCTTAGAGGAGGGGTAGGGGCCACTTTATAGGGTCGACGAACATCTGGATGGGTCACCACTGATTGTGGGGACCCATCCATTTGGGTGGTGAGAATGTGGTGAACTCAAGACAAGGAGCCCAATTAATGCGAGATTATGGTTTACAAGAGATAAGATGAATTAGGGTTGCATAGGATGAGTGAATGAGGAGGTGGAAGGTGAAAATTATTAAATAAAGGTCATGGGGAGATAAAAACATTAAATGGGGTTGGTTAAGAGCATAAAAAGGAAAAAATAAAGAATTTAAGAAGGATAAACGAGTTACATGGGTGTTTAGAATTAACTAGACATGACTAGAGGTGGATAATAAATTATAGGTGGGATAAATTAAATTTAGGAGGGAAAATGGAAATTTGAAAGTAGAAGAGAGGTATGTATGAAAAATATGACAGAGAGAAAATAAAAGGTGAGGGTAGTGATACAAAAAATTGGTGTCTAAATTTTCCCCTTTTTGTTGAGTGGTTTATGTCGGGAAATCCATGAGACAAAAATGATAAGATATGAAAAATATGATTGATGAGGGTGCTCCCCCTCAAAATCGGGATCGACAACATAAAGGAAGTCAATCACGAGTTTGAATGAGATAGCTGAAGAAGGAAATGGTGGAAAGGAGGACAAAAGAAGATGAGGGGATAAGATATCCCAGATGAGGATTGAAAAAAAAGTAAAAAGTAAATAAAAATATAGTGGTGATTTCGAAACCACTTTGGTAGGGAACAAAGTATAACCTTAATGAAGATGGCGGTAATGTCCTATGGACCCATGAGTAGGAAAGAATCACTGCAAGATGGAAGGAATCAAAAGGGAATCCACTCAAATGGATGATGCCATGGGACTAATGGGTTAAAGGAAGATATCAAATATACACAAAAAAATGTGAAAAATGGTTGAGACAAGGGTCACAAACAAAGGATAGGGATGGGAAGTAAGCAAAAACATACATCTAGGGTGGGAAAAAAAGAGATAAAATAGTACTGCCCCAAGAGGGAACACAAAGATGGCCTTAAAGGTGTGATGATGCAAAATAAATATGCGATAGATGACAAAGCCCATGTGGGACACAATAAGGATGTCATACGAGGACCACTTAAGGAAAAGGTGAAAGAAAAGATAATTTGAAAGGAAGGATTAATAAAAAAGAGATAGGAGAAAGATTGATAAAAATATAGGAGTGGGTCGATGGTGATTGGGAAGGGTCAGTGCTAACCAAGGATGAAGTAGCGGAAACCCAAGCGGGTCAGTAGAGACTAGGGTCACTAAGCTATATAAGCCCCTGGGTCAGATGCTTAGGCTCATTTTCACTATGCGAAGTGATGATAAAGAGATTTTAGTATAAAAGAGAAAGTAATATTTTGAGAGAAATGGAGGTTGGAGGACTAGCAAGGAAGCTCCAGAGGACTCGCAGGATGGTGAGTACCTAAACCCTAGCTTGTTTTATTTTTATTTTTATTTTTTTTACATATTTTCAATTTTTTGGATTGGTGTAAGGGGCAGTCACCGATGAACAGATGCGGTTGCCATCAATTGGTCCTATAATGGTGTTGACCTGACCTTGGAGGTGTCAACCTAACCTGGGTCAATGTCGACAAGGGGTAAAATTGGTTGATTTTTCATTTTTGATGAGATTATGAGGTGTTAATGGTTATCTCTTTGATTGGTTTTACATTCCTGAGAGACCTTGTATCTGAGAGACAAAGTCCCAACTTTGTACGATCAAATTCAAGGTGATATTACAGATGCTAAGTGAGATCACTTAGCTACAACGAGATTAGGTGGATTCTAGAAGATGTTGGAATGATGATTGCAATAGTGGATAGATGATATGTGTATACAAGCACATTTTGGTTCAAAATGGGTGAGATCAAAGTCACTCCCGAGGATGTATACCGCATCATGATGTTTCCTATATTGGGTGAGAAGATACAACTGATCACAGTTGAGAGTAGATTGTGGGTCTTGACACTACTATTTGGAGCCAATTCCCCACAAATTATTTTTTCATTTGGGGAATTTTCATATAAGATGAGATATGAACGTGGGATACCATTGAGTTGATTGATTTTTTTGGTGATGATGGCTATATCATGTTATGCACTACTAGATTCAGGGGGTGTGAGGTTCCCATGGACACTAGAAAGAGTTTTAGAAGATAGTGTGGATTACAGGACAATGTTAATATTTGGCATTGCTTTACTAGCACATGTGTATCATGAGTTGTGCATTTACATAGAGAAAAGGAGGAGATGATTGGCCATAGGGTTTCTTCTACATTTCTACACATATGAGCACATCACAGTGATCAGGACACCAAGACTCCCATGGGTGATGGTTGATCCTATTGAGTTAATGATTGGGTTTTTGAGATGATGATCTGATCAAACTTATGGTGATAGGATAGAGAGGTATATAACATGGTATATGGATATAATTTTAGAGCTTGAGATAGAGCAAGTTAGATTGTGTCCATACCATGACTATCATACATGGTTTGGAGTGGATGTGGACTTGACTACGATGAGATAGACTAGATGGGTACAAGGGTAGAGGCATGATTTGATAGAATCCATCTAGTTTGAGAGAGTGAGATGACACTTTGGTGTAGTATAGACAGTGCCTAGGGAGCCTATTATATATATAGGCTAGATAATTCAGAGAGAGATTTTTGGTGTCCTATCATGGACGATCCATTAGACGAGGAAGCAACACCATGGGATGATGATGATGATGTTAGAGTTGGTTTTGAGTTTGTTTACTGGATGAATACTATATGGGAAGCTCGGATGGAGGAAGAGAGGGCCGAGGGTGGAGATTAGGAGGAAGAGGTGCCTACATAGGAGGATAAAACTCTAAGAGGTGACAATGGAGGGTTTTCTATAGAGATAGCGCAGCTACACATAAAGTAATATTTATCTAATGTCATGTACATGTGTGACAAGAAAATTTCAAATTTTCAAGCATGACAACGATACCCCTGTGTCAAAATTTTCAAATTTTACCTTTCCAAGACACCCCAGGTCTACCCATCCTTAACACAAAGCCTTACTCAATCCATGTAATGGTCCTCAATTTTATTTTCATCTAATTCACCTAGGTGATTTAGGAAAGCAAAGTAAGTCCCCCTAAGTGATTTCAGGAGCTTGTAAAGAATGCCAAGTTTTGAGTAGTTTTGGGAAGGACTACCACTAGCCTTCCCTGTACTAATGCATCCCCTAGAAAAAAAAGAGGAGAAAATTTCAGCATGTATAGGAATTCGAGTGTGAAGAAAATCCAAAAATATGTTTTACGATATTTTGGAAAGATCCAATGGTTTCAGAGCCGATTCAACAAAAGTGAGTTTTCGGGATTAAAGGAGCATACACCACAAAGGAATGCTTGAAATTCAAATGAATATCCTAGGAGCTTCATGAAGATTAAAGAGCCCAAAAAAATTCCGATATAAGGTATTTTACATTCCCTAAATGTTGGAAGAATGAGACATCGTAAACATCATGCACTTCCCTAGGCAACTCATTCTTCTGACACACAAATAACAGTCCCAAGAACAAAATGGTAATTTGGAGGTGATTAAGTCTGAATTGAATTTCTAAACCATCACCAGTAAACTCATTTAGTGTTTTACAATCACATTCATATATAATTTCACCTTTTAACTCATCTAGAAGCTAGCGTTATCACCGTCGCAAGTTGGCTCAAGGTAAGAGTTCGATACTTAGCCAATTTTCGAAGAGGACACATTTAGCACCAGGATCCTAGTGGGATTTCATGTCCCTTCCTTACCTTTATAAAAGGGACAATAAAATGTTCCTAGACCTTTTTATCCCTTAGATGAGTGACACGACCTTCTGCTTTGCCAGTTAAGCCCACGGGAGATAGTTGGAGCCTTTCCTCTCATTACATGAATGATCACCAAGTGTCACAACCTAGCACGAAGTGGAAATTGATGTCCTATTAATTCCTTTATCAAATTTGCATAAGGAAAATTAAAATTTTCTCATCCCCAGCTATGCCTTTTGGTTCTCCATATGCCTGAAACTCAACTCTTAGGTGTTTCCCTCAAGCTCCCTCCTTCAAACACCCAACTAGTCAAATCCCGTCAAGTGTCACGATGAGGCACAATGGGGAATTTTGTGTGCCTTTTTTTCATTTAGAAATGGGACATAAGGGAAAAAAAAAAATTCCCAGCCCTCATGCTTGATTTTTTAAATGTATAAAGCTAGGACTTAACCATTTTTTAATCTCTGTTTTATCTCCCCACACCTCCATACCCTGTCAGAACTCTGGAAAAATTTTCCCAGACCTTCCAGCCTCTATTAATGCACTGAATAAGCTCCAAAAAATATTCATCACATTGAAAAAACAAGGATCTCAGAAGATAAATGGATTGAAACAACGAATTATGACGAGAAAATGAAGATCTTTTGTTAGATAACTACAAAGTCTCCCAATCGAAAAATATTCATATCTTGCAAAATACAAGTCGTATTGAAATTTTTTTTTTGAAGACATCATAATTTTTGAAGGCCTTCACGATGAAACAAATGGGAGATCAAATGATCCCCTAAATCATTTGTTTCATGAAAACCCTATTTCATGCCCTCGCTCACATTCATTGGATTTCCCATTAATCCGGAAAAGGAATCAAGCTTAAAACTTGCACATGGACTCTAGATGAAAAACCTATTGCAATGGAGTTGTTTCAATTGATTCTTAGATTGTTTCTTGGAATGTGATGAAATAGATAAGGGCAAAAGGGATAGGAGGAATACCTGTTGAAGCTGGTTGAAGGTTGTTGCGCATGTATAACTTCTTGATCCACAACTGATTGTGAGAGCTTCCTTTTTGCTAGGAGGAACTACCTGAAATGAACAACACCACAATAAGAGATTAAATAGCATATGACAGTGGACTGCCTAGCGTATGCTAGTTCTGGGAAGTTTGATACTCCCTAGAAGGATATCAATCAACTGTTTAAAATAATTCAATATTAATAGTAAATTAAATCCTACTATAGTTAAAGGTATTTAGGTGTCTCATTCGATTATAATAAGCAAATTCGTTCACAACAGGATAAGCTATGATTGAATCTAAAGGGTGAGGTATCTATCAAAGTACTGGTACTGGTCAGTGTCTGGTTTTGGGCTGTTTTGGGTATTTGGTGGAGAATTTAGGCTCTGTTCTTCATCTGAGGGTAAAATACAGAGACTGATGTTAGTCTAGTATGAATGATGTCGGTTTAAGTGAAACTAGTGATGGTTGTGGGTAATCAGTGTTGGAATGCTCAAGGTAAAGGAACCTTAAAAGAAAATGATTAGAGGGCTTGATTTGGGATTTGATGTAGGTGGTGGGGTAGGTTCGAGGGTTACAGATGTCTCAAATGTGGTCAGGGATGCACAACAAGTGAGGATGGGTAATCTAATGATGTAAATAATAGAAAAGGCCTAGTTACAAATTGATAAGAAATGAATAATTGGAGATACAACATCTTAATCTGATAAGAGATAATAAAAGCTATTATAGTGTATTAGACCAAGTTGGTGGAGGTATACTTACTATTGTATGAGCTTGATGGCTAGATGGAAATGGTAGTTGATCAGATGGATGGAATTTGGTGTGGTGATGGAACTTCCCAAGATGCTCTTGTGAATGTAAAATGGCTCTGTGGTCGCTTCTGATGCTGGTTGTGGATGTTCGGATGCATGTGTGAATGTTGGTTCTGCTTGCATGTAGATCTGGTCTTGTTTCTTTTCTCTTTGAATGTGTCAACCTCAAAATAAGGTTACCAAAGGGAATAAAAGGTAACCGATAATGGTTCTGGGTTGACCAGCGTTGGTTTAGGGGTTACTGGCATCGATTAGCATGGGATTTCCTAGGTTTACAAAACTGGGCATATCTACTTGATTTCTTAGATCCAGTTAGTTTATTTTTACGGATTAGAACGTAAGCTTCTTTTCTAATGGGCGGGAATGTGGTTAAAGGGAATGTTGGCTTTGATTTTTAAGGTTTAGGTAGGTCTTAGTTAGTTATGGAAACATACTAAGAATAGATTTGGGGTGAGGTGGCTAGGTGAGGTGGTGGTGTGGGAATGATCTTAATTAGGATAATTAAATAATAAATATTATGAGGACATGGATGAATATAATTAAATTGATTGACTTAATATTAGATTCGGGTGAAAGGGGCCATGGTTAGGTGAGTGTGTTTGAGTTGGTTATTTGTTGAGGGATCGAGGGGAGTGTGACCCAATTTTGGTGTCTAAATTTTCCCCCTTTTTGTTGTGTAGCATGTATTGGCAAGCAACGCTGACAAAAATAAGATGTGGTTGCCCCATGTGTGGGTAAATGTGATCCCCCTCAAACCAGGAACTATTGAGGTAGAAGGAAGAATTAGTGAGTGCTTTGATAAAAGGTGAATGTGATGAAGAGGAAGGTGGGAAATTGGGGTAAAGGGGTAAAAGGTCCAATCGGTTAATCCAGGTAATGAGTTACGGTCAAAGGTAGTAATTGTCAAACGCATGCACAAGTATAAACTGTAGCATGGTATAAGGTTTAAGAGGATGCAAAATCTATATTGTCTAAGGTCGATAGGTTTATCTAAACAAGGTTGAGGTGATTCTGGTATCTAAGGTATAGGATATGGGTAGGAAACACAATGCAGGTTATGTGAAAGAACATTTAGGTATGTTTCGATACACCAAAGGTTGGGTTAGGATAAATGGTCATGGTAAGAGTCAAGGTAAGGTCATTAGGTCAAACAACATGGGTATTAGTGTCGTAAGGTATATAGAGCACATGAGGTTAGAGGTCACTAGCAATGTTCTAGGTCCATGTAGCTAGGTCACGACATGGATAGGGACGAGGTATGGGTAAAATAACGAGTCCCTAGATGATGAAGAGGTTAGGTGGTAAATGATGAGGTCAGAAGGGTAAAGGGAAATTTCCAAGTTAGGTGTGGGTGAGGTAGAAAGTATTCAGGTGAGCCAATTATGGGTAATGGGTAGTAATAAGTCTAAGCAGGATAACTGACAATAGTCATAATTAACCAATTCCGGTCACCATGAACCGACCATGGTAGGCTAGGGCACATGACTGATGTTGTTCAAGGTGAAACCATCACCGGTCAATTCAGGAAGGCTATAAAAAGAAAAAGTGCAGCATTTATTAAAATCATTTTTCATTTGTCACATAGGAGAAAATGACAAGAGAGAGATAAAGAGGTGGAAAGTGACAAAATGACACGGTGAACTGATTTAGCAAGCCATAGAGTGAGTGATCATTAGTCGATAGGTGGGTCTACGGGCGTGATGTGATTTGATTGGGTGATTGATTTGATTTGACTGAGCCATCAAGAAATCGGTGATGGCAGAGGTAGGAGAGGTATCGAGTGGACCGGTGCAGCGGCCCGAGGTGCCACCACACAGATGATAGCGTGATGAGGTAAGAGCCCATTCGTATTGTTGTTTGTTTTGAGTAGGTAGAGGAGAGAAGTCAGGTAGGAGAAAAGTGGGTTTTGGGGTGGAATATTAAAATTTGAATGTGGGGAATGTAATGAGAAAAGGGGAACAAGGGAGGGTAGATTTAGGTGAATGAGGGGTGGGAATAGGTATTGGTTAGACATTGGTGGGGGAAATGGATAGAAAGGAGAAGAATGGGTAGAAATAGGGTAGGGCATCACATGTCTAGTCCTATATAGGATAATCAATACGTAATGAAGAAGAAGAAAAGATAAGAGGAGGCATGAGCTCCACCTAATTGGTGAGGATCATAATAGGTGGACAATACCTTAGATAGGTTAGTGAACATAAGACCATAAAGACATTACATGATTGATTATTCTAGAGGTGAAGAATAGTCACATGATCACCAAATGTCATAGTTTAAGTAGGTCCCTTGAGGCGGTAGGAAATGAAGGTGAAAAGGGTGAGAAGGTGAAAAATGGTTAGGTTATATGATATTAGGTAGCATGCCTTTTGGCAAGAGATCCAAGATCACAATGAGAAAGTCTATGATGAAAAAGTTTTCTATTTTGAATTGTATTTGAAATAGACTGATCGATGTGGGAATTCTATATTGCATGAGTAAATTAACTCCTTGAGGTATTCACGAATCAGATCAATGTGGGAAGCTTCAGCTTTTTTTTTTGAAGAAAGCTTTACATAGTTGTCCTTCAAGGGAACAGTCTATTTATAACATCAATGTAGAGAGAAAGATGTCCTTTTTGAGGGAGTCATTTTTTTATTTGAATTTTGACTCAAGGATTTGGATCCCATGTGGATATTATGTGATGGATTTTAAGTTATGGACAAGACTAGGGTGAAGAATTGGATTCTTGTTCAGAAAGCAAGGTAAAACAACCATGGGATATCATCTGAAAGTAGAAAAAAATTATCCATGAGAAGCATGCCATGTGTAGATCCATGGTACACATATTTAAGGAGAGGGTAAAAGAATGATGGGTATGCCACATGATTCTTATTTAATCATTGGGGATGTTTATAGTGAAAGGGGGGAGTGAATAGTGCTCAAAGGGATGAGCATGAAAAGAGACAGAAGGTGAGGTAGGATTGAAAAGTCAATAGTAGAATGGTCGAAGATGCAAGGCATTAAGGGGCTTAGGTTTAGGTTTACCATCTAGTGAAGATAAAACTATAAGAACTTGATCCATAAGCATGAGTCACAATGTATGGTCTAAGCCAATTACGAGGAAAATTTTACCCCGTTTACTTTTTTCCTTCTTTGGTTACATGTTGATTTTCTTTCAGGATGAGATCACCAACTTGGAAGGTTCATTCATGAAAAACATTTTTTCATAGGCATGTTTGATACATTTTAGGTAAACTTGGAGATGGTTAAGAGAATTAAGATGATGTTCATCTAATAACTCAAGTTGTGCTAAACGGTCCTGGCAAAAGTCATCATCATTGAGCATGTCATGGAGAGAAATATGAAGATATGGAATCTATACTTGGAGAGGCAGAACAACCTCTATACCATAGACCAAAGAAAAAGGTGTGGCAGTAGTGGAAGTGTAAATACTAGTATGGTATGCCCACAGAGTGAAAGGAATGTGCGTATGCAAATCCTTCCCAGTATCATTAACCAATTTCATGAGAATTTTGTTCAAGGTTTTATTAGTGGATTTGGATTGGTCATTGGTTTGTGGGTAATATGGTGATGAGAAACTTAATTGAATACCAAAGCCATCACAAAGTTTCCACAAGGTTTTAGTTTTGAATTTTTTTCTGTTATCAGTGATGAGGTGATGTGGAACACCAAAGTGACAGATAATGTGATGATTGATGAATTCACATATTTTCTCAGCTTGCACTGGAAATGAGAGGTATGGATTCAACCCATTTGGTGTAATATTTGGTAGCGGTGATGATCCAATTGATGTCGCTGGGAAGAATGGGGATTGATATCTCTGACAAGATCCAAACCCCATTGAGAGAAGGGCCAAAGGTCACAGGTGACCTATAAGGAAAGATTGGGTGTATGATGAAGGTTGGCATATTGTTGGCATTTTACACAATGCTTAATGTAGTTACAAAAATCATTGTTAAGGGTCAACAAGTAATATCCTAGGTGGAGAATACGCTTAGAAACTACAAGATCACTGAAGTGACCTTCACATATGCCATCCACGAACTTCCTTAATGGTATAGGGAATTTTAGAACTCATAAGGCACCGTAAGAGAATACCATCAAAGTTGTGCTTATAAAGGAGGCCACCCATGATGATGTAACAAGAGACTCTTTTAAGAAATATGTGTTGTCCATTACGAGTGAGGTCAGGAGGTATGATGGAGAGGGAAAGATATTCTTGAGTATTGTTTATACCAAAGGTCACTCAGGTCAGGAGCAACGGTTCCGATAGAGTAAACTTCATGAGGTAAATAAGATGGTGATTGGAGTCTTTATACGGTGAAAAATATTTTAGAGTCGGCGGGCGAAGCGGGTATCTGAGAAGCCAAGTAGACCATGGTATCTACAATTTTTTTGGTACACCTTGGGATGGTTTTAAGGGCATAATGGTCGAAGGTGTTCAAAAGTATGTCCACATGATGCTTATACTTTTGAAGTATCTTTTTACGAAACTGGTATATTTCATTGACTTGGTTTATGACCAATTGAGAATCACCAAAGATGTTGATTGACTTAACATCTAAGGCATAATCAGCCTGAAGACCCAATAAGAGTGCTTCTTATTTAGCAATATTGATTGTACAATAAAAATTGAGTTTGAAAGAAAAAAACATGGGTTCACCATCAAGCAGGATGAGGATAACACCAGACCCACCTCCACATTGACACTTAGAAACCATTGAAGAAGATTGTCATTTGGTAAGCGGGTTTGTCCAGGGAAAGGGTAGAAATTGACTCATTTGGAAAGTCAAAGTTAGAGGGTTGGTCCCCTGAAATAGGTGCATCGGCCAATTGGTCAGTGATAGCTTGGTCCTTGATAGACTTTTGATGGATGAATTTGAGGTCGAGGTTGGACAGAAGCATAAGCTAGTGTGCAACATGTTGATTTTGGTAAGGTTTGACATACATGAAGTGTAAGGGGGTCGATATTGATCACAACATAGGTTTTGTGGTTGAGTAGGTAATGACGGAGTTTGGTGGCAACAAAAACTAAGGCTAAGAAAAGTTTTTTAGCATTGGTGTATCAGGTTTCATAGTCTAGAAGATTATGACTTATGTAATAAATCACTTTCTCCCTATGTTGATCATCACGATGAACAAGCATGGCCCCTAAGGAGTGATAGGTAGTAGAGATTTATAGGTAAAAGGGTTGATCTTATTTAGGTGGAATGAGTATGGGTGATTAGAGAAGGTATTATTTTAAGGCCTCAAAAGCTTTGTGGTAGTCATCATCCCATTTAAAGGAGACATACTTTTTGAGAAGATGATGAAAGGCTAACATCGATTAGAAAGTTACGAGATGAAACGGTGAATAGACAGCAAACTTACCTTGTAGGTTATGGATTTTCTGTATTTTAATGGGTGGAGGAATTTTGAGAATGGCCTTGACTTTAGTAGGGTCAACCTCTATACCACATAAGTAAACGATAAATCCTAGGATCTTTCCTTAGAGAACCACAAAGACACACTTCTTGGGCTTAAGGAGCACACAATACTTAATAAGGTGGTCAAAGATGGTTTTTTAGGATGGTGAGGTGCTTGGAGTGGTATTTAGATTTTGCAAGGAGATATAATCTACGTAATCTACCAATATACAATGCATGATGTCATGGAAGATGTAACTCATAGCCCGTTTAATATGTGGCACTAGCGTTTTTAAGGCCAAAAGGCATGACTCGATAGCAAGAAGGTCCCCCAAGGGGTGATGAATGTGGTTTTGTGTTGATCCTCTGGGGCAAGAAAGATTTTGTTATAACAATGTGAAACCATCCATGAGTGATAGCATTTTGTGACTAGCAATAAGGTCAACCAGTTGGTCAATACCGGCTAGAGGAAAGAAGTCCTTTTGGGCAAGCTAAGTTAAAGTCATGGAAAATCTATGTAAATGTGAATGTCCCCTTGTTGCCTTAGTTACAGGGAAAATGTTAGAAATCCATTGGGGATAATCAATGGGTAAGATGAAGGAAATGGAAAGAAGGTGCTGAAGTTATTCTTTGACTAAAAGGGCAATGTGAGGTGCATTTTCCTCAACTTTTGTTTTACGGGTTTGGCATCGAGAATGGTTACGATATTGTGGACCACTATAGTGGTGCCAATACTAGGCATGTTAGCGTAAGACCAAGCGAAAGCAAGGTTATGATTTTTGAGAAAAGAAGTGTTAGACCCTTGTAATATTAACCAAGTATGAAGGCAGGTGGGTGCACAGGGTCCCAGTTATGAAAAGACGTGCAAGTGAAAAGCACGTGAAAGAAAGAGTTAAGGAAGCACATAGCTCGTGCAAAGTATGAAAGGAGGCTCAAGACTTAGTCTAATTGGACACCCAAGGTAGAAAACATGAAAAGCATGATCGGTTGTGCATGGATAAGATGCCATCCTGGTGATAGGATGGCCCAGGAAATAGCATGCCCCAGATGGAATCTTCTAGAAGATCATTATGAGATGGAGTGGAAAGCTCAGGCCTGGAGGAGAATGCTTGCATAAAGGACCACATTCGATGCTTGGTGCTAGATATGACGGTGCTGGAAGGTGAGTTGGCAGTGCAAGAGAATTATAAATATAAGTTCTTGTAGAGTAAAAGAGATATAGATATATGGAAGTACGAGGTATAGCGGGTTAGGGAGTGAGTGGAGCTCTACAGAATTACTGCAAGGGGATATTTGTATTCAGGAAAGAATGCACTAATCATGGAGTTCTAATTTTTCTTTTTCTGTTAGCTTAGTTACATGTGTCCAGTGATATGCATGACTGCGGTCTACTCTCTGTGACTCTCTATAATGAATCATTGAATATAATGAGGTTACCTGTTATATATGGACATGGATATCAATGGTTTTAATGCACATTTCTCTCATATGAGTTATGTTTCCTTTCATACTATGTATGAATGCTTGTATAATTCTTTGTCATAATGCATGTTATGGATTATGTTAAAGTACTTGGTCTGAAGTGACTGCAAGGATCTAGAGGCCGTTTTGAGCCATATGGTTCTTGTTTGTCTTAACTTCCCTCCTAAAAAACTCTTACACTAATCATAGATGATGCTTCCTGCTAAACTCACATAAAGAGAGACTCAGTACCCGCGTGTGCCTCGGGTGAGCGCTCAGCTTCTACTGGGTGATAGGCCGGCGTGCATGGGGTTCCTTCCTTTTATAATGGGGGTAAAACTAACTACATCTTGGTTCCATTACCGAGACCTCTTTTTGAGGGAGTCATTTTTTTATTTGAATTTTGACTCAAGGATTTGGATCCCATGTGGATATTATGTGATGGATTTTAAGTTATGGACAAGACTAGGGTGAAGAATTGGATTCTTGTTCAGAAAGCAAGGTAAAACAACCATGGGATATCATCTGAAAGTAGAAAAAAATTATCCATGAGAATCATGCCATGTGTAGATCCATGGTACACATATTTAAGAGAGGGTAAAAGAATGATCGGTATGCACATGATTCTTATTTAATCATTGGGGATGTTATAGTGAAAGGGGGGAGTGAATAGTGCTCAAGGGATGAGCATGAAAAGAGATAGAAGGTGAGGTAGGATTGAAAGTCAATAGTAGAATGGTCGAAGATGCAAGGCATTAAGGGGCTTAGGTTTAGGTTTACCATCTAGTGAAGATAAACGATAAGCACTTGATCCATAAGCATGAGTCACGATGTATGGTCTAAGCCAATTACGAGAAAATTTACCCCGTTTACTTTTTTCTTCTTTGGTTACATGTTGATTTTCTTTCAGGATGAGATCACCAACTTGGAAGGTTCATTCATGAAAACATTTTTCATAGGCATGTTTGATACATTTTAGGTAAACTTGGAGATGGTCAAGAGCATTAAGATGATGTTCATATAATAACTCAAGTTGTGCTAAAAGGTCCTGGCAAAAGTCATCATCATTGAGCATGTCATGGAGAGAAATACAAAGAGATGGAATCTATACTTCGAGAGGTAGAAAACCTCTGTACCATAGACAAAAGAAAAAGGTGTGGCAGTAGTGGAAGTGTAAATACTAGTATGGTATGCCCACAGAGTGAAAGGAATGTGCGTATGCAAATCCTTCCCAGTATCATTAACCAATTTCATGAGAATTTTGTTCAAGGTTTTATTAGTGGATTTGGATTGGTCATTGGTTTGTGGGTAATATGGTGATGAGAAACTTAATTGAATACCAAAGCCATCACAAAGTTTCCACAAGGTTTTATTTTTGAATTGTTTTCTGTTATCAGTGATGAGGTGATGTGGAACACCAAAGTGATAATGTGATGATTGATGAATTCACATATTTTCTCATCTTGCATGGAAATGAGAGGTATGGATTCAACCCATTTGGTGTAATATTTGGTAGCGGTGATGATCCATTGATGTCTCTGGGAAGAATGGGGATTGATCTCTCTGACAAGATCCAAACCCCATTGAGAGAAGGGCCAAAGGTCACGGGTGACCTATAAGGCAAGATTGGGTGTATGATGAAGGTTGGTATATTGTTGGAATTTTACACAATGCTTAATGTAGTTACAAAAATCATTGTTAAGGGTCAACCAGTAATATCCTAGGTGGAGAATATGCTTAGAAACTACAAGATCACTGAAGTGACCTTCACATATGCCATCATGAACTTCCTTAATGGTATAGGGAATTTTAGAACTCATAAGGCACCGTAAGAGAATACCATCAAAGTTGTGCTTATAAAGGAGGCCACCCATGATGATGTAACAAGAGACTCTTTTAAGAAATATGTGTTGTCCATTACGAGTGAGGTCAGGAGGTAAGATGGAGAGGGAAAGATAGTCTGAGTATTGTTTATACCAAAGGTCACTCAGGTCAGGAGCAATGGTTCCGATAGAGTAAACTTCATGAGGTAAATAAGATGGTGATTGGAGTCTTTATACGGTGAAAAATATTTTAGAGTCGGCGGGCGAAGCGGGTATCTGAGAAGCCAAGTAGACCATGGTATCTACAATTTTTTTGGTACACCTTGGGATGGTTTTAAGGGCATAATGGTCGAAGGTGTTCAAAATTATGTCCACATGATGCTTATACTTTTTAAGTATCTTGTTACGAAACTGGTATATTCCATTGACTTGGTTTATGACCAATTGAGAATCACCAAAGATGTTGATTGACTTAACATCTAAGGCATAATCAGCCTGAAGACCCAATAAGAGTGCTTCTTATTTAGCAATATTGATTGTACAATAAAAATTGAGTTTGAAAGAAAAAAACATGGGTTCACCATCAAGCAGGATGAGGATAACACCAGACCCACCTCCACATTGACACTTAGAACCACTGAAGAAGAGTGTCATTTGGTAAGCGGGTTTGTCCAGGGAAAGGGTAGAAATTGACTCATTTGGAAAGTCAAAGTTAGAGGGTTGGTCCCCTGAAATAGGTGCAGCGGCCAATTCGTCAGTGATAGCTTGGCCCTTGATAGACTTTTGATGGATGAATTCGAGGTCGAGGTTGGCCAGAAGCATAAGCTAGTGTGCAACACGTTGATTTTGGTAAGGTTTGACATACATGAAGTGTAAGGGGTTGATATTGATCACAACATAGGTTTTGTGGTTGAGTAGGTAATGACGGAGTTTGGTGGCAACAAAAAATAAGGCTAAGAAAAGTTTTTTAGCATCGGTGTATCAGGTTTCATAGTCTAGAAGATTATGACTTATGTAATAAACCACTTTCTGCCTATGTTGATCATCACGATGAACAAACATGGCCCCTAAGGAGTGATTGGTAGTAGAGATTTATAGGTAAAAGGGTTGATGTTATTTAGGTGGAATGAGTATGGGTGATTAGAGAAGGTATTATTTTAAGGGCTCAAAAGCTTTGTGGTAGTCATCATCCCATTTAAAGGAGACATACTTTTTGAGAAGATGATGAAATGGCTAACATCGATCAGAAAGTTATGAGATGAAACGGTGAATAGACTGCAACTTACCTTGTAGGCTATGGATTTTCTGTATTTTAATGGGTGGAGGAATTTTGAGAATGGCTTTGACTTTAGTAGGGTCAACCTCTATACCACATAAGTAAACGATAAATCCTAGGATCTTTCCTTAGAGAACCACAAAGACACACTTCTTGGGCTTAAGGAGCACACAATACTTAATAAGGTGGTCAAAGATGGTTTTTAGGATGACGAGGTGCTTGGAGTGGTATTTAGATTTTACAAGGAGATAATCTACGTAATCTACCAATATACAATGCATGATGTCATGGAAGATGTAACTCATAGCCCGTTAATATGTGGCACTAGCGTTTTTAAGGCCAAAAGGCATGACTCGATAGCAGAAGGTCCCCCAAGGGGTGATGAATGTGGTTTTGTGTTGATCCTCTAGGGCAAGAAAGATTTTGTTATAACATGTGAAACCATCCATGAGTGATAGCATTTTGTGACCAGCAATAAGGTCAACCAGCTAGTCAATACCGGGTAGAGGAAAGCAGTCTTTTGGGCAAGCTAAGTTAAAGTCACGGAAATCTATGTAAATGTGAAGTCCCCTTGTTGCCTTAGTTACAGGGAAAATGTTAGAAATCCATTGGGGATAATCAATGGGTAAGATGAAGGAAATGGAAAGAAGGTGCTGAAGTTATTCTTTGACTAAAAGGGCAATGTGAGGTGCATTTTCCTCAACTTTTGTTTTACGGGTTTGGCATCGAGAATGGTTACGATATTGTGGACCACTATAGTGGTGCCAATACTAGGCATGTTAGCGTAAGACCAAGCGAAAGCAAGGTTATGATTTTTGAGAAAAGAAGTGTTAGACCCTTGTAATATTAACCAAGTATGAAGGTACATGGGCGCGTAGGGGGTCCTAGTTATGAAAAGATGTGCACAAGTGAAAAATCACATGATAGAAAGAGTTAATGAAGCACATATCTTGTGCACGACAGGCATGAAAGGAGGCTCAGGACATAGTCAATTTGGACACCTAAGATAGAACACGTGAAAAGCGTGATCAGTTATACATTGATGAGATGTCATCCCTAGCGATAGGTTGGCCCAGAAAAGGAGCATGCCCTGGATGGAAACTTGTAGAAGATCATCATGAGATGGAGTGGAAAGCTCAGACGTAGAGGATCATGCTTACATAAAGGACCACATTCGACACTTGGTGCCATATTTGAGGGTGCTAGAAGGTGAGTTGGTAGCGCAGGAGAATTATAAATACAAGTTGCATATCTAGAGTAAAAGAGATATAGATATCTGGAAGTATGAGGTATAGCGGGGTTAGAGAGTTAGTGGAGCTTTGCAGAATTATTGGGAGTGGATATTTGTATTCAGGAAAGAATGCACTAAGCATGGAGTTGTAATTTTTCTTTTTTTGTTAGCTTAGTTACATACATCTAGTGATATGTATGATTATGGTCTGCTCTTTGTTACTCTCTGTAATGAATCAATGAATATAATGAGGTTACCTGTTATATATGGACATGGATATCAATAGTTTTTAATGCACATTTCTCTCATATGAGTTCTGTTTCCTTTCATGCTATGTATGAATTCTTGTATAAATTCTTTTTTTCATAATACATGCTCTGGATTCTATTAAAGTACTTGGTCTGAAGTGACTATAAGGATCTAGAGGTCATTCTGAGCCTTATGGTTCTTGTTTGTCTTAAATTCCATCCTTAAAAACTCTTACACTAATCATAGATGATGCTTCCAGCTAAACTCACATAAAAGAGAGACTTGGTATTCAACGCGTGTGCCTTGGGTGAGCGTTTAGCTTCTGTTGGCTGATAAGCCAACATGCATGGGGTTACTTCCTTTTATAATGGGAATAAAACTAACTACATCTTGGTTCCATTACCAGGACCTCTTTTCAAAGTAGTAGTGGGATATAACATACATCATGATTTGTGTAATGAGTAATGATAGAGCGGTTGACATTGGAAAACATTGAATCATGGTTCAAGAGCATGGAGGATGAATTTTCTCTGAGATACAACATTGGACCGGAGTTTAATACACATAGATGGGTAAAAGAGAACTTTTTCCATGATCTGTACAAGACCTTATTTTGTTGCTTCCCAGTATAACTATATGAATGACTTTTAGCCTATATGTCTAGATCAAAATGGTGTTATGGATCGCATGTATGGGCCAAAGAAGACTATCAAAGGTTGTAGGATACAAATATGACATGGACCCATGCTTTAGAGCATTGGTGGAGAGGAGTACTGACTAGTTACACTCTAGAATATGCCATTTCCATGTATTCTTGTTCGAAGGTTGCTGAGTTTGAATTTCTGCGAGAACCTAGAGGAACATTTCTACATGTGATTCCTCTAGCTATGAAGATATTGATGGTTACCATGAGTTTAGAGGCTTTCCCAATGGCTGGCTAAACCATTCTGAGTGTTGGGTAAGGGAGTTTGGGTTGAGGAAGATGGAAGATATCATGACAGAAAAGAAGAGGGAAGAAATACAGCTAAAGTATAGTCAAGCATGTGAAAGGGAGATTGCTAGATGACGTGAGGCTGCTAGTGTGATGGATCTATGGAGACAGACATTGTGGGAAGGAGTTGAGGCTCACGCAGAGGATGTGGAACCTGAGAATTCTATGCTACCCCCATCTTGGCAAGCATGTGAGGGATACCCCTTTAGCTTCTGGTGAGAGTTGTTGGTGCATATGTAAACCCACCTAGTGACCGAAACCTGGCACTTGGATTTCCTGAACTAGGAGGAAGTGTTATTGACCCAGTTGATATCATTGGAAGAGATAGATCCATGCCTAGGAGGTATACTTTTTTAGTTCCTTCTTTTATGGCTACACATATTCTATTATTTGGAGGAGTCTTTGGATAAGGGGCAAGTATAAAATATATCGGTCTCACATCAGGGAGTGGTACGGTGTAAAGTAGTGGTAGTGGGGCGCTATCACAGACCATCGGTGCACAATTCAGTGGGACCGTGGACGTGCTTGGCATAGCTCCTATAGACCCTATTGCACCCATTGGTTATGGTGGATCTATTGGCTTTGGAGGCATAGGACCTGGTGGACTTG
The DNA here is from genome assembly GCA_019776745.2 of Taxus chinensis. Taxonomy (NCBI): domain Eukaryota; kingdom Viridiplantae; phylum Streptophyta; class Pinopsida; order Cupressales; family Taxaceae; genus Taxus; species Taxus chinensis. Next base: position 208,372,202 of record CM034146.1, read on the forward strand.
GTGGATCAGGGGGTGGAGGAAACACTAGTGGGAACCAAGGATCAGGCTCGGGAGGACAGGGACCCTAGCTACCACCTCAAGTATTCTTTGAAATGTCTCTGCATTTACCAGATTATAGGGGCATTGAGGACATAGTGGAATATGTTCACAAATGTGAGCTACTATGGCACGTAAAGGGTATCACAACACCAAAATGAAAGGCTAGTCATTTTGTGACCACATTGCAAGAGAGCATGCATAGTTGGTATAGAAATTATGACTCTCATCAAATGGTGGTGGACTATACTACCTTAAGAATGCATTCTTGCCAGAGTTCCACATTCCTAATTTCAAGTAGAAAAGCATTAGCACTTTGAAGGAGATTCAACAAGGAGTGACAGAGAGTGTGCAGGAGTATGATGTATGCTTTAAAACTCTCTTGTCTAAATTATCATATGATATCCATCCTTCTCAGCATGAACAGTGGTTTGTTGGAGGATTGATCACCCCTTTTAGAAGGGCCTTGTCTCATAAGAATTTTACATACCCATGCAAATCATTAGAATATGCCTTACATGTTGAGGCTATTGGTAGTATTGATACTGGCGTTAGCCTTTTCTTGGAGGCTCAGATTGTTGGTATGGCCAAACAATTGGAAAAAATTTCTATGAACTTAGTCCATGAGACTCACAGTGGTTTTTGGTGCAAAGATTTTGATATAGAGGGGTACATTAAGGATAATTTCCCCTAGAGGATGGTACACACTATGACAGTAGATTGTGAGATCTGTCATAGGGACCATGATGCAAGTAGATGTTCCTTACTGCAGCGTGTGATCAGGAAGAATGTATCTTGTTACTGTAAAATTTTCACCTCCATAACCCATGAGACTAAGGACTATAGGATCATTGATCAGATCCATGAGGCCATTGATCATGGGGTGTTCCAGACCAACATTTCCAGTGGTTCTAAAAATTATGATTACCATTATGAGGAGCATGCAGATGGAGGCATGCATGTAAGAGGTTTCCAAGGAGGATTCCATGGTCAAGGTAACCACAGAGGAGGAAGGATTGAGTTACAGCATGGAACATGTTTCAACTATGGATCTACAGAACATTACAAGCATGAGTGCCCATACTTGTTGTAGTGCTCATGGTGCGGAAAGAAGCATAAGTATGAGGAGTGCCCAGAATTATTTGAGTATATGAATTAGTAGCACCGGAAGGACAAGGGCACTGTGATGGTAAATATTAAAAAGGTAGACATACAGTGGATGCCCCAGGTAACACGGGATGAAGGTTTGGAGCCTATCTTGGTAACAACAAGGGAAAAATCCGTGCACGTAAGGGAGGTACCAAAATAGAAGACCCTAGTTATGAGGGAGGAGTTTGCGCATGGAAAATATCTAGACCCCATGCATCAAAAGGAGATATATCACTACACCATGGATGTTATTTGAAGCTTACATGGGGAGATCCAATGTATAAATGAGAAATCCAGGAGGGAGGAACAAAGAAGGAGAGTTGAGGTGTAAAAGGATGACCTGGGTGAGGTCAAGGAGGTGTGTAAAATGCTAAGGAGAACATCATTCCTTTGCTAGGATCCTGGTTGAGGGAGAAGGTACCACACACAGGAGAAGAGTAGGAGAGACAGGTCTTGTACGTGAACCTTCCCCCTCACAGCCTTGACTACAAAAAGGATATTATGTTGAATGCAGTTGTAGATGGATGGCTCCTTAGCAATATCCTCATTAACATAAGTGCGAAGGTTAGTGTTATAACTTTGGATGCATGGCATGAGATGGGGAGACCTGAATTACAGCCATCTTCAAATGTGTTATATATGGCAAAAAAAACCAAGGTAATGCCCATCAGTGTCTTAAAGGATGCATATATTACTATCCAGGGAGCCAAGTTTACTGGGGACTTCAAATTATTGGCGCTCGCCAAGGTGGAAAATTTCCCAGCACTACTTGGTCACCCTTGGTGTTATAAGAATAATGTGGACCTTTGGTTCAACAAAAGGTACATTAGCTTCGAGAATAAGGAGGAATGGGTCATTATACCTTTGGTTGATGGAAAGTCAACACCCTATATTGAACCGTTGGGAGAAGAATTTTTGGACAAGATTTATGTGTGCTCAATTAGAGACCATGAGATGATACACCCTACTAATGGGGTTATCCAGTTTGAAGATGTCCAGTTAGTGAGTGACACCACTAGTCTGGCATGTGATAATTGGGGACATGGAACTTACGAATTAATGGGATGGTAGTTGAGATGTTCGGTGACCAAGGTAATAAAGACACACATGGTTATGCACCTTGGAGGAAAAGAACTACCCAAGTATTTAGGAGGAGCCTTCCCTGAGATCTTTCTGTAGGAGGTATAAGCTCAGTTGAAGGATGAGAAGGAACACAGGGACACGTTAAGTTATGCCTTACTTGGAAAAGTAGCTTGGTGGTGGGCCACACATTATGAGAGCCTTTTAGAATGGCACAAGGTAAGGATTTCTCTCTATCATATTTTTTAGGAGTAATGTACCCACCATCATCAAGGACTACCAAGGGAAGGATCCCACCTCTTTCCATATCCAGGAGTGTGAATGGGTCTGAAGAGAAGGTGTAGAAGCTTTGCCACCATCCCTCTAGGTGCACAAGTTGTATTCTACACTGCAGGGTTGTGTGCTTGCATGGTACATTCATTCGGAAACACGCCACTAGAAAAGGAATTGGTAAGAGTTGCAGATGACCTTATTCAAACCTTTGAGTATTGGAGTACCAAGCCATCAATTGATAAGGTCTTGCAGGGTATCAAGCATCTTACCATGGGGAATAGTGCCAGGATGGAGGATAGGCTATTGGAACTATTAGGTGAACCAAGTGTAGTGGCACACTTTAAAGAAGTTGAGGAAAAAGAAGAGTCACAGTTTGAGCACGTGTGATTGGAAAAGGAGAAGGGAAAGTTGGTATATGTGATTAATGGAGAGGAATTGGAAAGCTTAGATGTTAGCTAGTTTGTAGGAACATGTGAGGTAGTGGATAATGTAGTTGATCATGTGCATACCTACCATGACCCTTTAAAGATGAAGAAAGTTATCATTGGTTTAGAAGAAGAACCTAAGGAAGCTATTATTGGGGATTACTGGATAGAGAAGGAAGTATCAATAATCATTGATCTATTACATGAATTTGAGGATTTATCTCTACATGGGTATCATGAGCTCAAAGGCATTCACCACTCCTTAGGGGAAATGAAGATAAAGATGAAGAACGGTATGCACCCGGTTAGGAAAAGGCCTTACTAGTTGAATCCCAATTTACGTGTGAAGGTTAAGGAGGAGATAGAAAAAATGATAGCTTCTAGGATCATTGAGGTAGTGGAAGAATCAGATTGGATAAGTTCGATGGTAATTAGCATAAAAAAATATTGGCAGATTAGGATTTGTGTGGATTATAGGGAATTGAATTTAGTTTACATCATTGATCCATTTCTGACCCCCTTCACTGAAGAAATTTTGGAAGGAGTCGTTGGGTGCGAAATCTATTCCTTTACGGATGGATTTTCAAGGTACCACCAAGTCTGGATTGCAAAGGACGACCAAGAGAAGACAAATTTCACCTCTTAGTGGGGAATTTTTGCATATATGGTCATGCCCTTTGGGTTGAAGATTGTGTCTTCTGTCTTTTCACACATAGTGGTGCAAGCATTCCAAGACTTCATCCATAAGATTCTTCAGGTCTATTTGGATGCCTGGATAGTAAATGGTCTGGTTAAAGACCATTGTGACAATTTGAGGTTAATGTTTGAGAGGTGTAGGCAGTTGAGAATATCCTCAACATTAATACGTGTGTGTTTTCTACACCCTTTGGGACTTTATTTTGGCATATCATATGTAAGGAGGGCTTGTTGGTAGGTCCCACTAAATTTTTAGTTATTGTGGGGTTAAGGGAGCCTACTAGCAAGAAATTAGTACATGGATTCCTTGGGCATGTGGGCTATTACAGAAAATTCATTAAGGGATATGCCAAGATCGCCACGCCGTTAGAGGAGCTTCTTAGAAATAAAAGTTCCTTCCATTGGGGAGAGGCGCAAAAAAGGGCATTTGATACGTTAAAAGATAGGCTTATTACTGCACCTATTTTAGGGTTTCCCTCTTGGGACAATCCCTTTCATGTTCATGTAGATGCCTCAAGAACCACCATTGGAGTAGTGCTTGCATGGCCAAGTGAAGGGATTGTTGGATCATCCTATTTGTTTTGAAAGAAGGAAGCTGAAACCAGCAAAGTATAATTATACCACAACCGAGCACGAGGTATTTTCAATGATCTCCACGCTCTTCAAGTTTTGACAATATCTTCTGGAAACACCCTTTGTGTTTTATACTGATCACATGGCATTAAAGTATTTAGTAAACAAGCCTATTCTGCAAGGGCACATTTGTTGATGGTTTTTGTTGTTTTAAGAGTTTGAATTCACCATTGTATTAAAAAATGGGAAAAGAAACTACGGGCTTGATCATCTTTCAAGAATTGATTCTGGGGAGGATGTGCAGATTATTGAGGAAGCAATGTCATATGCACAACTATTTAGGTTGTGGCGTGTGCCCTAAGATTTAGAGAAGATTGCAGTATTATTAAAGGAAGGTGTGGCACCATATGGAATGAAGGCATAAGAAAAAAAGTAGTTGGCCATATGCGTCGCACCCTACATGTTAATCATTGGAGACTTATACAAGTTAGGACGTGATGAAGTTTTGTGTAGGTGTGTCTTAGAGCATGAATGCTTGGCCATCATGGAGGAAGCACATAGAGGATGTGTGGGTGGGTATTATGTAGGTGATGCCACTACGTGTAAGATATTAATGGCAGGTTTATGGTGGGAAACCTTGTACAAGGATTTTAGAGATTATTGTAAAGTGTGTGACCATTGTTAGTGCATTGGAAAACCAAGAATGAGATATGAAATGCCTTTGTACCCTATTCCTAGCATGGATCTTTTTGAAAAGTGGGCGATAGACTTTTTAGGACCTATTAGATCAGTAGGATGGACATAATAGAAAAGGAAATGGCATTGGAATTGGTATGCCCCACCAACAAACAAACACCTGAGGGTTTTCCTATATATAAATGATGATGTGAAGGTTAAAATGGACAAGGCAGGGCTATTGTAACTCTATGAGTTGCCTTTATTTTGGAAATCCAGAACACCTGTACCAGTGGTTGATGTCACGGGTACATGAAGATTACTTCCACTTTGCTGGGCACAAGATATGCGTGACTCCCCAATTAATTTCATAATTTACAAGCCTCATATGTGAGGGAGATAGCCTAGAAGATGACCTTGGTGACAAGGAATCCATTCAAGAAACCATCACCGAGTATGCCTATAAGAAAGGGTCATGGTATTATGAAATTTCAGACATCAAGGACCCCCGTAATGAAAATGGCCATGCATCTGGTGACCAAGATGAATGGCTAGGAAAGATGGACACAGGTCAACAAACCTTGGATACATGTCTGGAAGAATATTGTAGAGGGAACTATATATAACCTATCCATGTACATCACTGAAGAAATTATCAGTTGCACGAAGGAAGGGGGCAGGATCCTCTTCGGCAATGTCTTACTCACCATTGTATTCATGCATATTGGATTTCTCGACATGCTAGACAAGTTCATATCGGAGTACCTAACAGAGGGTCCTTCACCTGTGAAGAGGTTTGAAAAATATGCTTGTGATACAATGACAGCACCCCACAAGGCGCGGCTGGAAAAATGGTACATGTGCCTGAGGAATGCATTCGAGGTAGAGTGGAGAATCCCTGAACAACTTCTAGCAACCACTGAGGGAGAGGATGAGTTCACATTCTATCAACACTACTACCTGGGTACATTCAAGATGATAGACAATTCATGGAGCCCTTGGTGAAATTTCCCCTTCACATTTATTGCTTAATACATCCAAGTGGGGGTGAACAGGTTTAAAGAGTCAAAGAAGCTAAGAATAGAATTGGGTAGGCTAGACTAGGAACATAGGGAGATGAGAAAGAAGCTGAATTACCCCAGTGGCAAGTGTGTGTACGTGGAGAGGTTTGTGTTACATGAGATTCAAATGACAAGGCCAATAACGTTACCCATCGTTGGAGGATCAGTGATGCACATGTACTTGCACATAAGGCCGAAGTTCGAGAAGAATATGTATCTAGAGAATGAAATCTCTATACCTGAAGATCCCTTCAGCATGAAGGGGCCTGTGTCAAAGAAGAGATGAAGAGATAGAGAAGCACCAAGTGTGCCAACTTCTCAGACAATGAACATGCCATCCACAAGTACCAAGCCAAGCACTTACATGCAGAGAAAGAAGTATTTGGTGAAGCAGAAGATGCTAGAGGTAGAGGAACCTAGGCAACCCATCTCCAAGGAAGAATTCCTTGAGGAAGAAGATAATGGCCAAATCCCCTGATCAGGAGCCACCTCTCAAGAAGAACCAGAGGGTGGATGAGCAAGCTAACTCGGAGGAAACTGAAAACTTGGAAAAATACATGGGCGGAAGATGGGATGAAAGTGAAGAAGATGGCGGTAGAGAAGAAGAAGAAATAGAGAAAGACCAAGAGCCCTGTGTGGTTAGTGTCTACAACTCAAAAGAATGAGAGTGAAGATGAGAAGAAGGAGTTTATATTCACACAGAACAAGGGCACACAAGATGAGGAGGATGCCAAAGACATGAAGGATGAGGAGGTTTCTAGTAAAAAGGAGGGAGCCATAAGTTTTACAAAGGAGCAGATCACGGGAGGTGACAGAGAGAGAAGCATAGAGAATGCTTGAGGTCTTAGTAGACCAAGAGTTAGAGCGCATCGTGGACATAGTGTTGAAGGAGGGGAAGGAGGAGAACATTGCAAAAGAACATGATAGCCTAGGAGGCCCCGCTCTGGCAATAAGCTTCCCCAAAGGTGCAACGCTCAAGAAGAAGAACTATTGATGTAGAACAAAGACCTGCAATGAGCTATGTTGATGACATAAGGAAGGTGTTATGTGCACGATTCCAGAGCACCATACCCATAGAAAGGATCATAGCCATAGGGTCTTTTTAGAAGGATGGCGCATACCCTTGAACCAAGAAGATGCTCTCTTGGTCATTCAAGTGTCACGTTGATGAGCCAAACTTCGAAGCCTACCTTGAAGTTCTCATCACCCTACCAGAATCTAAGTGGGTCAATCCCTTACTGAATGCTCAGAAGCTCTCGGATGAGTAAGTGTGTAGTGCACTAAACAAGATCATAGTCGAGACCAAGGCTAGATTATTCTTGCGGAATGATAGAATTAGAATGCTGGAGGAAAAGTTAGGGAATAAGGTGGAAGAACTGGCAGAGAAGGCCAACAGTTTTGAAACAGGAAGAACTGATCAACACACAGTTAAGGCACAAGTTAAGGGAAGAGAAATTAAAGGTGCAGTAATTTTACAGAAAAATGGAGTCTATCAAGGGCACCATCCTCCTGAAGCACAAGGACTTAGTGCCACCCCCACAAAAATACTCATCCCTCCTGAAGTGTATAGAAGATCTAATGCACATCCTCATAATGGAGAGATGACCCTTGGCCCTAGAATCTACTGAAGAAGTCGCCCTGTGCTTGAAAGAGGAAGACCAGTTGAAGGTAGTAGCACTTGTTACAGAGTATAACCAATTACTCATGGAGGTTAAGGTCATTGCCCAGTCTACAGAATCCACATAGGATACATGCACAGATAGAGATAAGGTGGCAAGCTCCTTTGTCGCCACACTTGAGATAAAACTAAAATAATTCCAAGAAAAGAACAAGGGGAATAGGGTGGAGAGAGACAAGGTTCTAGCCGATGTAGAGAAGAAATTAAGGCCCAACTAAAGGAACTATACCCCCAGATCACTATAAGGATGGAAAAACTTATGGACCCGTGTAAAGAGATGGAGCATATTGTGGACTTTTTGAGCACCCAAGGAGCTGGCTTGAGTTTTTATGAAGTAAGCACTGTGGTGGGAGACCTCTGCCAGAAGGCACAACGCGAGGTCGAAGTGTGGAATAAGCTAGAGGCAGACCTCAAGAAATATTTTCCTATCTTGTTGAGTTGATGCCCCCCATTCTTCATTCTTTTCCCCAATGATTCTTTCATTCCTTATTCTTTTCTTTGTAAAGTATAAGGCTATTCATTAGTTCCCTAGAAAACATGCATCTTGGTTAAGTGTTTCCAAGGATGGAGAATAGGTGTAGTGTGGGGTGATGTTGGACCCCTGTAATATTAACCAAGTATGAAGGCACGTGGGTTTACTGGATCCCAGTTATGAAAAGGCATGCAAGTAAAAAGTGTGCAATATAAAGAGTTAAGGAATCACATAGCTCACGTGACACATGAAAGGATGCTCGAGACTTAGTCAATTTGGGCACCCAAGGCCGAACACGTGAAAAGCATGATCGGTTGTGTGTGGATAATATGTTACCCTGGCGATAGGCTGGCCCAAAAAAGGAGGATGCCCCAGATGGAATCTTCTAGAAGATCATCATGAGATGGAGTGGAAAGCTCAGGCCTGGAGGAGCATGCTTGCATAAAGGACTACATTCGACACTTGGCACCAAATCTAATGGTGTTGGAAGGTGAGCTGGTAGCGCAGGAGAATTATAAATACAAGTTCCTGTGGAGTAAAAGATATAGATCTAGAAGTACAAGGTATAGCAGGTATAGAAGAGTGAGTAAAGCTCTGCAGAATTACTGCGAGGGGATATTTTTATTTAGAAAAAAAGCACTAAGCATGGAGTTGTAATTTTTCTTTTTCTTTTAGCTTAGTTACATACGTCCAATGATCTGCATGACTGCCAATCTACTCTCTGTGACTCTCTGTAATGAATAAATGAATATAATGAGGTTACATGTTATATATGGACATGGGTATCAATGGTTTTAATGCACATTTCTCTCATATGAGTTCTCTTTCTTTTCATGCTATGTATGATTGCTTGTATAATTCTTTCTATCATAACACATGTTCTAGCTTCTGTGAAAGTACTCGGTTTGAAGTGACAACAAGGATCTAGAGGCCATTCTAAGTCATATGGTTCTTGTTTGTCTTAACTTTCCTCCTAAAAACTCTTACACTAATCATAGATGATGCTTCCCGCTAAACTCACATAAACGAGAGACTTGGTACCCACGTGTGCCTCGGGTGAGTGCTCAGCTTCTGCTAGGTGATAGGATGATGCGCATGGGGTTCCTTCCTTTTATAATGGGGGTAAAACTGACTACAAGAAGTGAGTGCTTCTTGTTCAGCAGTATCTAAAGAATGGCCGATGTTTAGAATTTGCGGGTTGTCCTGAGTATGGATGTTGAATTCGATAGTCAATTCATTCAACATGGTTTGCATCTCAGATGGTAACAACTGATGAATATAAGAATCTTCTACACCAAGATAGGTGACTATAGATTCATCATCCTGACATTGAACAACATTAATAGAAGGTGTATAGTCATCAATCATTGCAGGATATAAGAAGGGAAGAGAAGAGGGAGCCTCACCCTCACGTTGATAAGTCACCGTCTACAAAGAAATGGTCTTTATGAAAAAAAAGTTAGGAGGAATGGATTCTAGATCAATCCATTCTATCGGTGAAGGTGGTGAAGAAGGTGGAGTAGGTGAAGAGGGTGGAGAAGGGTTGATATCCACAATGAGTTCAAAGTGGCCCCTTTTGGTGGGTAGTTCAACAAATCTGATACCATTACGGTCGTTATGTTTATGGGTAGTACATGGAATAATAGTGACAACCTTTCTCATAAAATCCAAAACCAAAACCTTTCCACGCACATCAGTGTAGGAAGGTGTGGGAAAAATGGTGATTGGTGAGTGACTGGAGGTCACCAGAAAAGGGGTGGGTTTGTGATGGTGGTTCAGGTGTATAAGTGGAAGTATCATGTCCCCCATAGGTGAGATTTGTATGAAAGTGGGGAGGACCATAAAGGAGATGTTCTCCTATGTGGTGATCGTAGTGAGGGTGTTGGTGAAGGCTTCCATACTCTTGTGGAGTAAGGAATGTGTTGAAATTATATAGGTGATACTCCCCTAGAGTGAGGCGTTGAAATACACCTTCTGAGGAATTGGTGGTTGATATGTGGGTAGCTGGGATAGACGATGTGTTAGAGATTGGATTAGAGGTGGAGCTAGTTGATTGGGAGGCTGACGGGTTTGCCGTGGAGGTCATGGCATTGGTAGGAATGGGGGATTTAGGTGTGGTTGAGGTAGTGGTGGCACAAGTGAGTGGAGGTGTAGGTGAAGAGGAAGTGCTCATGGATGTAGACGCCTTAATGGGTACAAGCATGTCATTGGGTCGGTAAAGCATGTTGCAGGTTTTGAAAGGTGATGGGTCATCCAGAATGGTATAGGTGTGTCCTTCATGCTCAAACTTCACACAATGATGAAAATTCGAAGGAACACAACCATTGACATGAATCCAAGGTCTACCAAGTAATAGGTTATATTGAAACTCCCCCTCCAAGATGTAATATAACTCTCGAACAGTATGGGGGCCCATGAGAACATGGATGATGAGAGTGCCAAGTGTAGAAGTGATAGCGTCATTAAATGAATTAAACATGATGGGTTGTTTATGCCTGTAATTGTTGGGTATGCGCATTCGGTCAAATGCATGGGAGGAGATGATGTTAATGCTAGCGCCCCCATCGATAATAATACATCGTACATGTATATTATCAATATGGATGAAGATGAAAAGGGCTAGATCAAGGTCATCAATTTGGTGTGGTGTGATCTCTTCATCTGAGAAGTTGAGGGTGGTTGCTTGGTGAGTAGGTGGAGGTGTAGAAGAAGGTGGTAATTTGGTGAGAGAGGTTACATGATGAGGTGTAATAATGGAGGCTACGGGTGTAGGGTCATTGGGTAAAACCTCAATAGACTAAAGAACCGCCATGAGAGCTTGGCAATTGGATTCAGAGGTTTGGATGAGGTCATATAGGGAAATTTTGATGGAGGATTGGTGTAATTGTTTGAGCATCGGGTGATGTGTAACCCCATTAGAAATAGGATATGTGGGGCCATAAATAGTGACTTTAGGTGTGGGTGTAAATGGTATGTTGGGTATAGGGTTGGTTGGTGGATCATCTGTCTTTTCCTTTCCTTTGTCCTTCTAAGTGTGGATAACAATGTGGATCATGTTGATTTGAGGCGGGGAGGTAGATGAAGTAGGTGAGCCATGCAAGGTAACAACAGGAAGGGAAGAAGCCAAGAGGTGGGAAGGATCCTTATGAAATGAGTTGGGCACACTGACATTTGGGTGGAGACTTGGTGAGTTCTCTGATATGAACCATGTTAATTTTGAATCTCGGGGATGGCTCTAAAAGTTTTGGGGGTGGATATTTTTGTCACTGAGTAGGCAGTGAGGGAAGAAATGTGGAAACTAGTACTGGAAAAATGGGGTCCTCATCAAGAAGATCATCACCATAAAAGTTTTCTTCAGGAGGACACAACTGAACAAGAGTGGTATTCAAAGCCTTACAGTCCTCTACATCGTGTCCTGACACATGATGGTAGGCAAAAATTTTGGTTTCGTCAAACCCTTTTGGTTTGGGTTTGAGTGGGTCATAAGGTCTAAGAGGTGATAATGTGATGACAAAATTTTTGAGGAGGTTGGTTAATATTTTGGCATAGGATCCCGCTAGTGGATCACAATGGGAGGTGAATGTGGGTTTGGGTACATGTGCAGCTGATTGTATAGGGAGAATATTTGCATGAGGGGGAGTGGCTTGAGTTATGCTCTTAGGTGTTGGTCATGTTTGATTGGGTAAGGGTATGGTAGATGAACTGGTAATAGAGTGTGTGGTTGGTTTAACTACCTTATTGGAGGGTAGCATATTTTTTCCTTTAGGTTACACCTTCTTGGGTAAAGGTGATATGGATGCATGGGATGCAGAGGGAAAAGAAGATGGTGGAAGATGGTGGGTTACCCATGGGGATAACCAAGGTGCTGTGAAGGTAGATGGCATAGGTCAGGCAGGGGGTGTGAGGGAAATGGAAGGAAGTTTCATGAGTAGTGAGGAGGTTATTGATGGTATTAGAGGTATGGGTGGTAAAAAGGTTACAGGTGTGGGAAAATGTTGTGTGGGGTGCTTGGGTATATTAGAGTTCTGCGAGGGAGAAATGGGATGTTGCATTATTGGTTTACCAGTGGGTGGAGGTTTCTCAGCTAGGGTCGAGGGGTGAGGTCCTAGGATAAATGGAATGGGTGAAGGTGATGAGGGTGTGATTAGTGAGGTTAGGGTATGAGATCTAGGGGATTGATTCTTCTGTTTATGGGTAGGGTTAAGTTGGGTGTTAGTTTTGGAGGACGTAGCTAAATCTAATTTGATGGGTGGATGAGTAAGGGTAGCTATTGGTATGACCCCTAAAGTAGTAATAGGTTTAGGAAAGGAAGATGATGTAGGTGTGGGTTTAGATGTAGATGTATGTTGGATTATGGGTAGAGGTGTAAGTTGAGCCATGAATGGTATCATTGGAGAATTTTTCATATTTTTGGATGTGTTTAGTTCAGTCAGCTGAAACAATTTTAGATAGATAGTGGAGGTGTCAGTGAGTGACATCTGCATTTGTGTTGAGACAGGAAGTAGAAGACACCCCCAAAGTAAGGCTCTATCAACATAATCTAGGTGATCAACTAAGTGTGAGAATGGAACTGTTTTGGGTGAGTTTGATGTGGATCTAATGCGATTCTCATAAAATGAATTTTAGAAATGGGGAAATTGCTAGCTTTAACCTGTGTGGGTAAGAGAGCTGAAAGTAAGTCAATAGGATCTTGGGTAGCTGATGGAGAATGGTCACCTAGAGGCAATGAAATTTCTACTGGATCTTTGATAGGTGGAGGAGATGATGGGTGCTCCTCTATGGGTGGAGGATATAAAAAGTATCTCCCCTGGGTTGGGGAGGTACTGCTGGTGACGGTTCTCTAGGTGGATAAGACAAAGGTGAAGTGGTCTCAATGTTAACAGAAGGATCCTTCACAGGTGAGGGAGGAGATGAAGGGTGTTCTTTTGTGGGTGGAGGAATAGGTGAAGTGGGTTCATGTGTAGGTGGAGGAATTCAGGCTAGGATTTCCTCTATGAAAGGAATATGAGGTAATTGGGAAGCAACTACTATGTCACTGAAAATAGCATGGACCTCACGGGTATTGTTATCATTAGTTGAGGTCTCTTTAGTTTTTTCAGAAGAAGGGGTGTGATTAAGAAATGGTTTCTTGAAAATGTGTAGGTTTTCATTGGTTGTTGCTGTCAGATTATCCAAGACTAACTCACCATTCTCGAGCATTTCCTGGACAATGTTCTTGAAAGTGATGCAACTTATGTCCTTATAACCTTTTACCCGATGATAGTTGTAAAATTCGTGCTCTTTGTAACACGCAAGTATCGGGTGAGTAGGATCAAAACCAGTGTGTGGTTTTATAGGAGGAAGGGTGATGGCCTCAACTTTAATGAGATTTTCTAAAACAAAAGAATAAGGCTCCCCAATTGGGGTGTATTTTTGTTGTTCTCATTTGAATTGAAAAGTATGGAAGGGGGAAAGATTAGATGAGGGCTTATCTTTATTGGATGGATGGGCTGGACCGGCCTTGAGTACCATTACATTAATGGTTCCCTTGGATTTTGAATAATTATTCTTGTGGTTTTGCAGAAGAAGAGATATCATTTGACTTAAATGTCGTGTTCTTATTTTGTAGTTGGATTTTATTTTCTTCGATGGCCCGAATCTCTAGCTTCTGTGCCATGATGAATGCCTCATCAAAGGTTCGAAAAGTCTGCACCTACAGGGTCAACAAGATATGTCTAACACAAGTGTAAGTGAAGAGCTCTATGAGTTCGGTTTGTGCTAATTGGAATGTGAGTTGATTAATCAAGCTAAGCCAATGAGTGACAAAATATGTGATAGAATCATCATCATATTGACGCGTAGAGTAGAGATCAGTCACAGCAACCTTCTAAACAATGTTGATGGAAAAGTGATCCAAGAAGGCTTGGGCTACCTAATTAAATGAGTAGATGGAATGTCTAGGTAATCCACTATACCAGTCTAATACGGGTCTAGTCAGAGACATGTGAAAGGTCCTTAGAAGCAAAGTGTCATCATGGCCGATCAAATAACACCCATGTTTGAAATACATGGAAATGTTGTTGCAGGTCCTCTTTGCTGTTAAAGTGGTTAAATTTAGGCATCTCCCAATGTACGGGGTATGGATGAATATGAATGAATGGGTGTATGGGATCATTGTAAATTTCATCGTAGGTGAGAGAGTTGCATGAGCTGGAAACTGATGCCTCCAGTGTCTGTATCTTGTCCATCATTAACTTTACGAGGTCATTGGTAGGCGGTGATGGTGGGTACATCCTGTAGTGTAAGAGGGTTGGTGTTGGAGATATGATGGAGGTGGCATCCAGTATATGGCGATGTTGCATAGTTAGGTTAAGAATGAGGGAGTGAGATATGGGGTACGTACCTAGAATGAATGATAGATGAAACAGGAGCCTGCTAATAGTACGTATATGGAGGTGGCAGGTTCAAGGTAACCCTAGTAGTGATGGGGGTAAGGACTGCGGAATAGAAAGAAAAATGTTTTGAAATGGGGTAGGGGTCATCGAAACTAGGGGTGGTTGTGTTGCTATGGGTATATGTGAGATAATAGGTGTAGATGAGGTTATGTTCTAGGTGGTTGTGGAAGGTATAATGGATACTTCGAGTGCAATAGATGTGGGAGATGTGGTGGTCATAGCAGGTATAGGGCCTAGCAGCGAAATGACTGGGAGTAAGGTAGGTGCAAGTAGTGCAGAGGTAGAAGGGGCTGACACAGAAGTGGGAATGAGTGTTGGGGGGATAGATACGGGCATGCCATATATCAAATGACCTGAGGCATCTTGAGTGAACGAGTGGGGAAGATAGAACTATAAGGTGACAAGATTTTGGTCAAGGAGTCGTGCAAACTCCTCATCACCGATGGCGATGGTGATAGGTTGGGTAGGATCCATGGGTGATAGAATGGAAGGTGGTGAAGAAATAGGTGGGAGTGGTTGGCAACTAGTGTGGAATATGAGGGTTTCTGCTTGGCTATGAGTCAACACCATGTGAACAAGTGTTGATTTGGTAGGACTACTTTCTGTAAATTACACAAAAATACAATAGAAAAATGGGAAAAATAGGCAGTGGTAGGTACATTGGGTAAAAATGTCATGTGATAAATTACACAGGCTAACTGATTCCAGCTAGGGTAAACTGATGTCGGTCATAAGTAACTATTGATGCAAAATCATAGCACCCCTGGATGTAGATCAGGCTTCTAGGTTGATCACTCAGGCATCCAGTGTGATTGCACAACATGGAAACCTCTCTCCAAGTGTGGGACTTGTGAAACTGAGAGAGGAATCTCCAGAGAAGGCTGGTTCCTGCTCCTAAACTACCTGCCACAAGCTATTCTAGTGTAGGCAAGCTAATCTAATCCTAATCTAACCATGCCAAGGAGATAGAGAGAGAGAGAGAAAGGAAAAGAACAAAAGCCTACACTAAAACGGTGATACACCAGAGAAGGAGAATGTTGGACATCTATCAAAACTGCCATGGGACAGAGAGAGGTGAGCAATGGGAAGGATGGACAGATGCATCACAGGCCCAAGGATAGATTTCACACAGAAAATGTCCCAAAACTCCATGAACACAGCTCCAAACCTGCAATGAAGAGAGGCAAGAAGAGAACAAGCAAAAACGAGCAAGGATGGACAGATGCATCACAAAACACGTTTTGTTGCTCCAGAAGTTTGCACAGAACATCATTTCAATAGTAAAAGGCAAAAAATGCCATTACAGAGCAAGGGAGGAGGTTTGAACTCCATTTTCAACCCTAGAGAAGAAAAGAAGGGAGGGCAGAGCTGAAAAGATGAACAGCTTGTTATTTTTTAAAAAAATGAGCCAAATCTGGCTTTATACAATGCATGGGTCAAGCCCAGGAGACAGAAAACATAGGAAAACTATGTAAGCAGCCCAACCATTGACCAAAATGCATTCTTCATTACAAGCGGTGGTTGAGACATCACTTGTGGCCATGCTGAAGAAGAATGCGACCGATGTGCATTAAAACTGGTTGTTGAAACGTCGCTTCTGGCCATTATCACGCGTCAGAGCCGTTTCTCAATTTTCTCTCTCTAGACTACACCAAAATTTGAGATTGATCCCAAAATCATGTAGAGAATTTCATAAGCTTTCCGTTGATGTAAAGAACGTGAAAATCTGAGCCTTGGATCAAAAGATATGTTGATCTGAAGATTTAGGGCACAGAATAGACCAAAACGGATTTTAAAATCTTTTCCCGCGCTTCGCCACCTGGACGACACGTGGCAGGCTCTGATTGGATACGTAATTATCTCTCCTCTACATTTTCATTGGGTTTGGGGAATGCCTCGACATGTGTTTGATGCTTGTGTTTTCCCGACACCCGCTTCCGCCGGTATTGCCAAGTTTTCCTTTGTTTCAGGTTCGGAAGTGTGACTTGCATTTGCATCGGGTATGGGAGGTGGCTCAAACATGTTTTCCCTCCCATGCTTTTTCGACTTGCTTCCCTGACTCCAAGACCTGATTTCCTTTGTGTCAGGCTTTCCAACCCCTCTGACACATTTCTTCCTTTGTCGGGTTTTCCAACCCTTCTGGCATGATTTTTTCCTTGTGGGCCCTAGCTTGGACACGTGGCACTATCCCATTGGTTCGGGAACCAGTGCTTGAGACCTCACCCTTTGAGTTTTGGACTTTTTCCCCCTGTGACACGTTTCATGATCTGGTTGGTTCTTGGCCCTTTCAGCTCCTTCGCGCCCTTCGCGTCTTTATGTCTCGGATGTCCCAAACTGCTTGGGCCAAAAACTTCCGATCCACCCGAAATGGGCTTCCTCGTCCCTCATTTGGCCGAATCGGCTTCTCGCGCCCGCCACGTACTTCTGTCTTAGATGTCCCTTTGCTTCACGGGCCGCCTAGAGGCTTTTCGGCTGATCTGCGTCTTTCTGTCCCACACGTCCCTACTGTTGCAAGGACTAGGACTTAGTCAATTTTTATGATTTTTCCTCGATCAATCTACATGCTTGGAACTACAAAACTCTGATGCATGTTATCGAAATTTACCCTGGGGGGGTAAAATTTTGACAACAGTAACCGTGGTCAGTCACTGTGGAAAAAGAACAATTTTCTAAACAAGGCAAAAAATGATAATCTACTTGGTAGATAAGTTGTAGGATGGATTTTATCAAGATAGAGAAGATGTTGAGAGTTATAGGGATTTTGAATAGCAAAGAAGATGAAGCAGGTGTCCCTTTTGGTAGGTTAACCAAAAGAACAGTAAACTAACACCAGTTAGATAAAATTGGTGATGATCAGAGGGTAACTGACGACGGTTGCTGGACTAACACCGGTTATTGTGAAATTGAAACAAAGATGAAGAAAAAGTTGGTTGTGATTTAAAATCAAATGTGGAATCCAACCCAGAACTTCTTAGAATGATGAAAATGGGGGGTCCAGGCACACTCAGACAAAGTTGGAATAAACCAAATATGATAAGGAGCATGAAAGGAGAGATAAAAATATGAATAACATGTCCTCTCACCTAAAAACACAAGCCAGGTAGAAACACTAAGAAAAATACAGATCCTAAGAGTGCTCTTTCCTATTATGTTTGTTCAACATATGCTATTTAGAAGACCAACTCATGGACTTTATAATAGATTTTTTTATGAGGAAGGCTTCCTACGAAGAAAGATATCTACAATGGAGAGGTTTCAAGGTATGTTATGGTGGGGGGCGGGATCATCCTTTGAGATAATGACTCAAAAGAAGTAACGAGCTGGGTGCCCACTGTGTCATGATTGTGTGATTACCTACAAATTATTTTTTTTTTTTTTTTTTTGGGTAAGATGTCGTTTAAGAATGTGTATATTTTTTCAATTTTTTGATGTTTGGGTAAGACTCAAAGAGAGAGAGAAGAGGAAAGGAAGTGCTTTTCTATGATTTGTTTATCAACCATCTAATTGGGCATGACTTCCAGCATATAGGTTGCCCTCATTTAATGTGAGCTAATGTAGTAAAGATAGAATGAAATACAGTTGATTTTAAGCCCAAATCAAAAAATTGAATTCGATGACACAAAATATGAATAGGAGGGAGTATGATCTTTAACTAATGCAGTACAAATGAAAGAGAATAAGAGTCCTTTTTATAGCACCAAAACACGATTTCTTTGAGACAAATAGAAAGAAAAGAAGATTCCACGGGAGAAATTTTAATGCGATGAACCTTTCAGAAAGGAAACAAAACATACAAATTTTCACCTAGAAATGAAGAAATGCATGGAACCCCAAATGGGTACCACTCGAGCATGCCAAAATGTTTCACACTGATTCTTGGAGCATTTCTTTGAATATGATGAAAACAGATAAGGGTTATGGGGTTAGGAGTTATACCTATTAAATTCTGATTAAAGGTTGTTGTGCGTGTATGACTTATTGATCCACAGACTAATTGTTCGAGATCTTCCTTTTGGCTAGGAGGAACTACCTTAAATAGAAAAGAAAAGACCACCAAAATGGAAGTTAAATAGTATATGATAGTGGGATTACCAAGCATATGCTAGATCCAGGAAATGTGATACTCCCTAGATAGGATGTCAATCCACTGTTTGAAATAATTCAATGTTAATAATAAATAAAATCCTATTGTAGTTAAAATGATTTAGGTATCTCATTTGACTACAATAAGACAAATTCATTCACAACAGGCTAAACTATGATTGAATATGAAGGGAGAGGTCTCTGTCAGAGTACTGGTACTGGTCAGGGTCTGGTTTTGGGTTTTTTGGGTATTTGGTGGGGAATTTAGGCTATGTTCTTCATCTAAGGGTAAATTACAGACACCGACATTGGTTTGGCATGATCGATGCTGGTTTAAGTGAAACCGGTGACGGCTATGGGTAACCAACATCGATATGGTTGAGGTAAATGAAACTCAAAAGAAAATGATTAGAGGGCTTGATTTGGGATTTGATGTAAGTGGTGGAGTAGGTTTGAGGGTTACAAAGGTCTCAAATGTAGTCAAGAATGAACAACAAGCGAGGATGGGTAATCTAATGATGTAAATAACAGAAAAGGCCTAGTTATAAACTGATAAGAAATGAAAAAATGGAGATGCAACAACTTAATATGATAATAGAGATAATAAAAGCTATTATAGTGTATTAGACCAAGTTGGTGGAGGTATACTTACTATTATATGAGCTTGATGGCTGGATGGAAATGGAAATTGATCAGATGGATGGAATTTGGTGTGGTTATGGCGCTTCCCAAGATGATCCCATGAATGCAAAATGGGTCTTTGGTCACTTCTGATGCTTCCTGTGGATGTTCAGATACGTGTGCGAATGCTAGTTCTGCATGCATGTAGCTCTGGTCTCATTTCTTTACTCTTTGAATGTGCCAACCTCAAAACAAGGTTACCAAAGGGAATAAAAGGTAACCAACGATAGTTTTGGGTTGACTGACGTCAGTTTAGGGGTGACCAACATCGGTTAGCGTAGGATTTCCTAGGTTTACTAGAATGGGTAGATCTGCTTGATTTCTTGGATCCAGTTAGTTTCTTTTTGCATATTAGAATGGAAGCTTCTTTTCTAATGGGTGGGCATGTGGTTAGAGGGAATGTAGGATTTGATTTTTAGGGTTTAGGTAGGTCTTATTTAGTTATGGCAACATACTAAGAATAGATTTGGGGTGAGGTGGTGGTGTGGTAATTATCTTAATTAGGATAATTAAATAATAAATAGTGTGAGGACATGGATTAATTTAATTAAATTAATATTAGAGCGGGGTGAAAGGGGCCATGGTTAGGTGAGTGTGTTCAAGTTGGTTATTTTTCAAGGGATCGAGGGGAGTGTGACCCAATTTTGGTGTCTATAGGAGTTATTTTCATCATAATTTGAGGAAAAAACAAGACCCAATTTTTTTTGAGCTCCATTAATGGCCACCATGGTAGCTCCATGCCCAAAGTCACTATTAGGTAAAAATTTCAAATTTTATTTCCAAGCACTGGTGGGTCAAATCAAGTAAAATTTTGGGTACAAGATCATGACAACGAGATGAGTCCAAAAATACATGTTCCATCACAAACCGAGCACTAGAAATCTAAGTTCTAAAAATAGTAAGTTTTCCTATATAAAATTATTATGTTTGGAAAGAAATCATCAAAAGTGGTCATTGCCAAGGAAGTGTGCACTGAAGATCATCAGGAAGTTGGAATGATTGTCTAGAGAAAAAATAGCGAAAATATGTGCTTGCTAAAAATGGTAAGTTTCCCCAAGAAGTGGTCGAAGTGAATGTAGTGTGCACAAGAGTGAATGAATATGTTCATCACATCAAGATGGTCAAGAAGAGGCAAAAATTCACCTCTTACCAAAAATAGTATGTCTTCCTTCTGGGAACTTGCTATTAAAAGTAAGTCACACTCAAAGGGCATTTTTGGCACAATTTGACATAGGGGGATGATCATTTGGGTCAACATCATCGTTCAAGATCATCATAGGCATTTCTAAAAGGAAATTTGAGATCCATCTCAAGGAACTCAATAGTTTTTTTCGACACTCACTTCATGGTTCGGGCCTCAGTTATATCACGTGCAGGGTAGAATTTATGGTCATCGGTGAAATAGTTCATTTAACTTGACAAGATCGGTTCTGATCTCCTCTCTCTTTGGAAAGGATTTGTATGAGTTAGTGTTTTTGGTCATCATTGAAGTCATTTAACAAGTATTTTTGAACACTCAACCCAAGGCATCTTTGAACCATCCAAAGGAGCTTCTCGGGGTGTAAATAGTTAGGGATTCATATATTGTCACATTAGGACATTCTATCGAGTCATCTGGAAGGAGTTGTGGACTTCATCGGAGGTGGATCTTTCATTATCAACATAAAATTTTGCCCCCTTCTTATTCCTTCTCTCTCCCCTCTCTTCCCCCCAAATTTCTCTCTCTTCAAATGTTTTAATTCTTTGTTGGGGTTTGCACTTTTTGATATGCATTTAAGTTATTTGAAAAAAACTTAGAAACATAAGGTAAAATAAGTCACCTTGATTATATAAAAGGGAATTAATATTTTCTTAGGAATATCAAGAGTCTAAAGTTATAAAAAGGCATATGAAGTTTCATTAGGAGGATGAAGAGGCATCTCTCTCCTACAGATTGTAATGATCCCCTCATTTCGGTTTATTCTTAGCTTATTGTCAATTTGTAATCTCGTGAGGGAGTAATTCTTGTGAAGGAACAAAGAGATAGCAGAAATTATTCTATTTTACCACTCTTGCATTCCTCTTTTCTTGCTATATACAATTTCTTCTCGATAATCAATACAAGAAGGAGTTTATGGCCTTCTTTACTAAGGGATTTACTGATTTTTTGTGCTCATAAGTCCTAATTGGCCTTGTTTCCATTTGCAGGGTTATTTCTTCTTATATTTAATGCATGTTGAAATTTTTTTATTAATGCGTATGGGACTCTAATTATCTACCCACGACATTAATTCCCTCCTCTCATTTTCTCACTCCCTTCCCCTTCTCTCGCAAAGTAATCGCTAGCAAGAAATTTCTAGCTTTGTTGCAGGGTAAGTGGAGTGCCCCTGTTGGATCCCTAGTTGAAAGACCACTACATAAATTAATTTTCACATGCATGTAAACATGGGAGTTGCACTATTTAAGTAGAGGGACTTCGATTCCTAGAGCGTTGGCAATAAACCCAAAAATTTATGCCCTCAATGAATTTTCTCGCCAATAGTTTTTGGCATCCATTATGGGACATATTTAGTAGCGTTTGCACCAAAAATATGACCGCAAGGTCCAAAAAAAATCCAAAAAAAAAATAAAAATCAAAAATTGATGTTGATGGAATTCCATTGGTAAAAGACACATTGTTGATTCTTACAAGTGACCTTTCCTATTCCATAGTGTCTTTTCATATTCCTATTGCAAAATGTTTCAGCACAAGAACTAAAAGAAGAATTTGAAGAATAATTTTCCATAGTAGAAGCTGAAGTGGGAGAAACAATGGTAGATGAAGAAGAAAGACCTAAATACTTTGTTCTGTGGGGAAGAAATACATTCCTTCTTGCTCTTGAACTCCATCTTCACAGTTTAGAAACATATTCCCATAAGAAATTTCCCAAGTTTAAAGGTAATGACAAAAAACTCCCTGAAGAGAACATATCAGCCTCCACCACATCATGTGGGATTCTTGGTGTCCAACATGAAGATGTCACTATAATATTGTTCATAGAGTATCTCCAAGAAATAGAAGTGGAATGGTTCTACCTCCTGCATGCTCGATCCATATCTTCCTAGAATGACATCAAAAGGAAATTAAAGGAAAGATTCAGATTTATTGAGGAATGCCAAGACCTCCTTGTTCAATTAGCACAAATGAAGAAAGGAGAAAATGAAACTATGAGAGAATTTGCATCTCTTTTCGACTTGTGTCTCTATAGGATACTGGAAGAGGATTCACCATGAAATAAAAACATCAAGAGATTATGTATTAGTGCTCAACCCCAAGAGGTAGGATTTTCCCTACGAAGTGTTTAACCAAGGGATATTGCAGAAGCACAAAGATTGGTCATTGAACTTGATGATGATCTCATCTTATCTGGAAAGATCAAGAATCCCTCAAAGGGTAAAGCTCAACGTCTTGGAGATGAAAGAACCAATCCTTTTTTGTGAAAAATGGTAAAAGAAATTTCTTCACCAAAGAGGAATTTTTTTGTACGAATATCTTATCAAATAAATAATAGGAATCAAATTTATGGGATGCCCCAAATACTTTCCTTATAGGATCTACCCATCAATACAAGTGGTAGAATCCAAGAGGAAAAGGAAGGACTCAAATAAGAAAGTGAAGGCAGAAATTTCTTAGAGATAGAAGAAGTGGGTTGTGATACTCAAAATGGAATAATTGAATATCTCTCAGGAAGTAAAAATGCTGATGGTGAATAGGCATGGAGTTTTTCATGTGTTGTGTTTACTCACACCCAGTCTCAAAAGGGATATTTTTCCTCCATATATGCAAAGAAAAATAAGACTGAATATCCTCCTGGGGTGACTCCGCAAAAAAATCAATCAAGGATCTCCACTTCCACCTTGCATGGAGTCCACATTTGAGAAACCTAATCCTGTAGTAAGTAAGAAGGATCTTGCAATTCCAAGTAAGTCTTCCAAATCCTCTACCAATTATAAATCTAAATCTACTCCTGTAAAATCTATTACTTTGAAAGATCCTAGTGTACCTTTCAAAATTCCCCCAATTCCCCAAAAATCTACTCCTTATTCCAAACCTGACCTAAGTCCAAAAGCATTCCCTTCATTAGCATTGTCTGCATCTATTGATTTTGAATTCATAGAATATGAAAACAAAGCCAAAGTTTAGATTACTGAAAGTGAATATTTACGGACTTACCCTGAACAATGTGAGAGATTCATCCGTTATATCAGGAATGGTATTTTAACATCCAATGTTATAACTCCCAGTTATAAAGGAATACTACTAAACCCACCTATGCGCCCCTCATAGATTATTATTTCCATGAGTGAATCAAAGAAAGAAGAGGTCGGTCCTTCTTATGTCTCCCTTCTAGTTGGGGAATATGGATCAAACAATTGCATAATAGATTCAGGTGCCTCAAATAATGTAATGACTGTGAATGTTGCCAAAAATATTAAACTCCCCATGATTCCACTCAATGGCTCTTAATATTCCATGGAGTCCAAAGAAGTCCCACTTATAGGGAAGATCAAATATGCATAGGTGGATCTTATGCAATTTCCAGACAAAAAGTTTTTGAGGATGATTTTGGTAACAAACATTTCAGATTCACTTGGAATGGTGCTAGGTAGAAGTTTTTAGCAAAATTTGGGAGGGAAAATCCAGATGAATTGGTCTTGTGAAACCATTCCAATGAAGGGAGACATGGAGAAATTTCTTCCAGAGAAGAAGATGAGGTAAACACTAGGAAATTTAGGAAACCCAGGAGGCAACATTTTATACCAAAATAGAAAGAGGATGAATTATTTTGTGACGACTGAAAAAGAGGACGTGATACAAATTTTGATATGAACAAACCTTCCTTTGATGAGGAATATTAATCTAGAGGAAGCATTGAGGAAATTTGAGATATAAGAGAATATCCCTGAATTTCTAGATGATGTGAGGCATGAAGAAGAGGAACTAGTTCTTGATGATTTTCAAGCTGAAAAATCATCTTATGTGGTTATCCATGATGAGGAGATATTCTCATTCATATTCAAAGATGAGGATTACCTTGATCATGTCACCAAGGAAGATACCAAGCTATCCTGCGATGATCCCTAGAATGGTTAGAAAGAACCATAGTGTAAGAAATTCTAAGAGCCACTGAAGAAACAAAAGACCCTGAACTCAGTCTCAAACTCATGATGCAGGCTATCAAATTACAGGACAAGTGTGAACTTAATCCGGGATGCTCAACTGCTTCAAAGATTAGTCATGATGAAGCAACACAAGTTGAAGAGTGTAATGTCCCTCTTGATACAATTAATGATGAAAGTGAATTCTTTCCTTTCCCATTAAAAGAGGACAACTCTTTATCTTGTGAAGAATTTGAATCGAGGAGTTTTGAATCCCTCAAAATTGATATTCCTCTAGATGAAGAAATGATATAATATAATGAACCTCAAGATATCAAAGAAATGCCTCCTGACGGGTTCCTTGTATCTCAAAGTGAAGAATTTTCAAATAAGGGTGAGGATGAAATTTTGGAAGTACCAAATAAGGATTTAGTACAATAGATCTTGGAAGTAGAAGAAAATACTAAAGATCCTGAGCTGAGTCTCGACCACTTGATTCAGGCTATGGCCATGCAATATGGGCATGAAGTTGTCTACGATTCTTCACTCAACTTAAAAATACCTCATAAATAAAAAATTCAAAAATATGAATTCAAGTATCCCCATAGAAAACATGTTAATGAACATGAATGCATGATTGAAGAGAGCTCAAAATATTTGAATAATTCAAACAAAAGTCACCCTTGGAATAGTAATGATATAGTAGAATAAAAAACAATAGTGCAGAAATAAATTTCAAAGGAAATGAAAGTAATGGAATCTCTGAGAGAATATCCAAGCATCAAGAAGGTCATTTAGGCCCACTCTTATAAAGTATATAGGCTAGTGTGAAAGAACATGGCTTTCATAAGTAGTTGAGGAGAGGAGAATACTTTCTAGAACTAGTCAACGGCTTCACAGAAATTCAAAATTATATATTTCCCCTTTGGGGGTTACTCCTGAAAAAGGAAATTGATTCAGTTAAAGTGGGTTATCCCCTATGCTGTACCATAGGTTATTTGGGTGTGCGTTTCCCTTACTATTGTGTGTGTGTTTTCCCTTTTCGTGCATTGTGTGTTTACTTTTTTCATTTTGTATGTGTATGTTCTCCCTTTCAAGCTATCTTGTGCAAGTTGTATGTGACTCCTATAAATCCCATTAGATAAGGAACAAGTCAATGTATTATAAATTGAGATTCTAATATTCCTCATGTCAGGTCTTCACTGCACTCAGTCCATAACATGTCCCCAAGCTAAAGCCAGTCGTTGTCATGCAAATGTGTAACATGAAAATTTCCAATTTTCAAGTGTGACAATGATACCCCTGTGTCAAATTATACCTTTCCCCCCAAGTCTACCTTTCCTTAACACCAAGTCTTACTGCATCCATGTAATGGTCCTCAATTATATTTCCATCCAATTCCCCTAGGTGATTTAGGAAAGTAAAGTCAGTTCCTCTAGGTGATTTTAGGAGCTTGTGAAGAATGCCAAGTTTTGAGCAGTTTTGGGAAGGGCTACCACTGGCCTTCCCGGGACTAATGCACACCCTAGAGAGGAAAAAAGGATAAAAATTAAACATGGAGAGGAGTTGAAGTGCCAATAAAATCTACAAAAAGGTTTTTGGATATATTGGAAATATCTAGAGGTTTCAAAGCCGATTCAACAAAAGTGGGTTTTCGGGCCTAAAGGAGCATAAACTAGGAAGGAGTTCTTGAACTTCAAGTGAATATTATAGGAGATTTTTGAAGATTAAATATCCCAAAAATTACCTATGGGAGGTATTTTACATTCCCTAAATGGTGGAAAAAATGGTACATCGTGAAACATCATGCACTTCCCTAGGCAACTCATTCTTCCAGCACCTAACTAGCAGTCTTGAGACAAAAGGGGTCATTTAGAGGTGATTCAGTTAGATTTGATTCTCCATACCATCACAATTAACCTAATTTATTTTTTTCAAATCAAATTCATATAAAATTTCACCTCCAAAATCATTCGGAAGCTCGTGTTATCGCCATTGCAAGTTGGCTCACGGTAAGAGTTCGATACTTAGCCAATTTTTGAAGAGGACACATGTCAGAACCAAGAGCTTGGTGGGATTTCATGCCCCTTACATCAATTTATAAAAGA
Source organism: Taxus chinensis (assembly GCA_019776745.2). NCBI lineage: Eukaryota > Viridiplantae > Streptophyta > Pinopsida > Cupressales > Taxaceae > Taxus > Taxus chinensis. The sequence continues at coordinate 208,398,744 of CM034146.1, forward strand.
TACATAAGGGATATGAAATTTATCCCAGCCTTTTTTAGTTGTGAGATCACTAACGTGACCTTCTACATTGCCAATTAATCCTGCGGGAGCTAGTTGGAGCCTTTCCTCTCACTACACGGATGATTGCCAAGTGTCGCAACCTAGAAAAAATTGGAAAATGATTTCCCTTTCATAAATTTATCAAAGGGACATGAAAATTTTCCTAGCCCCAACTATTCCTTTTGGTTCTCCATACTCCCGAAACTCAGCTCCCAGGTGCTTCCCTCAAGCTCCCTCCCTCAAACGTTCAGTTAGTCAAATCCTACCAAGTGTCACGATGGGGAATTTTGTTTCCCTTTCATCCCTTTAGAAAAGGGAAATAAAGGAAAATAAAATTCACCCATACGTCATGATTTATTTATTGAATCCATAAAACTAAGACTTATCCATTTCTACATCTCTCCTTCATCTCCCCACACCTTCATACCCTGCCAGAACTCTAGCGAATTTTTCCCAGACCTTCCAACCTCCATTGTTGGACTCAACTAGCTCAAAAAAAGCTTAATCACACTAAAAACACAAAGATATTAGAACACAAATGGATCAAAACAACGAAGAATAAAGAGAAAATGATTTTTTTGCTAGATAACTATGAAATCTCCCAATAAAAAAATTTCAAATCTTGCAAACTACAAGTCGGATTGAGATGATTTTTTTTGTATACCTCCTCATTTTCGAAGGCCTTCATGATTAAAAAATGGGAGATCGAATGATGCCCTAAATTATTTGTTTCATAAAAAACCGCATTTTGTGCCTTAGCTCACATTTGTTGGATTTCCCATCAATATAGAAATGGAATCATCTAAAAACTTGCACACAATCTCCAAATGAAAAACCTATCAAAATGGAGTTGTTTTCATTATAATTAGAGGTAAAAACCAGAATTGAAATTTTTGAGCTCCATTAATGGCCACCATGGCATCTCCGTGCCCAAATTCATTGTGAGGTAAAAAATTTAAATTTTATTTCCAAGCGTTCTGGTGGGTGAAATCAAGTAAAATTTTGGGTTCAAGATCGTGACAATGAGACGAGTCCAAAAATACATGTTTTCTTGCAAATTGAGCACCAAAAATCCACTTTCAAAAAATAGTAAGTTATCCTATACAGACTTGCTATGTTTGGAAATTCATCATGAAAAGTGGTTATGGTGAAGGCAGTGTGCATTAAAGATCATCAGGAAGTCAGAACAATTGTCGAGATCAAAAAATAATGAAAATGAGTGCTTACTAAAATAATTAATCCAACCTAAGAAGTGGTTGAGGTGAAGTCAATGTACATAGGAGTGAATGAAGAATTTCATCACATTAGGATTGTCAAGAAGAGGAAAAAAGTCACCTCTTACCAAAAATATTAAGTCTCCTATCTGGGGACTTGCCATTAAAAGTAAGTCACACTAAAAAAATAGTTTTTGCACAATGGGACATAGGGGGATGATCAATCGGGTCAACATCATCGTTCAGGATCAACATAGCCATTTCTCATAGGGCATTTGAGATCCATCTCAGGGTACTCGACATTGTTTTTCGACACTCACTTCATGGTTCAGTCCTCAGGTATATCACGTGCAAGGTAGAATTTGTGTTCATCAGTGAAACAATGCATTCAACTTAATAGGATTGGTTGTGAGCTTCTATCTCTTCAGAAAGGATCTATATGAGTCAGTGTATGTGGTCATCAGTGAAATCATTTAAAAAGTGTTATTGACCACTTAACCCAAGGTGTCCTTGAACCATCCAAAGGAGCTTCTTGGGGTGTAAATAGTTCAAGGATTCAAATATCGTCACATTGGGACATTCCATTGAATCATCTGGAAGAACTTATGGAATTCATCAGAGACAAATATTTCATCGTCAACATCATTCTTCCCCCCTTATTATTATTTCTCTCTCTCCTATCTTCTTCACCCCAAATTTCTCTCTCTTCAAATGTTATAATTCTTCATTGGGGGTTACACTTTTTTATATGCATTTAAGTTATTCGAAAAAGAACTTTAGAAACATAAAGTAAATTAATTCACCTTGATTATCTAAAAGGGACTTAATATTTTCTTAGGAATATCAAGAGTCTAAAGTCAGAAAAAGGCATATGAAGTGTCATTAGGAAGATGAAAAGCCATCTCTCTCCTATAAATTGTAATGAGCCCCTCATTTGGTTTTTTTATTGGCTGGTTGTTAATTTGTAATCTCATGAGGGAGTAATTCTTGTGAAGGAACAAAGTGATAGCTGGAATTATTCTATTTTCCTACTCTTGCATTCCTTTATTCTTGTTATGTACAATTTTTGCTTGAGCATCAATACAATAAGAAAGATTTTATAGAATTTTTTGACTGAGGGATTTACTGATTCTTTGTGCTCATAAGTCCTAATTGGTCTTTTTTCCATTTTTAGGGTTATTTATTCTTAAATTTAATGTGTGTTGGAACTTTATGATTAATGGGTTTGGGAGTCTAATTTTCTACACACATAATTAATAGCCTCCTCTCTTTTTCTCAATCTCATCCCCTTCTCTTGCAAAATACTCCCTAGCAAGAAATTAATAGCTTTTTTTGTAGGTTCAGTGCAGTGCCCCTATTATATCTTCGGTCAAAATACCACCATAGAAATCAATTTTTAGGCACATGTAAACATGGCAGCTATACCGTTTAAGTAGAGGGACTTCAATTCCCAGAGCATTGGCAAGAAACCCACAAATGTTTCCACTCAAAAATAATTCTCACCAACACTATCTCACATAGAGAGGGAAACCACACAATAGAAGTGAGGTAGCTCACAAGGAGGCCTTGGTTTTATGATAAAAGAGGGACCAGGCTATTGAGCAGAGGGATTAGTACAAGAGGTACAAAGAGGCATACAAAGATCAACTAGGAGATATCACACCAATCTTAGCAGTGGAGTCAAGAAATGGTGCTTCAGTAGCATCATTGGGAGAGAGGTAGATGGAAACTATAGGGAATATATCCTTGGATTTATATAGAGCACTATCAACTAAGCCACAATAATATGAGTGTATCGTGACTTCGAAGCTGCAACAAACAGCTAAATATGTAACATATCTAGCTTTGTAGTGGGGAGAAGGTGGCACAATGCCATCTTGGAGTATTGCGAGTATGGCACAACTACCACATGATGTGGGCCATTAGGGAGGCAATGAGGTCTAGGGATTTATTCAAGAATCTATCCTAGTGGGAAATATTTAAGGCTCTTAGATGTATAGTTTACCTATTTGGATGATGTATTTGCATTAATACATGCCCCTTAACAACTTGTGATATATGTATTGATGTACACACACACACACACACACACACACACGATCTTGGTCATGATTCATCATGTGTTTATGTGTTTTGATTCATGGCTTTGATGATGTACTGTTAGATTTAGATGTGGATGATTATGGTTATGAAGTTATGGTTTAGTTGTAAATGATGTGGATTATAGATTATATGTGGTGGATATTAGATTTGATTATAATTATTATTGGTTAGATGATGCTTATGGATTATAGATTAGATGTATATTATTATGGATGATGGATTAGAGATAGATTGATTATGGATTAGATGTTATGGATATTGGATTTGATCCTAAATTAGATGTGGATATGTGATTGAGATGTTATGGGTTTTATTATAAGAAATTGATTGTGATTATACTTTAGAAATAAAGTATGATGTGGATGTGATGCAATATGGATGTGATTAGCATGGATAGATAGTTTTAGATAATGTGATGTGTTATAAATATGTTATCTATGATTGATGTTATACTTAAAAGTACATATATAGGAATGGATAGATTGGTTTAAATTAGAACATATTTGATGTGATGGAAAGAATGAAACTTCTATAGAAGGTGACCAAAAGGAGATGAACACAACTCAATCATATTAAGGAGTGCATGAAGAAATGATGCTTCGAACTAGATTGGAGGTAATCAAGAAAAAAATCCAATCAAGTAAATGCACTTGCAGCCAATAGTAGGTGTTAACACCTAACCATCAATATTTAGTAATCAAAAGGGTCATGAAGAAGAACATATGGAAGGTGAGCTTAATAAACCTAATGTTTACACAACACAAGGGTTTTAGATGAAACTTGTAAGCATGAATAGAGGTTCTCCGTAGGTAGGTGTTCCTAGCTGTATGCACCATCTCTGAGCAATATGGTGCAAACTGATCAATGTGGGAAGTTTGCAATGTATGAGAAAGATGGTCAATGCAGGAAACTTTCTTAGGAACTTTTATGCTTTTAATTTTTGAAATAGATAGAAGGTTGATAAATATGGGACAAATTCACTGCCATGATATAATATGGTAGTCATTGTTAGGAAAATTAATATTTACATGTGTATAATATATAATTGTTTGCTATGGTTATTCTATATTGTTGTAACAAATAAGATATTATATTGTTTGTTTATACCCGCAAATTATATAAATGGGTAATTTTTTAATTGACTTCCTATTTTATAGGAAGTAGTTTATCTAATATTGTGGCTATATAATAGCCTATGAATGCAATTTAATGATAAGATGAATAGAACATATTTATGGTTATTTTTATCTGTATTGATTTAATTCTCTTGCAGAGCTAATTTGACTCGGACCAAATTTAATATTTGGTATCAGAGTAGGTGAATCTGCTAACAAAAATCAAACTAGATTTATTCATGGAGTGTTGAAGCTATTTCCAAATTTTTGTTTTCCCTGGTAATTAGAGAATCAAGTGATAAATTGATGTAGATTAGTTTTATAGAAGCACCTGTCCATTTCCAACCAGTGTGTTGTGCTTCATTGGTATCTGCATTAAAGTTCGATGTCAGAAATCACACAACTGTGACACGTTCATTGAAACAATGAGAGGGGGCAAGGATAAATCCTGATTAGTGATCTTTATGTGTTATCCAATCCAATTATTAACTTGGATCTTTACAAAGCTTCTAGTTAATTGATGATACTATGATTTGTCGACATTATTAGTTCACAGTCTATCTTGATAGCTTTGTGCAATCTATCAAATATATGGCACCATCAGATTCGTGAAATATCCACTATAGAGAGACTTAAGTTTGCACTGAAATTCACACAGTTGGAAAATTTAGAACTCACACATTTGCAGTCACAGCCGTATTTGAGGAGAGTCTATATTTTTACGGGATTCTATTCACTCAAAAAAACATTCATGCATACACATTGATCATCGACGCCCATCGTCCATGACTTCCATGACTGAGAATAATCTATTCATTAAACGTGGATATCTCTAAATAATCAGTCTATTCTACCAAGGTTCGAAGTCTTAATAAGAGCATATGCTTTGTTGGAAATTGATTCAAAGTATTCGTTTTCAGATTCAATCTAGTTCATCACATTCGGTTTTGAAATTTTCAAAGGGCAACTGGTTCATATTCATTATACTGAGGAAAATATGAGAATGTATCTACAGATGTATATTGGAAAATAAGCCTTTTATTTATTGTTGCTTGTTATATTAGAATACGCATATGCTCTCTCTATGCATGAAAAGTATTCAAATGCCCAACTTCTGTATTACACTTGTGCTCATCCATCTTATTCTATCCACACATATAGGATACAGGTCATGCTTTCTCTTTATTTTCTCAAAAAAAGGTCCGAGTTATTGTTATAAGTTCCACGTCATTTTTTAGAGTCTAAAATAGTCTATCTTTTAAAAATTTTGTTTTACGTCTATTGTAAGTTTATAGACTTGAGTCGTTTCATTTATTCATATGGTATAGTTTTTTTTGTTTGTAGGTTATGTCGATTTGTAAAGTCCTCGTTTTTAGTTTGTTATTGCTAAAAAAGTAAGTTTCAAGTATTTGTTAGTATATGTATGTCCGTGAAGTCAAAGTTTTATAATAAATTTCATTTAAAATCAAGAGTCATTAGAATATTTTTATGTCTAGTTAAAGTCATTGTAATGATTATTGATAGAGTCAAATAAAAGTCATTTGTTGTGTCGTTAAATTTAGTAGTCTTATGAATGTCAACAATAAAATTAGTCGAGAGTATAGAGTATTTTTATGTTGAGTCCTCCAATTGTTAAAAGTATCATTTTTAAGGTTGTGATTTGTTGTCAAAAGTTGTATCATTGTAAAAAGTTAGGAAAATAAAAAAATTTGTCTTATGGACACATTTTCAGTGTTATCCAACGTTTGAAAAATAAAGCATTTCACATTGCGGGAGAGAAGAATAAATCACAATGTGGAAACTATTGAGCCTCAAAGTCAATATCAGTTGAGCTAGCAACACATCATTGGAGGATGGAGGCACCAGAGGCTGGAGGACAACCAATAACCTCTTGTTAGTTGTGAATGATGGCGCTGCTTCACTGATTTGGTGACACATGTGTGTTTTTGCTTTGGAGTGGTGTTCTTTATTTCAGCGTGAAGAGTGTTTTATTTCAGCATTTCAGTTTGGTGTGAATTGAAAAATAAGAACATAAGTTCATTCTTGTTCACTGGTATGTGGCTATTCTTATTTCCCCTATGCAAAAACATAGTGAAGAGAGAATAACACAATGAAATGCAACATCATGACTCCTGAATAGGTTGAATAGTCAGATGTGTTCCTGTTCAGACCTAGTTTTGTGGTTAGCCTCTAGAAAACCATTGAAAGTTGTTCAGATGTGTTCCTGCTTGAGTTCCCACATTGCTAGGTCAGATGTATTCCCTAGAGTGACTAGTTGATAAGCAGATGATTCCTGAGTGTGTTCTCATCCTCATCGGTCAGATGTGTTCCCGAAAATGTATGGTCGATAAGAAGTTAATGTGTTCCTTATTCTACCTTCAGTTCGAGTGTTGTACCAAGATCATGAGAAAGAACAGGCGGCACTCTGCAGAGGAAGTGGAAAATTTCTTTTATTACCATGTAAACATTAACTGGGGAACATTAGAAAAATTAATATTTACATGGGTATAATTTATTATTGTTTGCTACGGTTATTTTATATTGTTGTAACAAACAATATATTCTATTATTTGTTTATACCTGCAAACTATATAAATAGGTAATTTGTTAATTGACTTCCTATTTTATAGAAATTATTTTATCTAATATTGTGGCTATATAATAGCCTATGAATGTAATTTAATGATAAAATGAATAGAAAATATTTCTGGTTATTTTTATCTGTATTGAAATAATTCTCTTGCAGAGCTAATTGGACTCTGACAAAATTTAATAGCCATCCTTCAAGGGAATGGTCTACATTTTTCTTTTGCTTTTGGATTTTGGATTTTTCTTTTATTTATTATAGGATAAGATATGCATGATAGATTTCCTTCAAGAGATCAATCTATACTTTTAGTATTTTTTCTTTTATGAACAACTGTCCTTTAAGGAATTGGTCTATTTTTTGGATATAACTTTTAAAATGAGCATCCAAGATTTTGACTTTTGATGGAAGAGATGGGGATAAATAGGTAGATCACTTAGGAGGGGATAAATAATGTACTAGTGACATCCGTAGACCCTTAGCATGGTTCCAATAGGTAGATAAGAAGGAAATGGATGTAATGATCTCAGCATTCTCACCAAGAAGGAAAAACCTATCCATAAGGAAAATTCTATGAGAAGAGTCGTGGTGCCCATATTTAAGGTCATAGATATGAAAGTGATGGTAGACCACATAATTATAGATCATTATGATGAAATATGGAAAAGGCTAATGATAAATGGATGAGCACTAGGATGACTAAGTTCACAATGATATATATGTTAACATCAGAATGGTCGCAAGTGCAATGTGTTAAGAGGTTATGTTTCCAGTTTACTATCAAGGGAAGCTAAACGATAGGCTCCAAACCCATACTTATATGGGTTAATTAAGGTCCAATCTAGTTGGGAGAAAAATTTCTATGTTGACTCCTTTATAGAGTAGTGATTTTTTTATTTTCTTTAAGGGAAAGGTCACCAATATTAAATTTTCATTCATTGAGATGTTTTTTGTAAGCATGTTTGATGCAAATTTTATAGACTTGATGATTGTCAAGAGTGAGAAGGAAACGTTCATTTAACAACTCAAGTTGTACTTGACACTATTTGTGATGGTATTCATGTAAGATGAATTCATGAATATAAACACACAAGGATAGGATTTGGAATTCAAGAGGAATAATGACCTCGAAGCTGTAGATTAGAGAGAAAGGAGTAATGCCGATGGAGGTGTGGATGCTAGTCCAATAAACCCAAAGAGCAAAGGGAATATGAAGATGCTAATTATAACCAGATTTATCAATAGTCTTGGAAAGAATGTTGCGAAGAGTATTTTTAGTGTATTCAAATTGGCCATTAGCTTGAGGATAATATGGACAAGAGAAGCTAAGATTAATATTGAATGAGTCAAAAATCTTCTTGAGATCTTTATTTTTGAAGGGATTTTTGTTGTTCGTGATGATTTTATGAGGAACAATGAAGCGAAAAATGATATGCTAATAAATGAAATCAACAATTTGATTAGCCTTGGTTGATGCAAGTGGAATTGATTTCACCCATTTGGTGAAATACATAATAGTAGTGATGATAGAATGATGACACTTAGAAGAATGTGGATTGATGAGGCCTATGAGGTCAAGTCCCCATTGTGAAAATGGCCAAAGATCATGAGTCGACTGCAAGGTATAGATAATAATGTGTATTAGATTGGAATGATGTTGGCATTTAACACATTTCTTAACATACTCACAATAGTATTGATTGAGAGAGGGACATTAATAACCCATGCGAAGGATGTGATTGGAAACAACAAAACTGCTAAAATGGCCACCACATATTTTTTCATGGACTTCTTGGGTAGCTTGAGTGGATGCATGAGATTTAGGGAAACAAAGCAAGATACCAGCAAAGCCACACTTATAAAGGATTCCTCCAAGGATTACATATCAGTTAATGTGTTGAATAAACTACCTCTTATCATTTTTAGATAGGTTAGAGGGAATGATGGATTGTAAAAGATAATTGAAGATTTGAGAGTACTAAAGATCATGAGGATTAGATTCGATGAGGTTAACACCATGAAATTCACTAAGATGAGATGGTTTTTCAAGGTAATGAATGATAATAGAGAGATTAGAATCTTCTTTAGACCAAGAGATGAGAGATGAAAGACAAGCCATAGTTTCTACAAAGTAATTAGATGATCAAGGGATGGATTTAATTGTGTAGAAATCAAATGCTCCTAGACGGAATTTGACTATGTCTTTATATTTTTGAAGGATATCAATTTTACATTGATAGATGCATTTGAATTGATTAATGATGCGATGAGAATCCCTATAGATGTTAAGGATTTGGATGCCAAGTAAGATAGGATTTTGAAGGCCTAATATGAGAGCTTCATAGTTGGCCATATTTTTAGTGCATTCAAAATTGAGTTTATAAGCCATAGGGATAGGAGTGTCCTAAGGAGGAATGATGATGATGCTAACACCTCCTCCTTGTCTGCACTTAAAACCATTAAAGAAAATTTTCATCTTGAGAGGTGAATATTCATGTTCAAAGTTTATAGATTTGGCTGGAATATTTTCACAAGGTAGATGATTACTAGGAAGAGGGGTGTCAACTAATTGATTTGTGATAGATTGGCCCTTGATTAATGTTTTAGAGATGAATGCTAGTTCAAACTATGTCATGAGCATGAGCCATTGCATGATGAAATTTCTATGATAAGGCTTAGAATGCATGGTCTTGAGTAGATGAAAACTAGTGAAGACAAAAGTTTTGTGAATAAGAAGATAATTGTGAAGGTTAGAGGTGGCGAAGAAAATAATGCAATATAACTTTTCAGCTTTAGTGTACCAAGTCTAATAATCATGAAGGGTGAAACTGATGTAGTAGAAAACCTTCTCCCTACCTTTCTCATCACGATGTGCCAACATGGTGCCGAGAGCGTGATCGGAGGTAGAGACATAAAGATAGAAAGGCTCTCCCTCATGTGGAGGGGTAACCATAGGGAGGGTTAGGAGATACTGCTTGAGATCATAAAAGAATTTTTGGAAGTTATAATCTAAATTGAATTCGATGTCTTTACAAATAAGGTGATGATAGGGTTGGCAATGGTCAAAACATTGTGAGATAAAACAACAAACTGATTGAATTCAGCCTTGAAGACTTCGAAGTTGTTTCAAGTTATAAGGATGAGGCATCTTAAGGATGGATTTAATTTCAGCGGGGTCAACTTCAATACCCCTTATGGACACAATAAAACTAATGAGTTTACCATTAAGCACTCCAAATGCAAACTTTCCTAGATTGAGACAAAGGAATAAGAAGATAAGGTGTTTAAAAATGATTTCAAGGATCAAGTTAATCACATCAATGCCTATATTTACCCAAGAGATCATTAACATAGTCCTCTACATTCTTATGGATGAGATCATGGAAGATGTAAGTCATGACCCAGTGATAGGTGGATCTAAAATTTTTCAAACCAAATGGCATGACATGATAGAAAAAGGTCCCCCAAGGAGTGATAAAGGAGGTATTATGATGGTCTTGTTGGGGTTAGAACACTGGTTGTACGGACAATATATTAGATCTAAGCATACATGCAAATAAAAGTGAATATTTTACCAGAAGAAATATGCAAAACAAAAAACATAAATCAACACCAAATTTAATGTGGTTCACCCACTGTGGGCTATGTCCACCAAGAAAAAAGCCAATCTATTATCCAAATCTTTGACAAGATATACAATGAAGATTTACAATCTTCCACACCTCTTAGATGTATAGTAATTTCTTTCTCTCAAGATTTTACTTCATCACCAAGAATTCTCTCTCTCACCAAATTTTTACATGTTCTTTCAAATTCTTGTTAATCATTACTTCTAAAACCTAGCCTTTATGCTTATATAGTCATTTATAGACTTAGGGCACTTAGCCATGTAATTACAATCAATAGATATACTTTAATGCTAAAAATAGATCTAATTCCCTAGAGTTAATTAAAACATCCTTGCATAGAAAATCGACAATGGTTAGACTTAACCGCTACCAGTTCCTCACTATCCTGACTGATGTTGGTCATACCTAACTGATGTCGGTCCTGGGTGACCGATTCCAGTTCCCTCCTAAACGATGATGGTTACTGTATTTGTTATTATCCTCTTATGCAGATTTCACTAATGCCTCAAGGTTTTGGTGTAATGGTTCGTTACATTTGGTATTAGAGTGACCACCCAGGTTCAAGTCTCGGCACGGGTAGCTATGCCAGCATTACAGAGTTCACCCAAGGCTCGTATGGGGCAAGGTAGGGTCTAGATGGGATGTAATGATCCTCTTGTGTAGATTTTACTAACACCTCGAGGTTTTTGTGTAATGGTTTTTTATAGTATTTTCTAGCAAGTGTCCATTGCATGCTAAACTGAAGTAATTGAGCTCCACAACTCAACAATCTCCCACTTGGATATTAATTACTGCATCATGCCTACACAAGGTCATTCTTGGATCCTTCCTTAGTTATGTTTCTTCCTCTTCAAGTATCAAACTTGAAGACCAACAAAAGTGGAGTGTAGCTCCAGCTTCTCCTTTGTTAATGGCTTTGTTATCATATCTGCAGGGTTCTTGATCATATAAATCTTTTCTAGATTCAATTGTCCATCCTCCAATACCTGTCGTATGAAGTGATACCTCAAATGAATGTGTTTTGTTTTAGAGTAAAAGGAGGAGTTCTTTACCAAATGAATTACATTATGACTTTCACTGAACAATTTACAATCACCTTGCTCATTTCCCAACTCTTGCATAAACCTACTCATCCATATCATCCCCTTGTTAGCCTCTATAGTGGTAACATACTCTGCCTCTGTATTAGACAAAGCCACAACTTTCTGCAATCTTGAAATCTAGCTAACTACCATCCCACCTACTATGAAAATATATCCAGTAGTGCTCCTCCTACCATTCAAATCTCTAGCCATATCTGAATCAACATAGTCATGCAAAGAAGTATTTGACCCTCCATAGCATAACTCCATTTTGGATTTCCCTCTCAAACACCTGAGAATCCATTAGACTAATTTCCAATGCTCTTTACATGGATTAGCCATATATCTACTCACAACTCCCACTTTCTGTGTAATGTCTGGTCTGGCACAAACTATGACATACATAAGACTTCCTACTGCTGAAGCATAGGGAACATGTGCCATGTAATCAACCTCCTCATGTGATGAAGGACACTGATATTTCCTCAATTTTAAGTGTAAATCCATAGGTGTAATAACAGGTTTTGCATTCTACATGTTTAACCTTTCTAACACCTTGTAGATATAATCCAGCTGAGACAAATACAAATTTTTTTTTTTTTTGTCTCTATGTATTTGCATGCCAAGGATTCTTTTTGCAGCTCCTAAATCCTTCATAGAAAATGTGTGAGCTAGCTTTCTCTTAAGCTCACCAATGTCTTTCATACTAGATCCTACAATAAGCATATCATCCACATACAATAACAAAATAATATAGCTCCCATTTTCAAGCTTCTTGAAATAAACACAATGGTAAGATTCACATCTCAAGTAACCATGCTCATGTATAAAACTTTCAAACCTCATGTAACATTGCCTTGGAGCTTTCTTGAGCTCATATAGGCTCTTTTTCAACCTACACACTAGTTCCTCATTACCCTTGACTTCATACCTAAGCGGCTGCTGCATATAAATCTCTTCATCCAAATCACAATGAAGGAAAACCGTCTTCACATCTACCTGCTCTAAATACAAATTTTCTACTACAACTAAACTCAATATAGTACAAATAGAAGTCATCTAAACAACAGGAGAAAATATTTCACCAAAGTTAATACCTAATTTCTATGTAAATCCCTTTACTACAAGCGTTGCCTTGTACCTTTTCTGCACAGCCTCTTCTTCCTTAATCCTATAAACCCACTTTTTCTGCAATGTTCTCTTACCTACTAGAAACTTAACCAAATCCCAAGTCTGGTTCTATTCCAAGGAGTCCATCTACTCATCCATGCCATGCTCCCACTAAACATGAGTCTTATCCTGCATTGCTTCTTCAAAGCTCTCTGGTTCATCATTATCAGTCACTAATAAAAGAAATAGAAAAGTTGTAAATCTTTCTGGAAGTTTACTTACCCTTTGTGACCTTCTTACAGAAGTTTCAGGTACCGAAGGCTCAATCTAGACCTCCTGGACATTCCTATCCAAATATGAAAGTTAGCAACGTTGGTTCTGCAAACCGATGTCGGTTTGGATCTTCTGTAACCAATATCGGTTTGTCTGACAGCTGCCAATCAGGAGTCATTTGACACCGGTTACTGTGTAACCCTGTCGGGAATTCTTTTAAATCCGAGAGTTCATTTTCATTCACAAACTTCTCAACCGATTCATCCTTTGGTACCAAAATTTGATCCCTATACATTATCTTTTCATTACATTCAACATCATGACTCCTAATAATTTTAAAATTCTCTAAATCCTAAAAATAGAAACTGAAATCACCAGATCCATAACCAATGAAAGTACACATCTTGGATTTTGCATCCAAATTCTTTCTATTTTCCTTTTCAACATGCACAAAAGCTTCTAAACCAAAAACTTTAAGAAAATAAAGATCTACCTCTTTTCTAGTCCAAGCTTCCTCTGGTATTCCTCCATTTAGTGAACTTGAAGGCCCATGGTTAATCAAATAAACCGTTGTATTAAATTCTTCTACCCAAAACTGCAAGGGCAATCCATAATGTATCATTATACTTCTAGCATGTTCCATGAATGTCATGTTCATTCTTTCTGCAACAGCATTCTCTTGTGGTGTTCTTGGAACAATTATTTCTCTACGTATCCCATTCACTGAATAATAATGATTGAAATCCTTACTACACTATTCACCACCATTGTCAGATCTAAGGCACTTTAACTTAGAATTTGATTCATTCTCAATAAGGGCTTTCCATCTTTTAAAATTCTCAGTTTTTTCATTGAAGAATTTATAATTAGCAACATCAAACTCTTCTGAGATTTCATTTAGAGCATCCACGATCTCCACTCGTTTATCATCTAATTTCTTAATTAAATCTTGCAACATGTGGCACTGGAATCGCATGGCATTTTGATATTCAAATAACTTTGGGGCATCATCGATCACCTCTTCTTGAAGGAGCAAGTCTGGGTCTACTTCTCTTATTTCACTCCATGTTGCCAGATTCAAATTCAAGTTGTTATTATCCTCATAAAATTATTCATCCATTTTACAAATAGTAGTTCTCCCATCCTACAAGTCATTGTATATCTTGACATCTTCTTTGATTAAAGGATTAAATTCATGAAAAATTCGTTCCATCCATCCTTTTACTAATATTCCTTTCTGGCCTACCTTTTCGATCTTATGATAATAAATGTCATCGATAGTAGATGAAACTGTCAGCCATAGTAGTTGAGAATTCAACTGATGGAATTGACTGAGTTACTTTCCTTAGAAATGCAGTGAGATGTTCAACCTTGAGTTTGAGCTCATCTTTTGTAGCCTTATCTTTGTCATATTTTTCCAGTAGAGCCTGAAGAGAAGTGTGCACATCTTGTTTGTCTCCTTCGTGAGTGAATTTTCCCAATGAAAATCTAGAGATATGATAATTTGCATATGTAATTGTTTCCTTAGTTTTTACCTCAATGGGAGTAGCAACCTCTACAATTCGTTCCCCAGATGGATTCATTTTCAAAATCGAAACAGTCCTTGGGATCTTGGCCTGTCTTTTTGGTGTATGCTCTAATATACTGAGATCTATGACATCTCCCAGAGGTACCTTCTTCTTCTTCTTCTTCTTCTTTGGATTCTACCTAAACAACCATTTTGGGATGGCTAATGCTGATGAATATGGAATAGTAGACCCGATACCTGAAACATTATTCATGACAAGAGCACTAGAGACATTAGTTGGCATGATGGATGGCTGGACGTAAGGAAAGCCACAGGAGTTGACAGAATGATGTTAGGGGATGAGATGGATGGAAACAGAAGTGTTAAGGGAAGTGAAGAGAAATGGGTGACCGATAGTTTCTCTAGTAGAGAGAACTGGAAGGGATGAGCATACTTGGGCCATAGAAGGAGATGGGAAGGAATAAATGATTGTGGAGGTGGAAGGAACTGATATTTGAAGTGAAAATGGAAGAGAAGGAAGAGATGTTGGATCTTGTGAGATACTGGGAGAGTAACTGACTTCAACCACTTCTGTCATAGGTGTTGTAGGAAACATGACCTTGGAAATAGATGCCTTGGAGAGAGATGAACTAGCAAAAACAAATGAAATATTTTTTGGAACTGTATGGGTTTCTTGGGTTGACCTTTTCCCCTTTTTGGGTGTTAATTGGCTTATGGTTGGCAGGGCCTCTGTATTTGTAGGTTTCTCTATGCCCTTAGGTGAGATTCCCAAGGTAACCAACCTAGTGTAAGTTCTCTATAGAATGGGCCCCGCCCTCTCCTTTGTATTGAAGCATTCATCTACATACCAGTCAATCTGTGACAATGGTTGATTAGAAACATTATCATTTTTATATGCTACATCCAAAACCTCATAATTATCTTGCATAAATTTTGTGACATTGGCTATACCAAACTTTTGAACTTCATCCAAGGTCAACCTCTCATAATCCCTTTGTTGGATGATGTATTCATCCCGACAATGAATCCAGATATCCTCCAATTGGGGTACATGGGAACTTGACTAACCTGTTTTGCTGAATTTACCCCAATAATTGAAGCTGGTCCATGGATGAAATGTTTGCAAGGTTACTTTTTCCATTTCTGCATCCATATTTTTTGCCTTATGAATATTCAGCCAGGTGTATTTGCCAGTTGAAATAGGGAATTTCATTCCCACTTTGTGGCATTTATTCTGAATTCAATGGTAATCCAACAATTGTGGAACCAATTCAAGGAGAATCCATTTATTAGTAGGACATCTTGGAAATTTTCTAGGATAACCTACAAATCTGGTAATCCAAATGTAAGTAAAGGTGGAAAACTGAAGGTAGATAGCTCCCCATTCCCGCACTTCCTTGAAGGCTTCGTCAGAAAGCCTCTGATTGTATAACTCCTTATTGAAACAGTAGAGGATAACCGCAAATAAGGCATCATTGACCTTATGCAAATGCCTTCTCTCCTTATTCAGTGTGACATGAGGATAGAAATCATAGATCAAGGAGGTACCACGAATACCTTTAGTATTCAACCTAATGAAATCTCCCATAACAGTGGCCGCATAAACCAAAAAGGATGTTATATAGAAATTATTTGTAGAAATAACCTTACTCAATTGATAACAAATGGAACTATTGATATACTCCCCCCATTGGATAAATTCCTTGTTTTTATTGATGGTAGCAATGTACAAGAATATCCATTCATGGAATTCCTTTATAGAGGGAATACTTGAAATTCTACTTAATAACAAAATGATGTCGTTGACCTCCTAAATGAAGTCTACCCTATACATAGTATTTGGTAATTTAGTCACGTTCTTGGTCAAATAGCTTTTCATCATGAATTTTGTGCATACTTCCACCTCCTTGTCCTAATGTTCTACTACTAACTCTGTGTTGATAATAGAATACTTGTTAGAGAACACACAATGAGTCCACACAGGAGAGAAGGCCATGATCAAGGATGCAGAAGGACAAGAAGAACCCGCGCGTGTAAGGAAAGTTCAACTGTCAGGACTTAGCTGATTTTGAGCACGGAGACCTATTTTTAGAGGATGGCATGCGGAACACACCAACGATGAAAGAGAAATGCGTGCCATGAATTGTCTATCTTTGGAGCAGATCGAATAATTTTTACATGGAGACGAGCTAAGAATAGAATTGACACTTTAGTTAACTACAAGAGGTGTATAGATAACACACTTGCATGTGTGGCTATGCCTAAAAATGGTGTTTGGCTATCAATAGCATGCAGCCTATTTCTAGAATAGATAAGCGGTGAAGGGAATTTCCCCACCCTATATATATATATATATATATATATATATATATATGATGTTAGGTACATAGTAAAAAAGAGAGGGTAACTGAGAATATACATAGTGTGTGTATGTGTGATAAAGAGATGTACACATATGACTGAATTATTGTATCAGATCCACACGTGCATTGGTAAAGACTGACATTAATGTAAGGAGATTTGGTATTTATTAATAAATGGAAGATATTGGCTAAATATAAGTGTCATTCTGTGTGGAGTTGAGTAGTGCATGTTATTTATTCAATCATGATTATTGTTTAAGCTTGTTCTTTCATAAATATAAGTGTAGCATGCATTGTAGAATGATGGACTAGTTATGAATCTATATGTTTCTTCCTTCATCATGCTAACATCCTGCTATAACAACCATAAAGAGGGTCCTAGTACCTTTGCACGCTTTGGGTGAGTGCTTTATCAAGGTTGAGTGATGTGCCAGCATGACTAGGGTGTTATTTGGTAAATTCTAGGCTGCATCATTAGTTCCATTTCCAGGACCTCTTTTTTAGTTGTTTTCAAGATGGTTCTCCATGAAGTCGTACCGGTTAACTCTAACAAGTATTGAGGAATGGATACATGATCTGGAAGAAGAATATGCATGGTGTTTCAGCAGTGGATCTAATTTTAACACACGCATTTGGGTAGAACATAATCTGTATGACAACTTATATGAGAGATTTTTTTCTATCTTTCTAGTAGAACTATACGAGTGGCTTATTGTTTATGTGTCTCAGCAAAACTGGAGGTGTCATGAACTTGACTAGACACAAGAATAATTTCAGGGCTTTTATGATGATGACGTGATCTGGACTCGTGCTGTGGATACGTGGTTTTGTGGTGTTCTAAACAATTATATTTTTGGAATATTCAATTTCAACGTACTCTTTCCTAGAGGTAGTGAATTCTAGTTTTAGCGGTATCCAAGAGGAACATATTTGCAAGGTATTCTACTAGTGATTAAGATCTTGATGGTAACTTTGAACCTGGAGAGTAAATCGATGGCTAACTAAACTTCACCACATGCGAAGGCAAAAACAGGTTTGGTGAAAGATGATAGACCTAGCAGCAGACAAGTAGAGAGAGGAAAGGTAGATTAAGTTTAATGAGGTGTGTGAGAGGGAGATAGAGAAGTAATGTTATGTTGTAGAAAGTATGGCGTTGAAGAGAGAGATGGATCGTGAAGTATTTTCAACTCATGTAGAAGATGTGGAGCTAGAGCATCAAGAAATCGCCCATCTTGTAAAACATGATAAAGATCCGCCTCAGCCTCACACAGAAGTGTGCCAGCAGAGACTACTTGGACTGTGGGCATGCATATTAATCCACCTGGTGACCTAGCCCTTACACTTGTTTTTCCAGTATCTAGTACGATAAGTAACTAGAAAGATAATTTGGGAAGTAGGAGAGTAGGAGTAAGTCAAGGATCAAGTACATCAATGGCAGGACAAACAAATTTAATGATATTTCGAGGAACATTCTTAGGTGCATCATCCACGTAAAATTTGAGTTTGCAAAATGTTGGATTCACCTCTGGAAGTCGACCTACCTCATAGACTATAGGGGTTTATTATAGTACTACTTTCGGAGCATAGGGGAGTACATCTATAGGTCCTATTCCAACTACATGTGGAGGATTAGGAGGCATAGGTGGTTATGGAGGTAAAGGGAACATAGGGGGTTCTGGATCAAGTGGTCAAGGTCCATAAAAACCACAAAATATCTATATGGATATGTTTCTTCGTCTCTTGGAATATAATGGTATAGATGATACTACCGAACATATGCATATGTGTGAAATCTTGTGGCACTAAAGAGATCACGGCTGCTGAGCTCAAGGCAAGTCAATTTTCTACTACATTATAGGGGCATGCACACAGATGGTATAGGAATTTTAACCCTGATCAAACTTGCATGGATTATGTAGCAGAGAAGGATGCTTTCTTGAAAGAGTTCCATATCTCTAAGTTTAAGCATAAGAGTATTAGTGCGCTCAAGGATATCAAGAAAGGCATTACTGAGAGTGTACGTGAGTATGATGCTCATTTTAAGACACTTCTGTCTAAGTTATCTTATGATATTCATGCTAGCTAGCATGCACAATGGTTTGTTGGAGGATTGATTGCACCTTTTAGGAGGGTGTTGGTGCCCATTTTTGCCCCTCCATCATTTTGCAATGTTTTTCCCTTTGCTCTACATGCCGTGAAATGTTTTTCCCTTTTGAGATGGATGATATAATGTTTGTCTCCATTTTTATACCTTGAATTGTTTACAAATCATTTTCCTCGGCCCTTTCTAAGAGAAATCCCGAGTTTTCTTGTTTTTTCCCTAAATGTTTCAAATTTGTGGGCTCTACCATTTTTTCCGACCATGGAGGCTCGAAATTAATCAATTTTTACTTTTATGCATTCGACAATCCTTTTCCATGGTTGTAAAATGTTTGAAAATATGTTTCATCTATCCTTTGTTCCAAAAATTCTTCATCCGCGAAGAAAAAATTGAATTCAGGCATCTCTAGCAATTTTTGCATTTTTTGACAGTCATACGGACGTTTTTTACCCATCAAAATTTTGTCCCTCCCTTTGCTAATACATGGCAGTGTCTAGATCAAAGGAGAACTAGCAGGCCATCGGAGGCTTCTGGAACCTTTTCCCTATTGGAATAGAAGGAAACATTTTCAAATTGGGGTGTAATCCCGCCAACAAATCAAAAGCAGACACATGGCAGTTTCAAATTATGAAGGTCAGAGAAAGAGCAGGTCGGCGGGTTGTCGGGAGGGTTTGAGATTTTTTTAAAAATGGAGTAAAGTCTGAAAATGAGTGTTGTCCTGCTAAAGAATAAATGAATCCAGTGTTGAAGGGTCAAGGAGGAAGTACATAGATTCGAGGATGTTTGAAACATTTTTCATTTTTGTGCAAAATGGGAGTGAAATTTTGAAAAGAAAGTGCGACTCCACAAGGGTCAAATTAAATTACATTAAATAATCAACACGGAGGTGTGGGCCCGTGGGGACAATTTAAAATTTTCACCCAAGGTTAAAAAAATGGATAAAATGAAAAAATGAAGTGAGGTCCTACTTGGACCCACGTCAGGAAGGAGAGGCAGAGGAGTGGGTGTGCAAAGGAAAAGTAGAATTTTTTCCTTTTTCCAAAAAAGTGTTAAAGTTCTAGAATCGAGCCGCGATTCCAATGGGGCCCGCTTTGGGACACATGTCAAGCTTAGAGGGGCAGAAAAAAATGTCAAGTTTTTACATTTTTCCAAAAATGTTAAAATATCAAAAAGTGATCCAAAACCCATTTCCTATCGCATTTTGACATGTGGAGGGCTTAGATTGAAGGGAGAAAGTCAAATCAATGGTAACTATGCATTTTTCAATTTGGCCACCATTTTTGCTCCAGGAAGTGTGGAAATGCTTTTTTTGCATCGATTTTGATCGAATTTATGGTGAATCCATGTCGTTTTTTCCTTAAAGGATCAATGGAATCAATTTGAAAATTCAATTTGTGGATCTGAGGTACTTTTGAAATGAAATTTTGTTCAAGCTTGAGTTAAAAAAGTGAAATATCAGATCCAAATGTTGCAGAGTCAACTTTGGAGGGATAAGGATGAAATAATGAAAGGAAGGAGATCTACATGCTTTGTGGAGGAAAAATGTGCTCCCAGTTGAAACTATTATGTGAATTTTGCAATGGTCCATGTAGTGCCCACTTTCCTTGGACACTATTCAGATACTGATCCTGACACTATTGGTCACATTTTGGATATTATTATGTTTTGATGTAGTATGATGTATCAGGGATTATTATGGACATTATTATTTTTTTATTAGTATGATGGTTAGATGTTAGATCCTGGATTAATACTGATCTGGATTCAGATATTTTGCTCGAGGATCATTGAGACATTTTTATTATTATGTGGATGATGATATACTAGTTGACATGGACAGGTTATTGATGTTAATGTTAGACATGTGACATTGATTATTATGAATAGCTCTAGTATAGAAATCTATTGGATGATGATATAGTTACAAATTAAATTTTAATGATAAATATTTAATCTTGATATTGTTGTGATTTGGATCTAATGTTTATATATCATTTGGGATGTTCTGATATGGCCACAAGGCCAAAGGAGGTATTTTGCATCTTGCAGGTTAAAATCACAACAATGTCGGGGGACTAGAGACTAACCATATTGGAATTTAGTGTGAAATCAACAAAGTCACCATGGCAACTGTGTTTGAGTTGTATGTTGTGTTTTGTTAGAATTTCCCATGGGGGGGATTTCCATTATTGTGACCCATGGGGTATATGTGTGCTTTATTTTTTGTCCCTTTTTAAAATTATTGTTGTATGTATTTTATTTGTAATGTGATCTTTAGTTTAATTATTTTAATGTGATAGTATAATGTGAATCTTATAGTTAAATTTCAATTAAATTAATTGGGATGTGGAATATAAATTAAAATGTATTGTCTTGGTTGAAAATGAAAATTGACATATATATATATATATATATATATATATTATAACCATATGATATATAAATAAATCTTTATGTCAAAACATGTAATAAATAAATGTCATAAATATAAATGCATGTGTAAGAAATTGTAAGAAGATGTAAAAGTTGTGTAAGTAAAATGATAGATTGTGTAAGGCACATTTTGGAGTGTAGAACACTCCATCCTCTTTGAAACTCGGATTTGGTCTTGGGAGCCTAAATTGGAGGCTTGTGGGACAAGTTAAACTTGTCCCACACCTCTCAAAAACCTCCACCAACCATGTTTATTAATTTGGAGTAAAAATCAAATTATTTTATTGAATTTTGACTTGATTTATTGTAAGAAGTGATTGCACTTGTCTTGCAAATTTTAAATGCATTCCCTTTTGGGGTATAGGCTATTGTGTGTAAGTGATTTTGTCATTTTTTTCTTTAATGGTGATTTGTTGTTGATGTGGATTGCACTCTTGGGGAAGGAAGAAAAATGATGTGGCATCCCAGTTGGAATCCACATCATCCTCTTCCACCCTCTCCTTTAAAATTTGATTTCCTCCTCATTTTGAGGTTGTTGAAGGTTGGAGATTTCACTCTTGGGTCAAATTTTTCTCTTGCCTTTGGAACTTTCTTTGTGGAAGAGCTTGGATTGATTCACATGCTTGTACATTGTTTTTTCGGGACTGTGTTTTGAGCATCAAAGAACTACAGTTTTGGAAACAAGTCTCCATTATGGAGAGGTAGGCTCTCACTCTTTTAAAATTGTTGTTTTTCCCTCTTTTAGCATGAATTTTTGAATGTGTTGTGTTTGCAATTCTTAGAGGGATGGGTAGAATGCCTAGGGCATGGTGTGGAGAGAAGACTATGAGGTTAATCAGAGGAGGGATAAGAGATTTACCATTGGCACTTGTCTTGAGGAGGGAGTGTTGGTTGGAATTCACCTAGGAAAAGAATATGCATGCATTTCTTACTTTGGGGGAGGTATAAGGGATAAATTTGGAGGAGGGATAAGAAGGGGTTGAGGAGGGATAAGGTTTATGGGATGGTTATGTTCTTGGTGGTTGTTGTAGGTGGATGTCCAACTTCAACATGAGAGGCATAAGGAGACCTCCATAGTTCTTACACTTGTTTGGCTTGCTTGCTCAAGCCTTTGTGATTGTATGACTTTTTTCTAATGTAGTTGAGAACTGCTGCCTTGTTTTGATTTGTGTTTTCTTTGATTTTTGTGATACATGAGTGTTGCTTGCATGTGAAAGAAGTCCATGTTGCCATGAGTTTAATTATCATGATCCATTTCAATATGGTTGGGGCTCGGGGGCCAATGGGGAAAGATGGCTTCTATTTTCCCATTGGGTATCTTGGTTGGGTGGGGAGTGTTGCCTTTCCCCCTTCCTTATTGTGATTCAAGTTGCAAGAATGAAGATATCAACAAGCTGTTGTTTGGAGAAAGAAGAATACAGTTTGACAGTCATCCTTTTTGAGCAAACTCTTGTAATCCCTTCCCACATCACGTGGATGAGTTGTATAATTTTGTTATGTGAAGCCATTATATGGTAAATGGAAGTCTGAAATTTAATTGAAAGGTAAAGATGGAATATTCTATTCTCTGTATTGGAAAAGACTATCATACAGTTGTAGATTTAACATTGAAATTAAAATGAAGAAATGATATGTTGATGTAATGTTGAAAATCAATGAAAGAAATATATTCCTTCCTCAATTGCAGTGTTGGATTTAGATTTAATTGTAATTTTACTTTAAATTGGGAGTTACTGTTTTGAAATGTTATCTTTGTGTGAAAAGAAAATGCGTATGGAAGAGAAATACAACATTTTGTTCCTTGTAATTATTAAAATTCGAAATACCAAATGTTGCCTTATTGTCTGAATGAGAAGATGGATAAATTAATTTTTTAGACAAGATTTGATAAGTTCACCGTGTTTTGGAAGTGGCAAATAAATCATTACAGTAGTTAATAAATGAACTCTGTTCCTTTCCTTTTCTAAATTTGGCAATTAAAATTTTATCTAATAAATGTGCAGTTTAGATCTGTAACTTAAATTAAATATTGAAACAATGGAATTTAGATGAAATACGTCATAAGGAATTCAATTTGACCTCAACACTAGAGAAAGACATTTTAGAACTTTACAAAATCAATTTTTGAACTTGCTGGACCACTTTCCTATCAAAGGATGTAAAATATATCAGTTACAACTCAATCCATAAATTGAACCTTAAAACTAGTCTAAAATCCACCCAATAGCATTCCTCCATGTTCAATTACATGTTGAAGAGAAGAAATATCAAAATTGAATCAAATCTCCCAAGTAGGAAAAATTGCCAGTTTTAAAATTATAATCCCTGCAGGTCTATTTCTTAAAATTGACCCTCTAAACTTCACCAAATTCTGAAATTGATGATTTATGTGTAAAGAGGACTCCTAGAGCTTTCCAGAAAGTCCTCGTTTGCCTAAAATGGAGCTTCCTATCAAAAGTTATGGCATTTGAAGTTTTGCTTCAAAATGGCCATCCCAAATGAAAAATGAAATAATTCGACCATAGAAAAATTTAAATTTTGAACTTTGGAAAAATTTCCTAAAAATTTCCTTAGCCCCGCCAACCTCTCCTCCTAGCAGAAGTTGCCACGTGGCACCTTGGAGGGGCAAGCCCTTAATAAAAAAACTTAACGTTTTGAAAATTTTGCCTTGGGAAAATTTTCCCAAATTTCTCCGCAACCCCACGGCCCCCAACCAATCACGTGTTGACACGTGGCAGGGAGGGCCCATGGATTTAGAAATGAAAACTTAACTTTTTGCCCTTTTGGAAAAATTTCACTTTTTCCTCCACCGACGCATATCCCCGCAGCCAATAAGATGTTGACACGTGTTCCCATGGGTGCAAGGGTCCATGCAATTCTTTTACCTTTTTAACCCCATGGGTGAAAAATCCAAATTTCCTCCACCTACCCGCGGCCAATCACAAAGCGCCATGTGGCCATTTGAGCAAGTGTGGAGTCATGGAGGAAAATTTTCCTTTGGAAAATTGAGATTTTGGTTTTGGGAAAAATTTCTAGTTTTTCCCCGTGACCTGCTCACCCACACCAATCACGTGATGACACGTGGCATTTGGGAAATTTTTCTCAATTTTCTCCCTAACCCTGCGGACCTCCAAGGGAAAATTTTCCCCTAAAACTAACTCCGCCCGGCCATAACTCGAGTTTTACAAGGAGTTAGGAGGACTTCTTTATATGGTTGGAAAGGTGAGGAAATTTTCTTATCTAATGAGCCTAGTTTAGGAAAGTTTTGATAAATCTAAGTGTGTAAAAAATCTAGTTGAATTTCAGGACTTGATAGAGAGTAGGCTTGGAGATAAATTTCTCCCTGAACCTTAGTAAAACTTGTAACCTCCAAATTGGAGCCTTGTAAACTTGTTATAAGATAAAAATGGAAATCTTGTGTTTGGTTAATTAGAATTTGTTCTGGAACCTATTTAGTTTCAAACTAGTGTCTTACAACTTGGTTGTAGACATTTCCTATATAAAAAGAAAATTATTCCATAATTTTCCTAGTTTGTTTATTGGTCTCAAGTGGTAGTTGAAGCAGGCATCACAATTCACCTTTTTGAGGCACTTGGAAACTTTTTGAACATTTTTCTGTTGGATGTCCCTTTCTGTGAGTCATGAGTGAATTTGTAACAAACTAAGATGCCATATGATATTATTTTCTTGGGAAAGATGGATCAATTGTAATGGAATGCTATATATTGCATGAATTTGTCATGTAAAGGGTTGGAAGAGTTTAAAAGAAGCCTGAGAAACTAAAAATTTCATGGGAAAATCTGGGAAGAAGCCCATTCTCTAAGAAACCACCTGAGAACCATTTCTAATTCCTTTTTGCATCAGATTTGTATCATGTTGAGTGGGTTTTAGTTGTAAATCCATCAACAAGCTCTGTGATTGTTCTTGAAACATTCCCTTGCTGATAAATTTGATCATTTCTAGATTATTTTGTGTTGTCTCTTGCCAAAATTTGCATACACTTATGTTTCAAAATGTTTTCAATTTGTGTTTCTTGCTTCTATTACAATCTAGTGTTTGGAGTTTCTTTTGATCATACAATGGTCTCATTTCTTGTGATAGTTTATTAGCATTTGCAATCTAACAATCAGAAGAGCTTTCATATGATAAATAGAGAAACAAATTTAAAATCACATTACCTTCCTTGATTTTAGAGATTATCTATAAACCTTTGGGTGCAGCTTATGTCATGATTAAATAGAAATTTCTAGATACTTTTTTGGTTCATCTACTTCAAGATTTTGTTGTAGGCTGTCAAAGATTGTGTGGAAGAGTGAAAATCTAGGCATCCATTTGGTACACATATTCTGGTTAAAGAAATGTGTTAACCTCTTTGAAGCATTCTGTTGTTTAGGTCTTACAAGTTTTTTGCAAAGGTCCTCAAAGAATTTTGTAAATTCTTGTTAGTCTTTTCTAGAATCTCCCACCCAAAATTAATCCACAAAATAATACAATCCATTTACAAAAATGCACAAAGCAAATCAGGATCATACCATGTCTCTAGTAGCCTCAACCTTGTCTTTAAAGCATTTCCATCATTTAGTAGTGAAAAATTTGTTGTGTTTGAATAATGGGAAATTGATCATGTTTTCTCAAGGTCATCTCCATACAACCTTCACATTACAAGGATATTTTCACTTCCTTAAAAAAACAGAGACTGCAATATAGGTTCTCTTACCTTGGTTGAAAGGCACAACCTAAAACAGTTAGGACAAGATCAAGTCCTATTTGAGTGCTATCCATCTCTTCACAAATCTGAGTGCGAGTTAGATCATATCCCCAGCTAAAAAATGACATAAATCAGGATATATCTTCCTTCAAGCTTCATGGCATATCTGTGATGCTGCTCAGGCTAAAAAGGAGAACAGATTTTGGTACCAACACCAGTGGTGCCATTGCTGGGGACATTCCTGGTTCAATCTGATCTATGTGCATACATATTTGAGGTACTTGAATGCATACCAAACCCTGGTAATGTCTCTTGTAAGTTTTTCATGCAAGTACATTGTTGAAGCATAATTTTATGATCAGATTTTTAAGGATTAAGTGAAGATATAAGTTCTGCCTGAAATTTTATCAGTTTTGAGCTGTAGTTGCACTTCATTTACATTTGTGGAAGATAAATTCAAGAAAATGAAGATCTGATCTATAAAGTTTGGCAAGATTTTCAAGTGTTGATAGGTATTTGACAGAGTATTTTAGTGCATTTACACAACTATGGTGAAAGTCCTCAATGGTGACTCCATGCTGATTTGATATTGATAAATACTAGTGTAAAAAATTTCTGTCATTTATTTTTGTGTTGCTAATATTTGCAAAATTGAAAGGAAGAAGATCTCTCTTTAAGAGGGACCCAAGTAGAAAGTTATTTCAAGAATTTGGAAAAAGAGTTTCAAAGGAAAGAAAAGTTTGGAAGGTTGTTGAAGGTAAGACATCAAGAAAAGGTATATCCATTGGTGAGAGAGATCAACCTTTAGTATAAGATTATCACTCTTCTTCCAGTGATTTTGATTCAAGCAATCCTCTCATAAACTTATTCACTTCAATGAGTAAAGGTCCTTCTGTTGTACCTGGTGAGTTCCTTTTTCAAACTGCACCTGTGTGTTTCAATTCTAGTAAAACTTTCCAAGAAACTCAGCACCTAGAGAATACCAATCTTGTGAACAACATTCTTGAGCCCTAAAAACCTTGCACTCCTCATCAACTTGTGTCATCCCTAATATCACCACCTTAAAATCATATGGCTCAGCCTCCCCTTAGACCTCCATTTGTTGTTAACACCTTTAGTCCTATAAACTTTAGAGGAATGGATGGTTACCCAAATGTTGTTGCACAAGATGTCAACAATAGGTTGCCAAAGTTCCAAGGTAATAATGCAATAACTGGTGATCAACACCTAAATTTTTTTAACATGATAGAGAATTTTTAGATTGAGCATGAAGATGTGTATATTAAATTGTTCATTCATACACTAGAAGAGGATGCAAGAGATTGGTACAAGTCTCTACCTGGTAATTCTATTGACTCATGGGCTGAAATGCAGATTACATTCAGATTACAATATAGTGACAAAACTGATCCTAGGTTTCTAATGTTTGAGTTTGAAAATATCAAGAAGAACCCCAAGAAATTAGTTCATGACTTTAACACAAGGTTTAAAAAAACTTTGAGAAGGCTTCCAGGTAATTTGAGGCCATGTGATCAGTCATGCTTGATCAAATATCAGATGCATTTGACAAGAAGGCAGCCTATTACCTAAGAGACAAGAACCCTACTAATTTTAGGCAGGCCTTCACCATGGCATTGCAAATTGAAAATAAAATTAAGGAAATTGGGAAACCTCTCAAGAGAGATGGTGTAAAGCTAATAAACCTTGACAAACCTCAAGCTAGAAAGAGTGTAGACTTGGAGGAAGTGGTGAAAACTTTGGCAGGGGCTGTCAAAGAGATTTCCTACAAGTTTTCTAGAGCTGATAAGGGAATTGGGCAGACTTCACAAGGTCAAAAAAAGTACAAAACCATGACAGATTTTCCAATCATCGTAGGGGCGATCAAAGATCCGATGATAGAGGGAAAGGACCCATGGGGTTTGCAAATAGACATCCTTAAGAACCTGAAGGAAGAGTGTTACCTGACCCCCTAATTGCTAGGGTTGTTGCTGTTGAGGAATTTACTGATATTGATTCATGTGATAGGTGTTTTCTGCCCCATCCTCCATGTGAAATTAATGAGCAAGATGGTGAAGCTAGTAATGATGATGGTACTGATGATGATATTTGCATGGTGGGTTGTTCTTCAAGCTCACAAGAAGGAGCAAAATCAACTGAGGTTGAAATTGTAAGGACAACTGCAACCTTTTGGGATTGCATCAAATGTGTACAATTCTTTCTTCCCCCTCATACTCTTGAAGTCAATGTAGTGCAATATTTTGAAATTCCTAACAATGACTTTAAATACTTAAGAACTTTGATGATAAAGAAGTATGATGGTGGTATACCTTCGGAGGAAGATAGACAATTGTTAATGAATGTTGTTGTGGCTTAAGAGAAAGACTATAACACTAGGATCAAGGTTGTTAAGGGAGTTGGGCCTCAAGACAAACCTAAAACACTCTTGCTTACAAGTATTCCCAAAGAATATCCTATAAGAGAAGCACCTGCCAAAAACTATGTTGTCCCAAGCAAAAATTACAGTCCTCCTCATGCCCAAGCTGCCAAGAATCCCACTCCATCTAATGAATATGCTTGTGTCCACTCCAATGCTGCCTTGCCTAAGAGTGTTCCATATGACATAGCCCAGGTAATGAGACAAATCAAAGTGAGTGTTCCAATCATTGAGTTGCTTAGGATTCCTGAGCACAAGAAGAGAGCATTTGAGTAACTAGGTTTGAAAGAGGAGAAGAGTACCCCAAGAAGAAATGTAAACATTTTTGAAACTCCTACTCAAATAATTTTAGACCTTGAAACACCACCAGCAGTAGAGGATCTTGGAGAAACACTTGAGGTATACTTGGGGACATCCTTGGTTGATTCCCAATTGAATGTTGATCCATTCTTTACAACTTTGATCATAAAGGATAGACTACTTCACAATTGTATGTTTGATTCTGGTGAATCATGTAATTTCATACCTCTAGAAGTCATGAATGAGTTAGATATCAAAGTGACATCATCCTATGGAAAGTGTACTACCATGGACTCAAGATAAGTGCTGGTAGTTGGTTGTGTGAAGGGTCTGGTGGTGCAACTTGCTTCTTATCCTGGGAGGAATTTAAAAATTAGATGTTGTGATTGTTGATTCCCCTGCCAAATGGGGTATGTTATTGTCAAGAAAGTGGGCTACATGTGTTGGAGGGCGTGTCTAAATGGACTTGTATTTTTCCACCATTCCCATTGAAGGTAGCCTTGTCAAACTCTATGGAGAAAAGAATATGTTGCATCTAATTGACGGTCCAAACAATGCTTCTTATGAAGTATTGTTTACTGATGTTCATGTTGATAATTTTAGTGGGTTTGCTAATTACAAGGAGCACAAGATGGATCAGTTAAAGTGCCTTGAATAGGTAGGTTCCCCTTGGACCATGCTATTTGATGGAGGTTGCTCCAAATTTAGAAATGGGGTTGGTATAATTCTGATTTCTCCTAGTTTGGAAGAGTTTGTATTTTCCTTCAAGCTTAATTTTGAATGTACTAATAACATTATTGAGTATGAAGCCTTGTTTTTAGGTATGAGAATTGCATGGAAGTATGGTGTCAAGGACATAATTGCAAAAGGAGATTTAGAGCTAGTTGTCAAACAAATAAAAAAACTGTATGCTACAAAAAATTAGCGGATGAAATTGTACAAACATGCAGTTTGGGATCTAATTGAGATGTTTGACTCCTTCAATATTTTGCATCATGACAGAAGTTTCAATGCTACTGCTGATAAGTTGGCAGTGTTGGGGTCAAGATTTGGAGATTTCATTGTTTCACCTTATTGTGAGTACAATATTGAAGTGTTAACTAGGCCAGTTGTCCCTGACAACATCAAGCATTGGCAAGTGTTTAATGATGATGCTCAAGTGCAAAGGTTCTTATAAAATCAAGGTGAGTTTGTAGATCAGAATATTTATTGGGAACCAATGGTGCATGTGACTGAAGGAAGAGAGACTTTGTTTGGAAAGGATATTATCTAATTGAAAACTAACACCATTCCTAGAGGTCTTATTGCACTTGAGTCAAATTTTAACAATGCTGGTTGCATCATAAATGGAAACATGTCTGCCTAAAGGGATGTGGAAGAGCATAACTTGGGAACTAATGATAAACCAAGAAAATTTTGGTTGTGTAGAAAATTCTAAACAAAGAGGAAAAATAGTCCTATGTCCAACTATTGAAAAAATATCAGGATTGTCTTGCTTGGTCTTATTCAGAGCTGAAAGCATATAGAGAGGACTTGTTTTAGCATCAGATTCCTCTTGAAACAAATGTCAAGCCCTTAAAACAAAAGAAAAGGCCAATTAATATAATCCTCTCCATTAAAATGCAAGATGAATTGAAGAAACTGAAGGAGGGAGGGATCATTCAGCCCACAAGGTATTCATCTTGGGTTGCAAACCTTGTGTAATTTTGAAAGAAAAATGGAGCTATTAGAATTTGTGTAGACTTTAGAAATCTAAATAGAGCTTCATTGAAGGATAATTATCCTTTGCAAAATATGGAAAACATGTTGTAGTTGGTGACTAGATCTGAATTGTTTTCCACCTTGGATGGTTTCTTTGGCTACAATCAAGTCGTTGTCAAGGAGTTAGAAAGATTTAAAACTGCCTTTACCACTCCTTGGGCGACATATGTTTATGTAAGAATTCATTTTGGTCTCATGAATACTGGAGCTACCTTCAAAAGAGTAATGGATGTTACTTTTGCTGGTTACATAAATGACTTCATTTCAGTTTATCAGGATGATGTGACCATGTTTTCAAGGAGCAAAAAATATCACTTGGAAAGAATGTTGATTAGGTGTAGAGAATATGGTATTTCTCTCAACCCAAAGAAATCATTTTGGGGTGAAAAAGGCAAAGCTTCTTGGTCATATTGTTTTAAAGGCTGGTGTCATGATTGACCCTGAGAGGATAGAAGCAATCAACAAAGTTCCAATTCCAAGAACAAAGAAGGGCATACAATCCTTCTTTGGGAAGATCAATTTCATTAGAAGGTTTGTGTCAAATTTTTCTGAATTGACTCTTTCTATCACATGCATGTTAAAGAAATACCAAGTTTTCAGGTGGGAGGAGGCTACTATTTAGGATTTTGAAGGAATCAAAGAAGCACTTAAGCATTCACCTATTGTTTCACTCGGAATGTTTTGGATTCTGGGAATAGAGTTGATTCTATCCTTTCATTCCTTTTAGAAATAGATGAGGTTAGGATTAGGAGGAATACCTGTTGAATGTCGAGATGGTGTGCGCATACCATAGAGAAAGATCAGGTTGACTGCGGAGAACTCCTTTTTGTCTTGGAAGGACTACCTGCAAATAAGAACACAAGACCACAAGATTTTGATTAAACAATAAATGAGGAAACTACCTTGGGCCCAGGAAATATAAAACTTCCTTTCGAAGGTGGTCAGTTCCCCTGCTAATATGAATTAACACAAAAGACTACAAAATATCAATTAGATTACTTGGTTGAAACTAGTAGGAGAAGGCTGGTTTCTGGTTATAGTCAGGGTAACCGATACCGGTTTCTGGTAACCGCCATCGGTTGGGTCTAGAACCTGTAGGTTGAACTGGGTAGGGGAAAGGCTGGTTTTCTGGTTTTGATCAGAGGAACCAATGGCGGTTACTGATAGCCGATGCCGGTTACTGATTTGTAAGGCTGGTTTATGGATGATATTAGGAAACGGGATGATTAGAAGCTAAAGAATAACAGTTGGATGCAATGACACGTTGGGTAGTAGATTCAGAGACGGATTTAGGAGGACTGAAATTCACAGAGCATAAGAAATGTTATAACAGAGGACATGCAAGATGTGACTTACTGGTTTTGACAAAGATGCAAGTTGATCTCCTTGGTTGTAAACACTTCTGGTATTTCCACTCGTCTCTGCTCTGTCAAGTGAAGATCTTGACTCTGTTCCTTGCTCGCAATGCTCTCTGTTGATCTAGAGATCCTTTGACTGATCTCCAAAAATGAAATTCCGATCCGTTGTTTTGGTTTGGGGAGCCCATTTACAGGGAACCGATGGTGGTTGCGTAACCGACGGCGGTCGAGTAGGAACCGGCATCGGTAAGGAAAAAGTTGGCTATTTTTAGTAAAATAGCCCACCTTCCCTGCTTTTCTCCCGAGAGATCAGTTGCGGGCTTGGTCAAGTGGCTAGAAGGTCGGCTTTGGGTGTGAGTAAGGAGGCATTAGTTATGGATGTGAGTCTAGACCAAATCATGGGTCTTAATTAGGTTAGTTTAGGGTTAGGGCTAGGTCATGATGAGGTGGCAAAGTGAGGTGGCGGGTAAGGTGATGTGGATTTATCAATTATAAGGTAATTAATAAATAATTGTGTAAGGTTTAGGTGATGAGGTTAGATTGCGAGATGAGATGCGGGTCACAAGGGGTCGTAAGACACAAATTTGGTGTCTACATTATCCCCTTATTGTCGTGTAGCTTGTTTTGTAAAGCTGCACGGACAATAATATGAAGTGGTTACTCCTGTTAAGGGTATAGGTAATCCCCCTCAAATCTATCATAGATTTAGTGAACGAGAAATCAGGGATAGGGTTGATAACGGGTAAATGGGGTAGAGGGGATGGTAAGATGGTGGGGTAGGTTCAAGGAAGCAGACACATATTGAAATGCCATAGTATAACTAGGGTACACGATTTGACGAGCAAACCAGTAGTGCAGAGGCAAAGGTCGATAGTTTATCCAAACAAGGGTGATATAATCCTGGTATCCAAGGCATAGGAAGTAGCCCCAGGGTATATAACAGGTAAGGTACATGAATGTTTAGGCATGTTTGGCAGTACCAAAAGGTTGGTTTGGTTGAGATAAACGTCACGGTCTAGGTTTGGGCAAAGTTGGTCGACAGATCAAGTCAAGGACCCTAATCATGCTAAAACACGAACAGGTGAGCTCGATTGAACAAAAAACTATCGGATGGGTGGATAAAAGTGTATGGTGTTGATTTTGGGTAAGGGATGGAAGTGGTGCGGCCGTGGGTCGGGCCAAGTTGTTGGGTTACGGCCTTGGGTCGGGCCAGAAGGGTAAAGGGAGGCCTTGGGTCAGGCCAAATAGTGAGGGCGAGGCCTTGGGTCGGGCCAATTGGTAGGTTGAGGCCTTGGGTCGGGCCGAATAGGTAGGTTGAGGCCTTAGGTCGGGCCGAATAGGTAGGTTGAGGCCTTAGGTCAGGCCGGACAAGTGAACAAATGGTGTGCAGCAAAGGTGGATAGAGGCGATATTGGTGAAAAAGAGGCAAGGAGTAAATAAGGGCAAAGAATGGGGTGAAAGTTGGGTAGAGAACCGATGTCGATTCTGCATGACCGATATCGGTTAAGGGATCGATACCGGTTCCTTAGGGCAAAATGAAACTGATATCGGTGAAAGGCGAAAAACCTATAAAAAGAAAAATACGGCTTGTCATTGTCACTTTTGTTATTTGCAAACCAAATCGACTTGTCTGACATGGAGAGTTGAGATTAGAGGCTTGATTGAGTGAGGTGGAGCTATTGTATTGGCGAAGAGAGTTGATAGTGGGCCCGATTAAGGAGGAGGCAGTAGTTGATTGGCCGGGGACCCAGCAGATCAGGATTGGAGCCATGGCATAGGCAGGAGGAGCTGGAGGGGTTGGACCAGCTGAACCGCCACCACCCATCCCACCACGACGACGTGTCATTGTTCGGGTAGATTCGAAACTCTTTAATTTGGTGATTTGGTTGTATTATGCTAAATTGGGGGTTTGGGTAGGAATTAACCTTTTTTAGGAAATAATGAGAAAATGGAAATGATTTGAAAAAGGGAGAGGGTAGATAGGCTAGATAGGCTAAGGTGGGTAGGTGGGTAAGTTTTTAGGGTATTTGGGTGGGTAGATGGGTAGAAATAGGTAAAAAAATGGGTTGTGGGGGCCGCGCGGGGGTTCGGCTCTGGGAGAAGACAGTGACCGATGTCGGTCACTAAGCGACCGGCATCGATCGCACAATTTTAGGGAAAGGGAGTGTTGTTGGTGACCGACATCGGTCATGTATCGGCCATCGTCGGTGGCTTGTGTGTTTTGGTTTGTGGGTTGTGTGGGTGGGTTGGTTGTTTTGGGTTTTTGGGTTGGGTTGTGGGTGGGTGTGGGTTTGTGTGGGGGTTGGGTTAGGGGTGGAGAAGGGTTTGGTGTAGGGTTGGGTTGGGTTTGAGTTGGAGGTGGGAGAAGGGTTGGTGTAGGGTTGGGTTTTGGGTTTTTGGGTTGGGTTGTGGGTCGGTGTGGGTGTTGGGTTGGGGGTTTTTGTGTGGGAGTTGGTTTTGTGTTGGGGTTGGGTTGCATGTGTTTTGTTTGGGTTTTGTTTCTGTTGGTTTTGGGTGGGATGGTTTTGGGTTTTTAGGGTGGTAGGTTGCTAGAGGGGGGTGGTAGAGAGTCAGGGTATGGTTGGGGGGATAAAAAAGGGTGTTTAGATGATAAAGTAGATGTTGTAATAAAGAGTAGGTCTAAGGATGTGGGTTGGTTTTGCAGGCACATCAGCAGTTGACGATGCGGGATAGGATGCCCCCGCTGTTGGTGCGGATGAGGCCACATGTATCTGCGGCTCATTGGGCCATCATGCGCGAGGTGGGACTCGGTGGAGTCCAGAGGTACAGAGCGATAGAGAGAGATCACAGCTTGATGGTCGCCCTCATCGAGAGATGGGATCCGGTGACCAATGTGTTCCATCTCCCGACTGGGGAGATGACCGTCACATTGGAGGATGTGTATCGCATCCTTCGGTTACCTATCGAGGGAGAGGCAGTCTTCCAGGTAGATTCAGAGACTGCCATGGATAGCATACTGCAGGTTTTTGGGGATACAGCCGCGCTACTGACCTACCATAGCGCGAGTATTGGGTACGATGACATGTACCGTGCGCATCGACACGAGACACGACTGGCTGTGTTGATGATGGTTGGGATCACCTGCTTTGCCCTCCCGGACTCAGAGGGAGGCCGCTTCCCACGAGCATTAATGGGGGTACTGCTTGAGATGGTGGAGGAGCACACCTGTTACGCTTGGGCACCAATATATCTGGTGCAATTGTACAGGGAGCTATGGGGCTATCGCCGGAGGAGGCGATTCGGTATTTGCTCTACATTTTTATTGCATTGTTGGGCATACGAGCACATCATATGTACCAGGCCAGTAGGGTTACCCCAGTAGCCAGGGCCACAGGTCATATACCGATATGGCTTTCAGAGGTGGTTGGGGGTCGTGGGCTAGCCATGAGCAGTTGTTGTAGGTCGGGATGTGGCATACTATAGACATTTACTAGAGGGCCTTACAGCAGTAGACATTGTATGGAGACCCTACAGAGGTCACCACCCTGGCAGAGGAGCCCGCTTACAGTTGCGCCTAATCCAGTACACAGTCTGGATAGCAGGATGGAGGCTGGGAGAGTACGAGAGGCTACCCCTAGAGAGGGTACGCAGGCAGATGGGGCTGCGACAGGATGAGCCACCTCCCTTCCCTCAGTACAGGAGGGAGGATGTAGAGGCCCCACTGCCTGCACCACAGCCTTTGGATCCAGATTGGGCTGCAGAGAGGCCAGCAGGTGAGGGTGTAGATGATACTGGGTGCACGGGAGCATACAGGGTGTGGTGGGCTGGGCAGAGAGCAGCCAGGATAGTACCGCCTGCACAGCCAGACTTGGCTACAGTTATAGGAGAGAGAGATCAGCTCAGGGGTCAGGTGCAGCTCTTATAGGGGCAGCTAGCTGCAGCACAGGCACAGATAGGTGTCTTACAGGGGCAGCTAGCCCAGGCTCAGGCACAGGCACAGGTAGCACCACCACTAGCACCACAGCCACAGGTGCAGGTACAGGCAGCAGCACAGGTATCGACACCACTGCGGCCACATGCACCACCAGAAGCACCAGCATAGGATTAGGGGGCATTGGTTGTAGGTGCCAGGGGACCAGCCCCAGCTCCGTCAGTGGCTCGAGAGTGCTATATGGAGGTTAGAGCAGAGGCCCGATATTATCAGGATATTCTTGATGGTACCGGAGTCGAGTATCAGGCTTATGCAGCGCATAGGGCAGAGACCTCTCACAGCCAGAGATCTTAGGGAGGTGCAGCCACAGCTGGCGTGTCTGTGACGGGCAGGAGGTGAGAGGCACCACAGGGACCAGCGGGGAGAGGTGCCGAGGGCGGTGGGGAGAGCTGAGAGATCCCAGACATGGTTGTTGTATTTTAGAGATGGGCACCGGTCTGCGAACCGGGTGTATTGATAGAGGCCTGCGTGCCTATGTATTATTCATGTATTCATTTATTCATTTATTGTATACCGGCCTGCAAGCCGAATAGGGGTTGTATAGTGGATACCGGTCTGCGAGCCGAGTATATAGCTATTTTTGATACGAGGGACCGGCCTGCGAGCCGAGTCGAGATTTTTTTTGACAGTTATTGCGGCATGCATGCCGGCTTTATTGTATGATGAAATAACAGAGGCCCCGATGTAGGGCACATTGTATTTTTGAAAACTTGTATATATATATATAGAGAGAGATACGATGTTTTGATCCACATGCAGTGTTCAAAATGTGTTTAAATATTTTGTCGATGGTTTGTGGTATAGAATATATGATGAGTTTAAATGACATGTTGATATATGGATGATGTTGATGTTTTTGTTTTTGCACGTATATATGAATGACAGGTTATGTGATGATTTGTTGGTTTTGTGTCATTGCTATATGTGTATTAGATGAGCTGGATCCAAATGATGTATAGATTGATAGTTTCTTGATATCCGTAGTTGATGGTTTGTGTATTTGTATAAAATAAATGATGTTAATGAAATTGTAATGCTATGTGTGGTGGATGAACAAATGTGGTAAATTGTGTTGTTTATGCAGGAAAAGAGGCGGGCACGATAAAAATTTAGGTGAGATATGAAGAAAAGAACGATGTTGAGAAAAGATAGGTGTGTAACCGATATCGGTTAAGGAACCGATATCGGTAGCTGATAGACCGATATCGGTTAAGTAACCGATACCGGTTATTTAGGTATGAGCTTTTCTAAAAATAGAAAAGCTAGGGTGGCAACTTAAGTTTTAATTTTAGAGTCATGCAAGAGGTTAAATATGCGAACGCGACGCTTTTTGACAACTGAGACAGGTATTTGCATGAGAGATTTGAGTGATAAGGAGAAAAGAGACAGGAAATTGCATGAGAGATTTGGGTGATAAGAAAAGAGACTGGGAAGGTGAATGCGATCTGAGATTCAGAAAGTAGAAAGGCGAATTTGAAAAGAGTGGTGATCATGGAAGAATGAGGAGAAGCATCCAGCAGGCGGGGACGAGAGGGAAGACAAGTGCCACCGCAAGCTGCTGCAACCCAAGAGGTAAACGTTTTGATTGTGATCTGATTTTTGCATGTGTTATGAATAAGAGATTAAGTGGGTAGATATGAAAAAGAAAACATGATAGCAAGGGTTATAGGTGAGGTAAGTATTACGGGGTAGGTAATCAGGGGTTTCAAGTACGTTTGTATGTATAGAAAGGAATAAACACTCAAATTATTGTCATAGGCAGTGGGTTTAGGCAGGCTGTATAAAGGTGACAGTGACCGGTATCGGTTACTAAACCAGTATCGGTTTACTATAAACGATACCGGTTGTTGTAGCAATTTCCAGAAGGTGAGAAAGAAACTCGTGGGGATTTGATGGATTGAATGATTGTTTGTTATTTTGATGTGTGCAGGCAGAGGCAGGGTTGAGGATGAATGATAGTGTACCGGCACTGCTGTCACGAATCTGAGCGGATGTAACACCAGCTGAATGAACATTGATAAATCATTTGGGGTTAAGTGGAATCTGCTATTATTCATGAATTACACGGAACCATGCTATGTTACAGGCGTTGATTGAGAGATGGAATCTTGAGAAAAATACCTTTTATCTGCCAACAGGTGAAATGACAGTAACATTGGAAGATGTGTTTTGTATTTTGAGACTCCCTATTACAGGAGAACCAGTATATCAGGCACTACCTAGCGCGGCACGGGGAGCGATAATAGCAGTATTTGGTCCATACGCACGAGATTTGACACAGCAAGGTTTATCCTTTACGTATGGGGTAATGTAGGCAGCACACCCTGAGGAGACAAGGTTAGCGGTGATATTAATGATAGCAGTAGGGTATTATGCATTACCGAGGGAAGAAGGAGGAAGATTTCCAAAGGCATTGATGTGTGTTATCTGGGAGATGGTAGAAAGGAACGTTACGTTTGCATGGGCACTTGCATATTTGGCGGAGCTATACAGGGGTTTATGGGCTTGTAGGTGAAATCACAGGACGATGCTGGATTGTTCATACTTATTACACTGTTGGGCCTATGAGCACATTGTTTGTGTGCGACCAATAGGCCAATCCCTCTAGGCAGGAGAGACCGGAGTACAGAGGTTGGGATTCAGACGATGGGTCCAGACAGAACAAGAGGCAAGATCTCAGGCCGTGACGGGTGACATTGAGTATTACAGGTAGGTATGGGAGAGAGTGACGGTTGCGGATATCTGTTGGAGGCCTTATGGGAACTATATGGTAACAGAGAATATAGCTGAGGAGTTGAGGGGTGTAGAGCGATTGAGCTGGATCGCAGGGCACAGGCCAGGTGAATATGAGAGGATTCCTATAGATCGCGTGCGGCGAAAATTTGGATTTGTGTAGGATATACCCCTGGCTTATAGACCATATATGAGGATCGACACAGAGGCAGCATTCTCACCTCCCCGGCCAACACCTCTAGAAGGGCCTGAAGAGGTAGCAGCCGATCACAGGGTAATGGATGCAGGAACGACAGAGGCCTATAGATTATGGTGGGTAGCAGAACTGCGAGGTGTACGTGAGCGCCCTGACATTGCTGTGATTACAGCGGAGAGAGATCGTCTGCAGAGCTTAGTTCAGCAGCTCCAAACGCAGGTGAATGAGACAAGAAGATTGTTAGTGGTTGCGGAGTCACGAGCCGCTAGACTAGAGACTGGGGTGCTCCATTGGAGAGGGCGTATTCAGATGTTACAGGAGAGATTGGCAGATCAGTGGGCAGTACCAATAGCCGTGGTACCTTTGAGGACAGAGAGGCCCGGTGAGAGGGGTCGACGATCACGATCATCACCTAGTTCGGGATGAGGCGTGAGGGTCTGAGTAAATGTTAGCAAGGTATAAGAATAAATAAGGATGCCGACCTGCGTGTCGATGATAGAGAAGATGTATTTGTTTAACATCTAAATAAAACTGAATATGTATGTTGATTTGAGTTACGATAAAAATAAGAATGTTTGTGTTTTGATTTTCGGTGTTTTAAAAAAGGATAAAGAGGAATGTGATTAAATAGAAATACACAGAAATATTTATTATACCACACATGATAGATTATGGTAGGGGATGGTCGAGCTAACCTTGGGAGACCCCATGTCTCCGAAGTGCTACCTACATAGCCCATTGCACAAAGCAAGGAGGGGCCTCAGACCGATGTAGTTCTCCCTTAGGATCAGGGAGAGGTGAATTCAGGCAATTTGGTATGGTTTAGGCAATTGGTTGGTTGGTAAAAATATTAAGATTGGTAAAGGTAAGGTTGATGGTGTTGGTAATGAATTGGTGATGTTGTAAAAGGTATAAGGGAAGCGAAAGTTAGCCTACCCAAGTAGAAGGGAACCATGTCCTGATTAAGGTCAACACACAATCCTAGATGCGAGGCAAAGTAGAAAGAGTTCTCCGTAGGTGAAAAGAGCTAAACAAACCACACAACGTGGAACGAGCTTGGAGCCCTAGGTACCATGCATAGACGAGAAGTCAATAGGTGAAAAGAGTTGTGTGATCACAATATATCGAGCGTACATTACATCCCTTGAGTTGAAACAAATGGTGAGGTGAGGTGGATGGTATAGCGGAGGTGCAGAGAACTTATTACAAAGTGAGTGTTCTGACAAAAGAGAACCTACCCTAAATAGACAAGTCCATGACTCAAAAGTCCTTTTGAATGAGGCTTTTATTTTATTGAATGTAGACTGATCGATGCGGGAAGTCTACAAGGGATATTGATTGTATTATTCTTGAGGTCTTCACGAAGCTGATCGATGCGAGAAGCTTCTGCTAGAGGCTGACTATGTATAGCTGTCCTTCGAGGGAGCAGTCTATTTATAGTAGCAGATATGATTTTAGTGCATGGTTGTCCTTCAGGGGAGCAGTCTATAGAGAATAGCAGCAATAATTTGGCATATAGCTGTCCTTTGAGGGAGCAGTCTATATTTTATTTAGATGACTAGATGTTCTTTTTAGCGTGAAGCATCTAGTTTAGTAGGAAGTTTGACTCAAGAAAATCTCATAAGAATACGGCTTATTTTAATACGTTGAAGTCATGGACTAGACTAAAAAGGGGAAGGCATCGTTAAGGGGAGGTGAGGGGTGAGCTTGATTTTATTTCGAGATGTAGGAAACAAGTGCATGTGGTGGTATGGGAGCTCAAGGGACGAGCAGTAAGCGGATAAGAAGTGATATAACACTAATTTCAACAATATA
Source organism: Taxus chinensis (assembly GCA_019776745.2). Classification (NCBI taxonomy): domain Eukaryota; kingdom Viridiplantae; phylum Streptophyta; class Pinopsida; order Cupressales; family Taxaceae; genus Taxus; species Taxus chinensis. The sequence continues at coordinate 208,439,578 of CM034146.1, forward strand.
ATGGTCGAAGATGCAAGGCATTAAGGGGCTCAGGCTCAAGTTTACCATTAAGCGAAGCTAAACGATAAGTACCAGATCCATAGGTGTGAGTGATTATATAAGGCCCAATCCAATTGGGAGAAAATTTTCCACGTTTGCTCTTTTCTAGTTTGGTTACATGTTGATTCTCTTTGAGGACAAGATCACCAACCTTAAAGGTACGCTCATGAAGTCGCTTATCATAAGCACGTTTAATGTGTTTTTGATAGATTTGAAGGTGATCAAGAGCTGTAAGACGGCGTTCGTCAAAAAGCTCCAATTGGGCTAACCGCTCTTGGCGGAAATCATCATTGGTGAGAATATCCTGAAGAGATATTCTAAGGGAGGGTATTTATATTTCAAGAGGCAAAACAGCCTCGGTACCATATACCAAAGAAAAAGGTGTGGCATTAGTGGAGGTACGAATACTAGTGCGATAAGCCCAAAGGGCAAAGGGGATGTGATCGTGCCAATTTCTTCCGGATTCATTGACAACTTTCATGAGGATTTTGGTTAGTGTTTTATTAGAGGACTCAGCCTGACCATTGGCTTGTGGATAGTAGGGTGATGAGAAGCTAAGTTTGATACCAAAGTTGTCGCAAAGGTCTTGCAACAACTTGTTTTTGAAAGATTTACCATTATCTTTTATTAGGCGATGAGGAATACCAAAATGATAGATAATGTGATGGTTAATGAATTCGACAATTTTTTCTTTTTTGATTGAAATGAGTGGAATAGCCTCCACCCATTTTGTGTAATATTCGGTCACTGTGATTATCCAACGGTGAAATTGTGAAGAGGTCGGGTGAATCTCACCAATAAGGTCTAAACCTCATTGTGAGAAGGGCCAAAGATCTCGAGCGACCTGGAGCGGGTGGCTAGGAGTATGTTGAAGGTTGGCATGTTGCTGACACATAACACAACGCTTAACATATTCGTATCAGTCATAATTGAGAGTAGGCCAATAATAACCAAGGCAAAGGATTTGTTTGGCCACGGCAAGGCCACTAAAATGTCCACCACAAATACCATCATGGACCTGTTGGATGGTATGGGTGACCTCCGTGCCGGTGAGACATCGAAGGAGGATGCCATCGAAGCCGCGTTTATAAAGGAGTCCTCCCATAACAACATAACGAGAAACGCGTTTAAGAAATGTGTGTTTGCCAGTATTAGTAAGGTCAGGTGGGAGAATAGAAGTTGTAAGATAATCGTGAAATTGGTGATACCAAGTATCCTGCGAACTAGCAGACACATTATTTATCATACAAACAACCGGGGCTGAGTAAGATGGGGCAAAAAGTTGTTGGACCACGACGAATAATTCAGAATCAGTTGGTGCGGCGGGAATTTGCGAGGCTAAGCAAGCCATAGTGTCCGTAAATTTGTTAGTGGAGCGTGGAATGGTTTGTATAGAATAGTGAGTAAATAAGGCTAGAAGTGAATCCACGTAGTGTTTGTATTTTTGAAGTTCCTCATTTTTGCATTGGTAGACGCCCATAACTTGATTGACTACCAATTGAGAGTCGCCAAAAATGTTGATAGATTTGATGCCTAAGTGTAACGTAACTTGGACACCCAGAACAAGGGCCTCGTATTCCGCTGTATTATTAGTGCAAGGGAAATCAAGCCGGAATGAAAGAGGCATAGGTTCAGCGTCGAGAGGAATGAGAACAACGCCGGATCCTCCGCCGCGCTGGCATTTAGATCCATCGAAGAAGAGGGTCATTTGATACAAATCTTCCCGGAGTGAAAGAGTGGCGATGAGTTCGTCGGGGAAGGTAAAATTGGTAAATTGTTCCCCAGGTAAAGGGGCCTCCGCAAGTTGGTCTGTAAGAGTTTGTCCTTTGATTGACTTCTGTTGTACGAATTCAAGGTCAAGGTCAGCGAGGAGCATAAGCCATCGAGCGATGCGTTGGTTTAGATGCGGTTTGGCGTACATATAATGAATGGGGTTTGTGTTGGTGATGACAAAAGTTTTGTGATTCAGGAGGTAATGTCGGAGTTTGGTGGCTACAAATGATAGGGCAAGGCACAATTTTTCTACATGTGTATACCTAGTCTCATAATCCATGAGGGTACGACTTATATAATAAACGGCCTGTTCTCGTCGTGCCAAATCCCGATGTGCGAGCATAGCACCTATAGCATGGTCAGTGGCGGAAAGATAAAGGTAGAAAGGGCGGTCGTCCTGGGGTGGGATAAGCACGGGTGGCTGCAAGAGATAGGATTTGAGAGCTTCGAAGGCTTGGTGACACTCTTCACTCCATTGAAAGACAATGTCCTTTTTAAGAAGGTGATGAAAAGGTTGACACCGATCCGAGAGTTGGGAGATGAAACGTCGGATAGATTGGAGCTTACCTTGTAAACTACGCAATTGTTTGAGATTTTTGGGTGGGGGCATTTCTAGGATAGCTTTGACTTTAGATGGATCGACCTTAATGCCACGCAAAGAGACGATAAAGCCAAGAAGTTTTCCCGAAAGAACACCAAAGACACATTTCTTTGGTTGAAGGCGGACAGAATATTGTAACAGGCGATCAAAAATAATGGTTAAAACATCGAGATGTTCACTACGATGTTTAGACTTGCCGAGAAGATCATCGACATAATCTTCAAGGATAGTGTGCATAATGTCATGAAAAATGTAGGTCATAGCCCGTTGATAGGTAGCACCAGCATTCTTAAGGCCAAATGGCATGACACGATAACAGAAGGTTCCCCAAGGAGTTATGAAGGTAGTTTTGTGTTGATCGGCAGGGGCAACCAAAATTTGGTTGTATCCTGAAAAGCCATCCATGAGAGAGAGCATCTCATGACCTGCAGTTAGATCAACAAGTTGGTCAATGCTAGGTAAGGGGAAGTCATCCTTAGGGCAAGCGAGGTTAAGATCCCAGAAATCTGTGCATATCCGAAGTCCCCCTGTCACTTTAATGACAGGTACGATGTTAGAAATCCATTGAGGGTAGTCAATAGGCAAGATGAAGGAAACAGAAAGGAGTCGTTGGAGCTCCTCTTTGACCAAGAGAGCAATGCGTGGATGCATTTTTCTCAATTTCTGTTTGACTGGTTTGGAATCGGGGTTTAGGGTGATGTTATGGACGGCAATGGTAGGATCAATTCCTGGCATGTCAGCGTAAGACCATGCGAAAGCTTGGTTGCAAGCACGGAGAAAGGTAGTAAAGGCGGCTTGTTCTGATGTGTTAAGGGATTGTCCAATCTTCACAATGTGAGGATCTTCCTCCGTGTGGATGTTGATTTCTATAGTAGATTCGTTCAGCATGGTTTGGGTTTCAGATGGTAAGGCTCGTTGAATATAAGAATCATCCGCGCCAAGGTAAGTGAGGATGGAGTCATCATCCTAGCATTCAACAACATTAATCAAAGGCGAATCCTCTTTGATCATGTCTGGATACAGAAGGGGAAGAGAAGATGGGTCCTCATTATCGCGTTGATAAGTGAGAGGACCTATGAAGATAGCATTTATGAAAAAAAAAAGTTAGGAGGGATGGATTCAGGGTCTATAGATTCTGTGGGTGATGATGGAAAAGTGGGTGATGATGGTTTGGTAGGGGTGACGTCTTCTTCTTCTAGGATACAGCTGACAGGAGGTGTCTCCTGTGTAGGTGTTTCGGGAAAACCGAGACCACTGCGATCATTATGTTTATGGGTAGTCACGGGAATGAGTGTATGTCGGCCTTGTTCGTAAAGGCCAAAACCAAAGCCTTTCCACTCACAGCGAGTCAAGAAGGTGAGGGCGAAATGACGATTTGTCAAGTATTGAAAATTGGATTGGAAGGGAACCACACCAAGAGGAGGTTCAGGGGTAATGGCGGATGCGTCAACACCCCCATACGTTAGGTTAGTGCAGCAATGGGGTGGTCCGTAAGAGATTACCTCCCCCACGCGACGGTCGTAGGTGGGATGTGCATGTAATTGTCCGTACTCCTGTGGGGTAGGGAAAGAACTAACGTTATATAGGTGGTACTACCCCAGTGTAAGGCGCTGAAAAACATCTACTAAGGGGTCAGAGGTTGGAATGTTAGCTGCGGGAAGGGAAGTGGTTTTTGCGATGGTGGTTTCATCAGTTGAAGGCGTAGGCGCGGTTGAGGTGGATGGTTGAGGTACATTTGAAGAGGATGGTTGGGTTGAATGTATGGGTGTCTTGATTGGTATAAGCACATCGTTAGGGCGGTATAACATATTGCAGGTTTTAAAGGGGGGAGGGTCAGCTTTTACGGTGTAGGACTTCCCCTCGTACTCAAATTTTATGCATCTATGTAATGTTGAGGGAACGCATCCCATGGCTCGGATCCAAGGACGACCCAGCAATATATTATATTGGAACTCTCCCTCCAAGACATAGAAGAGTTCGGGTAAAGTACGTGGTCCTACCTGAATGTTGAGGATCACGGTGCCTAAGGTAGAAGTAATAGCGTCATTGAATGACCGCAACATGATGGGGTTGGCACACATGCAACTAGAAGGGATATTCATTTGTTGGAAGGCTTTTGAAGAGATGATGTTTAGGCTAGCACCCCCGTCAATCATAACATGACGTACCTGAATGTCCCAGATGTAAGCTGAGATGAAAAGAGCAGGGTCAGGATCTTCTGTACCAAAGTCAACAATTTCGTCTTCGGAGAAACTGACAGCAGCAGCTTGTTGTACAGAGACAGAAGTGGTTGGGGCAGTGGGTTGTTTGGTGAGAGAAGCAATGTGATTGGGTGTTAGAATGGAGGTGATAGGCAGGGTTTCATTAGGTAAAACCTCTATCCCTTGAAGGATCTCAATGAGAGCTTGTCGATGAGATTCAGAAGTCTGAATGAGATCATACAGTGTCATTTTTACGGGCGATTGGTGAAGCTATTTAATCATATTTTGGTGGGCAATGCCATTAGAGACGGGATAGGCGGGTCCGCGAATGACCACTTTAGGTGGTGGTGCAATCAGGATGTTTGACGGAGAAAGAGATGCCGCAGGTGTGTTTTCTTTTGCTTTCCCATTGTTTTTCTGCCCTCGAGTAGCGACACTAATCATATTAATCTCGTAGACCTGAGATAAGGAAGATGGTTGGGATAACTCATGGTCTTCAAGAGGTGGGGTTGTAATAATGATAGATCTTGGTGAGGCGGGGATAGATGGTATAGGAGAGGGAATGGAAACTAAAGGTCTCTCCCTTCGTAAGTTGTCTTTCTTAATCTTTCTATCCAGGAGAGGTGACTGACAAAGGATGGTTTTTAGAGCTTTGCATCCCTCCACATCATGTCCTGGTGTGCGGTGATAAGCACAGATTTTAGACTCATCGTAACCCATAGGTCGGGGTTTAGACGGGTCATAAGGTCTAAGTGGAGGTAGGGAAATGGTCGCATTCTCCACCAACATAGAAAGGATTTTGGCGTAAGATCCTTTGAGTGGGTCAAAATCGGAAGAGGATGAGGGTATTGGTTGTGCGGGTTTTGGTAATGTTTGGGCGTGGTTGGTTCGCACGGGTGGTGGTTTAGCCGAGGGGTGTTGATACGTGGTTTTCACTAAACGTGATTTCTTTGGCGCAGAAGCTATGTTGGATGATGAGGCCGCAGATGATGTGGTATCAGAAAACAACCACGGGGAAATAGGAGTGACCGAAAACAAATCTTTTGATGATGGAATTTGTTTAGGGTTGATAGGTGGACAGGATACGCGGAGTGACGGTGTTGCTATACCCTGGAATTTCTGTATGGGTGCGGAAGGCGTAGGTTGTTTTGAAGAAAATGCAGGAGGTATGATATATTGATGTAAGGTAGAGGGATGGGGTCCCAATATGGAAGGTAGGTATGACGATGATGGTTTTGATTGTGATAAGGGCACGGATTGAGTTTGTCTCCTAGGTGGCGGGCCGGATTTATTTTTGGATAGATCGAGTCGCTTAGGCGGGGTGCGTTAGATTGGGCATTGGTGAGGTCCTAAGCGTAGGGGAAGATCTGGTTAAGTTGATAGAAGTGGACGGGGCATTTGGTAGAGGTGAGGGGGGTGAAGGTGAGAACAGGGGCATTTTAAGCTTCTGTAAACACTTCGGGTATATGGTGGAGACATCAGGATCAGTCATTTGCATTTGAGTAGAAAAAAGGGGTACTTAAACGTTCCCATAGGGCCTGTCTATCTTCTGTGGAATGACAGTCTCCAGGTGTGATTTGTAATTTTTGTACGGAAGAAAGGTGGGTTGTAATTCCAGTCCACTGTGGGTGTGATACAAGGGGTAGATGAGGCGCTGTATCAATAGATGTTAAGAGGTCAACAGGTCGCTGAAAAGATTTAGGCGATGAAGAACTAATAGGTAAGAGGGCGTGTTTGAGAGGGTCCGTTATGGTTAAAGAAGTTGGTGATGTCAGTGTAAGAAGTTTCTCGTCTAAAGGTGACAAAAGGAGTGGCGAGCTCTCCTCTTGTGTAGCAAGAGTTGTAGAAGGGGATCTTTGGGAAATAGATAGGTTAGCTAACAGGTGTTCACAGTCTTGCAAGGATGTGGTGTAAGAAGAATCATCGGTGAAATGAGAATCCTGGGCTGTTGATTCCTGTATGGGTAAAGGAATGATTTCACTTTGGCTTGATGGTGGTGAAGGAGGTTCATACTCTTGTGTTGGTGGAGAGGCTTGATTCAAATTTTTTTCAATAGAGGCTTTTGGCTGAGAATCGAAGACTGTATGGATCTCATGAACACTCTCCTCGGCTAAGATATCTTGGTTTACGTTACTGTTGGACGAGTGATTAGGGAATGGCTTGTTGAAAATTTTCAGATTTCGGTTAGCAGGGGCGTTAGGATTATCGAGAGTTATATCCCCTGCATCCACCATTTCCTGCACTATGTTTTTCAACATCTTGCAGTTTTCATGACTATGTCCTTTTACGCGGTGAAAGTTACAAAAGTCATTTTCTTTGTACCAGGAAGGTATTGCGCGGGTGGAGTCAAACCCAGAGTGAGGTTTAACAGGGGGCAAGGTAATGGCTCCTGCTTTGAGAAATTTTTCCAATATCACACCATATGTTTCTCCCAAGGGAGTGTAGTTGATGGGTTCTGCTTTATACTTATAAGTGGTTTTTGGCGGGGTATTAGACGGTGGTTGGGATTTGACCATTACCGCGTGGACAGCTCCTTTTGATTTAGAAGAAGTGGATGCGTGAGGAGTGGTGGTGTTTGGCTTGTTGGTAGAATCTGGAGTTCGGAAATTGGGGTTTTTGTTACGCAACCGCAATTTCTCTTCTTCTAAGGCTCGAATTTCTAATTTCCGAGCCATGGTAAAGGCCTCGTCGAATGTGCGGAAAGTTTGAATTTGAAGAGTAGGAGAAATGTGCTTAGCACATGCCCGCGTGAAAAGTTCGATAAGTTCAGCTTGAGGCAAGGCATATGTAAGTTGGTTGATAAGGCCGCGCCATCGTCCCACGAAATCTGCGATAGATTCGTCCTCAAATTGTTGGATGGCATAGAGGTCGGTGATAGATACTTTCTTGGCAATGTTAATGGAGAAATGATCCAAGAAAGATTGGGCTAGCTGGTTAAAAGAAAAGATCGAGTGCTGGGTTAAAGCACTGTACCATTCCAAGGCGGGTCCTGATAAGGACATGGGAAAGGTGCGGAGTAACAAGGCATCATCATGGGCGATCAAATAACAAGCGTGTCTAAATGATCGCAAGTGTTGTTGAGGATCCTCTTTACTGTTAAAACGAGTAAATTTTGGCAACTCCCATTGAGGAGGATATGAATGAAGGGGGACAGAAGGGTGAATGGGCTCCCGACAAACTTGCTCGTATGTCAAGGCGCTACGACTTCCTGAAACAGAAGCCTCCAGGTTTTGCATTTTGTCCATCATTTGTTTGATGAAATCTGTGGTTGGATGAGATGATGGTGCGGTTGTGGTAAACGGAGGCAAGTTGGACCAAGGGCTTCCGCTGGACAATGGTGGGGCTAAGTGTTGATAAGGTATGGAGGATGAGTATGTTGGAGCAACAGAATAGGGATGTCCCATATAAGGTGTTGAGGTTACTGGATACGTGTATGGGAATGAGAAGGTAGGCGGAGCTTGAGAAGGAAAGCTCGTGTGAATAGGTGGCAGAGAGCAAGTCATGAATGGAGTGGTCTAAAAGAGAGAAGAGGTAGGGGCAGTTGGTGGTAACGATACGTGAGGTCCAAAATTATCCAAGGAAAAGCCAATATGAGTCGTATGAACCTCTGAAGCTGTCGGATTGGGAGAAGGGGATAAAGATGCAGGAAGTAAGGCAGTGTTATCAGGTAGGAGTGGGAGCTAAATGAGCAGCTATACTGATAGGCATACCTACAAGGAGCTGACCATCAAGTGTACGGTCAGGGGTATGAGACAAATAGTATTGTACAGCACTGGAACTAGCATCCAGAAACTTGGCAAAGTCCTTATCTCCCACAGGAATTTGGGGGATCTCACTGGTGTCCGTAGGGTTCCCTATAGAATGTGAAGGGGGTGATTCAGGCAAAGACACAGAGCAGGCATGTGAAACCATGGCGGCGGCTTGCTTCTGAGTGATGACAACCATGGACAAGAACACACAGGAAAGTTTCAATCTATCAAGAACAAAAACAACCTCAGAATGATGAATTTGGCAGGTTGCTGGTTTGTCAGGGGCTGATGAAGACAGTAACCGATATTGGTTTAATAACCGGTGTCGGTCAGAGAGTAGACGACGTCGGTCAGTTAACCGATGCCGGTGTCAAAAGTCTAGGATAAGAAGATATAAAAGGCTGCTAATTTTATTTTTAGAAACGTTGAGTATATTTGTCAATTTATTGATCACAGAAGACAAAGTATGACAGAGAAAATAGAATTTGAAAACAAGCAAGATGCACACGCAAATCCAGAGACTAATCCTAGGGTTAATTTTAGTTATCGTGGGCTTATGCCTTTAGACGTAAGATGATGTCAGAATCCTAAACAACAAGACCTACGGGAAATGTCAAGTTTGTTTTGGCTTATAAGGTTACCTCAATCGGGCGGAGGAATACCGCGGAAAAGGGGGGGATGTTTGAGCTGTTGTGTTAATTGTGAAGTGATTCGGTATGTGTTGTGCAGTGAAACTAGGGTTAATTTCCTGTCAATACCGTGGATATCACCCCCACGTGTACGACCTGTTATTTAATCTATGTTCACTAGAATTGAAGAACAACAAGCAGGAATGCAATGCATGTGTTTTAAACCCAAATCGAAAATTATGTTCGATGAAGCAAGAGAGATGACTTTCACTAATGCAAAACTAGGAAAGCAAGACAAATTCTTTACGAAATATATAACAAAAGCAGCAACAACAAGTATGCTTCCTAAAATGAAAATAAGCAAGAGAAAGAAACCCAAAGTGGGTCCCACCGGGCGTGCCAAAATGTTTCACTCGGAATGACTCGGCTTCTGGGAATAGAGTTGCTTCTATCCTTTCATTCCTTTTAGAAACAGATGAGGTTAGGGTTAGGAGGAATACCTGTTGAATGTCGAGATGGTGTGCGCGTACCGTAGAGAAAGATCAGGTTGACTGCAGAGAACTCCTTTTTGTCTTGGAAGGACTACCTGCAAATAAGAACACAAGACCACAAGATTTTGATTAAACAATAAATGAGGAAACTGCCTTGGGCCCAGGAAATATAAAACTTCCTTTCAAAGGTGGTCAGTTCCCCTGCTAATATGAATTAACACAAAAGACTGTAAAGTATCAATTAAATTGTTTCGTTGAACTGGGTAGGGGAAAGGCTGGTTTTCTGGTTTTGATTAGAGGAACCGATGGCGGTTACTGATAGCCGATGCCGGTTACTGATAGCCGATGCCGGTTACTGATAACCGATACCGGTGGGTTCTAGGATCTTCTTAGTAGCTACGGTGTTTTGTAAGGCTGGTTTATGGATGATATTAGGAAATGGGATGATTAGAAGCAAAAGAATAACAGTTAGATGCAATGACACGTTGGGTAGTAGATTCAGAGACGGATTTAGGAGGACAGAAATTCACAGAAGCATAAGAAATGTTATAACAGAGGACATGCAAGATGTGACTTACTCGTTTTGACAAAGATGCAAGTTGATCTCCTTGGTTGTAAACACTTCTGGTATTTCCACTTGTCTCTGCTCTGTCAAGTGAAGATCTGGCCTCTGTTTTTCGCTCGCAATCCTCTATGTTGATCCAGAAATCCTTTTGACTGATCTCCAAAAAATAAAATTTCAATCTCTGTTTTGGTTTGGGGAGCCCATTTACAGGGAACCGATGGCGGTTACGTAACCGACGGCGGTCGAGTAGGAACCGGCATCGATAAGGAAAAAGTAGGCTATTTTTAGTAAAATAGCCCACCTTCCCTGCTTTTCTCCCGAGAGATCAGTTACGGGCTTGGTCAAGTGGCTAGAAGGTCGGCTTTGGGTGCGAGTAAGGAGGCATTAGTTATGGATGTGAGTCTAGACCAAGTCATGGGTCTTAATTAGGTTAGTTTAGGGTTAGGGCTAGGTCATGATGAGGTGGCAAAGTGAGGTGGCGGGTAAGGTGATGTGGATTTATCAATTATAAGGTAATTAATAAATAATTGTGTAAGGTTTAGGTGATGAGGTTAGATTGCGAGATGAGTTGCGGGTCACAAGGGGTCGTAAGACACAAATTAGGTGTCTACACCTATCTTGGTAGCTCTAAATTACAAGAAGCCTTTCCAAATATTCTCTTTTGCTTCTGAAAATACCATTGCATCTGTTTTTCTCCAAAAGGATGAAGATGGGGCTGAGAGCCTATTGCCTTCTTTAGCAAGGATTTACAAGCTGGTGATTTAAAGTACACAATCATGGAAAAAAAATCATTTTCCTTGGTGAAAGAAACAAGGTTTCCAGGCCTTATATCTTAAGTTCAAAAGTTGTTGCTTATGTTACCCACACCATGGTAAAAGACATTTTATCAGAGATGGATATCTCAAGAAAAAGATGTAGATGGGTGAACAAACTGTAGGAGTATGACATGGACATCCAAACCAAAAATTTGGTAAGTGGTTTGGGTCTTGCTAAGATCATGGCTGAGAGCAACCTGTAGACAATTGAAGTGAATAAAGTAGAGGAAGAAAGGGTAGATGTTCTTGAGAAGTTGACAAGTTTTGAGTGGTACAAGGATGTAATCTTTTACCTTAGACACCTATGCTGCCCTAATCTTTTAAATAAAAATTAGAAAAGAGCCCTCAAGTCAGCTTCTCAAAAATACATCATCACTGACTTTGGGCTAGCTTGGAAGAACCCTGAAGGTGTCCTCTTGAAATATATAACTGAAGATGAAGCTCCCAAGGTAGTTACTGATTTCCATGGGGGAGTTTGTGGAGGACACTTTTCTGTAAGGGTTATAACACACAAAGTTTTGAGAGCTGGTTATTGGTGGCCTACTCTTTTCAAAGATGCAACCCTGCTGGTTAGAAAATGTGAAAGCTACTAGCATTTCTCTATAAGAATGAAAGCTTCAGGATACCTTCCTTTGCAGCCTGTATCAATTGAAGCTCCTTTCAAACAATGGGGAATGGACTTCATTGGTGAAATTTCATACTCTTCTACTGCTGGCCATAAGTGGATTCTTGTAGCAACATATTACTTCACCAAGTGGGTAGAAGCAATCCCCACCAAGAAAGTAACACACCAAGTTGTTATGGACTTCTTGTTGAATCACATCATATGCAGATTTGGTGTACCATTCAAGATTGTTGTTGATAATGCCATGTGTTTCAAAGATAAACCCTTGATGGAAATGTGCAAGGAATATGGAACCAATCAGACTTATGCTTCAAACTATAATCCTTAAGGGAATGGACAAGATGAGTCCAATAATAATAACCTATTGAAGATCATTAGGATAAACTTGGAGTTGAACAAGAGAAAATGGGGTGAACAACTAAAATTTGTAGTTTGAACTGATAGAATTACTGCTAAAACAGCTACTAGTAAGAGCCCATTTGAGTTAGTTTATGGAACTCAAGCTCTGTTGCCCTTACATATGTAATTATCTTAATTTTAGTTTGTTCAATAACTTGAAGATCAAGAGGTCAGTCCATATGAAGACAATATTAATCAAATTGTTAAGCTAAATGAAGAAAGAAGAGCATCACACCAAAGTCATGTCAGATTTAAAAAGAATTTGAAGAGGTTGTTTGACAAGAAGGTCACTCCTGGGGCTTTCAATATTGGAGATCTGGTTTTGTTGTGGGATAGCGGAAATGAGGATAAGGGAAAAATTGGTAAATTTGATGCATTGTGGATGGCCCCTTACTCCATTGATATCAAAATTGGTGAGAATACCTTTTTTCTCAAGGACTTAGATGGGGAATTTCTCGAACTTCTTGTTAATATAAGGCATCTAAAGCATTTCTTGGATTAATCCTTACATTTGAGGTATTCACCACTAGTATAGTGTATATTGTTTGGCTTTTGCTCTGTTTTTGGTGTTTTTCCGGTTCATGGTTTGCTTTGGTGTGTGGTAGCCATTTTTGTCAGTTTCTCAGCTGGTTTTTGGCGGCTTTGGTTTGTGACTCCTTTTCCCAATGGATTCTTTCTACACTTGGTCTACATTTTTCTTGTGGCACTCACTGGGAATGCCCATCCCCGATCAGGAGCCAATGTTGGTGCCCATTTTTGACCCTCCATCGTTTTGCAATGTTTTTACCTTTTCTCTACATGCCCTGAAACATTTTCCCCTTTTGATATGGATGATATAATGTTTTGTCTCCATTTTTATGCCTTGAATTGTTTACAAAATCATTTTCCTTGCCCCTTTCTAAGAGAAATACTGATTTTGCTTGTTTTTTCCCTAAATGTGTCAAGTTTGCGGGCTCTACTATTTTTCTCAAGCATGGAGGCTCCAAATTGATCAATTTTTACTTGTATGCATTGGAAAATCCTTTTCCATGGTCGTAAAATGTTTGAAAACATGTTTCATCTATCCTTTGTTCCAAAAATTCTTCATCTGCGAAGAAAAAATTGAATTCGGGCATCTCTGGCAATTTTTGCATTTTTTTACAGTCATATGAGCATCTTTTAGCCATCAAAATCTTGTCCCTCCCTCTTCTAATACGTGGCATTTTCTGGATCAAAGAAGAACCGACGGGCTATTAGAGGCTTCTGAAACCTTTTTCCTTTTGGAGTAGAAGGAAACATTTTCAAATTTGGGCACAATCCCACCAACAAATAAAAAACAGACACATGGTAGTTTCAAAGTATGAAGGTTAGAGAAAGAGCGGGTCAGCGGGTTGTTAGGAGGGTTTGATTTTTTTTTAAAAATGGAATAAAGTCCCAAAATTGAGCATTGCCTCGCCAAAGAATAAATCAATCCAACGTTGAAAGGTCAAGGCGGAAGTGCGGAGATTCGGGGATGTTTGAAACACTTTTCCTTTTGTACAAAATGGGAGTGAAAGTTTGAAAATCACGTGTGACTTCATCAGGGTCAAATTAAATTACATTAAATAATCAGCATGGAGGTGCAGGCCCATGGGGACAATTTAAATTTTTTTCTTAAGGTTGCAAAAATGAATAAAATGAAAAAATAAAGTGAGGTCCCGCTGGGACCCATGTCAGGAAGGAGAGTCAGAGGAGTGGGTATGTGGGGTAAAATTAGAATTTTTTCTTATTTCCAAAAAAGAGTTAAAATTCTAGAATCGAGCCGTGATTCCAATGGGGCCCACCTTGGGACACGTGTCAAGCTCGAAGGGGCGGAGAAAAATGTCAAATTTTTGCATTTTTTCCAGAAATGTTAAAATATCAAAAAGTGATCCCAAACCCATTTCCAACCACATTTTGACATGTGGAGGGCTCAGATTGAAGGGAGAAAGGAAAATCAACGGTAACTATACATTTTTCAATTTGGCCACCATTTTTTCTCTAGGAAATGTGGCAATGCATTTTTTGCATCGATTTTGATCGATTTTTTTTAGAAAATCCATGTTGTTTTTGCCTTCAAGGATCAATGGAATCAATTTGAAAATTCAATTTACAGATCTAAGGTACTTTTGAAATGAAATTTTGTTCAAGCTCGAGCAAAAAATGTGAAATATTAGATCCAAATGATGCAGAGTCAAATTTTGGAGGGATAAGGATGAAATAATGAAAGGAAGGGGGTCTGCATGCTTTGAGGAGGAGAAACGTGCTCCCAGTTGAAACTATGATGCAAATTTTGCAATGATTCACCTTTTTGAGGCACCTAGAAACTTTTTGAACGTTTTTCTATTAGATGTCCCTTTCTGTGAGTCATGAGTGAATTTGTAACAAACTAAGATGCCATAGGATATTATTTTCTTGGGAAAGAAGGATCAATTGTAATGGAATGCTATATATTGCATGAATTTGTCATGCAAAGGGTTGGAAGAGTTTAAAAGAAGCCTGGGAAACTAAAAATTTCATGGGAAAATCTGGGAAGAAGCCCATTCTACGAGAAACCTGATAACCATTTCTAATTCCTTTTTGCATCAGATTTGTATCATGTTGAGTTGGTTTCAGTTGTAAAGCCATCAACAAGCTCTGTGATTGTTCTTGAAACATTCCCCTACTGATAAATTTGATCATTTCTGGATTATTTTGTGTTGTCTCGTGGCAAAATTTGCATACACTTATGTTTCAGAATGTTTTCAATTTGTGTTTCTTACTCCTATTACAATCTAGTGTTTGGAGTTTCTTTTGATCATACAATGGTCTCATTTCTTGTGATAGTTTAGTAGCATTTGCAATCTCATATTTAGAATAGCTTTCATTTGATAAAGAGATAAATAAACTTAAAATCACTTTACCTTCCTTGACTTTAGAGATTTTCTGTAAACCTTTGGGTGCACCTTAGGTCATGATTAAATAGAAATTTCTAGATACTTTGTTGGTTCATCTACTTCAAGCTTTTATCGCAGGTTGTCAAAGATTGTGTGGAAGAGTGCAAATCTAGGCATCCATTTGGTGCACATATCTTGGTTAAAGGAATACATTTACCTCTTTGAAGTATTCTATTTTTTAGGTCTTCAAGTTTTTTGCAAAGGTCCTCAAATAATTTGGCAAATTCTGGCTAGTCTTGTCTAAAATCTCCCACCCAAAATTAATTCAAACAAACTAATCCTACCCATACTACCTGTGCATTATATTGTGTGTCAATAAAAGAATACAATCCATTTACATAAATGCACAAAGGAAATCAGGATCATACCATGTCTCTAGTAGCCCCAGCCTTGTCTTGAAAGTATTTCCATCATTTAGTAGTGACAACTTTGTTGAGTTTGAATAATGGGAAATTGATCATGTTTTCTCAAAGCCATCTCCATACAACCTGCACATTACAAGGATATTTTCACCTCCTTCACAAAACAAAGGTTGCAATATAGGTTCTCTTACCTTGGTTGAAAGGCACAACCTAAAACAATTAGGATAAGATTAAGTCCTATTTGAGTGCTATCCATTACTCCACAAATCTGAGTTCTAGTTAGATCATATCCCTAGCTACAAAATGAAATACATCATGATCTATCTACCTTCAAGCTTCATGCCATATCTCTAATTTTTCTTAGACTTAAAAAGGAGAAAAAATTTGGGTACCAATAGAGGGCACTGTCAAACAAGACATACATTGAACCGTGTGAAGCACTGGAAGTAGCTTTACATGCTGAGGCAGTTGGGAGCATTGACATTGGTGTTAGTCCATTCCTAGAGGCACAGATTGCAGCTATGGAAAAGTAGTTAGAAAAGCTATCAACAAATTCAGCCCATGAAATGCGCTTAGGAATTTGGTGTATAGATTGTGAAGTGGAAGGTCACACCAAGGATAGGATCCCTCGCAGATCTGTATGCTCATTATTGTTGGAATGTGAGATTTGTCATTTCAATCATGATGCTAGTCACTATCCTTTGTTATAGTACACGATAAGGAAGAATGTATCTTGATTTTGCAAGATTTACAGGTCCACGACCCATGATACTGAGGATTGTCGGTTAACTGGTTAGATCTAGGATGCTATAGACATTGGGGTACAATAGACAACTATAACAGATAATTCTAAGGGTAAGAATGATCACTAGGATCAAGATCATAATCAAATGCTCTATGATAGGAATGAAGGGTGTTTTGAAGGAGGTCATGGAAGGGGACATGGATATCATGATGGATATGGAGGACAAGGTCCTAGTGGAGGAAGAGGTGAGTTCCCTTGTGGAACATGTTATACATGCGGATCTCTTGACCACTATAATTGTGAATGTCAGAATATTTCATGTTATTTCTATGCAAAGAACCATAGCTATGAAGAGTGCCCGGACTTATATGAGCATCTAAGTAAGCAGTATAAGCAAGAAAACAAAGGTGCCAGGATGGTTAGAATCTAGTGTGTGGTAGAAGATCAGTGGATGCCCAAGATAACAGAAGGGCTTGAGGCATTGACAGTGAAGATTACTTCACACTCTAAAGTGGCGCATGTAAGAGAGGCATTACACCAGAAGCCTACAATCACCAAGGAGGAGGTTTTGCATGCAAGGTACCTAAATCCTAATCATTAGAAGGAAGTTTAACATGATACCATAGAAGTGCTAAGGAATCTTTAGGGTGAAATATAATACCTAAAATAGCATAAGAAATCATCAGAGACAGTCTAAACTGATGTCGATGATCTACGAGAGGTGTACAAGATGTTGCGCTAGGAGAACATTATTCCACTATTAGGAAATTGGTTAAAAGGGAACACTTTGCGCACAAGTCTTGAGACTGGATGAAAAATTCTACATTCAAATATTCCCCCTGATAGCCTTGACTATGACAAAGAATTTACTATGAATGTTGTTATAGATGGGTGGCTATTGAGAAACATATTGATTGATATAGGAGCGGAAGTAAATGTGCTTACATTAGATGCATGGATATAGATGGGGAGGCCTCCATTGCAGCCATCATCTAATGTGTTATTTATGGTAAACCGGACTAGGCCACTCCCATAGGATTTTTGAAAGATGCATCTATAACTATACAAGGGGCCAAGTTCACTGGGGATGTTGAGGTATTAGCACTTGGAGAAGAAGACAATTTTCTATCCCTGTTTAGATGCCCTCGGTGTTATGTGAACAATGTTGACTTGAGGTTTAATAAGGGGTATATTAGATTTGAAAACAAGGAGGAAAGGGTTGTGATACCTTTGACAGATGGGAAATCTACACCATATGTTGAGCGTTTAAGTGAGGAGGACTTAGACAGAGTATGTATGTGATATTCAAGACACAGAGGTCAATGACCCATCAAAAGAAGGCATCCTATAGTTGGAGGATTCTCATTATATTATTGATACTACAAGTATTGCTTGTGATAATTGGGCTCATGGTACATATGAATTGGTAGGGCGTGAGGTAAAAAGAATGGTTGCGCGCAGGAATGGATTTCTTTCGGTTCGACCG
Organism: Taxus chinensis; assembly: GCA_019776745.2. NCBI lineage: Eukaryota > Viridiplantae > Streptophyta > Pinopsida > Cupressales > Taxaceae > Taxus > Taxus chinensis. The sequence goes on from CM034146.1 coordinate 208,456,991, forward strand.
ATAGGTAGCACAATACCTTGGTATATAGGGGAAGAAGATCTTCTTACATTTTTTAAGTCCATGCAAACAAAATGGCTAGATAAAATTAAGAGAAGAGCTATGTTAATATATACCTTGTGTGGGACAACAATGTGCTGGTGGGTATTCCACATAGATAACCTTATATACTGGGAAGAGATTAGAGTCACTTTGTCTACTAGGTTTATAAGGAACAATGCACCTATGAAAATATGCACTTATCATGGTGATCAACTTGTTCAACATCATATTTAGAAGTGTGAGAGACTCTGGATAGTAGGACAGGAAGCATTACCACCTTCACTCTGGGTATATTACTTGTATTCTACACTACAAGGATGCACATGCGCCTAGTATGTATATGTATAACTACATCGAGAGACTAGAAACTAGAAAAAATTGACTATAGGAATGATCCATACTTGTGACTACTTCTCGACTAAACCTCCTGTAGAAGAGGCATTAGAATTTGTCCAACACTTAACTATGGGAGATAGTGCAAAAGAAGAGGAGCATATTCAAGAATTATTTGGTGAGACAAAGTTTAGAGCATGTTTTGAAAAGGAAGAAGAATTGGACTCCATACTAATTTAATGCACTTTCCTTGAGAAAGAGAAGGGAAAGATGGTTTACGTCGTAGATGATGAGGAAGTTGAGAACCTGGATATTGAACATTCACAAGGGGTGCACGAGGTCTTGGACACTATAGACAAAAATACATGTTCCTATCACGAACCCATGAAAACAAAGAAGGTGAATATAGGTTTGGAGACTGAGCCTAAGGAGGCCATAATTAGAGAATATTGGTTAGACTCGGAGGTATAAAATATCATTGAATTACTCAGGGATTATCAGGACTTATTCCTTTGATAACATGTTGAAATATAAATTTTTCAAGCCCCTTGATGAGTCTGAATGGGTTAGCCCAATGGTGATCTATCAAGAAGGATAGACGAATTATAATATGTGTGGACTACATGGAGTTTAATGTTGCATGTGTCATAGATCCATTTCCTACACCATTCACCGAGGAAATACAAGAAGGATTTGCAGGGTGAAAAATATATTCCTTCATAGATGGGTTTTCCAGGTATCATCAGGTTAGGATTGCTCAGGAGGATCAAGAAAAGACAACATTCAGTACTGAATGGGGTAGTTTACCCTATATTGTGATGCATTTTGGATTGAAAAAGGCACCTGTTGTATTCTCGTGCATAGTTGTTCAGGCATTTAAATATTTTATTCACAACTTCTTTCAAGTCTACCTAGATGATTGGATAGTATATGGGCTTGTAAAATATCATTGTGATAATTTGTGCTTGATGTTTGAATGATGCAGATAGTTGAGTATCTCCTTGAACATCATGAAGTGCCTATTTTCTACACCATTTGGAATACTTTTATGACATATAATCTGTAAGGAAGGTAAGCTAGTTGATATAGCAAAGGTTGTAGTCCTTTTAGGCCTAGAAGTTCCTACTAGTGAAAGTGAGGTGCATGGATTTTTAGGTCATACAAGATATTATAGAAACTTCATCAAAGGGTATGCCAAAATTGCTACATCCTTGGAAGAGTTATTGAAGGGGAGAGATACATTTTATTAGGGAGAACTGTAGTAGTACGCATTTGAGATATTAACAGATAAACTTACTACCGCACCCATTCTACACTTTCCCTTATGGGATAACCCATTTCATGTGCATCTAGATGCTTCTGGCATGGCCATTGGCATTGTGTTAGCTCAACATGGCAAAGGTATTGTAGATCATCCAATTTGTTTTGCTAGTAGGAAGTTGACTCCTACTGAATGGAATTATACAAGTATAGAGTGTGAAGCTTTTTCCATGATCTATGCATTACACAAGTTTCGATAGTACTTGTTAGCAACACCATTTGTTTTTTATATAGATCACATGGAATTGAAGTACTTGGTAAACAAGCTTGTCTTATAGGGGTGGATATGTAGATGGGTGCTCCTATTTCAAGAGTTTGACTTCACAGTTATGGTGAAGCCATGGAAAATAAATTCTAGACTAGACCATATATCTAGAATCAACTCAGGAGAGGAAGCACAAACAAATGAAGAAACCATGCCAGATGCACAATTTTATAGGTTACAATGTGCGCCCACAAAATTAGAAGACATTACTGTCATTCTACGAACAAGTATGGCACCAGAAGGAATGAAAGCATTAGAAAAGAAGAAGCTTGCTATATGCACGACACCATTTATGTTAATCACTGGTGACCTCTAAAAGTTAGGCACAGATGAAGTATTATGCCATTGTGTATTAGAGCATGAGTGTAAGGATATTATGGAAGAATCTCATGGCAGTATTGCAAAAGGCCATTATGTAGGTGATGTAACTGCCCTGAAGATCCTACTTGCTATATTATGGTGGGAGACATTGTATAAGGACTATAAAGAATATTTTAAGGCATGTGATCATTGTCAGTGCCTAGGAAAACCATGGAAAAAAGATGAGATTCCTTTGAGACTAATTCCTAATGTCGAACCATTTGAGAAATGGGCCATTGAATTTATAGGACCTATTTTTCCAGCCGTGTGTAGGACTGGGTCATGTTATATCATTACTTACTCAGATTATCTTAGACAGTGGGAAGAAGTAGCACCTACCAAGGACTGTACAACAACTACAACAACTAGGTTTTTATGGGAGAATATTCTTACAAGATATGGATGTCCCTTAAGCTTGAAAATTGATAGGGGTACACATTTTTTGAATGAGACAATCATGATCCTATTAGATGAGTTTATGGTTGCACGCCATAAAAATACACCTTACCATCCTCAGGAAAATGGAACTACTGAGGCCTTCAACAAGGTTTTGAGCTAGACTTTAACAAAAATTTGTGATGTTAAAAGAAAGGATTGGGATGAAAAAGTGTTAGCTGTTCTTTGGGAATATAGAACAACTTACAAGAGATTGAACAAAGCCACATAGTTTCAGTTGGTGTTTGGAATGGAAGCCGTTCTTCTTATAGAATTTATGTTACCTTCTTTGTGCATTGCGTGCACTGGAGGTCTAGCTGATGAGTAGTCTTTAGATGAGCACATTGAGAAGATGATTTAATTGGATGATTGACGAGCCATAACACGATGGAGTCAGAAGTAGGAAAAGGCTAGGTAGAAAGCATGGCATGGCAGAAACGTAAGGGATAAGAAGTTTGAGATTAAACAAATGGTACTTCTCTATGACTCAAAGTTCTTGCGCCATCCAGGAAAGCTCAAAGTACATTTGTTGATGCCGTATGTCATCACTTACATACTTGAATCAGGTACTTGTCAGTTAGAAGCACTTTATGGAACACATCTACCTAGTTACTTTAACAAGAGTAGGTTGAAGCCCTATTATAAATAAGTCTTATTAGTGTTTGTAATTAGGCAGTATTACCATTTAGATTAGGTTTTCAATTCTATATTTCCTTACTGTATTTCCTTCATTATCATTATGCTTTGTCAATTTAGTTTTTGTTCCTGTGTAATAAGTGCACTTGCGCACATGAAGCTAATTACTATGTGAAGAATGTTTATGTGCAAAGGACTGCACATAATTTTAGTGTGAGGTGGTTTTAGTTATCCAAGTAAAACACTGTGGGAATTGAAAGGTGAAAGGAATAAGATGTTATGGGTGTGCTTTAAGTCAAAAGAAGATTGCTTCTCAAAAGTGACCAATGATGGAGCTGAATGAAAGGACATTATAACGTGAGGTAAGCGAAGGCCATGATAGCTACCAGGAGAAGGTACAATGACGAGGTACTTGTGTGCAAGGGTGCGTGCTAAAGATAAGTCTGTGACCAGAGGGTAGGAAGGCATGCTAGAAGGTTATAGCTGGGGCACAAATATGTACAACACAGGAGGAATGAATTTGGTCAATGAATGAGGGGATATTTGGTAGGTGAAGGAGTAATAAATGCATCAAAATTTGAAAAAAAATTATTTAAGGATGGCATGCAGATTCATATTTACTGTTGCGACAAAGAGAATTTGAGGAAAGAGCTAATTATGAAGAGCTAAGTGATTGGATTAAGGTGTGAAGGGTGTGAAACCAAGTGTGATAAACAGATCTGTGTGAAAATAATCTTATGTCCCCGGTAGTGAATGGTTTGAGCAAAGCATGGAGACATAAAAGAGCTAGGTTATGAATTTTCCACCTAGGGCATAATTGAATCGAGCTAGGGATTGATTCGTAAAGTTGTAAAGTTAAAAAGGAGACATTTGTAAGATAAAAATGACACCTAAGAAGGCATCTGTAGCAACAATAAAAGGAAAGAAGAAGGTGGTCGTCGAGGAAGAAGAGATGGCACCTGAAAGCCATATTTTAGAAATACAATATCCAGAAGGAGTCATCCTCGGGCAGGAATGGGATTCACCCATCAGAAAGATAAAAGTAAGTGAATATAATTACACGACCGTGGAGGACAAGAAGAAGCTCGATTCCTTGCTCACTACTAGGGCAAAAAAGTACACGATGGATGACATGCCAATTTATGATGATGCAGGTGAGAAGCTTCTGAAGATAATTAGGGTCTACCAATTATATGAGCTTCCATATTTTGGGAAGTATGAGCCCTTATCTCAATAACTCATGAGTAGGGTACACAAGGACTTCTTCTACTTTGTAGGACATAGAGTTAGAATATCATCTGCGCTTATTCATTAGTTATAGGTTTGAAGGCCACATGAGAGGACATAAAAAGTGATCTCACAGATAAAGCCATGATTTTAAAGACCAGACAGGATTTGGGGTACCTGAAGGGTCTGTATGGAATGGATATAGAAAAATTGAAGAACTGTCCAGTTGTGCAAGCTACAACACACCTTGTTACAAAGTTGAATGATCAGGAGCAGTGGTCATAGGTAAATACTATGTGGTTACACATTGCACATAAGATGTCAGAAGGGGCAATCTACAACATTTGAGGCTATATTGCAGAGAAAATAGTAGAATAAGTACACATAGGAGAGAAGATCATCTTTGGGGTTGTTCTACTATCACTGGTATTAGTGGAGATTGGAATACCAAATAGACCGAAGGAAAAGGCATGAGAATACCCCATAGAGAACAAGTCACCAGCTGAAAGGTTCAACAAGTATCTATGTAAAGGGGCCATGAAAGACGACGTAAAGAAAAGGGTAGATAAATGGTATGACAGGCTCCATGCAAAATTTAGAGAAGAGTTGTGCATCCCAAAGGACCTACCAGTAGTAGTAGAGAAACAATTCCAATTTGTTGTATATCAAGATTTCTACATCACGTGCTTCCAATGAAAGATGGAGTCTTGAGACCTTGATGTAGAATTTGCTTACGCATTCACTGCAAGGTATTTCCAAGCATCTGTTCACAGATTCAAAAACACCTGCATACTGGTATTCAATGTAGATAAGGTAGACTGCGACTACCACACGTTGATAAAGAAGTATGTTTATCCTAGCATAAGTGCTTATACAGAGAGGATCATTTCGAAGGTGCTGAATATTAAGACAATAAGTCTAGTTGTAGCAGATGTGGGGGAAATATTGATGTATCTCTAGTTGAAGCCAAATATGGAGAATAACAAGTATGTGGAAGGTGAGTTCACACTTCTAGCACCACCAAAGTGAAAACATACAATGGAGAACATCCAAATGCCTAAGCTCACAAAGCCAATTGAAGTGGAGGATGAGGAGGAGGAGTGTGAAGATAGTGGTGGTTTAGAGCATAGAGGTAGGAGACATCCTACAAATAAGGGTGAAGTTGAGTGCACAATTACACCACCTCATCCACAAGAGGGGGATGATGAGGACTTGAATACAGTCCAAGGGGAGCAAAAATTTAAGAAGGTGTTTCAGAGAACCAGGACCCAAGATGCTACTCTAACCATGATGCGCAAATCAGCTAGAATCTCTCCACAAAAGGAGGCAACCATCCGAAGAAGGAGGAAATTGAAGTTAAATGAGGAGGTGGAAGAGTCAGAAGAAAGTGCACCTAATTCTCCTACACTTCCAGAGAACATAGAAGGATAGGGTGAGGGATCAAAGGGAAGAGAACAGGACAAGAAGGGACTAGAAGAGATAGCTGCAGAGAATGTTTAGGACATGAAGACACAAGTCCCAACTTTGGAAGCTAAAGTTCCTAAGTAGCAATGGTCTAGAAGAACAAGTGGAGAGCACATTCCACCAGCCATGGGGTATGCAAAGGCACAGGTAAAATTGTTTGTGCCCACTTCTAGAGCATGATAGCACAAAAGGATTTATTCAGATGGGAGCTAATGGATGAGTATATAGAGACTGTCCACTCTCAAAAACAACTATCATGGTCAATGCACACCCACATGGATGAGCCTAAATTTGATGTGTACGAAGAGTCATGCGTTTTGAGATGATTGAAGAAGGAACCCCAAGCTAAACACATGACATTAAAGCCTACTGTAATTTTAGATGAGTAGGTTAGCAATGCATTGGTGAAGATTTTTGCTGAGGTGGCTAGAAGAAATATGGACAAAGATGCAACGATCAGAGTGTTGTGTGAGGATATGAGGACAAAGGATGTAGAGATAGCACACATAACGTAGGAGAGGGACATCACGTAGAAGAAAAACAAAGTATTTATCAGCATTATAGAGGAGATTGGGGACATTGTCATTAGAGAAAGGCCACATTTGGAGGCCAAGGTACCACAGACGTTTCCCTCAGTGATACATTATGTAGGAAAGTTGGTGGACTTTATACTTGAAGATGAACCTCTACACATGCCAGTGCTAAGAAGTTGAGAGCAAGATGTCGAATGGGAGAAAGCCTCGGTGATGCAAAATATTACATCTTACGAAGGGCTGTTGCAAGCATTATAGGATGTATTGAAGAAATCAGACCCAACTTTAAACATATGCACAGCTTTGGAGGTGCTTATCAACATAAAAACCCTAGAAGAGAACAATGAGGTCTAGAAAGAAATGAAGGATGAGACATTGGGTTGCGTAGAAATATTTTCAATGGTTAAACAGAAGCACGAGGCCTTGGCAGTAGCATAAGATCCACACAAGACTCGGATGGAAGAGCTTGGGAAGATAATTGCATAGAAGATGGATCTTTTAGAAGGAAAAATGACATCAATGTCTAGCATTGTGTTAGTTCTGTAGAATGACAAAGGAGAGATTGGGAGGGATGAGTTAGAATCCATTGTTGTGGACATCCCAGAAAAAGTGGAACAAACACTCACTAAATGGTAGGTGTTGGAGGCTGAAATAAAGGAGGAGTATCCAAAGTTGATACTGCAAAGTGATACAAAGAACAATGTCTAATAAAAATTCTTTAGTTGTCTACATTCTTCCATTCTTATTCTTTCCATTATTCTATTCTTTACTTCAATTTTTGGAGATACCCATTGTCGGGATGAAAATGAGATTAGTGTGGGGTATTGTTGATTAGAGAATACTTGATAGAGAACACACAAGGAGTCTGCACGGGAGAGAAGGCCATGATCAAGGATGCAAAAGGACAAGGAGGACCCACGCATGGAAGACAAGTTCAACTTTCAGGACTTAATCGATTTTGAGCATGGATACCTATTTTTAGAGAATGAAATGTGAAACACACCAATGATCAAAGAGATGTGCGTGTCATGCATTGTATATCTTTAGAGGTGCAAATCGAAGCATTTTTACATGGAGATGAGTTAAGAATAGAATTGACACTTCATTTAACTACAAAAGGTCTATAGATAGCACACTTGCATGTGTGGCTATGCCTAAAAATGGCGTGTGGATATCAATAGCATGTGGCCTATTTCTAGAATAGATAAGTAGTGAAGGGAAAGTCCCCACCCTATATATATGATGTTAGGTACATAGTAAAAAAGAGAGCTTAACCAAGAATATACAGAGTGTGTGTATGTGTGATAAAGAGATATACACATATGACTGAATTACTATCAGATCCACATGCACATTGGTATAGACTGACATTAATGTAAGGAGATTCTGTATTTATTAATAGATGGAAGATATTGGCTGAATCTAAGTGTCATTATGTGTGTTGTTGAGTAGTGCATGTTATTTATTCAATCATGATTACTCTTTAAGATTTGTCTTTCATAGATCTGAGTGTAGCATGCATTGTAGAATGATGGATAAGTTATAAATCTATATGTTTCTTCCTTCATCATGCTAACATCCTACTACAACAACCCTAAAGATGAACTTGGTACCTTTGTGTGCTTTGGGTGAGCTCTCAGTTAAGGCTGAGTGATGTGCCAGTGTGACTATAATGTTATATGGTAAATTCTAGGTTGCATCACTCTGGCAAAATTGTGGCATAATCTTCGATGTTTGGAAGTTTAAGCATATCTTCGAAGAATTCTGGGTTCAAACAGATTACCACCTTATCATGACCATCTTTAACTGTCAAAGATTCCTCATCAAAGTGAGTCGTTGTGGCTAAAACGAACTTCACGCAATGCATGGATGTGGGAAAATCGTAAGAAAGGAAAATCCCACTGTCGTATATGGCTTTCATCTATGGTTTTTTGTTTGGAACCTTTACCCTTTCCCAGAAATATGGAAAATCAATCTGCCTTAGGTTGGTGTCTCCTATATTTCCCAAGTCAGAAGACAAGAAGGAGCGGGGATCAACTCCAAGAAATGAATACTTCATATTTTCTTTTCCTTTTGATGTGGAAGTAGACACTAAGCTCTGTATTTCAGAAACTAATGAATTTATGATTCCTGAAAGAAGAACTTTTAAAAAATTCCTGAAATGTAATACTCTGAAATGACTGGTCCCGAAATCCCAAAAATCATTAACTTCCGAAAGCTTGAACTGAAAAACCCTGAAGTTCTGAAGAGGAGACTTCCAAAAAAGAGAAATCTGAAAACCCAAAACGGACACCTCCAAAGATCCAAAGTGGAAACATCCAAAAATGGAGAAGTACAAAATTCTAAAAAATTGACCTCTGAAAGCCCAAAAATGAAAGTTTCGATGTTCCGAAAGTAAAAAGTTATGAAGATATGAAAGAAAAAGTTCTGAAGACAAAAGTTCCAAAGTTGCACAATTTCCAATAACTAAAAAGCTCCGGAAAGCCAAAACCTCAAACCCCAAGAAGCAAAATCCTCTGAAAAGGTGACTTCTGAAATCCTGAAAATAAGAGTTCTAAAATACTGAAAAGAAGACCTCCAGAATAGTGATGAACTGCCGAATCTCTGAAATATGAGAAGAAGGTTTACTAAACAATGCTAATCTTGAAAACCTAAAAAATGAGAAGTTTTGATAGGGAGAATTGGAAAACTTGAGAGGATCCTTTGCAAACTCTGGATGCCTATGGAAAATCAAAACATAGAACATGGTGGGAAATGAGTTTTTCATTTCAAAAGGTATTCAGAGGAGGAACTAAAGAAAGACAAACAAGGAGGAAACAAATTAAAAGATCTTAAACCAAAAGGAAAATAACCAAGTTAAAAATACCTCAAAAATGATGCTGAAAGTACAAGAAAACAAAATGTTAGAGAAAACTATGAGATGAAAATGAAAAGTGAAAATATGAGTTTAAATAGGAAACCTGATATTAATGGTGAAACTTTAATCTATACAGAGGTAGGTAAAAAATTAATTGCATGAAGGACTCCAAAAATCCGAAACCCGAAAGCCCAAAATTCTGAAATTTTGGAATTTTGGGCCTTCAGACTTAAGAGATTTGGAGATGAAAAATGTGAAATGGAAATTATTTTTCTGAAACCCAAAAGCTTGAAAGTCTGAAATTTCATAATTTTAGGGTTTCAGACGTTGGAAGTCTAAAAGTGAAAACTCAAAAATGACTAGAAGTGTTCCGAAACTCTAAATCCCAAAAGTCTAAAATCACAAACTTTCCAACTTTCAAACTTTGTAAGTCTGAAAGAGATTTTACTGAAAGTGTGACCAAAATTTCCAAACCCCAAAAGCCTGCAAGTTTGAAATTTCTTACTTTCAGGGTTTCAGAATTTGGAACTCCAGATTAAAAAATTGTAATCATTAAGAAAAAAACTCCGAACCCCAAAATCCTGAAAGTCCAAAATTTTAGACTTTCAGGTTTTCGGACTTTGGAAATTTGAAAACATAATTTCAAACTCATGTCATTAAACTCTGAAAGAGAAAAATATCTGAAATCTAAAATCTGAAAATTTCAGGCTTCATGACTTGGAGAATTTTCGATTCACATTGTAAAACACTTCTATACCAAAGAATTTAAAAAAAAAAAAAAAATCTGACTACTTTCGACATCCTTTTCTCAAGGTAGATTAAAAAATTAACATTTTTGGAGGCCTCAAGGGAATGCTTTCCTGATAAGATTTTAGACCAGTAACCTTAAGCAAATCATTAGGAAAATGATTTTTAAAAATAAAACTAAAATAGAACATGCAAAAAAATGGAAAAGAAAAGAAAATGATGTGCAAAGAAATTTGAGGAAAAGAAAAAGAACAATGTATAGGGTGAAACAATCTCAAAAGAAATCTTTGAGATGTATCCCATTCATATGAATGGGAAAATTTTCTCTGTTGAGTTTGGATAGATGAAATGAATTTGTCCCTTTGCAATTTATAATAATATAAGGCCCATTCCAGAGAGCGTCGAACTTGAAATGCATTCCAGATTTGGCTTGGTCTTCATACCATTTAAGAACCAAATCTCCCACTTTGAACAACCGATCAAAAGATTTCTTGTCGAAGGATTTCTTAACCTGAGCCTAATGTTGTCCTAACATATGCATGACTATGTTTTGAATTTCCTCCAGTTCCACGAGTTCAACAAACCTTGTTGTTAAGGTATCATCCTTCATAACTTCAAGCTGATGAGCTAATTCCAAGGAAGGTATCTTTAAGGAAAGTGGGAGTTTTTCTTCCCTTCTATATACAAGCATGAAAGGTAAAACCCTGATGGACTTTTTAGGTGTTATTTAATTTTCCTAAAGGGAAATCTTAAGCCTCGTATGTGAGGTCCTTTTGTTGGCCTCCATCATACGCTTATTGATCCTCATGAGATTCTTATCACTGGACTCAACCAACCCATTCCCCTATGGGTAGTAGTTAGACAAAGTCTTGAGGTAGACCTCATTCTTAACAGCCCATTAACTTATCTTTAACATGAGGAAATCCATTGTATTGTCAGAGATAACGGTAAATGGAACACCAAACCTTGTCATTATACTCTCCTGAAATTCAAGGATGGCCTTTTTCATTACTTTCCTTTAATGCCACTGCTTCTCTTTAGTGAGTGAAATAATCTATTGCTTTAAGGACCCATTTATGTCCGTCGTTGGATGGAGGATTGAATGTTCCAATAAAATCTAACCCCCACTGAACGAAAGGTTGGTCTACCCAAATGAGATACAAGGGAAGAGATACAAGCCTATGTTTTCCCGTAAAAAGAGCACATTCTTTACATTTCCTCACCCATAGATGAGTATCTTTGAACAAGTCCAACCAGTAGTAACTGACTCACATAATCTTGGTAGCAGTTGTTTATGCAGAGTAATGCCCTCCATACAGGTCATTGTGAAATTCCTCTAACATCTTATTTACTTGCTCCAGTTTGATGCAGCATAGAAGAACACCGTTCAAATCCTTTTAGAAAAGAACATTATCTACCAAGGTATATGGAATAGACTGGAGACAGAAAGTATGTCATTGGAATTTATCCATATTTGGAAGATATATCGTTGAGAGGAGGAAATTTTACATCTTAGTTAACTAATCAATCTTTTCATTTCCTTCATCAGCATTCAGAAGCGTAACATCTTCCACATCTTTGTTCTCCATATCTATAGCCAAATTATAACATAAGCCTTTTCCTATGACAAGCTTAGTGACTTTAATGTGTACATCATACTCCATTACTTTTATAATCCACCCAACACATTTCTCATTCATTTATTTATTCAAAAAAAAATCCTTGACGCCAGGATGAGAGATCATTAAGTGGACTTTGTTGTTGGACAACATATGCCTAAATTTCTTCAGAGCTTGAATGGCTGTAAATACCTATTTTTTGACGAAGGAATATTTGAGTTCATATTATTTGAGAGACTGATTGAAAAAGGTAATTGGTTATTCCATCAGATTATCATTTTGCTAGGTTAAATTCCCCACAATACTTTCCTAGCCTATAAAATCATAGAGGATGAAATCTTTGTGAAACCTTGGGTTTACCAGTGTGGGTGCTTGGGAGATGGCCATTTTTATAGCTTCAAAAATATCCATCCCTTCTTTCATCCATGAGAATGAAATTCTCTTTTTTAGCATGGCCATGAGTGGTTTAGCCAATGTTGCAAACCAAGGAGTGAATCTCCGCACAAAATTTATGGTTTCCAGGTAACTTTGGAGACCTTTCTTGTGATTTAGAAGAGTTAAGGACATAATGCAATGAATCCTAGCTGGATTAATAGACAATCCTTCTATTAAAACAATGTGTCCCAACAAATTTCCATCGTTAACTATGAAAATGTAGTTCTTAGGGTTTAGTGAGTCTCCAAATTCTCTACATCTTTGAAAAATGTTTCTTACATGCGTGATATAATCTTCAGCATGCTTGGAATAGACAATTATGTTGTCAAGGTAAACCAAGATAATATCATTGATTAGTCCTTCAAATTCCATATCCATGGCTCATTGGAGGGTATCCCTTGTATTGGATAACCCAAATGGAATCTTGTTGTAAGCATACGTGGCCCACTTGGTAGTGAAAGCCATTTTGAATTGATTAGATTCTTGGACTAGAATTTGATTATACCCTAAATATCCATCAAGAAAAGAAAACCGTTGAGCCCCTGCCAATGTTTGGAGCATTTTATCCATTGATGGAAGAGGGTAGTGATCCTTTAACAATGCACGGTTCAAATCCCGTAAGTCCACACACAGCCGAATCTCTCCGTTCTTCTTCCTTTCAGGCACAAGATTGGCTACCTGCAAGGAATGTTTGATTAGAAACATTATGCAGGAATCGATAAGCTTGGTTAGCTCTTTCCTCATTAGTGGCTCAATTTTAGGATTGATTGGCCTCTTCTTTTGACAAACTAGCTTAGAGTTTGGATCCAACTCAATGGTATGTTGAACTAAACCAAGATCAAAACCATGTAGATATTTATAACTCCATGCCAAAATATCATGATATTCTTGACATAGTTCATTAAAATATTTCTTTTCTTGAGCAGTGCATACCTTACCAATTTTTAAATTTTTTTCACTTGCCACCTCAACCTCTTAAAAATCCTCTTCCTTGACCACCATATTAGTGCTCTGTTGTTTGGCTTAATCATCTGAATTGAAGATAGATTCCAATGTAATCAGGCCTTTTGGTAACTTGTTTCCTTTCAGCTATATAATTTGATCACCGTAAGAGTTTTGAAGTTTATCTTGATGTTTGGCAGCGAACTCTACTTGTTGCTATAGGAAGAGAACAATTTGTTGATCACTATCGAACACCTACCAGCTACTTAGATTATCTAGTATTGTAGGATGGACCACCTTTTTAAACATCTTTTTCTCTTCTTTCATGATGTTCATAGGTACATCGTACTAGGAGCCAATAATATCTAGCCTGTCAATCTCTTAATTTTTCTTTTTTAGAATTGCATGAATTCCAACAGCTTTGAAATATTCTATCAAGTCCTAAACTCAATTTTTTATATGATCTCAATAGGTCATTTTTGATGCACTACATGATGTTACTTGGTGCACAAACAATTCACTATCACCAAAGACGATCAAGATTTGGATTCCTTTTCTTTGGTCCATCTGAATTCCTTATATGAGATCCTCATATTCAGCAACATTATTAATATAGATAAATTGTAACTTAAAGGAAGAGAAATATTTGTCTTCTTCTAGAAAAATCAACATAACCCCTGCACCAGATCCATTTTTACTTCTTGAGCCATTGAAGAAAAATTTTCACAGTTCTTTTGTATCGCTTGATGCTTTGACAAGTTGATGTATAATTGTATCCTCTTCATGAATGCAATATGTCCCCAATCCCGTTTCTTCTAGGAGTAGCAAACCAGATTCTTCATCTACTAATAAATCGGCATAGGGATCATATTGGTGATTAATACTCACTTCACTAAGCACTGTGTCAGGAACTTATTCCATGAGGGTAGTTGGCTCATGATCTACATCCTCCTCATCTAGATCACCAATGGAATAATTCCCATTTATGGGTTTAGTAGTTTACGGTTCCACATGATTATGACAAAAAGGTTCAACTCTTAAAGCCACCTTTGTACCATACTGAGTTCTAAGTATCATGTGTAACCAGTTTTATGAAAAATAACCACCCATCTTGGCAGTGAAATTCCATGATAAGAAAATGGAAAAAAGGGAGGGAGATCAATAATAGATATGTCTTGCGTGAATGTCAAGCTAGGACATGCATGGATAGTAAGATGAATCCCCTTAATGGCCCCCACAGTTTATATTGTAGTACCTTATAACTAGAAAAATCCTCTTGAAATTAGAGTATATTGAATTCATAATACATCTACAATCTATTTGGGCATTATGGAACTACTTGCTATAGAATCGATCATATAATTGTGCACCAAATGATCACCGATAATCAATGAGATATAAAATGGTGGAGGCTTGTTGGCTTTAGAAAACACTTTGGTTTTGGGTTGGCATAGGTTGGTTACCATTGCTACTTCTTGACTTGATGATCTGTTGGTAGTGCCAAATTTGTTCAAAACCTCCCATAGCAGGTTCCTATGAGAAGGGATTGAGAGTGCATCCCACATTGTGACACTCAAATTGGTATTATTCATTTGCTCCATAATGTTGAACGGAATTACCCCCACTTTGCTAATACCTTTTTAGGCATTATATTCTTCTTTTGGAAAATGCCTATTGGGAATTGTGATACTTAAATTCCCATCCTTCTTTGTAGATTGATATGTGGATACTTCCAGTGATTTATTTCCCATTCTTTTATCATCTGATATTTGTGTTGGGGACTATGAAATAGATGCCTAATTAGTTTTGGAAGATTACAGGTCTATTGCCCTACTCCTGGAACATGTGTTGGATGCTACAGTGAAGGCATCAATATTCAAACCAAAAAATTCCCCTATTTACCAATTTAGTAGTGTAGTTTCATTAGAAGGTTTTTCTTGAATTTCGTGAGTGGACGGTCTAGCAGATGATTCAGGTGTAGTGGATATGCTTTTGACCATAAGGGCCTAACTCAGAACTTCGTTTGGGAAAAGATTTTGGTTTTGAGGTTGAGAACAAGGATAACACCACTCATAATCTTGAATGAGGTTATTCTGGACTGACACTATGGCTTTGGATGAACTGATAATAGAAGGGTTCTGGAAGTTCAAAGGCTTCCCACTTGTTGTTTGGCCAGTAACCTAGTTCTGGGCCTAATTATTTCCTTGAGAAGGAGGGTGATTTTCTTGATATTGGGATTGGAACGATCAAGAATATTGAGACTACTACCTTTTGATTGCTACAAGCTCATTCCTAAAGGTCTGCAGAAGTGATTTGACTTCAAATAGATCATTTGAGGAGGTTGGGGTAGATTGAGCTAGTTGATTAGAGGTTGCTAGGATATGCATAATGATAGGATGATTATTTGTAAGATCTAGAGAAAATGGCATGGGCGGTCAGGGAGCTATCTTTCCAGCACGAATCAAGGAATTTTATGCATTTGAGGCTATGTCATAAGAATCAGGTAATGTATTTCCCCCATGGATTGAATCATAGGTACTACATCACTATTCAAAGCTCGTAAATAGTATAAAAATGCATTATTTGGAGAGGGATTAACGAGTTCTAGAATCCTATTCCAAGTCATGTGAAATCGGAAGTCGAAATCACTCATGTACTCCTAAGGAGATCTCTTTATGGTGGTGAGCTATTCTAAAAGAGATAGGTGATCACTCTTGTCTTTGAACTATTTTCATAGCTTCTCTCCTAACTTGTCCCAAATGGTTATGCTACCAACATGTAACCCTTGAAACCATTGAAGTGATTTTCCCTTGAAGGAAGTGGCTAGAAGTCTGACAAAAACATTATCCTCCATGACGTTATGTACTACGCATATGCTGGCTATATCAAGAATGTGTTCTACTCCAGTAACATGAATTTCACTTGTGTAAAAGGGTAAAATTTTGAGTTCTACAATAGATATAGGGTCACCTTGAGCCAACAGAAGCGGATTGCTTGCGTTAAAAGGGGAAAAAACTTAGTTCTGTGCCATAGTAGAAAGAGGTTGATTATTATTTGGTGGAGGAAACCTTCCATATGGATAAGTTGAATGACCCTTATGAGATAAAGATGTAGATGGTGGAGTTAAAACACTTCTGTTTCTTCTCTTTGGAGGAGACAAGGAAAGTTCGATGTGTTGATAACCTCCCTGCTTTGAAGAATCTCTTGTCTGAATTCTTCACATAAGTTGAAACAATGAGATTTAGAATCTAGAGATATAGAGCTAGTAGGTACTGTGATTTGTGTAAATGAGAAGAAAATTACCAATTCTCAGTCCCATTGGGCATTTCAAAAACTATTGTCACCAAATCACTGCACCCCCGAAATGGATAGAATTTTATTAGGATGTTCGATGTGATTGAAACACGTGGGATCACCTCTCAAGCTGTGGGACTTGGACTCGAGGTGAACCTCCGGAGAAGGCCAACTTCCTCTTCCTAAATTAAGTGTTGTATTACCCCTAGTGTAATAAAATGACTACCTTTTCCTAGGCTAACATTTTCATGCATCTTAGGGAAAGATATTTTGAAGAAATGAGACTATACTAGGGATGGTGATGAACTAAATAAAGGGATATTTAATCTATAGAAGGGTTAATGTGGGTATGGTGATTGCATCGTTGGCCACCTTCACCTATTGCGACTTGCAAAGGGTACAAAATACCATAGATTGGGCATATGTTCCTTAATTAAACTTGAGCATACATAAGAGAGAGATCAAATTTGTTTTAATACACAGTTAATTTATTATGAGGAAAGAACACATGCACATGTTAAACATCCATTTCACTGACTATGAATAATGATAATGCAACTTTTAACATAGAAGGAAAATAAGATTTTCACAACTAAAATAAAAGATAATCACATTAATCCCTCACAACTGTTAGAATTTGAGGATTCTAACAAATATGGATTTAATCAACTTACATATTATATAATGTTATAATAAATATTTAAATAAAGATTACATCATAACATAAGTAAATAAAGAAATACTTACATAAAATAAATAACACAGGTGACACAGTATCTATAGTGGAAAGCCCTAATATCGTAAAAAACACTTTGAAAATAACCTTTACTTCAGAGAACTTATTTTACATCCAGTAAGATTACCTCCTCCTTTAAAACCCTAATTACCAAGGGTAAAACCAAATCAATTGATTTGCACACCTTTGATATATTTCCTGAATATATCAAATGAGGACCTAAAGTTCTTTTTATATAAGGTGATTGGGTATATCTCCCGACCCACCTTTTCAACCTAAAATGGTTGAAACATACACCTAGGTTTATAATATTTAATATTAAAAATATAATCATTTCATGATATTAAATATTTAACCTAAAGTATATACCTAGGTTAGCATATTTAATAATAGAAATATAAATATTTTATATTATTAAATATTAACCTATATATTAGTGATGGACCCATATACATTAAGGGTTGGACAAACCACTTAATCATTATGTTCCAACACTCCCCCTAATGTTAAGTGGGATAACATAAAATACGCCAATAGATTAATTGTCCATGGTACACTACAAGATTTACAATCCTTAAACCATAAAGGTTTTAGGCTAGCATATCGGTTGAAAGAATTATAACACCTTCATCATACTCAATTTACCTTTTGGTACAAAAGGATTTGAAATCCCAAAGATCGTACCATAATAAGTGGCTAAGTATGATTTGTGAGTTTTACATGTTCTCACAGGTTCTCATAAAAGGTTATTGAACCCAAGTATATAGGAGCCTTTTACAACTAAGGACCTCCTTAACAATATGCTTGTACTGGATGTTTACTAGTAAACTCAATAACACTAAAGATTTTACTTAAGACCACCTTTAAGATCTTTCTACACTTCTTTCTAAAAAATAAATCGAGGAGGTATATGCCTGAAGGTATTTTTACACTTTCTCGAAGGTCTTTTTATAAAAACCATGTTCCATTAGGAGGTGACATTATCATGCACACTCCCCCTCAATGGAAACTCCGATAATCTAAAATTTTCACGAAAGTGACAAAAAATTACAGCACTCAGGGACTTTGTGAAGATTCCAGCAACATGCTCTTCAGTCAACATGAACTTGATATTTATCTTATCACTTTACACCTTCTCACAGGTAAAGCGTATATGTATTTCAATATTCTTTGTCCTGTGATGTTGAACTGGATTCTTAATCAAGAGTAATATAACTCTAACCACCACATAGAAGATAAATACTTTCTTTATTTTCCATGTGTATCTCTACCAACAGTCGTTGTAGCCACATGACTTCTTACTTCTTCCATTGTACTTCTCTACCTCAGTAGAAAAAATAGAGACTATTGATTGTATTTTTTGTTCTAAGTAATGGCTCCTATACTAAAAAACTTGAACACATATCCAATATATTTTATAACACAACAGTGTGGTTAGAATCATAAAATCCATATAATATAACATTTTCATTCTTATTATAATACAACCCATAATTGATTGTTCCTTTCAAATATCTAAAAATTCTTTTTGCAAGATTCTGATAATCTCTAAAAAAGGTTTCTGCATAAACCTTTAAGTAATTTCTTTTGTATAGGAAATATCTGATTTAGTTATAGTTAGATAAATCAAACTATCAACTAACAATGTATATAAAATAGGATCAACATTTTTTATATGTAGATTAATGATCAATAATTATTCCAACTTCCATTGAAGTAGAAAATGGTTTACAATCAGTCATAAGAAACTTTTTCAATACAATGGTTACATATTGTGTTTTAAAAAATAACAATAAAATGAAATACAATCATACAAATAACATGATGTGAAAGACCTAACTCATTCATTTCAAAGCATTGCTTTAATTTATCTTTAATCCTATGAATTAAATTAGAATTATTACCAGACATAAGAAAATCATCAACATATATAAATATAATGATAATATTTACCCATAATAAAAAAATGATAATATGCAAGCCTTATTTCTTAATGAATAAATCATTGTTAGAAGAACAATTAACAAAACCTAACATTTTAAAGAAGGAAATAATTTTTGCATACCAAGCTTTAAGAGCTTATTTTAAACCATACAAAGATTTCTCAAGTTACAAACATAGTTTTCTTTAGCAGTTTCTTCAAATCATTTAGGTTGAAACATATAAAGTTATTTTAAATCGTAATTTAAAAAAGTATTTTTCTTATCCATTTGGTGGATTTCTCACCTAAATTGAGCGGCAATTGCAAATAAGGCCCTAACAGTACTCATTTTAGCTATAAGAAATGTCTCAACATAATCAATACCAAGTTTCTGAGTGAAACCTCTAGCAATAAATCTAGCTTTATGTTTGTTAATACTACCATCACCATTATATTTTACTTTGTATATCCACCTAGACCCTATAATACTTCACAACTTAGGTTCATACAAGGTAGTTAATGCATGGTACATATGATGGCTTCTAGTCATTTTCCTAAGATTAATAAGATTTGAATTTTCTAACATAGATTGAGCCCAATTTAATTTCTTATCTGAGAAGATAAGAGTTTTAGAAACATCTATAACATCAAAATATCATCACGACTATTTACTAAATCAGAATCAAAACCATCATTTAGAAACATTTAATGAAGTAACTTCAAGAGAAGAAGACAACACATGTAAACCTTTCACTAGATTATATCTATACATTTCATATAAGCTTCAATAATTAACGTGTCCTAACCTTTCATGCCATAGTTTTGAATTATTCAAACTCTGAGATATAAAACAAGATGCAGAAGAGAAATCATCAAAAATATATAGACAATTTCTTTGAATTCCTTCAGCTATTATACTCTCATTACTATCCTTGATATACCAAGTATCCTTCATGCATGGATTCTAGTTATGTCCATACCTTTTTCAGATGTTTGATATTAACAATGTGTAGAAGGTACTCATCGTTCACATTGCATAGAAAGAGCATATTACATTCATTGAAAGAATGTATTCATGTTATCTATAGTTGGTTGATGACCAGTGTGAGTAACCTCAGATCCAGAAATAATCATCCAGACTTTCCTCACCATAAATTCTATTTTGACCCAAATGTTGTAGTTGGTTTCATTCAGGATCTGAGTTTTGTCAAGACAAAAATAGTTAGACGTCATTGTTTTCCTAAACTTGTAAAACACACCCCATTATAATATACAATGTACCACATAGTTAAATACATATTTATCAATAAAAACAACACTTTTAATAGAATCAAATCTAAATTTTATAGATCTAAAGAAACTATTTGATCATAACTAATTCTGTCATTACAATGCATACTAATTAACCTCTCATGATCAAAATAATAACCCGCAATATAAATGGCTCTGCATTATACCCTAGATTTATATAAAAAAAATATTTTTCCGACTATATAGAAGTGAAGAAGAGACCCCTAAGAATGCATAACAACTTCAAATTTATGAAAAAATTAATAGAAAAAAATCTGGCCAGCTTAAATTTGACGTCTAAAATAACCGTCATAATGGCTTATTTTTGGTCTATCATGACGGTGATATGACTGTCAATTTTAACACAGTTAAAGTTTTCTAGAACCTACGAGCTTAAATTTGACGTCTAAATGACCGTCATATTGTCTTATGTTTGGTCTACCATGACGGTCATTTGACCATCAAATTTAATGAAGCCAAAACTTGTGTATTTCCAGAATGTGAAATTCCAGAATTTCTTCTTCTGTATAATATTAGGAGGTTATATTTTTAACACATTATAATAACCTATTATAATTTATAATGTAAAAATATATATACACTTTTTATTAAAAAAAGAGGTATATAGTTAATAGAATGTAAATAAAAAACAACATATAGTTCATAAAAATTATAAATTATAGTATATATTTTTATATATAAAAACACATAACCCTTATTAAAGGGGTTTAAAGGACATAGACCAGGTTAAAAGAATTTTACCATGTGCAAGTAGATTTATGAGAGTATAGATTAACCTGCATATTTTACAGAGGGGACAAGTAATTTCACCCAACCAATGAAATAAATTGAAATCCCTATTTTCATGAACCTTGTCTCCTCCCTTTATTTACTCTTAATTTTACCTGCACACATTTAAAACTATGGAAATATTGCAAAATATTTTACATTATTCCTACAAGCTAAAAACTTTAAAACTTTTATGTGGCTATAACTACCAATATTTTAATAAATATTTACCACACTTCATGTGGCCCACCAATAAACTATTTTTTTTAAATTCTCCATTTATACTTGAGATTTCTACATTTATACATGAGATATTATCTCATTTTATTCTCCACTCCCACTCCTATATAAAAAAAACTTTTAAATAGGTTTATTTATATAATTTTAAATAAACTATAAGATAACATAAATGAATGGGGCCGCCCCCTTACATGGATAATATAAATGGTTAGAAACACATGTTAGGTTTTATTTAATAAGTATTAAGATTTAAAAAATAATCCATTCATGGCCAAGAAATAAACACAGGCCCCCTTACTAAAAAAAGGAAGCACTTTGGTTTTTTTTAAAAACATATATAAACCAAATCTAATAAAATTTATATTTTAGGCGGTTTAAAATAACCATATATATAAAATATGATTCAAACTAAGGTTTTTTTTAAAAAAAAAACTATATATGCCTAGATTTATAAGTTAAGTTTAAATATGATTTAAACTTAGGCTTAGAATATGGTTTGTTGACTCTCCCCTCTATCCCATGTAATTTTAATATGGTTTAAGGCTTTTAATATATAATTTATTTAACCTAAAACTATATAAATTTTAATATGATGTTTAATAAATTATTATATAAACCTTATTCTATATTATATATATTTTTATTTAAAAATATTAATATGGTTTTCAAATTATATAGGATATAGTTATAGATTAACTATAAACTATAGTTTTTCAAATCAAATCCTTTTAGAGGGGACCAAAGAACACGGGTATGAATTTACCTTCCGAAATATTTAACCTACAAACTTTTGAAATTATAGAAAACATGAAAATTATTTCATATAGTAATAAATCCTTTCTTTTTCTGTATGTGACTTTCACGCAGGTAAATATTTGAAGCCCCTTTCACTTGTGCACACATCAATCTCCAAACAAACATTAATTTCATATAATTTACAAAATGTAAATGAAATTAATAATCATATCATATTACATCTCCCTCCTAAAAATTAGGGATTTAAAATTAAAAAACCCTAAAATTTTTACCGAGAGTTTAATTGCACAAATATAATGTCAAAATAAATTAAGACAAAAAACAAGGGGATTAGATACTTTAAATACCCTTTCAGGTTGGTTGAAAAAATCCGTACAAATTAAATAAATAAAATAAAAAATATTTGATCTTAATTTATTTAATTTACCTCGATCTGTTACCATGTTAGAATTTGAGGATTCTAACAAATTCGGATTTAATCAACTTACATATTGCATAATGTTACAATAAATATTTAAATTAAGATTACATCATAACATAAGTAAATAAAGAAATACTTACAGGAAATAAATAACACAGGTGACACAATATTTATAGTGGAAAACCCCAATAGGGTAAAAACAAATTTGAAAATAACCTTTTACTTCAGAGAAGTTATTTTACATCCAGTAAGATCACCTCCTCCTTTGAAACCCTATTTACCAAGGGTACAACCAAATCACTTGATTTGCACACCTTTGATATATTTCCCAAATATATCAAATGAGGACCTAAATTCTTTTTATAATAAGGTGATCGGGTATGTCTCCCGACCCACCTTTTCAACCTAAAATGGTTGACACATACACCTAGGTTTATAATATTTAATATTAGAAATATAATCATTTCATGATATTAAATATTTAACCTAATGTATATACCTAGGTTAACATATTTAATAATAGAAATATAAATATTTCATATTATTAAATATTAACCTATATATTAGTGATGGACCCATATACATTGAGGGTTGGCCAGACCAATTAATCATTATATTCCAACAACAACATGAAATAGATAATCCAAAATAAAAGTAACTTAACCACTCACACTAAGGAATCATACATTCACAAAGGAAGTATTGATTAACCATCTAACATAATAAATTAGATTTTCAATGGAAAGGTATAATTCTAAATATAATTAAAAGGTTTTACTCCCATTACACCATACTGAAGCACTCTACCAACCTTGAAGAGCAACTTCCATACAACAATTATCCATCATAACCAAAATTCTATCTCCCCATTAATAACTCCATTGCATTCAACTATCCATGAGTTGTTAGGCTAATCCATTGCAACGTGGGCCCTCAACCACCATTTTACTAAAATTAGAAATGTCACTTCATTCACAGGGAACAGTGCTCTCATCACTTGGACATATAGCACTAATTTTTTGCAATTGTTTGACATGATTCAACTCTCAAAACGCATTGTTTATTACATTCGAAGATGACACCTATTTATACTTTCATGGGGACTTAGCTTTAGCCTGGTTCAGCTATTTCACATGCATTCTTCCTATATGTTTCTATTGTCCTACTAATCCCAGGTTGCCACACAATGTTTATACTCGATGAAGCACTTAATTAATAGATTGAATTTATAAATAGCTAGGACCACATCGCGTAGTGATTTACAACTTATAACTAGGTGTCTCCTTGCATGTTCTTTTACCTCTTTGTTCTTTGCTATTTTTGGAATTTTCTAAGGATACTCAAACCATCTTGTCTTCAGCTTCCCTGTGAATTTTTAGCCTTTACTCAGAAAAATCGGTCAATGGAGTCACTTACTGAACATGTGCATGTGCATGAACCTCAGCACGCTAACCTTCTTCACCTTTTGCGTGACACTTTCGCGTGTTAACCTTATCTTCTAGGAGAGCGTCGATGTTTTCATTAAAGAATCCTTATGGTCTATCAACATCAAACTCTTATTGAGTTACCCACTCGCAGGGCATGCATGCATTATACACTCTTCTACGCATGGCTAATTTACTTAGCCATTAAATCTTTTGCCCAACACTTACCCCACACTAGGAGTCCATGGGCTTTTGATCCTCAAATAAATATCATGAATCGTCGAATGACCTCTTCTTGAAGCAGCAAAAAATGAATCTAAATATCTTAGAATCAAAGAATGGATTGAAGAAAAAATAGACTGAAGGGGTGTGAATTAGTCCTAAAAATGTTATTATTTCATTTACAAATAGTAATTGCCGCTATCCATGCAAATCCATTAGATATCTCGACATGCATTCTTTTAACAATAGTGTATTAAGCTTCACAATACATTCATTGATATAACTATTTTGGCATAGCTTTTAGAGCTCATAGATAATAAATTTCATTTATAGTAGACAAAACCCTCATGGCCGTAGTAATTGAGACTCCCTAAAACACAAACATTGGCTGAGTTACCATGTCTTTAGAAATTTAGTGAGATGTTCAACCCCACAAGGATCAGCTCAACCCCTAGTTTAGTAGAGCACTTATCCCTGTCATATTTTTCCAAAAGACCCCTGAAGATTAGTGTGTACATCTTGTTTGGCTCCTTCAAGTGAGTGCTACAACCACCTAAGATGAAAAAACATAGAGATTATGCCACATTTGAAGCTGTAATGATATCCTAAAAAAAAATTCTGCTCAATATTGATGGAGCAACCTCTACAATTCAGCTCCCCAGATGGATTCACTATCAACCTCTAAACCCTCATTCCTTGGGATCTTCGCTCTATCTTCTTCAATGTATGCTCTAATATACTGAGATTTATGACATCTCCAGAGGCACCTTCTTGTTCTGCATGCCTTAAAAATTCTACTTAAACATGTAACACACTCTTTGGGATATCTCAAATGCATGATGAATCATGGACCTGTAATATACTTCAATACTTGGGCCGCACTTAGTCATGACTTAGAGCACTAGATTCATTAATTGGCAACTGGGTAGAAATGGGAATTTTATGGACGCATTTCATTTCACCAACAGCAAATTAGGAGTTGGTATTATGACCTGTTAAGGGGCGAGATGGAGGGAAATGTCAGTCTTAAGGGAACATCCCTAGGAGAAATTCATTACCCGATACATTCACATAGCTGACCCATACTAGAAGTCGGCCCATGAGAATACCATCAAACTTACACAGGAGATGGGAAACTCAAGAACCCCATCACTGTGGATGAGCTAAGGAACAACATATGTCAAAACCATGATTATGTAAGAGCTATGGAAGAGATGATGCAATACATGTGTAGATACTAGGAGAGTCACTAACTTCAATCAATGTCTGGCACATTAGAGTTATAGGAAATATCGGCCTATGGAAATAGAATCCATTGAGACACATTAGCCACCAATAAGGCTTGTATCCTTCACCAAACAGTTGTTTCCAACACCCTGGACTTTACCTTAGGGCCTCAAGACCTTTTCCCCAAAATGGGTGTTGATTGGCTTATGCCATGCATGGGGCCACTATATTTTTAGAATCCTCTATCCCCCTTAGGTGAAATTCACAAGGTAACCATGCAAACTGTTATATTTCTTTATCAGAATGGGCCCCACCCTCTCCTTTGTATTGTAGCAATTCCTCTACATACCCATCAATCCATTCCAATGATTGCATTGACAATTAACATCAGTTTGTACCCTTGTTGCCACTTTCTAATACCTCATCATTATCTTTTGTATAATATGGAACAAAATTAATCTGTCCTAAAATGTCAAACTTTACAACTAATATAAATCATCATCATAATCCATCTCATGCCTCATGTCACTTCATTCTTTCAATGAATCTGAGCATATCCTTAAATTGGGTCGCATGGGAACTGGAATGACCTGTTTTAACATTATTCTTCCTCAATAAAGTAACCTGTTATGTGGCTCATGAAAGGTAAACTCACCAAGGTTACTTCAAGCCATTTCTACATCCACATTTTTGGCCTTATGAATACCTCATGCAAGTACATCTTTCTAATTGAACATAGGGATAAATGCCTTCTCAAATCTAAGTGGAATTTTTTGTGAATTCAATGGTACCATCTCTGCAAACAACTCTTTGAAGCCAATTCTAGGAGACTCCATTTAGAACTAGGACATCTTGAGCTCAACTTTTTTGGGATCACCTACGAAACACACTCTCACATCTTAATAAAAACAGGTGGTCATATTACCCATATACATCTTGTAGACACAAAAATTAGGTCACACTCCCCTTCGATCCCTCGATCAAATGACCAACTTGAACACACTCACCTAACCATGGCCCCTTTCATCACTCACTAATATTATTTTAATTAATTTAATTAAATTAATCCATTGTCCTCGCAATATTTATTATTTAATTATCCTAATTGGGATAATGCCTACATATCCACCACATCCAGCCACCTCACCCTAAGACCTATTCTTAATATGTTGTCCATAACTAAATAAGACCTACCCAAACCATAAAAATCAATGCCTACATTCCCTATAACCACATTTTCACCTATTAGAAGGAAGCTTCCCTGCTAATCTATGGAATAAATGAAACGAGATCCTAGAAAATCAAGAGGATCTGCCTAGTTTAGTAAA
The DNA here is from genome assembly GCA_019776745.2 of Taxus chinensis. Lineage (NCBI taxonomy): Eukaryota > Viridiplantae > Streptophyta > Pinopsida > Cupressales > Taxaceae > Taxus > Taxus chinensis. The sequence goes on from CM034146.1 coordinate 208,483,851, forward strand.
CCTAGGAAATCTTTCCCTAACCGACGCCGGTTACCCTTAACTGCCACTGATTAAGCCGGAACCTTCGTCGGTTACCATTTAAGCCCTAAAACAACCTTATTTCGGGGTTGAAAAATTTCTATGAGATAATCACATATTTTGAGAACAAGTGACGAAACCAAAGTTGTATGCAAGTAGAACCTACATTAGTATACACATCAAAGCATCCATAGCCAGTAGCTGAAGCAATATCGTAGCCACCTGCCTTAATGGGAGCATCTGGGGAAGTGCCAGCACTACATCAAGTTCATTCCATTTGTTCTTCCACCATTTCCAACCAGGCATCAAGCCCGTACAAATAGTAAGTTTTGTTAACCAGCACTCATCTATTCATCATTTGGTAGATCCTTTTTACATCTGTTATTTAGCTTTTTCTCTCATTTCCATTCACCCATCATCTACCTCCATGCAAACTTGACCATATTTTTATCCATACCCTTACATTGCCCATACCTAGACCTTAATCATTCTTATGCATACCCTAGATCCATACGAATCTTGTCATTTCCCTTCCATCTTCATCTAACCTTAGATCTATCACCCAACCAAGTTTTATTGAGTTTCATGTACCCTGACAATACCAATGCCACTTACCCACAACCGTTGCCGGTTAGAATAAACTAATACCGGTTATACCAGATCGACGTCATTCTTTGTGTATTTTACCAGGAACCAATAACATAGTTTCTAAACTTCAATCAAATACCCAAAACCACCTAGAATCTCACCCTGACCAAGACATTGACCTTCACATTCAATCATAGCTTATCCTGTTGTGAATGAATTTTCTTATTGTAGGAGAATGAGATACCTAAATCATTTTAACTACAGTAGGATTTCCTTTATTTCTCGCATTAATTTTTTTTAAACAGTGGATTAATAGCCGTCTAGGAAATATCATACTTCCCGGATCTAGCACACGCTAGGCAGTCCACTACATATATTATTTAACTTTTATTTGGTTGTCTTGTGTTCCATTTCAGGTAGCTCCTCTAAGCTAAAAGGAAACTCTCACGATCAGTTGTGGATTCAGAAGTCATACGCGCACAACCTATAACCAACTTTTTAACAGGTATTCCTCCTAGCCCATTACCCTTATTTATTTCGTCAACATTTAAAGAAATGCTCTAGAATTAGGTGAAACATTTTGGCATGCCCAGTGGGACCCATTCGGGGTTATTTGCATTCTTTCATTTCTATGTGAAAATGTTGTATGTTTGTTTCTTTTCCAGAAAATTCTTACATTAAACTTTCTCCCTTGGAATCTTCTTCTCTTCTATTGTCTAAAAGCAATTGTATTTTGGTGCTTAAAATGAACTTTTCTTCCCTTTCATTAGTATCACATTAGTGAAAGAGCATCCCTTCTTATGTTTATCTATTTGTGGCATCAAATTCTAGATTTTGATTTGGGTTTAAAAATCATTGCATTTCATTCTACTTTTCTGCATTAGCTCACATTAATTGAGGGAAACCTATACACTGGAAGTCATTCCAAGCTGATGGTTGACAAACAAATCATATAAAAGAATTGTCTTTCTTTCTCTCTCTCTAAGCCTTACCCAAACATCACAAATTCAAAATATATACACATTCTTAAACAACATCTCACCTGGAAGAAGTTGTAGGTGATCACATGATCACAGCACAGTGGACACCCCATTGGTTATCTCTGTCCAGTACCCTGTTGGTGCCATTTTCTATCTTGCACCATTTTTCCCTGAATTTTTCCTTCATTCTGTGTGATCTGAAATGTTTTCCTCTCAAATTATTGGTCTGCAACTTTTCCCCTCTTGCTTGGATGCTTTGAAATGCTCACAATCTTGTTGTTTTGCCCCAATTTGAAAGAAATCTACATGTGTGCCTTGTTTTGTGCCCTAATTTTTCCAAAATCTGCGGGATCTACCATTTTTCCTTTTTTACCCAATTGTGGAATTTTAAAATTGATCAATTTGCAATTGTATGCCATTGAAAATCTAATTTCATGATAAAAAATGCTTTGAAAACATGTTTCAGTTGTTTAAATTTTGAGAAATTTGTTGTCCTTAGCAAAAAAATTGAATTCTAGGGCATCCCTTGCATTTTCTGTGTTTTGACAGTCAGACGGGCGTCATTTTCCCGTCAATTTCTTCTTTAGCATTCATTGGCAATTTCTGTGTTTTTTGACGATCATACGGGCGTCCTTTTCCCATCAAAATTTAGCTCAAAAATATTCTCCTACGTGGCCATTTGTGGTTGGACATGGTTTGGTGGGTCTACTCAAGCAACTTAGCTTTTTTTGTGTTTTTGGAAAAAGGTCTAAATTGTCCCCGCAAGTCTACAGGCCCTCAACCAATGAGAGGGTGACACGTATTTAGAAAAGTCAAAATAGTGGAGGGGCGGAGCTGTGGAGGTATTTGAAGTGTTTTGTCTTTTGGGGTAAAAATGTTAAAGTGATGAAAAAGGCTACAGACCTGCAAGTTGAATTAATGCCTTGTTCACATTTTTTGCTCATGATGGAAAAGAGGAGGTTTGGGCTTTCGAGGACAATTTGGAAATTTTTCCTTTTGGGAAAAATGGGCTAAAATTCTAAAAGGAAGCACGGCCATAACAAAGAGGAAATTTAAAGCTTGCGCAGATCAACAGGCCGATGGAGGAAAAAGGAATTTTTTTACTCTTTGGCAAAATGGTCTAAGGTAAAAATTGAAGCACTACTCCACAGCGAATTAGTAATCGCCACGTGTTAAGGACAAACTCAGAGGTGTGGGTCCACGGGGATAATTTGGAAAATTTTCCTTTTTTCCAAAAAAGACGGAAATGTGTAGAATTGAGCTGTGACTTTGTATCTAGTCATATTGTGGCATGTGTCAGGCCCAAATCTCAACGACGAAGTAGCGGAGGAAATCGAGAAATTTTGCAAATTTCCATAAAAGGTGGAAATGTGTAGAATCGGTCTACGATTCCAATGAGACCCACATTGGGACATGTGTCAAGCTCGTTTTCAAAGGGTAGAGGGGCAGAGAAAAATGTCAAATTTTTACATTTTTCCAAAAGTGTTAAAATGTCAAAAAGTGATCCCAATCCCATTTCCAATTACATTGTGACACGTGGATGGATCAAATTAAAGAATAAAGGAAGATCAACGGTAATTGTGCATTTTTCAGTTTAGCCGCCAGTTGAGCTCCTGGAAGTTTGGAGATGTGTTTTTTGCATCAATTTTGATCAATGTTTTGACAAATTCTTGTCGTTTGTGCTTGCAAGGACCAATGCAATCAGTTTTGAGGATCAATTTGAAGATCAGAGATGTTTTTGAAGTGAATTTTTTCCCTAACTCGTCCAAAAATGTGAAATATCAGATCTAAAATTTACAGAGTCAAATTTTGGAGGGATAAAGATGAAATAATGAAAGGAAGGGGGTTTGCATGCTTTGAAGATGAAAAACATGCCTCCACAATGGATAATGATGTAAATTTTACAATGATTCATCTCTTTTTGAGACAACTGGCAACTTTTTGGACATGTTCTATTAAACATCCCTGTCTGCGAACCATGATAATGTTTTATAACAAATTTGATCCTTTGGCATAGTCTTTTCTTGGGAAAGAAGGCTCGAAGGAGATTTAAAGCTATATATTGTATGTATTTGTCATGCAAAGGGTTGGAAGAGTTTAAAAATGCCTGGAAAACTAAAAATTTCATGGGAAAATCTAGGAAGAAGCCCAGTCTTTGAGAAACCACCTGATAACCATTTCTAACTCCTTTTTGCATTAGATTTGTATCATGTTGAGTTGGTTTCAATTGTAAATCCATCAAAAAACTCTGATATTGTTCTTGAAACATTCCCCTACTGATAAATTTGAACATTTCTAGAATATTTTGTGTTGTCTCTTAGAAAAATTTGCATACACTTATGTTTCAGAATGCATTTCAAATTTTTGTTTCTTGTTTCTTGTTGCAGTCTTGTGTTTAAAGTATCTCTTAATCATACATGGTCTCATTTCTTGTGATTATTTTAGTGGCATTTGCAATCTCACATTCAGAAGATATTTCGTCTGATAAAGAGATAAACAAATATAAAATCACTTTACTTTCCCTAATTTCAGAGATTGTTTGTAAACCTTTGGGTGCACCTTAGGTTATGATTAAATAGTGATTGCTAAATACTTCATTGGTTCATTATAAATCAATATTTTGTGATAGATGATCAAAGATTGTGCAGGAAAGTGTAGATCTAGGCCCCCATTTGATGCACATATCCTGGTTGAAGGGATGATTAACCATTTTGATACTTTTTGCTATAAAGTTTCTCCATATTTTGCTGAAATCCTCAAAGAGTCTGCTGGACCTTGATTTGTCTTATCGAAACTCCCACCCAAAAAAATCATTCAAAACAAATAATCCTACCCTGTTTTGACCTATATACCCACAGAAGATCAAAATCCAGTTGCTAAAGTATGTAGACCAGATCAGGATTTCAAAATGTCTTCAGTAACCCTTGTCTTGCATTGAAAGTATCTCCATAATCTGGAAGTGACAACTTGTGAAAGTCAGATTTGGAGTGTTGATCATATTTTACCAAGGCCCTTTTCATTCTATTTACACAAATTGAGGGATAACTTCATCTCCTTCACCATTTGAGGGTTAAAAAATAGGTCCTCTTACCTTTTTTGAAAGGCACAACCTAAAACAGTTAGGACAAGATCAACTCCTATTTGAGTTTTATCCATCTCTCCACAAATTTGAGTGCCAGTTAGATCACATCCCCAGCTATAAAATGACATACATCATGATCTATCTATCTTCAAGATTCATGCCATATCTGTGATGCTTATCAAACTGAAAAGGAGAAAAAAAATTTGTAATAACACCAGCGGCGCCGCTACCGGGGATGAAGAATGCAATATCCAGACTAATTTTTTAATTTGCTTCTAGTTCATATTCTTTTGAGCCCATTAACACCAGTAGTGCCATTTCCGGGGACATTCTTAGTTAAATTTGATCCATGTGCATACATATTTAAAATATTTGAATGCATGTTAAACCTTGGTAATGTCTCTTGCAAGTTCTGCCTGTAATTTAATCAGTTTCCAGTAGTAGTTGCACTTCATTTACATTTTTGGTTAATAGATTCAAGAAAAGGAAGATCTTATCTTTAAAGTTTGGCAAGATTGTCAATGCTGATAGGTATTTGACAGAGTATTTTAGTGCATTTGCACAACTAGGGTGAATTTCCTTAGTGGTGAATCCATACTGTTTTGATCTTGATAAATACCAGTGTCTTAGCTTTCTGTCATTTGTTTTTTGGTGTTACTAATCTTTGCAAAATTGGAAGGAAGAAGATCTCTCTTCAGGAGAGACCCAAGTAGAAAGTTATTTCAAGAATTTGGAAAGACAGTTTTAGAGGAGAGAAAAGTTTGGAAGGTTGTTGAAGGTTAGACATCAAGCAAAGGAATATCCATTGGTGAGAGATATCAGCCTTTGATAGAGGATTATCACTCTTCTTCTAGTGATTCTGATTCAAGTAATCTTCTCATAAACTTGTTTACTTCAACTAGTGAAGATCCTTCTATTGTACCTGGTGAGTTCCTTCTTCAATCTGCACATGTGTGTTTCAATTCTAGTAAAACTTTCCAAGAAAATCAGCACCTAGAGAATACTAATTTTGTGAACCACATTCTTGAGCCCCAAAGATCTCACACTCCTCATCAACTTATGTCACCCCCAAGGTCACCTCCACTAGACAACATGGCTCAGCCTCCCACCTAGGCCTCCATTTGTGGTCAATACCTTTGGCCCAATAGATTTTAGGGTAATGGCTGGTTATCCTAATGTTTTGCCTCAGGATGATAGAAGTAGATTTCCAAAGTTCCAAGGGAATAATTCCATAACAGGTAATCAGAATTTGAAACTCTTTATTAATATGATGGAGGATTTTGAAATTGCATTTGAGGATATGTACATTAAATTGTTTGTCCACACTTTAGAAGAGGATGCAAGGGATTGGTATAAGGCTTTTCCTGATAATTCTATTAACTCTTAGACTAAAATGCAGAATGTATTCAAATTGTAATATGGTGACAAGACTAATCCTAGATTTCACTTGTCTGAATTTGATAATTTCAAGAAGAACCCCAATGAATTAGTGCATGACTTTAATACAAGATTTAACAAGACATTGAGAAGACTATATGTTAATCTGAGGCCTTGTGATCAATCTTGTTTAATCAAATATGCATATGCATTTGATAAGAAAGAAACCTACTACTTAAGAGACAAAAACCCTACTAATTTGAGGCAGGCCTTCTCCATGACATTGTGGATTGAAAACAATATCAAAGCAATTGGGAAACCTCTCATGAGAGATAGTTTAAAGTTGATAAACCCTACTAATTTGAGGCATGCCTTCTCCTTGACACTGTAACTTTGCCTTAAATCTTCAGAGGGGCATAATTTTGATCTGGAGCCTGGATTTTCACGTTATTTATATCATTGGAAAGCTGTTGAAATCCTCTACATGATGGAATCTTAAATTTTGATTTTTGATGGATATTTGTGGGAGAAAAATAGAAAAATGTATATGGCAAGCAAAAAACATAGAAAACAACTCCAACCACAAAAATTAATGAAGTATGGGCCTCTGTTTTTCTCTGTAAAGTAATGTACTTTGAAGTATGGGCTTTTTTTATGGAAACCCATCATTTTTCAGGCCCATTAGATGAATCTTGTCAGTGGTTAAAGTCCCAAATAAATTTTCCCACATTTTCTCCTTTCTTCCATTCTACTCGATGGTTAAAATCCAATTTTGGCTCATTTGTAATGGTTTGTTCATTATTATTCTCTGCCTCTCCCTTCTTTTCTTCCCTAAGGTCGAAAATGGAGTTTGAGCCTTCTCCTTTGCTCTGTAATGGAATTTTTTTCCTCTTACCAGTGAAACGATGTTTTGTGCAAACTTCTGGAGCAATAAAAAAACATGTTTTGTGATGCATTTGTCCATCCTTGCTCGTTTTTGCTTATTTTCTTCTTTCCTCTCTTCATTGCAGGTGTTTTTGCATGTTTGAATGTCTATTATAGGTTTTGGGGCTGTGTTCATAGAGTTTTAGAACATTTTTTGTGTGAAATCCATCCTTGGTTTTGTGATACACTTGTCCATCCTCTCCATTGCTCACCTCTCTTTGTTTCCATGGTAGTTTTGATAGATGTTCAACATTTTACTTCTCTGGTGTATCACTGTTTTAGTGTAGGCTCTGTTTTTCCCTATTTTCTCTCTCTCTGTCTCCTTGGCATAGTTTGATTAGGATTAGATTAGCTTTCCTACACTGGAATAGCTTGTGGCAAGTAGTTTAGGAAAAGGAACCAACCTTCTCTGGAGAGCTTTCCCCATTTTTAAAGGTCTCACACTTTGGGAAAGCTCAATGTTGTGCATTCACACCAAATGACATTGCCTTAGAAAAATAGATCCATAGGTCATTTTAGGGGTGATGTGAATTTACACTAACAAAACTTCAGCGCCTTCTTTATGTTTCCTTCATATTACCCATTGATTATCCTCATTAGATTTCTAACATTGTCCCTATCACCAAGGCAATAAGGGGAATCTGTATTTACATGGATTTCCATGACCTCAATCTAGCTTGCCCAAAAGATGACTTCCCTCTACCTAGTATTGACTAGCTAGTTGACCTTACTTTTGGTCACGAGATGCTATCACTCAAGAAATGGCTTCTCAGGTTACAACCAAATCTTACTTGCCCCATAGGATCAACACAAAACCACATTCATCACCCCTTGGGGACCTTTTGCTATCGAGTCATGCCTTTTGAACTTAAAAATGCTAGTACCACATATCAGCAAGCTATGACTTACATATTCCAGGACATCATACATTGTATATTGGAAGATTATGTAGATGACCTCCTTGCCAAATCTAAATGCTTCCCTGAGCACCTCACCATCCTAAAAACCATCTTTGACTACCTTATTAAATATTGTGTTCGCCTTCATCTCAAGAAGTGTGTCCTCACGGTTATCTTAGGAAAAATCTTGGGATTTATCATTTCCCTATGTGGTATTAAAGTTGACCCTACTAGAGTCAAGGCCATTCTATAAATGCCTCTGCCCACTACCCTTAGGAAACTTCATAGCCTGCAAGGTAAGTTACCATCTATTCACCGTTTCATTTCACAATTGTCTGATCGGTGTCAACCATTTCATCACCTTGTCAAGAAATATGTATCCTTTAAATAGGATGATGATTACCATAAAGTTTTTGAGGCCTTAAAATAATACCTTCTTTAACCCCCCATACTCATTCCACCTAAAGACGAGAAACCTTTCCACCTATACATCTCAGCTACCGATCACTCTTTGGGGGCCATGCTCGCTCATCACGATGAATAACACAGGGAACAGGCAGTTTATTACATAAGCTATACTCTTTTGGACCATGAAACCTGATACACCCATCCTAAAAAACTTTTCTTATCCTTAGTTTTTATCGCCACAAAAATCTACCATTACCTACTCAACACAGAACCTATGTTGTGACCAACACCGACCCCTTACACTTCATGTATGCCAAACCTTATCAAAACCACCATGCGACATGCTAGCTTATGCTTTTGGCTGACCTCGACCTCAAATTCATTCATCAAAATTTCATCAAGGTCCAAGCTATCACTGACTAATTGGCCAACGCACCTATTTCCTAGGATCAACCCTCTAATTTTGACTTTCCAGATGAGTCAATTGCTACCCTTTTCTTAGATGAACCGGCTTACCAAATGACACTCTCCTTTGATGGTTCCAAGTGTTAGCATAGGGGTGGGGTAGAATTTATCCTCATTCCCCTTGATGGTGAACCCATGCCTTTGTATTTCAAACTTGATTTTCATTATACCAACAATATTGTCAAATACGAAGCACTCGTATTAGGTCTCCAAGCTGCCTATGCCCTAGATGTCAAATCAATCAACATCTTTGGTGATTCTCAATTGGTCATAAACCAGGTCAATGATATATACCAATGTCGTAATGAGATACTTTAATATTATAAACATCATGTAGACATACTTTTGACCACCTTAACCGTTACACTCTTCAAACCGTCCCCCGTTCAAACAACAAATTTGTATATACCATGGCTTGTTTGGCTTCTCAATTACCCACTTCACCTGCCGATTCTAAAATATTTTTCACCATACAACTACTCCAATCACCCTCTTATTTACCTCATGACATTTACTCCATTGAAACCGTCACCCCAGACCCAAGCAACCTTGGTATAAACAATACTTTGACTATCTTTCTCTCTCCATCTTACCTTCTGATCTCAGCCGTAATGAACAACGCACCTTCCTTAAAAATGTCTCTCATTACGTAATCATGGGGGGCCTCCTCTATAAGCATGGATTTGATGGTATTCTCTTACGATGCCTCATGAGTTCTAAAATTCCTTATACCATTAAGAAATTTCATGATAGCATATGTGGAGGTCACTTCAGTGGCCTTCCTATTGCTAAGCGTATTCTTCACCTACGTTATTACTGGCCGACCCTTAACCATGATTGTTGTGACTACATCAAGTGTTGTGTAAAATTCTAAAAACATTCCAACTTTCATCATACACCCAATCACGCCTTACAGGTCTCCCGTGACCTTTGGCCCTTCTCTTGATGGGGTTTGGATCTTGTTGGAGAGATCAATCCCCATTCTTCTGACCACCGTCAATGGAACATCACCGCTACCGAATACTACAAAAAATGGGTTGAACCCATATTAGTCATCTCCATGACAGCCAAGAAAATATGTGAGTTCATCAATCATCACATCATTTGTCACTTTGGTGTTCCTCATCGTGTCATCACTAATAACGGAAAACAATTCAAAATTAAGACTTTACGAAAAATTTGTGATGCCTTCGGCATTCAGCTAAGTTTCTCATCACCTTATTACCCACAAACCAATAACCAAGCTGAATCCACTAAAAAAACCTTGAACAAAATTCTCATGAAAGTGGTTAACGATACTGGGAAGGACTGGCATACACACATTCCTTTTTCCCTGTGGGTATACCGCACTGGTATTCACACTTCCACTGCCACTACACCTTTTTCCCTGGTATAAAGTACAAAGGTTGTTCTATCCCTCAAATTATAGATCCCCTCAGTCTACATTTCTCTCCATGACATGCTCAATGATGATGACTTTTGTTAGGACTATTTAACACAACTTCAGTTATTAGACGAATGTCATCTTAATGCTCTTGATCATCTTCAAGTTTACCAAAAACGTATCAAACATGCCTATGATAAACGTGTCCATTAACAAACCTTTCACGTTGGTGATCTCATCCTGACATAAAATCAACATGTAACTAAAGTAGAAAAAAGTTAACAGGGAAAATTTACTCCTAAATGGCTTGGACCATACATCGTGACCCATACTTAACGATCAAGTGCTTATCGTTTATCTTCACTCGATGGTAAACCTAAACCTGAGCCCCTTAATGCCTTACATCTTTGACCATTCTATTGTTGAATTTTAGTCCTACCTTACATTTTTCCTCTTTCCATGCTTTTCCTTTAAGCGCTATCCACTTTTTACACCTCACCAACAATTAAAAAGAATCATGTGTGTACCCATCACTTGTTATCTTCTCTTGAATATGTGTACCACGGTGTTTCACATAGCATGATTCTCATGGATAATTTTCATCTACCTTTAGATGAGATCCCATGGTCATTTCACCCTACTTTCTGAAAAAGAATCCTATTATTCACCTTGGTCTTGTCCATGAATTTGAAGCCCTCACATGGGATCCAACTCCTTGAGTCAAAATTCCAATAAAAAGATGACTCCCTCAAAAGGACATCTTCCTCTGTAAAATCACTGCTATAAATAGACTAATCCCTTGAAGGACAGCTATATAAAGGTATTTCAAAAAAAGATGAGAGAATCTGAAGCTTCCCGCATCGATCAGCTTCATGAAGACCTCAAGGAGTTAATTTCATCATACCATATAGACTTCCTGCATCGATCAGTCTATCTCAAATATTAGTCAACACATAAAGCCTTTTAGTCATGGAATTACCCATTGTGACCTTGGATCTCTTGCCTAAAGAGCATGCTACCTCATACCATATAAAATTAACCACCTTTCTCCCCTCTCACCATTCACACTCCCATTTCCTACCACCTCAAGGAACCTCTTGGAAATAGTTACATTTGGTGATCATGTGACTACTTTTCATCCTTAGAATAATAAATCATGTAATGTCTTTAGGGTCTTACGTTCATCACCTCCTCCAAGGTATGACCTACTCATTATGATCCTCTCAAATCAGGTGACTTTCTTTCCCCCTCTTATCTTTTAAACCTTCTTTATTACGTATTGATTACCTTATATAGGACTTGGTCCTCAATGCTTACCTTTAGGGTAATTTTATTCTTCTACCACAATCGAAATCACCTATACCAATTTACCCACAACTCACCCACACCTAACACACCTAAACCCAAATCATGCCTATGACCTACCATCTCATTCTCATATCTCCTCATATTCTTCCCTAGCTTATGGGAGAACTACATCGACCTGAGGTGCTTTTTCACCGGGACTATGTAGGAAACACTCTGAGGGCATGGGGCCATTAGAGGTTAGCTCAGCCACTCTCTATCCTAACCAATTCATCTTTCATTTTCCTAAATCACATTCTAGCCTACTTCATTTCCTTTTTATATCAAAAATTGGAAATTAAACCAAAAAAATGACATATTGCTTCACATTTTTATCATCATCAAAACATACATTTATTATGACTACCATTTATCTACCATCATCATGCATGTATTATAAAACATCTTAAACATTTCCCATATCATCATTCATTGCACAAATTAATGAATCACAACCTTAACCAACCTGACTCAACCATGCCTAACACCAACATGACTCAACCATGCCTATGACCTGACTTATCCATGCCTACAACCTAACTCAACCATGCCTATGACTTGACTCCACAATGCCTATGACCTAACTCAACCATGCCTAACACTAACCTGACTCAACCATGCCTAACACCAATCTGACCCAATCCATACCTAACACACCTACAATAAGTCTATCTATGCATAATAATAAAATGTTATCAACACAAACACATAATGCCAATAATCATCATCATCTATATAAATATAATATCCATATACATAAATATCAAATGTCTTCGGCATACAAGATGGTGTATATAATCCATTCTCTCAAAACTCTCATATACATCCTCACTGTCTTCGACACACAGGCCGGTATATGCTCAAAAATACAAAACTCTCATACAGCCTCACCATCTTCAGCACGTAGACCAATATATATCAAAAATCAAAAGTACATAAAAATTGAGGACTGTATATCATACATAATCATGGTGGAAATCCTCCATATCTATCTCACCTTTCCCCTCTGCAACCTCGACCCCTATCTGACGACTTGCTAACATCTCCCCACCCATCATAGGTGATGGCTAGGTTCCTGCTAGTACATCAACTAGAACTGGCCTCCATGAACTTGTGTCCTCACCCTAACCATGTCTTGGGGCTCGATGGCCCCCTGTGCTCTCCACACTATGGATGTGTGATCTGGTCCTCTAGCTAGAGGCCTGCTATGGCTTGTACTCGGCATACGATAGGCAATCAATCCCCACTACCGTCAGCTGGTCCTGATAATACCATGCCTCATCTCTTGCCTCCTGTAACCTAGATATAGGTACTGTCTGTGGTGGCCCCATTGGCCTCTAACACTATACCTGCCCTGTGGGAACTTGTCCCACCCTTTACTTTGAATTGGGACCCTATCCCAGTGCCTATGGTGGCCCCATTGGCATATGCTCTTGTGCATGTATCTGGGCCTGTAAGGCCCCAATATGTGCCTATTTCATGGCTAACTGGCCCTGTAACCCTATCACCTATGCCTGTAGGGCAGTCACCTAACCATCATCATCATCTCCATCTCCACCTTGGGCCATCTAGGCTTGAAGATTGGTCACCTGTGCATGCAACTTGGCCACCTCCACCTCTAAACTGGCTAATTGTCCCTGCACCATACCTAACTAGGTAATCAGGGTCACCACCTACCCCTATAGGGCGTCTCTCTACACCGTGATTGTGGCTAAATCCAACTACCCCCGCCTAGGTGGTACTGCTCGTAAATGAGCCGCCCACCACTGTCTATATCAGTCTCTCACTCTGGCATCATCAATCCGCTGGTCTACCACCTGCTCCTCCTACCCTATGGGAACTGTTGGCTATGGTAGAGGGAATGTCCTCTCCATGTCATCTCTCCTATATTATGGGAAGGATGGAGGTATGTCCTATAGCATCCCAAACTACTGTCTAACCCTGTCAACTGGGATCATGTCGTGCTCCTTGGCACGGTGACTCTCTATCAATCTCAGTAGCTGAAGGCCATCTAGCTCATCATGCATCCAAATTTATGAGGGATAAACTACATATGGTCTCCATATGATGTCCACTCCGAATAAGCCCTCCAATAGACACCTGTAGCCCTCTCTGATCGATGCTCTCCAATCACGGGTAGCCATCACCTGTACCCCACTCGCACTAATCTCAGTGGAAATGCATCTGCTCAGGGCATACCCATTGGGCTTACACAAACTATGTGCTCATAGGCCCAATAGTGCAGTAAAAAGGTGCAACATAAGATGAACCTACACAGGCACGCATATGCTCACAACTCTCTATAAAACTACTCTAAGAATGTTGGCACCTAGGAAAATCAGGTCCGCTCCAACACCATGTCATGTATTACCCCCATCAACAAGTGGGGAAACATCCCACCCTCTTCATCTAGTAGTTCGAAGCAGCACAATGCCTCCATTAGTAGCCCTACTAGCCTTGTCTCATCTAGACAGGATAGGTACATCCCTCCGTAACTCATATTGGCACTATGGAATGTCATGTCTGCAAGTCCCTCCCCAAACACTATCAACATCAACTCCTCTGAGGCCTTGGAGGAGATCGAGTACACTAACTTCCCTAGTATCGGTAGTCATAGGATCCTAAACACATCTTCTAGGGTGAATTTCATCTCACTCATAGGTAGGTGGAACGTGTTGGTCGTTGAATCCCATCTATCGATGAGAGTGAAAATTAGACTCAGCTACCAGACTACATGCTGATAATGACAAACCCCAATTAGGTCCACCTCCTCCACGTGTCTCCACTCCTCAACTGCCACTACACCTCGCACTCTCAAGAGTAGGGGTGACACCCTATCTCTCATTTGTAATTGATCTCTCCCCTACATCAAATACAAACATAAAATTAATCTACCTTCATCATACCAACACTCACCCTCGACATCTCACCTATACCCATTGTCTCATCTCTTTCTTTATTCCCAACCTACCTTCCTATCATATTTCTATCTCCCCCCACCCTCACCCACTATCATTTCCCCATACCCATTTTTACCCCTCGCCTACACTAGGTTTTTCACCAACACACCCTATTAGACCCTTCCCTATCTCACCCACTCAACCTAGGGCTCTTTCAACCCATTTTTCTCCAAAACTTGACTGGTGCCAGTTATCTCTAACTAACCCCAGTCACCCCTAAACTTGCATTGGTCACCTATTTTGTGACTGATACCGGTTTGACACTACCGACGCTGACTAACTCTTACTAACACTAGTCACTATCATGGCGAAAAAATATGACCCCCAAACCATCCCCACTAAAAAAACTACCTATCCTGACGCTTCTACCCACCCATTCTCACCTACACTTCCACTTAACCACATACCACCCCCTATTCACCCACTTACCTCTCTCCCCGCTCCTTCTACCCAATTCACCCTCCCACATTTGAAATTTCATTTCCCCCCCAAACCCAATTTTTCACCACCCGACCTCTTACCTAATCTATCTCACAAAAAATGGAAAGGTTTTTGACACTTACCTCATCATGCTTACATCGCCATGGTGGCATGTCTGACTGCTGCACCGGTGGCCCGCCTAATCCCTATATGTTCTCTACCATCACCAATCTGTCACCTCCGCTCCAACCAATAAAATCAACCAATCTAATCTCGTTGACCTTCCTCTCAACTACCAATCACCCACCGTTTGGCTCACCAACTCAGATTTCCATTCTATTTAGACACTTTCCAACTTTCTCTCTCTCTCATGTCATTTTCCTCTATTTCGCATGGGACAAATGATTCTGAAAAACATGGAATTTTTCTTTTTATAACATCCCCGACATAACTGACACCGGTTTTAACTTCACCGACATTAGTCACATGCCCTACCTTACTGTGGTTGGCTACCCTATACCGGCATCTGTTACCCTTGACCAGCATCGGTCACCCTCTAATCCACATTGACCACACATTCAACATATTACCCTGCTCATCACTACTTTTTTCCCTCACCCAATGCTTACGCTGACCATTTACCTCACCCTCTGGACCTCCTCATTTCCTACCTAACCTCGACCTCATTTGGGGACTCATTATTTTACCCATACCTGGGATAGAGTTGCTTCTATCCTTTCATTCCTTTGAGAAACAAATAAGGCTTAGGGCTAGGAGGAATACCTATTCAATTTTGAGATGGTGTGCGCGTACCGTAGAGAGAGATCAGATCGATTGCAAAGAACTCCTTTTTGTCTGGGAAGGACTACCTGCAAGTAAGAATACAAGACCACTAGATTCTAATTAGATAATAAGTGAGGGAACTACCTTGGGCTCAGGAAATATGAGACTTCCTTTCGAAGGTGGTCAGTTCCCCTGCTAATATGAATTAACACAAATTCTAACAAATAAGCTATTGTCCATTTACAATTTATTTACCTTGTTAGAACAATAGAGAAAAGGTTGGTCTTGATTTTGAATCATAGTGACCGATGCTAGTCAGTGTCACCAGTACCGGTTGATGATAACCGATATCGGTGGGGGTAGTGATTTAAGGGGTTTGGTGAAAGTTGGTTATAAGATGGATATATGATAGCTATGGTGTTTATAAGGCTGGTAAAATGACTGGGGTTAGGTAATGAGGTGACAGAGAAGACTCAGAGAGTATGGGGGCTATTCTTGGGGCAATGTAGGGGTAAAGGAATGTAAGGTAGATGGAGATTGTTACCGGGTAGTGGATCTAGGAGTAGACTTGTAATTACCGTGATTCAGAAATCCAAGAAATATTTTTAAAAGAATGTATAAGACTTACTTACTAGTTCCTGATGAAAATTGCAGGTTCCAGGACTGTGATGATGAAGGCAGGGTTCAAGTAGGATGATCTGAAAATCCAAGATGAGCTATCTCCTCTCCTGATGCTTGGATGAGTGTCACTGGGCTCTAGTTATTCAGTTGCAGTCTTGGGCTTGATGTCCTTCTCTGTAAACTCTCTCTTTCCTTCACTTGTCTCTGCTCAACGAAGTAAATTCTGGATTCTTCCAATGACTTCTCGTTCAGATCAATGAAAAATCCAATGCTTTGTTTTTGGTTGGGAGAGGTCATTTACAGGGAACCGATGGTGGTTACGTATCCGACGGCGGTCGAGTAGGAACCGGTATCGATCAGGTTAAAGTGGGCTATTTTTAGTAAAATAGCCAACTTTCCCTCCTTTTCTCCCGAGGGATTAGTTGCGAGCTTGGTCAAGTCATTATGAGGTTGGTTTTAGGTGCGGGTGAGGAGTCATTAGTCATGGGTGTGGATGTAGACCAAGTTATAGGTCTTAATTAGGTTAGTTTAGGGTTAGGACTAGGTCATGATGAGGTGGCGAAATGAGGTGGCAGGTATGGCGATGTGGATTTATTAATTATAAGGTAATTAATAAATAATTGTGTAAGGTTTAGGTGATGAGGTTAGGTTGCGAAATGAGATGCGGGGCACAGGGGGTCGTAAGACACAAATTTGGTTTCTACATTAGCCCCTTGTTGTCGTGTAGCTTGTCTTGTAAAGCTGCACGGACAACAATAATAAGTGGTTACCCCTGTTAAGGGTATAGGTAATCCCCATCAAATCTATCACAGATTGAGGTAGCGTGAAATCAGGGATAAGGTTGATAAAGGGTAAATGGTGTTGAGATGATGGTAAGATGGTGGGGTAGGTCCAAGGAAGCAGACACACATTGAAATGCAGCAGTACGACCAGGGTACATGATTTGAAGAGCAAACAAGCAATTCATAGGCAAAGGTCGATAGTTTATGCAAACAAGGGTGATATAATCCTGGTATCCAAGGCATAGGAAGTAGCTCCAGGGGATATAATGGGTAAGGTACAGGAACGTTTAGGCATGTTCGACAGTACTAAATGGTTGGTTTGGTTGAGATAAATGTCACGGTCTAGGTCTAGGCAAAGTTGGTCGACTGATCGAGTCAAGTACCCTAATCATGCTAAAACACAAACATGTGAGCTCGATTAAACAAAAAGCTACATCATGGGTGGATAAAATTGTAATTTGTTGGTTTTGGGTGAGGTATTTGAGTGGTGCGGCCTTGGGTCGGGCCGATTGATTAGTGAGGGCCATGGGTCAGGCCTGATTGGTTGGTTGCGGCCTTGGGTCGGGCCAAATGGTTGGTTACAGCCTTGGGTCAGGCCAGATTGGTTGGTTGCGGCCTTGGGTCAGGCCAGATTGGTTGGTTGCGGCCTTGGGTCGGGCCTGATTGGTTGGTTGCGGCCTTGGGTCGGGCCTGATTGGTTGGTTGCGGCCTTGGGTCGGGCCAAATTGGTTGGTTGCGGCCGTGGGTCAGGCCAGAATGATCGGTTGCGGCCTTGGGTTGGGCCAAATTGGTTGGTTACAGCCTTGGGTCAGGCCATATTGGTCAGTTACGGCCTTGGGTCGGGCCAAATTGGTTGGTTACGGCCTTGGGTCAGGCAAGATTGGTTGGTTGTTGGCCTTAGGTCGGGCCAAATGGTTGGTTACGGCCTTGGGTCGGGCCAAATGGTTGGTTGCGGCCTTGGGTCGGGCCAAATTATTGGTTGCGGCTGTGAAGTGGGCCAATGAAGTCAACAAAGGGTTTTCAGCAAAGGAGGGTATAGGCGATGTGGTGAGAAAGGGAGATTAGTAAATAAGGGAAAAAATTGGGGAAAAGGTGGGATTAAACTGATATCGATTCTCTATGACCGGTATCGGTTAGATGACTGATACCGGTTCTTTAGGGCATAATATAACCGATATCAGTTATAGGTCGAAAACCTATAAAAAGAAAAATATGGCCTGTCATTGTCACATTGTCAATTTGAAAACCAATTTTAGTTTTCTGAGGTGTATTAGTGAGATTGTTGAATTTTTTGGCTGAGGTGGCACTATTTGAGTGGAGAAGTAAGTGGTTGGTAGGCCCTAGCGAGTAGGAGGCAACATTTGATTGGTGGAGGACCCAACAGAGGGGATTTAGAGCCATGGCACAACCAGGAGGAGCAGGAGGTACTGGACCTGCTAGACCGCCACCACCTATCCCTCCACGACGACGTGTCATCGTACCGGTAGGTTCAAAACCTCTCATTATGTGAATTTAATGTTGTTAAGCTAGATTTGGGTTTTGGGTAGGAATCCAAGTTTTTGAATAAAATAATTAATAAATGGAAGTTGTTTGGAAAATGCAGAAGGTAGGTAGGTTAGTTAGGCTAAAACGGTAGGGTGGGTAGGTTTTTAGGGTTTTTCAATGGGTAAAAGGGGAGTAATAGGAAAAAAATGGTTTTAGGGGGTCCGCGTCAGGTTGGGCTCTGCGATTGTACAGTGACCGATGTCGGTCACTAAGCGACCGACATCAGTCACGAATTCTTCGGGCAAGGTGGGTTTTTTGGTTGACCGGTGTTGGTCGTATGTCAACCGGCGGCGGTGGAGGGATGTTGGGGAGGGGACCGGTGGCAGTCATGGGTGACCGGTACCGGTCCTTAGTTACGATTAGTTGTTTTGTTGGTTTGGTTTTGTTGTGGTTTTGGGTTTTTGGTTGTTGTTTGGGTTGTTGTTTGGGTGTTGTGTTTATTATTGGGTTTTGTGTTTTGGGGGTGAAGAGGGAAGGGGTAGAGGTTGATATGAAGGGTGATTGGTGGGGGGGGGGGGAAATGGGGCGGTTGTGTGGTTGGTGCAGTTAGGATAGATTAGGTGTTGGGTATGAATGGGGAGGTGTTAAATTGGTAGGGGCATAGGTAAATGGTGAGAGTAGATCTGGGTGATTGGTAGGGTGTGAGATAAGGAAAGGGGATATCGTAGATGTTTTTAGGGTAAAATAGGTCAATGTAGGTGTGTGTTATAGCGTCGGGGTGTGGTCGGGTGGGTAAAAGGGGGTATAGAGGGTTAAAGTAGTTGTTGTTTGAAAGGTTAGGTCTAATGAAGTGGGTTATTTGTGCAGGCACGTTAGCAACTGACTATGCGGGATCGGATGCCCCCGTTATTGAGACGGATGCAGCCACATGTGTCCGTAGTGCACTGGGCCATTATGCGTGAGGTGGGACTCGGTGGAGTCCAGCGGTATATGGCTATGGAGAGGGACCACAGTATTATGGTTGCCCTCATCGAGAGATGGGATCCAGTAACCATTGTTTTCCATCTCCCGACTGGAGAGATGACTATTACTCTGGAGGATGTATATCGCATCCTGAGACTGCCGATCATAGGAGAGGCAGTATTCCAGGTAGATGCAGAGACGGCTATGGACAACATTCTTCATGTATTTGGGGATGCAGCCACGTTATTGACCTACCACAATGCGAGTATTGCTTATGGTGATATGTATCGCGCCCACAGACATGAGACACGGCTTGCCGTGTTGATGATGATAGGCATCACATGCTTCTCCCTCCCAGACTCAGAGGGAGGCTGTTTTCCATAGGCGTTGATGGGGGTGATGCACGAGATGGTGGAGGAGCATACGTGTTATGCTTGGGCACCAGTATACCTGGTGCAGCTATACAGAGAGCTGTGGGGTTATCGCCGGATGAGGTGATTTAGGATTTGTTCCACATTTCTGTTACACTGCTGGGCATATGAGCACATCATATGTATTCGACCAGTAGGGCTGCCCCAGCAGCCAGGGCCACAGGTGATATATAGGTATGGCTTTCAGAGGTGGTTGGGGGTCGTGGGCCAGCCACGAGCGGTGCTCGCAGGATGGGATGCAGCTTACTACTGTCATATGCTAGAGGGCCTGACCGCACTGGATATTGTATGGAGGCCTTACAGAGGTCATCAACCCTGAGGAGGAGCCCGATCACAGATGCGCTAGATCCAGTATACTTTCTGGATAGCTGGACGGAGGTCGGGAGAGCATGAGCGGATACCCCTGGAGAGGGTACGATGGCAGTTGGGGCTACGACAGGATGAGCCACCTCCCTTCCCTCAGTACCAGAGGGATGATGTAGAGGCCCCACTGCCTGCACCACAGCCCGTGGACCCAGATTGGGTAGCAGAGAGGCCGGCGGATGATACCGTGGATGACGCCAGCTGCACAGGGTCATTTTTGGTATGGTGGGCAGGGGAGAGAGCAGCGAGGAGAGCACAACCCGCACAACCAGATTTAGCGGCTGTTATAGCAGAGAGGGACCAGCTCAGGGGACAGGTGTAGTTGTTACAGGGGTAGCTTGCTGCTGCATAGGATTAGATGGGTGTCCTACAGGGGCAGCTAGCTCAGGCACAAGCTCAGATGGGTGTCCTACAGGGGCAGCTAGCTCAGGCACAGGCTCACCACAGGCACCACCAGCACAGCCACAGGCACCACCGCAGGTACCAGCAGCCGCAAGCACAGGTATAGATACCTCTATAGGCACAGGGTGCACCGGTAGGGCAGGGTTTGCTATTAGGTGTCGGGGGACCAGCCCCAACAGCCATGGTGGCACGGGCCCGTTATATGGAGGCGAGAGCGGAGGCCCGGTACTATCAGGATGTCCTTGATGGTACTGGGGCTGACTATCAGCCATATGCGGTGCATAGAGTCGAGACCTCATAGAGCCAGAGATCCCCGGGGGTGCAGCCACAGTCGGTGGGTTTGTTACAGGGAGGAGGCGAGAGGAAGTACAGGGACCAGCAGGGAGACAAGCCGAGGGCAGTGGAGAGAGCTGAGGTATCCTTGCAAAGTAGATAGTTTTTGTTTTTGGATATTGGATAGAGACACCGGTCTGCGAACCGGTTATGTATATAGAGGCCTGCATGCCCACATATGATTCTTTTATTCATTTTTGTTGTATATACCAGCCTGCGAGCCGAGTATAGGTTGTATAGTTGATACCGGCCTATGAGCCAAGTATATTTTTGATATGAGAGACTGGCCTGCGAGCCGAGTCGAGATTTTGACAGTTATTACGGCCTGCGTGCTAGCTGTGTATTATTTTGAGACCACAGAGGCCCCTATGCAGGGCAAGTTGTATATTTGAAACCTTTGATTTATATATATGATGATTTTGACCCACATGGTGTATATGAAATGTTTTATTTGTTTTGTCGATGGTTTGTGAAATTTAATGTATGATGAGTTTGATCCAAATGGTGTATATGAAATGTTCTATGTGTTTTATCGATGGTTTGTTTTATTGTAGATAGATGATGTTGATGAAATTGCGATAATATATTGATGTGATTTTGATGACAAATATTGGTAATGGTGTTGTGATGTAGGAAAAAGAGGCGGGCGCCACAAAAATTTGTAAAAATGAAGAAATGGCCTAGGTTTAAGCAAAACGGGGCACATGACCGATATCGGTTATGTAACCAATGTCGGTAGCTATATGACTGATAGTGGTTATGTAACCGATATTGGTTATGCCAAAATTATATTTCCTAAAAATAGAACTGCTTGGTTGGCAACTTAAGTTCTTATTTTTAGAAGCATGCAACAAGTTAAATACGAGAATGTGACGCTGCTTGATGACTGATACAGGTAATTACATGAGAGAATTGAGTGATAAGGAGGAAAGAGACAGGAAAAGTGAGTAAGGGCTGAGATTTAGAAGGTAGCAAGACAAGTTATATTTGAAGAGGGTGGTGAACATGGCTGAATGAGGAGAAGCATCCAGTAGGCAGAGATGAGAGGGAAGACAGGTTCCGTGCTCAAGCTGCTACATCCCAAGAGGTAAACTGTTTGGTTGTAATTTGATTCTTGTATGTTTTATGAATAGGATGAGAGAGAGTAAATGGGTAAAGATGAGAAAGAAAAGGTGATAGGAAAGGGTTTGGGATGGGGTGAGTGCTATGGGGTAGGTAAGCAGGGTGTTCACGTATGTTTTTAGGTATAGAGAGGAGTAAACGGGAAAAATAATTATCGTAGGTGTATGTTTTTAAGTAGGCTATATATTTTTGACAGTGACTGGTATCATTTAGAGATAACCGGTATCGGTTATCTATAACCGATATCGGTTACTGTAGGAGTTTCCAGAATTTGAGAAAAAACCCATGGAGATTTTTTTTATTGAATAATTGTGTGTCGTTTTGATGTATGTAGGCGGAAGCAGGGTTAAGGATGAATGATACTGTGCCAGAGTTGTTGTCACGAATCCAAGCAGATGTAACACCAGCTGAATGGGCATTGATAAATCATTTGGGGTTAAGTGGAATCCGCTATTATTCACGAATCGCACGTAACCATGCTATGTTGTAGGCGTTGATTGAGAGATGGAATCCAGAAAAGAATACCTTCTATCTACCAACAGGGGAGATGACAGTGACGTTGGAAGATGTGTTCCGTATTTTGAGACTCCCAATTACAGGAAGACCAGTATATCAGGCATTGCCTAGCGCGGTGCGGGGAGCGATAACAACAGTATTTGGTCCATACGCACGAGATTTGACACAGCGAGGTTTGACATTCACTTATGGTATAATGTATGCAGCACACCCTGAGGTAACAAGGTTGGCAGTAGTATTAATGATAGCGATGGGGTATTATGCATTACCGAGGGCAGATGGCGGAAGATTTCCAAAAGCATTGATGAGTGTTATTTGGGAAATGATAGAAATGAGCGTGACTTTCACATGGGCACCCGCATATCTGGCAGAGTTATACAGGGGTTTATGGGCTTGCAGGTGAAAACACAGGATGAGACTGGATTGTTCGAACTTATTACATTGTTGGGCCTATGAGCACATTGTTTTTGTGTGCCCAATAGGCTGACTCATCGAGTCGGGAGAGACAGGAGTGCAGAGGTTGGGATTCAGATGATGGGTCCAGACAAAACAAGAGGCGAGATCCCAGGCCGTGATAGATGACATCGAGTATTATAGACAGGTATGGGAGATGGTGACGATTGCGGATATTTGTTGGAGGCCTTACGAGAACTATATGGTAACAGAGAACATAGCTGAGGAGTTGAGGGGTGTAGAGCGATTGAGGTGGATCGCGGGGCACAGGCCAGGTGAGTATGAGAGGATTCCTCTAGATCGCGTGCGGCGACAATTTGGATTCGTTCAGGATATACCCATGGCTTATAGACCATATATGAGGATTGACACAGACGCATCATTCTCACCTCCCCGGCCGACACCTCCAGAAGGACCAGAAGAGATAGCATCCGATCGCAGGGTAATGGATGCAGGAGCGACAGAGGCTTATAGATTATGGTGGGTAGTAGAGCTGCGAGGTGCATGCGAGCACCCTGACATAGCTGTGATTACAGTGGAGAGAGATCATCTACAGGATTTGGTTCACCAGCTTCAAACACAGGTGAATGAGATAATGAGATTGTTAGAGGTTTCACAGTTACAAGTGGAGAGACTAGAGGCGAGATTCCGCCATGCGAGAGGACATATTTGTATGTTACAGGAGATGTTGGCGGATTAGTGGGAGGAACCAATAGCAGTGGCACCTTTGAGGATGGAGAGGCCAAGTGAGGGGCATCGACGATCACGATCACCACCTGATTCGGGAGGAGGCGCAAGGGTCTAAGTGAATTTCATAGGAATATAAGAATAAATAAGGATGCCGACCTACGTGTCGATGATAGAGAAGATGTATTTGTTGAACATCTAAATAAAACTGAAGATGTATGTTGATTTGAGTTATAATAATAAGAATGGTTGTGTTTTGAATGTTTGTTTTGAAAAATGATAAAGATGAATGTTGGTAAAAAAAAGAAATACACAAAAATATGTATATTTACAACACATGATAGGTTATGGTAGGGGATGGTCGAGCTAACCTTGGGAGACCCCATGTCTCCTAAGTGCTGCCTACATAGCCCATTGCACAAAGAAAGGAGGGGCCTCAAACCAATGTAGTTCTCCCTTAGGACTAGGGAGAGGTGAATTCAGGAAATTTAGGTATGGTTAGGCAATTTGTTGGTTGGTAAAAATATTGATATTGGTAGGGTAATGTTGTTGGTGTTGGTAAGGAATTGGTGATGTTGGTATAGGTATAGGTGAAGCGAAAGTTAGCCTACCCAAGTGGTAGGGAACCGTATCCTGATTAAGGTCAACACATAATCCTAGATTCAGGTAAAAGAGGGAAAAGTGTTCTATAGTTGAAAAGAGCCAAACAAACCACATAATAACGTAGAATGAGCTTGAACCCCTAGGTACCTTGCATAGACGAGAAGTCGATAGGTGAAAAGAGTTGTATAATCACAATATATCGGGTATTACGTCACGTCCCTTGAGTTTTGTTGTTTAAACAAATGGTGAGGTGAGGTGGATGGTGTAGCTGAGGCGCAGAGAACTTTTTATAAAGTGAGTATCCTGACGAAAGAGAACCAAACCTAAATAGACAAGTCCATGACTCAAAAGTGCTTTTGAATGCGGCTTTTATTTTGTTGAATATAGACGGATCGATGCGGGAAGTATACAAGGGATATGTATTTTGTTACTCTTGAGGTCTTCACGAAGCTGATCAATGCGAGAGGCTTCTGATAAAGGCTGACTGTGTATAGCTATCCTTCAAGGGAGCAGTCTATTTATAGTAGCAGATGCAGCATTTGTGTATAGCTGTTCTTCAGGGGAGTAGTCTATATAATAGCAGCAATAGTTTGGCATATAGCTGTCCTTCGAGGGAGCAGTGTATGTATAATTTAGAGGTCTAGATGTCCATTGGGCATAAAGCATCTAGTGTTGTAGGAAGTTTGACTCAAGAAAATCCCATAAGTGTTTAATTAAGAATGTGTCATTTTGATACTTTGAAGTCATGGACTAGACTAAAAGGGGAAGGCATCTTTAAGGGGAGGTGATAATCAAACCATGTGAGCTTGATTTGATTTTGAGATGTAGGAAACAAAGTGTATGTGGTGGTAAATGAGCTCAAGGGATGAGCACAAGGTAGATAAGAAGTGACATAACACTAAATTCAATAGTAGAATGGTCGAAGATGTAAGGAATTAAGGGGTTCAGGCTCAGGTTTACCCTTAAGCGAAGCTAAATGATAAGTGCCTGATCCATAAGTGTGAGTGATAATGTAAGGCCCAATCCAATTTGGAGCAAATTTTCCACGTTTGCTCTTTTCTAGTTTGGTTACATGTTGATTCTCTTTGAGGACAAGATCACCAACCTTAAAGGTACACTCATGAAGTCGCTTATCATAAGCACGCTTGATGCATTTTTGATAGATTTGAAGGTGGTCAAGAGCCGTAAGATGACGCTCGTCAAGAAGCTCTAATTGGGCTAACCGCTCTTGGCGGAAATTATCGTTGGTGAGAATATCTTGAAGAGATATTCTGAGGGAGGGTATTTTTATTTCGAGAGGCAAGACAGCCTCAGTACCATATACCAAAGAAAATGGTGTGGCATTAGTGGAGGTACGAATGCTAGTACGATAAGCCCAAAGGGCAAAGGGGATGTGATCATGCCAATTTCTTCTAGAATCGTTAACAACTTTCATGAGGATTTTGGTTAGTGTTTTATTAGAAGATTCGGCTTGGCCATTTGCTTGTGGATAGTACAGTGACGAGAAGCTAAGTTTGATACCGAAGTTGTTACAAAGGTCTTGTAACAACTTATTTTTGAAAGATTTTCCATTATCTGTTATCAGGTGATGAGGAACACCAAAACGACAGATAATGTGATGGTTAATGAACTCTATGATTTTTTATTTTTTGGTTGAAATGAGTGGAATGGCCTCCACCCATTTTGTGTAATATTCGGTTGCTGTGATTATCCATCAGTGACGTTTCGAAGAGGGCGGATGAATCTCACCAATAAGGTCTAAACCCAATTGTGAGAAAGGCCAAAGATCTCGCGCGACCTGTAGCGGATTGCTAGGAGTATGTTGAAGGTTGGCATGTTGCTGAAACATAACACAATGCTTAACATATTCGTAGTAGTCGTTATTAAGAGTAGGCCAATAATAACCTAGGCAAAGGATTCATTTGGCCATGGCAAGGCCACTAAAATGTTCACCACAAATACCGTCATGGACTTGTTGGATCGTATAGGTGACCTCCGCGCCAGTTGACATCGAAGGAGGATGCCATCAAAGCCACGTTTATAAAGGAGTTCCCCCATGATGACGTAATGAGAAACACTTTTAAGAAAAGCACGTTTGTCGGTACTCATTAGGTCAGGTGGGAGAACAGAGGTTGTGAGGTATTCATGAAATTGGTGATACCAGATATCCTACGAATTAGTAGACACAGTATTTATCATACAAACATCCGGGGTGGAGTAAGATGGGGCAAAGAGTTGTTGGACCAAGACGAATATGTCAGAGTCAGTTGGTGAGGAAGGAATTTGCAAGGCTAAGCAAGCCATAATATCCACAAATTTGTTAGTGGAGCGGGGAATGGTTTGGATAGAATAATGAGTAAATAAGGTCAAAAGTGAATCTACGTAGTGTTTGTACTTTTGAAGTTCCTCATTTTTACATTGGTAGATGCCCATAACTTAATTGACTACCAATTGAGAGTCACCGAAAATGTTAATAGATTTAACACCTAAGTGTAACGTGACCTGGAGACCCAAAACAAGGGCCTCGTATTCTGCTGTATTATTAGTGCAGGGGAAATCGAGCCGGAATGAAAGAGGCATAGACTCAGTGTCAAGAGGAATGAGAAAAATGCCGACTCCTTCGCCATGCTGGCATTTGGATCCGTCGAAGAAGAGGGTCATTGGATACGACTCCTCACTGAGTGAAAGAGTGGTAATGATTTTGTCGGGGAAATTAAAATTGGTAAATTACTCCCCAGGTAAAGGGGCTTCCACGAGTTGGTCGGAAATGGTTTTTCCTTTGATTGACTTCTGGTGTATAAATTCAACGTCGAGGTTAGCGAGGAGCATAATCCATCGGGCGATGCGTTGGTTTAGATGAGGCTTGGCATACATATAATGGATGGGGTCCATGTTGGTGATGACGAAAGTTTTATGATTCAGGAGGTAGTGTCGGAGTTTGGTGGCCACGAATGATAGGGCTAGGCACAACTTTTCTACATGTGTATACCTAGTCTCATAATCCACCAGAGTACAACTTATATAATAAACGGCTTGTTCTCGATACTCGGAGTCACGATGTGTGAGCATGGCCCCTACAGCATGGTCAGTGGTGGAAAGGTAAAGGTAGAAAGGGTGATCGTCCTGAGGTGGGATAAGCACGGGTGGCTGCAAGAGATAGGCTTTAAGAGCCTCAAAGGCTTGGTGACATTCCTCGCTCCATTGAAAGACAATATCCTTTTTAAGGAGATGATGGAAAGGTTGACATTGATCCGAGAGTTGTGAGATGAAATGCCAGATAGATTAAAGTTTGCCCTGCAAACTACGCAATTGTTTGAGGTTAGTGGGTGGGGGCATTTCTAGGATAGCTTTGACTTTAGCTGGATCAACCTCGATGCCACGTAAAGAGACAATAAAACTAAGGATTTTTCCTGAAAGAACACCAAAGACACATTTCTTTGGTTGAAGACAAACACAATATTGTAACCAGTGATCGAAAATAATGGCTAAAACATCGAGATGTTCACTGTGATGTTTAGATTTGCCAAGAAGATCATCGACATAATCTTCAAGGATAGTGTGCATAATGTCATGAAAAATGTAAGTCATAGCCCGCTGATAGGTCGCACCAGCATTCTTAAGGCCAAACAACATGACACAATAACAGAAGGTTCCCCAAGGAGTTATGAAGGCAGTTTTATGTTGATCGGCCGGGGCTACCAAAATTTGATTGTATCCCGAGAAGCCATCCATGAGAGAAAGCATCTCATGACCGGCAGTGAGATCAACAAGTTGATCAATACTTGGTAGGGGGAAGTCATCCTTTGGGCAAGCGAGGTTAAGGTCCCAGAAATCCGTACATATCCGAAGTCCCCCCGTTGCTTTAGTGACAGGTACGATGTTAGAAATCCATTGAGGATAGTCAATAGGTAAAATGAAGGAAACAGAAAGGAGTCGTTGAAGTTCTTTTTTGACCAAGAGGGCAATGCGTGGATGCATTTTTCTCAGTTTTTGTTTAACTGGTTTGGAATCGGGTTTCAGGGTAATGTTATGGACCACAATTTCAGGATCAATTCCTGGCATGTCAGCGTAGGACCAAGCGAAAGCTTGGTTGTGGGTACGGAGAAAGGTAGTAAAGGCAGCTTGTTTTAATGCGTTAAGGGATTGTCTGATCTTCACAATGTGAGGATCATCCTCTGTGTGGATGTTGATTTCTATAGTCAACTCATTCAACATGGTTTGAGTTTCAGATGGTAAGGCGCGTTGAATATAAGAGTCGTCTACACCAAGGTAAGTGAGGATGGAGTCGTCATCTTGGCACTCAACAACATTAATTGAAGGTGAATCCTCTTCGATCATGTGTGGATACAGAAGGGAAACAGAAGATGGGTTCTCATTATCACGTTGATAAGTGAGAGGACTCAGGAAGATAACATTTATGAAAAAAAAAGTTAGGAGGGATAGATTCAGGGTCTATCGACTCTGTGGGTGACGATGGCAAAATGGGTGATGATGGTTTGGTAGGGGTGACGTCCTCATCTTCCAGAATAAAAATGACACGAGGTTCTTTCAGTGTAAGTATTTCAGGAAATCCGAGACCACTATGATCATTGTGCTTGCGTGTAGTCATGGGAATGATTGTATGTCGGCCTTGTTCATAAAGACCAAAACCAAAGCCTTTCCAAGCACAGCGAGTCAAGAAGGTGAGGGTGAAATGACGATTTGTTAGGTATTGAAAATCAGATTGGAAGGGAACCACACCAAGGGGAGGTTCAGGGGTAACGGAGGATGCGTCGACATCCCCATACGTTAGGTTGGTGCGGAAATTAGGTGGTTCGTAAGAGATTACCTCCCCCACGCGACGGTCATAGGTAGGATGCGCATGTAACTGTTTGTACTCCTGCGGGGTATGGAAAGAGCTAACGTTATATAAGTGATACTCCCCCAGCGTAAGGTTTTGAAAAACATCTACTAAGGGGTCTGAGGTTGGGATTTTGTCTACGGGAAAGGAAGTGGTATTTGCAATGGTGGTTTCATTGGTTGAAGGCGTAGTTGCGGTTGAGGTGGATGGTTGAAGTGCAGTTGAAGTGGATGGTTAGGTTGGATGAATGGGTGTCTTGACTGGTACAAGCACATCATTAGGGCGATATAACATATTGCAGGTTTTGAAGGGGGGAGGATCAGTTTTTACGGTGTAGGACTTCCCCTCGTACTCAAATTTTATGCATCTATGTAAGGTGGAGGGAACACATCCCATAGCCCAGATCCAAGGGCAGCCTAACAACATATTGTATTGGAACTCTCCCTCAAGGACATAGAAGAGTTTGGGTAAAGTACGTGGTCCTACACGAATGTGAAGGATCACGGTGCGTAAGGTAGAAGTAATAACATCATTGAATGACCGCAACATGATGGGGTTGGCACACATGCAGCTAGAAGGGATATTCATTTGTTGGAAGGCTTTTGAAGAGATGATGTTTAGGCTAGCGCCCCTGTCAATCATAACACGATGTACTCAGATGTCCCAGACGTAAGCTGAGATGAAAAGAGCAGGGTCAGGCTCTTATGCACCAAAGTCAACAATTTCTTCTTCGGAGAAACTGACAGCAGCGGCTTTTTGTATAGAGACAGAAGTGGTTGGGGCGGTAGGTTGTTTTGTGAGGGAAACAACGTGATTGGGTGTTAAAATGGAGGCAACGGGTAAGGTTTTGTTGGGTAGGACCTCTATCCCTTGAAGGATTTCAACAAGAGCTTGTCGATGAGATTCAGAAGTTTGAATGAGATCATACAGTGTCATTTTTATAGGTGATTGGTGAAGCTATTTGATCATGGTATGGTGGGCAACTCCATCAGAGATGGGGTAGGCAGGTCCACGAATAACCACTTTAGGTGGTGGTGCGATCAGGATGGCGGACGGAGAAAGAGAGGCCGCAGGTGTGCTTCCTTTAGCTTTCTTGTTTTTTTTCTGCCCTCGAGTGGCAACACTAATCATGTTGATCTCATGAACACGAGAGGAGGAAGATGGTAGGGATAAGTCATGGTCTTCGAGAGGTGGGGTTGTAATAATGATAGATCTTGGTGAAGCGGGGACATGTGGTATAGGAGAGGAAATTAAAGCTAAAGGTCTCTCCCTTTGTAAGTTTTCTTTCTTAACTTTTCTATCTGAGAGAGGTGACTGACGAAGTATGGCTTTCAATGCTTTGCATCCTTCTACATCATGTCCTGGTGTGTGGTGGTAAGCGCAGATTTTAGACTCATCATAACCTATAGGTCGAGGTTTAGATGGATCATAAGGTCTAAGTGGGGGTAGGGAAATGGTCACATTCTCCACCAACATAGTAAGGATTTTGACGTAAGACCCTTTGAGTGGGTCAAAGTTAGAGGAAGATGAGGCTATTGACTGGGTAGTTTTTGGTAATGACGGGGTATGGTTGATTTGTATGGGTGGCGGTTTAGCCAAGGATTTTGATAATGGGATTTAACTAAATGTGGATTCTTTGGCGCAGAAGCTATGTTTAACTGGTTAGATGATGAGGCCACAGATGATGTGGTATCAAAAAACAACCATGGAGCAATAGGAGTGACAGTAAATAAATATTTTGATGATGGAATTTGTTTAGGGTTGATAGGCAGACAGGATACGCGGGGTGACGGTTTTGATATACCCTTGGATCTCTGTATGGGTGCAGAAGCGTAGGCTGTTTTAAAGAAAATGCAGGAGGTATGATATATTGATGCAAGGTGGAGGGATGAGGTCCCAATATGGAAGGTAGGTGTGTCAATGATGGTTTTAGTTGTGATAGAGGCATAGGTTGAGGAGATTGAATCTATCTCCTAAGTGGATGGACGACTTTATTTTTGGATAAATCTAGCCGTTTAGGTGGGTGTGTTAGACTAGGTATTGGTGAGGTCCCAAGTGTAGGGGAAGATTTGGTTAGGCTAGTAGAGGTGGATGAGGTATTTGGTAGAGATGAGGGGGGTGAAGATGAGGACATAGGCATTTTAAGCTTCTGTAAACACTTCGGGTATATAGTAGAGGCGTCTGGATCGGTCATCTGCATTTGAGTAGAATATGGGGTACTCAAATGTTCCCATAGGACTTGTCTATCTTCTGAGGGATGACAATCCTCACGCGTGAATGGGAAATTTTGTATGGAAGAAAGGTGGGTTGTGATTCTGGTCCACTGTGGGTGTGATACAGGGGGTAGATGAGGCACTGTATCAATGGGTGTTAAGAGGTCAACCGGTCGCTGAAAAGATTTATGCGATGAAGAACTAATAGGTAGGAGGGCATGTTTGAGAGGATCCATCATGATTAAAGAATGTGGTGATGTTGATTCGAGAGGTTTCTCTCCTAAGGACGACATAAACAGTGGTGAGTCTTCTTCTTTTATAGCAAGAGCGATAGAAGGAGATGTTTGGGAAATAGATAAGTTAGATAACATCCGCTCACAGTCTTGCAGGGATGTGGTGTAAGAAGAATCATCTGTGAGAAAAGAACTCTGGACAGTTGATTCCTTTATGGGTAAAGGAATGGTAAGGCTATTGTCTTGTCTTGATGGTGGTGAAGGGGATTCAGGTCCCTGCGTTAGTGAAGAGGTTTGATTCAGAATTTCCTCAATAGTGGCTTTTGGTTGAGAGTTGAAAACTGAACGGATTTCATGAACACTCTCTTCGACTAAGATATCTTGGTTTACATTACTGTTAGATGAGTGGTTCGGGAATGGTTTGTTGAAGATTTTCAAATTTTGGTTAGCAGGGGCATTAGGATTATCGAGGATTATATCCCCTGCACCAACCATTTCTTGCACTATGTTTTTAAACATCTTACAGTTTTCATGACTGTGTCCCTTTACACGGTGAAAGTTACAGAAGTCATTTTCTTTGTACCAAGAAGGTATAGCGTGGGTGAAGTCAAACCTGGAGTGAGGTTTAATAGGAGGCAAGGTGATAGCTCCGACTTTGAGCAATTTTTCCAAGATGACACCATAAGTTTCTCCCAAGGGAGTGTAATTAATGGGCTCCACTTTATACTTATAGGTGGTTTTTGGTGGGGTATTAGATGGTGCTTGAGATTTGACCGTCACCGCGTGTACAGATCCTTTTGATTTCGAATCAGTTGATGTGTGAGGATTGGTGTGTTGGGTTTGTTGGTGGGGTCTTGGGTCCAGAAATTAGGTTTTTTGTTGCGCAACTGCAATTTCTCTTTCTCTAAGGCTTGAATCTCTAGTTTTCGAGCCATAGTAAAGGCCTCATCAAAGGTGTAGAAAGTTTGAATTTGGAGGGTAGGAGAAATGTGCTTAGCACAGACCCGTGTAAAGAGTTCGATAAGTTCGGCCTGAGGCAAGGCATAAGTAAGTTGGTTGATGAGGCCCACCATCGTTCGATGAAATCTGAGATAGATTCGTCTTCAAATTGTTGGATGGCATAGAGATCAGTGATAGATACTTTCTTAGCAATATTAATGAAGAAATGATCCAAGAAAGATTGGGCTAGTTGGTTAAAAGAGAAGATTGAGTGCTGGGTTAAAGCACTGTACCATTCCAAGGTGGGTCTTGATAAGGACATGGGAAAGGTGTGGAGTAGCAAGGCATCGTCATGAGCAATCAAATAACAAGCATGTCTAAATGATCACAAGTGTTGTTAAGGATCCTCTTTACTATTAAAATGAGTGAATTTTGGTAATTCCCATTGAGGAGGATATGAATGAAGAGGGACAGAAGGGTGAATAGGCTCTCGACAAACTTGCTCGTATGTCAGGGTGCTACGACTTCCTGAAACAGAAGCCTCCAGATTTTGCATTTTTTCCATCATTTGTTTGATGAAATCCATGGTTGGATGAGATGCTGGTGCGGTTGTTGTAAAAGGTGGAGGATTGGGCCAAGGGCCTCCACTAGAAAATGGTGGGGTTAAATGTTGATAAGGTATTAAGGATGAATATGTTGAGGAGACCGAATAGGGATGTCCTATATAAGGTGTCGAAGCCACTGGATAAGTGTGTGGAAATGAAAAGGTGGGCGGAGCTTGAGAAGGAAAACTCATGTGGATAGGTGGCAGAGAGCAAGTCATGAAAGGAGAAGTCTGCAAGAGAGACGAGGTAGGAGTGGTCGGTGGTAATGATATGTGGGGCCCAAGATTAACCAAAGGAAAGCCGATCTATGCCATATGAACCCCTGAAGCCGTTGGATTGGGAGACGGGGCTAAGGATGCAGAAGGCAAAGCAAAGTTATCAGGCGGAGAAGGAGATAAATGAACAGCTATACTAATAGGCATGCCAACAAGGAGTTGACCATCGGGCATACGGTCAGGGGCATGAGACAAATAGTATTGTATAGTGCTAGGATTAGCGTCCAAAATTTTTACAAATTCGTTATCTCCTACAGGGATTTTGGCAACCTCACTGGTGTCCATAGGGTTCCCCATAGAATGTGAAGGGGGCGATTTAGGTAAAGGCATAGAGCAGGCATGTGAAACCATGGCGGCGGCTTGCTTCCGAGTGATAACAACCATGGACAAGAGTACACAGTAGGGTTTTAATCTATCAGGAACAGAAACAACCCCAGAATGTTGAAATTGGTAGGTTGCTGGTTTTTCAGGGACTATCAAAGACTATAACCGATGTCGGTTATATTGTAGCCGGCATCAGTCACTTAACCAATGTCGGTATAATAGGACTGGTATAAGAAACTGTAAGAAGCTGCTGATTTGATTTTTTAACAATTCTTAGTACATCTATCAAACTGTTCTGAAGCGATCACTGATAGTATAGGACAAAGAAACAAAACTAAAAACAAGCAAGATGCACACGCAAATCTAGAGACTAACCCTAGGATTAATTTTAATTATTGTGGGCTTATGCCTTAGATGCAAGGTGATGTTAATCCTAGACAAAATACTTAGGGGAAATGTCAAGTTTGTTTTGGCTTATAAGGTTACCTCAACCGGGTGGAGGAATACCACGGAAAAGGGGGGATGTTTGAGCTATTGTGTTGATTATGTCATGATTTGGTATGTGTTGTGCAGTGAAAGTAAGATTAATTTCTTGTCAATACCGTGGATATCACCCCCATGTGTACGACCTGTTACTTAATCTACATTCACTAGAATTGAAAATAGCACGTAAAAATGGGATGCACATGTTTTAAACCCAAATTGAAAATGGTATTCGATGAAGCAAAGAAGATGACTTTCACTAATGCAAAGCTGGGAAAGCAAGACAAATTCTTTTACCAAATATAAAAAAATATCGTGTGAAATTTTTAGAAGAAGAAAACAACAAGTATGCTCCCTATATGAAAGTAAGCAAGAAAGAAAGAAACTCGAAATGGGTCCCACCGGGCGTGCCAAAATGTTTCACACAGAAATGCTTCCGTTCCCGGGATAGAGTTGCTTCTATCCTTTCATTCCTTTGAGAAACAGATAAGGGTTAGGGCTAGGAGGAATACCTGTTGAATGTTGAGATGGTGTGCGCGTACCGTAGAGAGAGATCAGATCGATTGCAAAGAACTCCTTTTTGTCTGGGAAGGACTACCTGTAAGTAAGAATACAAGACCACCGGATTCTAATTAGATAATAAGTGAGGGAACTACCTTAGGCCTAGGAAATATGAGACTTCCTTTTGAAGGTGGTCAGTTCCCCTGCTAATATGAATTAACACAAATTCTAACAAATAAGCTATTGTCCATTTACAATTTATTTACCTTGTTAGAACAATAGAGAAAAGGTTGGTTTTCATTTTGAATCATAGTGACTGATGTCAGTTAGTGTCACCGGTACCGGTTAATGATAACCGATATCGGTAGGGGTAGTGATTTAAGGGGTTTGGTGAAGGTTGGCTATAAGATGGCTATATGATAGCTATGGTGTTTATAAGGCTGGTAAAATGACTAGGGATAGGTAATGAGGTGATGGAGAAGACTCAGAGAGTATGGGGGCTGTTCTTGGGGCAATGTAGGGGTAGAGGAATGTGAGTTATATGGAGAGTGTTACCGGGTAGTGGATCTGGGAGTAGACTTGTAATTACCATGATTCAGAAATCCAAGAAATATTATTAAAAGAACGTATAAGACTTACTTACTAGTTCCTGATGAAAAATGCAAGTTCCAGGGATGTGATGACAAAGGTAGGGTTCAAGTAGGATGATCTGACAATCCAAGATGAGCTATCTCCTCTCCTGATGCTTGGATGAGTGTCACTGGGCTCTGGTTATTCAGTTGTAGTCTTGGGTTTGATGTCCTTCTCTGCAAACTCCTCTCTTTACTTCACTTTTCTCTTCTCAGCCAAGTAAATTCCGAATTCTTCCAATGACTTCTCATTCAGATCAATGAAAAATCCAACCCTTTGTTTTTGGTTGGGAGAGGTCATTTACAGGAAACC
Organism: Taxus chinensis; assembly: GCA_019776745.2. Lineage (NCBI taxonomy): Eukaryota > Viridiplantae > Streptophyta > Pinopsida > Cupressales > Taxaceae > Taxus > Taxus chinensis. The sequence goes on from CM034146.1 coordinate 208,519,599, forward strand.
AATGGCGGTTACGTAACCAACGGTGGTCGAGTAGGAACCGGTATCGGTTAGGTCAAAGTGGGCTATTTTTAGTAAAATAGCCAACTTTCCCTCCTTTTCTCTAGAGGAATTAGTTGCGGGCTTGGTCAAGTCATTATGAGGTTGGTTTTAGGTGCGGGTGAGGATTCATTAGTAATGGGTGTGGATGTAGACCAAGTTATAGGTCTTAATTAGGTTAGTTTAGGGTTAGGACTAGGTCATGATGAGGTGGAAAAATGAGGTGGCAGGTATGGCGATGTGGATTTATTAATTATAAGGTAATTAATAAATAATTGTGTAAGTTTTAGGTGATGAGGTTAGGTTGTGAAATGAGATGCGAGGCACAGGGGGTCATAAGAAACAAATTTGGTGTCTACACCGAAACATACCTAAACATTCATACACCTAACCTACATCGTGTTTCCTGACCATATCCTATACCTTGGATACCGGAATCACTTCAACCGTGTTTGGATAAACATATCGACCTTAGATAATGTAGAGTTTTCCTACTCTTCAGCCTTGTAACGTGCTACGGTTTATACGTTTGCATGCATTTTACTGTTACTACCTTTGACCCTGACCCATTACCTAGATTACCCAATTAGACCTTTACCTCTTTTTACCCATGTTTCCCACCTTCCTCTTCATCACACTCACCTTTTATCAAGCCACTCACCGATTCCTCCTTCTGCCTCATCAGTTCCTGGTTTGAGAGGGATCACCTTCACCCACACATGGGGCAACCACATCTTATTTTTGTTAGCTTCGCTTAATAATACAATCTACATAACAAAAAGGGGTAAAATGTAGACACTAAAATTAGGTCACACTCCCCTGGGTCCTTTATTAAATAAATACCTTGAACACATCCACCTAACCATGGCCCCTTTTATCCCACACTAATATTAATTTAATTAATTTAATCAAATTAATTCATTATCCTCGCAATATTTATTATTTAAATATCCTAATTGGGGTAATGCCCACATATCCACCTCACCTAAACACCTCATCCAACCACCTCGCCCTAAGACATATTCTTAGTAAGTTGTCATAACTAACTAAGACCTACCCAAACCCAAAAAATCAATGCCTACATTCCCTCTAACCACATTCCCGCCCATTAGAAGGAAAATTCCATGCTAATCGGCAAAGGAAACGAAATGAGATCCCAGAAAATCAAAGGGATCTGCCTAGTTTAGTAAACCTAGGCAATTCCACACTAACCGATGCCGGTTACCCTTAATCACCACCAGTTAAACCGGAACCACTGTCGATTACTATTTAACCCCCAAAACAACCCTATTTCGAGGTTGGCACATTTCTGAGATATAATCAGATATTTTGAGAAAAAGTGACGAAACTAGAGCTACATGCAAGCAGAACCAAAATTAGTATACACATCAGAGCATCCATAGCTAGTACCTAAAGAAATCACATAGCCATCTACCTTCATGGGAGCATCTGGGGAAGAACCAACAGCACATCAAGTTCATCCCATTTGATGACCCACCATTTTCAATCAGGCATCAAGCCCGTACAAATAGTAAGTTTTGTTAACTAGCACTCATTTATTCATCATTTGGTAGATCCTTTTAGACCTGTTATTTAGCTTTTTCTCTCATTTCCATTCCCCCATCATCTACCTCCATGAAAACTTGACCATATTTTTTTCCATACCCTTACACTACCCATACCTAAACCTTAATCATTCTTGTGCATATCCAGGATCCATACAAATCTTGTCATTGCCCTCCCACCTTCATCTAATCTCAGATCTATCACCCAACAAAGTTTTATTGAGTTTCCTGTACCCCGACCATACCGACCCCAGTTACCCACAAGCATTTCTGGTTAGCCTAAACTAATACCGGTCATACCAGACCGACGCTAGTCTTTGTGTCTTTTGACAAAAAACCCAGATTAGAGCCTAATACCTCCACCAAATACCCAAAATAGCCTAGAACCTTACCACAACCAATACCAATACCTTGACAGTGACCTTGACCTTTAGATTCAATCATAGCCTAGCCTATAGTGAATGAATTTTCTTATTGTAGACGAATGAGATAATTAAATCATTTTAACTACAGTAGGATTTCCTTTATTTCTTGCATTAATTTTCTTTAAGCAGTGGATTGACAGCCATCTAGGAAGTATCACACTTCCTGGATCTAGCACACGCTAGGCAGTCCACTGCATATATTTTTTAACTTATATTTGGTGGTCTAGTGTTCCATTTTAGGTAGTTCCTCTAAGAAAAAAGGAAGCTCTCACGATCAGCTATGGATTCAAAAGTCATACTCACACAACAACCTACAACCAGCATTTTAACAAGTATTCCTCCTAACCCATCACCCTTATTTGTTTCATCAACATTTTAAGAAATGTTCTAGAATCAAGTGAAACAGAAGTATCACCTATATAGTGTCAACACATTCCTTACTCTAGAAGAGTATGGAAGTCTTCACCAACACCCTCATTATGATCACCATATAGGAGAGCTCCTCCTTTATGGTCCTCCCCACTGTCGTACCAGTCTCACCTATGGAAGAATTTATACTACAAGTTACACACCAGAACCACCGTCACAAACCCACCCATTTTCCGCTGACCTCCACTCACTCACCAATCGTTGTTTCACCGACACCTTCCTACACCGATGTATATGGAAGGGTTTTGGTTTTGGATTTTACTAGCAAGGTCACCATAATGTTATTTCATGTACTACCCACAAACATAATGACCATAGTGGTATCAGATTTTCTAAACCACCTACTAAGAAGGCTCACATTGAACTCATCGAGGACATTAGCCCTTATCCACCTTCACCGACAGAGTCGATGGACCCATAATCCATTCCTCCTAACTTTTTTTCTTTCATAAACACCATCTCCTTAGGGCCTCTGACTTATCAACGCGAGGGTGAGACTCCCTCCTATCTTCCCTTCTTGTATCCTAAAATGATCGATGATGATACACCTTTGATTAACATCGTTCAATTCCAGGATGATGAATCTATACTCACCTACCTTGGCACAGAAGACTCATATATTCATTGGTTATTACCATTTTTGACACAAACCATGTTGAATGAATCGACTATCGAAATCAACATTCATACTCAGGATGACCCACACATCTTAAAGATTGGCCAATCTTTAGATGTTGCTGAACAGGAAGCCATCACTTCTTTTCTCAAAGAGCATGACCATGATTTTGCTTGGTCTTACACAAACATGCCCAATATTGACCCCACCATAGTGGTCCACAATATCATAACCATTCCCATTGTCAAGCCCAATAAACAAAAGCTAAGGAAAATGTACCCTCGCATTTCTCTTCTCGTCAAAGAATAACTTCAGTGCCTTCTTTCCATTACCTTCATCTTGCCCATTGATTATCCTTGTTGGATTTCTAACATTGTCCTTGTCACTAAGGCAATATGGGGACTCCACATTTGCATGAATTTCTGTGACCTAAATCTAGCTTGCCCAAAAGATGAATTTCCTCTACCTGGTATTGACTGGCTAGTTGACCTTACCACAGTTCATGAAATGCTATCACTCATGGATGGCTTCTTGAATTATAACAAAATCTTGCTTGCCCCAGCAGATCAACACAAAACCTCATTCATCACTCCATGGGGGACCTTCTACTATCAAGTCATGCCTTTTGGCCTTAAAAATGCTGGTGCCACATATCAGTGGGCTATGAATTATATCTTCCATGACATCATGCACCGTATATTGGAAGATTACATGGACGATCTCCTGGCCAAATCTAAACTCTGCTCTAAGCACCTCACCATCCTAAAAACCATCTTTGACCACCTATTAAATATTTTGTTTGTCTTCAATCCAAGAAGTGTGTCTTTGCGGTCCTCTCAAGAAAACTCTTAGGATTTATCGTTGTCAAGGCCATTCTAGAAATGTCTCTACCCACGAACCTTAGGCAACTCCGTAGCCTACAAGGTAAGTTGCAGTCTATTCGCCATTTCATTTCACAGTTTGTCTGGTTGGTGTCAACCGTTTCATCATCTGATCAAGAAGCATGTCTCCTTTAAGTGGGATGATGACTACCACAAAGCTTTTGATGCCTTAAAACAATACCTTCTTCAACCCTCCATACTCATTCCACCTAAAGATGATCAACCTTTCTACCTATACATCTTAGCTACTGATCTCTCTTTGGGGGCCATGCTCACTCATCGTGATGAAAAACATAGGGAGCAGGCATTTTATTACATAATTTGTACTCTTTTGGACTATGAAACCCAATAAAACCATCTCAAAAAACTTTTTTTAGCCTTAGTTTTCGTTGCCAGAAAACTCCGCCATTACCTACTCCACCACAAAACCTATGTTTTGACTAATACTGACCCCTTACACTTCATGTATGCCAAACCTTATCAAAACCAGCGTGACACATGCTGGATTATGCTTTTGGCCAACCTTGACCTCAACTTCATCCATCAAATTTCCATTAAGGGCCAAGCTATCACTGACCAATTGGCTAAGGAACCTATTCCTGGGGATCAACCCTATAATTTTGACTTTCTAGATGAGTCAATTGTTACCCTTTCCTTGGAAAAACCCGCTTACCAAATGACACTCTTCTTCAATGGTTCTAAGTGTCAGCATGGGGGTGGGGTAGGATTTATCCTAATTCCCCTTAATGGTGAACCCATGCCTTTGTCTTTCAAACGTGATTTTGATTGTACCAATAATATTGCTGAATACAAAGCGCTCGTACTAGGTCTCCAAGCTACCTATGCCCTAGATGTCAAATCAATCAACATCTTTGGTGATTCTCAATTGGTCATAAACTAGGTCAATGGTAAATACCAATGTCATTATGAGACACTTCAAAAGTATAAACATCATGTAGACATACTTTTGACTACCATTGACCGTTACACCCTTCAAACTATCCCACATTCAACCAACAAATTTGCTAATACCATGGGCTACTTGGCTTCTCAAATACCCACTTTTCCTACCGATTCTAAAATCTTTATCACCATATAATGACTCCAATCACCCTCTTATTTACCTTGCGATATTTACTCCATTTGAACCGTTTCCCCGTACCGGAGCAACATTTAGTATAAACAATACTCCGACTATCTTTCTCCCTCCATCTTATCTCTTGATCTCACTCGTAATGGATAACGTTCCTTCCTTAAAAAGGTATCTCATTATGTCATCATGGGTGCCTCCTCTATAAGTGTGGCTTTGATGATATTCTCTTACGATGCCTCACGAGTTTTGAAATTCCTTATACCATTAAGGAAGTTCATGATGGCATATATGGAGGTCACTTCAGTGGCCTTGTTGTTGCTAAGCGTATTCTTCACCTAGGCTATTACTGGCCAAACCTTAACCATGATTGTTATGACTACGTCAAGAGTTGTGTAAAATGCCAATAACATGCCAATATTCGTCATAAACCTAGTCACGCCTTATAGGTAACCTGTGACCTTTGGCCATTTTCTCAATGGGGTTTGGATCTTATCGGAGAGATCAATCCCCATTCTTCTCAATGACATCAATGGATCATCACCGCTACCGAATACTACACAAAATGGGTTAAAGCCATAAAAATCATCTCCACCAAAGCTGAGAAAATATGTGAGTTCATCAATCATCACATCATTTATCGCTTTGGTGTTCCTCATTGCCTTATCACTGATAATGGAAAAAAATTCAAAAATAGAACATTGCAAAAAATTTGTGACGCCTTCGACATTCAGCTAAGTTTCTCATCACCTTATTACCCACAGACCAATGGCTAAGCCAAATCCACTAACAAAACCTTAAACAAAATTCTCATGAAAGTGGTTAACGATACATGGAAGGACTGGCATATGCACATTCCTTTTTCCATGTGAGCATACCGCACTAGTATTCACACTTCCACTACTGCTACACATTTCTCTCCGGTCTACAGTACAGAGGTTGTTCTACCTCTCGAAGTCCATATCCCCTCACTCCACATTTCTCTTCATGACATGCTGACAGATGATGAATTTTGTTAGGACCGTTTAGTACAACTTGAGCTATTAGACGAACACCATCTTAATGCTCTTGATCATCTTAAAGTTTACCAAAAATGTATCAAACGTGCCTATGATAAACATGTCCATGAATGAAATTTTCACATTGGTGATCTCATCCTAAAAGAAAATCAACATGTAACTAAAGCAGAAAAAGTAAACAGAAAAAATTTCTCCTAATTGGCTTGGACCATACATCGTGACCCATACTTATAGATCAGGTGCTTATTATTTATCGTCACTCGATCTGGTAAACCCAAACTTGAGCCCCTTAATGCCTTGCATCTTTGACTATTCTATTGTTGAATTTTAGTCCTACCTCACCTTTTGCCTCTTTCCATGATCGTCCCTTGAGCGCTATATACTTCTTACACCTCACTAATGATTAAACAAGAATCATGTGCATACCTGTCACTTGTTATCTTCTCTTGAATACATGTACCACGGCGCTGCACATAGAATGATTCTCATGGATACTTTTTTTCTACCTTTAGATGAGATCCCAAGGTTGTTTCACCCTTCTATCTGAACAAGAATCCTATTCTTCACCTTGGTCTTGTCCATGACTTCGAATGCCTCACATGGGATCCAACTCCTTGAGTCAAACTCCCAATAAAAAGATCACTCCCTCAAAAGGACATCTTTCACTCTGCAATTGCTGCTCTAAATAGACTACTCACTCGAAGGAAAACTATGTAAAGCTCTTTAAAAAAAAGGGAGAGAATCTGAAGCTTCCCACATCGATCAGCTTCACAAAGACCTCAAGGAGTTAATTTCCTCATCCCATATAGACTTCCCGTATCGATCAGTCTATCTCTAATATCAGTCAACATAAAAAGCCTTTTTGTCATGGACTTTCCCATTGTGACCTTGGATATCTTTCCCAAAGAGCATTCTACCTCATACCATATAAAAAATAACCACCTTTCACCCCTCTCACCATTCGAAACTCCCATTTCCTACTGCCTCAATGGACCTCTTAGAAACCATGACATTTGGTGATCATGTGACTACTTTTCATCCTTAGAACAATCAATCATGAAATGTCTTTTAGGGTCTTACGTCCATCACCTCCTCCAAGGTATGACCTACTCGATATGATCCTAACCAATCAAGTGGCTTTCTTTCCCCCTCTTATCTTTTTACCTTCTTTATTACGTATTTATTACCTTATATAGGACTTGGTCCTTGAGGCTTACCTTTGGGGTAATTTTCTTCTTCTATCACAATAAAAATCACCTATACCAATTTTCCCACAACTCACCCATACCTAGTAGACCTACACTCAAATCATGCCTATGACCTACCATCTCATTATCATATCTCCTCATATTCTTCCCTAGCTTATGGGAGAACTACATCGGCCTAAGGTCCTTTTTCGCTAGGAATATGTAGGAAAAAATCTGAGGGTATGGGTCACTTGGAGGTTAGCTCAGCCACTCTCTACCCTAACTAATTCATCTTCCATTTTCCTAAATCACATTCTACACTGTTCGTTTCCTCTTTATATCAAAAATTATAAATTAAACCAAACAAATGACAAATTGCTTCACATATTTATCATCATCAAAACATACATTTATTTTGATTACCATTTCTTTACCAACATCATGCAAGTATTATAAAACATCTTAAAAATGACCCATATCATCATTCATTGCAAATATTAATGAATTACAACCAAAACCTAACTCAATCCATGCCTTAAACCATGACCTGACTCCACCATGCCTAAAACCAAAACCTAACTTCATCCATGCCTACAACCTAACTCATCCATGCATAGAACACAACCTAACCCAATCCATGCCTAAAACCAAAATGTAATTTCATTCATACCTATAACCTAACTCGAACCATGCTTACAACCTGACTCCACCATGCTAAAAACCATACTCAATCCATGCCTAGACCACAAGCTAACTCGATCCATGCCTACAAATTGACTCAACCATGCCCAAAACCTAACTCCATCCATGCCTAACACACCTACCATAAGTCCATCTATGCATAATAATAAAATGTTATCAACACAAACACATAATGACCATAATCATCATCATCTATATAAATACAATATCCATATACATAACTGTCAAATGTCTTTGGCACGCAGGCCGGTGTATGATCAAAAATATAATAACTCTCGACATGAAGGCCGGTATGTGATAAAAACTATAAAAACTCTTTACACATAGGCCGGTATATATCAAAATCAAAACTACATCAAAATTGAGATCCATATATCAAGCATCATCTTAGCGGGTATCCTCCATATCTATCTCACCCGTCCCCTCTACCTCCTCGGTGCCTGTCTGGAAACATTCTAACATCTCCCCACCCATCTCGGGTGGTGGCTGGGTCCCCACTGGTATATCAACTACAGTTGGCCTCTATTAACTGGTGGCCTCACCTTGACCATGTCTTGGGGCTCGATGGCCCCCTGTGCTCTCCACGCTATGGGTGTGTGATCTAGTCCTCTCGCTAGAGGCATGATGTGCCATGTACTCAGCATATAATAGACAATCTATCCCCAACACCATCAGCTAGTCCTGATAATACTAGGCCTTGTCGCTTGCCTCCCGCAACCTAGATAGGGGTATTGTCTGTGCTGGCCCCAATGGCCTCTGACCCTGTACCTGCCCTGTGGGAACCTATACCACCCCTTCCTATGAACTGGGACCCTATCCCAGTGGTTGTGGTGGCCCCATTGGCCTCTACACCTGTGCATATATCTGGGCCTATAAGGCCCCAATCTATGCTTGTGTCATGCGTAACTGGTCATGTAACCCTATCAACTGTGCCTTTGGGTCATCCACCTGACCATCATCATCATCTCCATCTCCACCCTAGGCCGTCTGGTCTTGAAGACTATCCACCTATGCATGTAACTCAACAACCTCTTCCTCTAAACTAGCTAACTTCCCCTGCACCATCCCCAAATAGGTAATCAAGCTCATCACCTACCCCTGTAGGGTGTCTCTCTGCACCGTGACAGTGGCTAAATCTAGCTACTCCGGCCTGGGTGGTGCTCTTCGTAAATGAGCTACCCACCACTATCTATATCTTTCTATGACTCTAGCATCATCAATCCACTAGTCTATCACCTACTCCTCCTTCCTTGTAGGAATTTTTGGCTATGGTAGAGGTAATGGCATCTCCACATCGTCTCTCCTGTACTACAGGAAAGCTGGAGGTATGTCTTGTAGCAGCCCAAAATTCAATCTAACCCTGTCAACTAGGATCATCTCGTGCTCCCTGGCATGACGCCCCTCTATCCATCTTAGTAGCTGAAGGCCATCCAACTCATCATGAATCTTCCTGTATGAGGGATAACCCACATAGGGTCTCCATATGATGTACACTGCGGAAAACTCCTCCAATAGACGCATGTAATATGCTACATCATATGTAGCCATGTATGATCTATGCTCTCCAATCATGGGAACCCATTGCCTGTACCCCACTCAAACCAATCTCAGTGAAAATGCATCTTCTCAGGGCATACCCATTGGCCACACACAAATTATGTGCTCATAGGCCCAACAGTGTAGAATAAATGTACAACATAGGCTAAAGCTGTGCAAATGCCAGTACATCCACAACTCTTTGTATAACTACACCAGGAATGCTGGTGCCTAGATAAAGCAGGTCTGATCCATCACCATATCATGTGAAACCCCCATTAGGGAGTGGGAAAATCTCCCACCCTATGCATCCGGAAGTGTGAAATGGCACACGACCTCCATCAATAAAACAACTAGCCTCATCTCCTCTAGATGGGCTAGGTACATCACCCAGTAACTCACGATATCACTATGGAACGTCATGTCTACCAGTCCCTCCCCAAAAACTGTCAGCATCAACTCCTCCAAGGCCTTGAAGGATATCAAGTACACCTGCAGCCCTAGTAATTGTAACCACAGGATCCTAAAAATGTCCTCTAGGGTGACTGTCATCTCACCCATCGATAGGTGGAACGTGTTGGTCACTAAATCCCATCTATCGATGAAAGCAACCATCAGAATCAACTACTGGATTACATGCCAATAGTGCCAGAGCCCAATCAAGCACACCTCCTCCTTGTGTCACCAATCCTCAACTATCACCATGCCTTCCACTCTTAAAAGTAGGGGTGGCACTTTATCTCTCATCTGTAGCTAATCTCTCCCCTGCATCTAATACAAACATCAAATTAATCTACCTTCATCATACCCACACTCACCCTCAGCACCTCACCTATACCCACTGCCTCACCTCTTTCTTTATTCCCAACCTACCTTCCTATCACATTTCTATCCCCCCCCCTTCACCCACTATCATTTCCCCATACCCATTTTTACCCGCTGCCTACACTCGGTTTTTCACCAACACACCCTATTCTACCCTTCCCTATCTCACCCACTCTACCTAGGGCCCTTTCAGCCCCTTTTACTCAAAAATTTGACTGGTTCCGATTATCTCTAATTGACTCCTGTCACCCCTAAAACAACATTGGTCACCTATTTTATGACCGATACCGGTTTGACCGTACCGACACAGGCTAATCCCGACTAACGATGGTCATTGTTGCTCTCAATAAAACCTCCTCTCCTAACTCTTCTACCCACCCAATCTCACCTACACTTCCCCTCAACCCCATCCTACCCCTATTCACCCACTTACCTCTCTCCCCACTCCTTCCTAATTCACCCTCTACTATTTCAAATTTCATTTTCCCCCCCAACCCAATTTTTCACCACCCAACCTCTCACCTACTCTATCTCAAAAAACATAGAAAGGGTTTGACACTTACCTCATCATGCTACCATTGTCATGGTGGCATGTCTTGCTACTACACCAATGGCCTGCCCGATCCCTCTCCGGCCTTTGCCATCACCAATCTATCACCTCCCCTCCAACCGATAAAATCAACCAGTCTAATCTCATGGACCCACCTCTCTACTACTAATTACCCTCTACATGGCTCACCAACTCAGTCCCTAGTCTCTCTCTCTCACTTTCTACCTTTTCTCTTTTTTGATTTTCATTTTCCCAATTTGCAAACAGACAAATGATTTGAAAAAACGTGGATTTTTCTTTTTTATTACATCCCTGACTTAACTAACGCCAGTTTTACCTTCACCAGCATCGGTCACGTGCCCTACCTTCCTGTGGTTGGTTACCCTATACCGGCATCAATCACCATCTCTTCCACATTGCCCACACTTTTACCCTACCCCCTACCACTGATTTTTTCCCTAAATCCCTTTTTACCTCACCCATCCTTCCCTGGGACACTTCACTTGATCTTCTTGACCTTATTATTTACTACTTCACCTCGTCCTCTTTCAGGGACTCATTATTTTTCCCATACCTATGCCCTACCCATTCCCTAACCTAGATTTTGGGACCTAGGAAATAGCTAGTGACCTTTGACCCCATGTGTTCACTATACCTTACGACACTATTACCTACATTGTTGACCTAATGACATTTCCTTTCCTCTTGCCATCACTGTTTATCATAACCCTACCTTTGGTTTATCAAAACACACCTAAACGTTCTTGCACTTGACCTATGTCATGTTTCTTGACCATATCCTATACCTTGGCTACCAGAATGACTTCAACCTTGTTTGGATAAACCTATCGACCTTAGATAATGTAGATTTTTCTTGCTCTTCAACTTGGTACTGTGATGCAATTTATACGTGTGCGTGTGTTTGAATGTCACTACCTTTGACCCTAACACATTACCTGGATTACCCAAGTGGACATTTTTCCATTTTTCCCCTTTACCCCACTTCTTCTTCCTCACATTCACCTTTTATCAAAACACTCACTGATTCTTCCTTCTACCTCATCAGTTCCTGGTTTGAGGGGGATCACCTTCACCCACACATGGGGCAACCACATCTCATTTTTTTTAGCGTCGCTTACCAATACAAGCTACGCAACAAAAAGGGGCAAAATGTAGACACCAAAATTAGGTCACACTCCCATTTGGTCCTTCGTCAAATAAAAACCTTGAACATACTCACTTAACCATGACCCCTTTCACCCAACACTAATATTAATTTATTTAATTTAATTAAATTAATTCATTATCCTCATAATAATAATTATTTAAATATCCTAATTGGGATGATTCCCACATATCCACCTCATCCAACAACCTCACCATAAGACCTATTCTTAGTAAGTTACCATAACTAAATAAGATCTACCCCAACCCTAAAAATCAATGCCTACATTCCCTCTAACGACATTCACACCCGTTAGAAGGAAGCTTCCATGCTAATCTATGGAGTAAACGAAATGAGATCCCAAAAAATCAAGAGGATTTGCCCGGTTTAGTAAACCTAGGAAATCCCACCCTAACTGACACCGGTTACCCTTAACCATGTTAGGAATTAGTATTTACATCATGGTAAATATTTATATTGTTAGTTTTATATATATTGTTATAAAAAATGTATAACAATATATTAATACGGGTTGTATATTGTTTATACTTCCTACTTTATAGGAAGTTGGTTTTCCTATTTGGATGGCTATTTAATAGCACTCCATACATTGTATTTGATATAGAAATAATATATCGAACATATTTGTGTGAAGAATATTATATTGAAGAAGATTATTGTGTAAACCTGTTTCAGAGCTATCATTTGGTATCAGAGCAACATTTGATCCATATAATGGAGAGTTAATTTACATATGGGCAACAGTGTATTACGTTGCCTGGAGAGAGAGCAGTCTCAGCTTTGTAGAGAAGGTCTGTAAAAATATTGGAAGAGAGAAGCGTCATTTTGAGAGGTTGGACGAAGCCCATCTATTGTTTTGGCGCAGAAAAAAAAGAGATAATCAATGATATGGTAAAAACTGTGAAGATTTTGTCCATACATTGGTCTTCGTGTATCTCGTATTCTCTACTTGTGAAATTCGTGTTCATCAATACTGCAGCTAGGTCTATAGAATTTAGCACCAGTATATCCTCTGTCAAGTTAGCAAAACGTCTATCTCCTTCGACGCATATTACTCATCGAGTCCACACTCTGTCAGCATTAATTTGTCATTGCTCACTCAGTCCGGTTGAATCGACTCCAATTTTGTTAGCATATATCAACGCCATGCAGATCTGAGATGCATGCATATCCAGTCACATGCAAGTAAAAAGGTGTGACAGATCAGTATACATCCGACCAAGGCTGATCCATACGAAGCGGATCTCACAATCTGACTCGAGTATCCATCCTGTTCGATTCCTGTGTAAAGAAAAAAAAAACGTGGTTTGCACTAAATCCACATACACTGAAGCATGTAGATCTCATGCAGTCGAATGCCGTGTGTGTTTTGGGGGAATTTTGGCGAATATGTGTGGAATGGTTCATGATTTAAGGTTGTCCATTAAATGACATTTTTCTTTTTAGTTATTATCAATCAATAATAAGTCATTACGGCAGTCTTATTTTATATAGTCTAAATTATATTGTCTTTGTACCATGGTGAAGTTTTACTATATGGTGGACCATTATTCGTCAATAAAATTTTTATTGTTAAGTGTTTTGTGTGTCAAGTTAAAAATTCATAGTCAAAAGTATGTCCGTCAAGTCAATTATCAAAGTCGAAGAAGTATTTTTTATATTATATAGTCTTTATTTTATGTTTGTCAAAAATCCTCTTCTTTCTAAAAGTGTCAAAGTCATTTTTAAAAAGTAATCTCATTTTATTACTTTTTAAAATTTTCATTGTGTCCTCTTGTCTAAGTCGTAAAAGTTAAATAGGTGATTTTAGGATATTTATTTTTTGTCATTTTTTTTATTTTAGTCAAAAGTCGTGTCATTGTAAAAGTCCAAAAATAAAAAAAAATTTGCCTCACGGACGCATTTTCGGTGGAATCCGACGTCTAATTGTGGTATATAAATTTGAGCTTCATGTTCACATTTCACTGAGCTAGCAGTGTCATGAAGGAGGAAGGAGGTCAAACAGCGACCTCTCGTCAGTCACCAACGACAGGGCCGCACATAATGATTTGGTGGCACAGGTGTGCAGTGTGAGTACTTGTTTTTGAGTTTTGCAGTGTTCCAGATTCAGTTGTGTGGTGTGTATTTCAGCTTGGTGTGATTATTTTTCAGAGTTCCTATTTTTTTTGGTATTTGATGGATGTTGGAAAGAAAGTTGTGTTGGAGCACAGATAACTGTTAGTGATCCTCTGACTGACTTGGTCCTTTGAATTCCGTACTTCATTGGAAGATGGTCAGCTAGGAGAATACGTTCACTAGCATTAGTGACCATTTGTAGCAAGACCTAACTAGCAAGATCCATTCAGGAGTATGTTCTTCGATGCATTTTGCTTCTCAGTATCTATATGAGTGGAATTTCACATTGTGGGGGGGAATACATACCAATGTTCCATTCCCATTCTGCACCCAAAACGACTTAGTCAAGGAAAGCTTCTAGTGGCAGTGGTAGTTTTCTATGTTGTTCGAGATCGAGTAGTAGAGATCAATGACAGAGACTACGATTAAGAACATTACGATTCTTATAGGAAGTAATGTGAAATGTTTTTAGTATTTCTTCTTTTGGGCAGTTTTGTGATATGCAAGTTGTGTTTCCTACATAATTCTCTGATGTATAAGCATAGTGGTGAACAGTAGCACCAGAGTAAGTCAGTTCATGGATCTTGAAAGGGTTTGTGGGAGAATCTAGAAAACCACATGAGGTCAACAGTTGATGAGGTTCCTGTCACATCAAGGTTTGTGGTAAGCCTGTTTAAAACCATGAAAGGAGAGAGCCTTTCTTTTGGATCAAGGTCATGAGTCACAGAGTTGGACATGCCATAGGGGTGAGCATACTGCAGTTGAGTGTGTGGATGTTTTTCTACCATGTAAACACTAAGGGGGGAAATGTTAGGAATTAGTATTTACATCATGGTAAATATTTATATGGTTAGTTTTACATATATTGTTATAACAAATGTATAACAATATATTAATATGGGTTGTATATTGTTTATACTTCCTACTTTATAGGAAGTTGCTTTTCCTAAGAATATTATATTGAAGAAGATTATTGTGTAAACCTATTTCAGAGCTATCAAACCACCACCAGTTAAGATGAAACCATCATCAATTACCATTTAACCACTAAAACAACCTTATTTTGGGGTTGGCACATTTCTGGGAGATAATCACATCTATTAAGAACAAGTGACAAAACCAAAGCTACATGCAAGTAGAACCTGCATTAGTATACACATCAGAGCATCCATAGCTAGTACCTGAAGCAATCACATAGCCACCTACCTTCATGGGAGCATCCGAGGAAGCACCAACACTACATAAAGTTCATTCCATTTAATCATCCATCATTTCCAACCAGACATCAAGCCCATACAAACAGTAAGTTTTGTTAACCAGCACTCATCTATTCATCATTTGGTAGATCCTTTTTACATATGTTATTTATATTTTTATCTCATTTCCATTCCCCCATCATCTACCTCCATGCAAAATTGACCATCTTTTTATCCATACCCTTACATTTCCCATACCTAGACCTTAATCATTCCTATGCATACCTCAGATCCATATAAATCTTACCATTTCCCTTCCATCTTCATCTAACCTCAGATCTATCACCCAACCAAGTTTTATTGAGTTTCATGTACCCTTACCATTCCAATGTCAGTTACCCACAACCATTGTCAATTAGACTAAATCGATACTGGTCATACCAGACTGACGTCGGTTTCTATATCTTTTACTAGGAATCAAGAACATATTTTCTAAACTTCCACCAAATACCCAAAACCACCTAGAATCTCACCATGACCAGTACCAGTACCCTAACCAAGACATTGACCTTCAAATTCAATCATAGCTTAGCCTATTGTGAATGAATTTTCTTATTGTAGGTGAATGAGATACCTAAATCATTTTAACTACAGTAGGATTTCCTTTTTGTCTTGCATTAATTTTCTTTAGACAGTGGATTGACAACCATCTATGAAGTATCACACTTCCCAGATCTAGCACATGCTAGGAAGTCCACTGCATATATTGTTTAACTTTTATTTGGTGTTCTTGTGTTCCATTTCAGGTAGTTCCTCCAAGCAAAAAGGAATCTCTCACGATCATCTGTGGATTCAGAAGTCATATGCATGCAACAACCTACAACCAAAATTTTAACAGGTATTCCTCCTAGCCCATTACCCTTCTTTTTTTGTCAATATTTGAAGAAACACTCTAGAATCAGGTGAAATGCCTCTAGCCAGTGGGGTCACCCCCCTTGTTTGGAGTTAGTAGGGTGTCTGATCCCCTTCCCCCTATTCTCTATCCTTCACACTCATACCTACATAAACCTCTATCCACCCCACTCATCCATAGATACAACTCATCCATTTACAGATAACAAATCGAGGGGAGAGAAAGATTCCCTCTACCTCATCCTTAGGGGAGAGAAATATTCCCTCTAGAGGTACCAATATATAGATATGGGAAACTAGGTTTGGTTCAGATCTAGAGGTATAGCTCATTACCAATTGGGGTTACATCGGGCCAAGAACGGGTTGGGTTTGCCATATATAGAGAGAGGGAAGGGGAGGGGAGGTGTCAACCCAACCTCTATCTATGTCTCTATCTATCTATATAGAGATGAGATAGAGACAACCTACTCTATATAGAGAATGGCAGATAGAATGGATGCATCCCTACTAGATATGTGTATGTGGTGAGATACAGATATATGGCCACCCATATCTATTCTATCTACAATCAGTTGGCATCCATGTCTATGGTGCCTGAATGCCCCATATTTGATGCTCCCCTTATAGATAGATATGGGATAGACCCCCTATCACACCACAATGATCTAAGCTAAGATAACACCCTTGCCCTCCACTCGAGAGATATAGCGTAGTCAAGTGCCAGAGACCATCCTCTCTTCTTGATAGGTAGATAGATTAGATCTATAGGGTGGGGTGGGGGTAGGGGCGGGGCCTATCTGATTTAGAATCTAACACTCTATCTAGATTCAAATCTATATGGTGCAATGTGCCTTATATAGATCGATATGGAAACAAATCTCTAGCATTCTAGTTGGGTGAGGTCGAGGAGGGTGACTATCTATATGCACTTGACCACCCCCCTCCTCCTCCTAGATCGATCTATATCTATATGGTGATGACCTACTTTAGATGGCCAAGGCCCTATCTGAACGGAAGCTCTATACTCTCTATTATAGACTATAGACTAGGAGTAGGTGTTCAACTCCCTTGATTGACCCTATAGATTCTATCCATCTAGAGAGAATATCATCTCATTAGTAGGCTCAATCAAGGGGAGGGTGCCACTAGTCGAGCGATAGATATACGACCCCATAGAGAGATAGGTATAGTTGTAGACACCAAATTCGTGTCTTACGACCCCTTGTGACCTACATCCCATTTCGCAACCTAACCTCATTACCTAAACCTTACACAATTATTTATTAATTACCTCATAATTGATAAATCCACATCGCCTTACCCCGCCACCTCACTTGCCCACCTCACCATGACCTAGCCCTAACCCTAAACTAACCTAATTAGGACCCATGACTTGGTCTAGACTCACATTCATAACTAATGCCTCCTTACTCGCACCCAAAGCCGACCTTCTAGCCGCTTGACCAAGCCCGTAATTGATCCCTCGGGAGAAAAACAGGGAAGGTGGGCTATTTTACTAAAAATAGCCTACTTTTCCCTAACCGATGCCGGTTCCTACTCGACCGCCGTCGGTTACGCAACCGCCATCGGTTCACTGTAAATGGGCTCCCCAAACCAAAACAACGGATCGGAATTTCATTTCGGGAGATCAGTCGAAGGATTTCTGAATCAAAAAAGGGCATTGCGAGTGAGGAACGGATTCCAGATCTTCACTTGACCAAGCAGAGACGAGTGAAAATACTAGACGTGCTTACAGCAAAGGAGATCAACTTGCACCTTCATCAAAACCAGTAAGTTACATCTTGCATGTCCTCCATTATAACATTTCTTATGCTTTTGGAATTGCAATCTTCCCAAATCCGTTTCTGAATCCATTACCCAACGTACCATTGCCTCTAACTATCATTCTTTAGCTTCTAACCATCCCATTTCCTAATACTATCCAAAAACCAGCCATTACAAACACCACAACCAGCCCAGAAGATCCTAGAACCAACCGGTATCGGTTATCAGTGACCGCCATCGGTTATAGATAACCGGCATCGGTTCCTTTGATCCAAACCAAGAAAAACAGCCTTTCCCCTACCTAGTTCCACGAAACAATTTAATTGGTACTTTACAGTATTTTGTGTTAATTCATATTAGCAGGGAAACTGACCACCTTCGAAAGGAAGTTTTACATTTCCTGGGCCCAAGGCAGTTTCCTCATTTATTGTTTAATCAAATCTTGTGGTCTTGTGTTCTTATTTGCAGGTAGTCCTTCCAAGATAAAAAGGAGTTCTTCGCAGTCAGCCTGATCTTTCTCTACGGTACGCGCACACCATCTCGACATTCTACAGGTATTCCTCCTAACCCTAACCTTATCTATTTCTAAAAGGAACGAAGCATTTCCGAGTGAAACATTTTGGCACGCCCGGTGGGACCCATTTTGGGTTTTTCTTTATTTCTTGCTTGCTTTCATTATAGGGAGCATACTTGCTGTTTTCTTCTTCTAAAATATTCACGAGGTATTTTATTATTTTGGTAAAGGAACTTGCTTTGTTTTTGCATCTTGCATTAGTGAAAGTCATCTCTTTTGCTTCATCAAATATAATTTTCGATTTGGGTTTTTAAAACACATGCATTGCATTCCTGCCTGTTGTTTTTCAATTCTAGTGAACATAGATTAAGTAACAGGTCGTACACGTGGGGGTGATATCCACGGTATTGACAAGAAATTAACCTTAGTTTCACTGCACAACACATACCGAATCACTTCACAATTAACACAACAGCTCAAACATCCCCCCTTTTCCGCGGTATTCCTCCGCCCGATTGAGGTAACCTTATAAGCCAAAACAACTTGACATTTCCTCTAAGTCTCTTGTTTAGGATTCTGACATCATTCTACGTCTAAAGGCATAAGTCCACAATAATTAAAATTAACCCTAGGGTTAATCTCTGGATTTGCGTGTGCATCTTGCTTGTTTGCTGTTCTGTTTTCTCTGTCATACTCTGTCTTCTGTGATCAATAAGTTGATAAAAATACTCAACGTTGCTAAAAATCAAATTAGCAGCCCCTTTGTATCTTCTTATCCTAGATTTTTTGACACCGGCATCGGTTAAAGGACCGACGTCGTTTCCCCTGTGACCGACACCGGTTAGTAAACCGATATCGGTTACTGTCTCTCTCAGCCCCTGACAAACCAGCAACTTGCCAAATTCATCATTCTGGGTTTGTTTTTGTTCTTGATAGATTGAAACTTTCCTGTGTGTTCTTGTCCATGGTTGTTATCACTCGAAAACAAGCCGCCGCCATGGTTTCACACGCTTGCTCTGTTTCTTTGCCTGAATCACCCCCTTCACCTTCTATGGGGAATCCTACTGATACCAGTGAAGTTCCTAAAATCCCTGTGGGAGATAAGGACTTTGCCAAGTTTCTGGATGCTAATTCCAGCGCTGTACAATACTATTTGTCTCATACCCCTGACCGTACACCTGATGGTCAGCTCCTTGTAGGTATGCCTATCAGTATAGCTGCTCATTTAGCTCCCACTCCTCCTGATAATACCGCCTTGCTTCCTGCATCTCTAGCCCCATCTCCCAATCCGACAGCGGCAGAGGTTCATACGACCCCGATTAGCTTTCCTTTTGTTAATCTTGGACCCCACGTTTCGTTACCACCAACTGCCCCTACCTCATCTCTTTTGCAGACTGCTCCATTCATGACTTGCTCTCTGCCACCTATCCACACGAGCTTTCCTTCTCAAGCTCCGCCTACCTTTTCATTCCCATATACATATCCAGTAACCTCAACACCTTATATGGGACATCCCTATTCTGGTGCACCATCATCTCATCCAACCACTGATTTCATCAAACAAATGATGGACAAAATGCAAAATTTGGAGGCTTCGGTTTCGGGAAGTCGTAGCGCCTTGACATACGAACAAGTTTGTCGGGAGCCCATTCACCCTTCTGTCCCCCTTCATTCGTATCCTCCTCAATGGGAGTTGCCGAAATTTACTCGTTTTAATAGTAAAGAGGATCCTCAACAACATTTGCGATCATTTAGACATGCTTGTTATTTGATTGCCCATAATGACGCCTTGTTACTCCGCACCTTCCCTATGTCCTTATCAGGACCCGCCTTGGAGTGGTACAGTGCTTTAACCCAGCACTCGATCTTCTCTTTTAACCAACTAGCCCAATCTTTCTTGGATCATTTCTCCATTAACATTGCTAAGAAAGTATCTATCACCGACCTTTATGCCATCCGACAATTCGAAGACGAATCTATCGCAGATTTCGTTGGACGATGGCGGGGCCTTATCAACCAACTTACGTATGCCTTGCCTCAAACCGAACTTATCGAACTCTTTACGCGGGCCTGCGCTAAGCACATCTCCCCTACCCTCCAAATTCAAACTTTCCGTACATTCGATGAGGCCTTTACTATGGCTCGAAAATTAGAAATTCGAGCCTTAGAGGAAGAGAAATTGCGGTTGCGCAACAAGAACTCCACTTTCCGAAATCCTGATTCTACCAATAAACCAAATACCACCACTCCTCACGCGTCCACCTCTTCTAAATCAAAAGGAGCTGTCCACGCGGTGATGGTCAAATCCCAACCACCGTCCAATACTCCACCAAAAACCACCTATAAATACAAAGCCGAGCCCGTCAACTACACTCCCTTGGGAGAAACATATGGTGTGATATTGGAGAAATTGCTCAAAGCCGGAGCCATTACCTTACCTCCTGTTAAACCTCATTCTGGGTTTGATTCCACTCGCGCCATACCTTCCTGGTACAAAGAAAATGACTTTTGTAACTTCCACCGCGTGAAGGGACACAGTCATGAAAACTGCAAGATGTTGAAAAACATAGTGCAGGAAATGGTTGATGCGGGGGATATAGCCCTTGATAATCCTAACGCACCTGCTAACCGAAATTTGAAAATTTTCAACAAGCCATTCCCGAATCACTCGTCCAGCAGTAACGTCAACCAGGATATCTTAGCCGAGGAGAGTGTTCATGAGATCCATGCAGTATTCGATACCCAGCCAAAAGCCTCTATTGAGAAAATTTTGAATCAAGACTCTTCACTAACAAAGGAGCCCGAACCTCCTTTACCACCATCAAGCCAAAGCGAAATCGTTCCTTTACCCATAGAAGAGTTAACTGCCCAGGCTTCCCTTCCCATCAATGAGTCTTCTTACACCACATCCCTACAAGATTGCGAGCGGATGTTGTCTAATCTATCCATTTCCCAGACGTCTCCTTCTACCACTCTTGCCGCACAAGAGGAAGGTACGCCACTCCTTTTGACATCCTTAGAGGAGAAATCTCTCGCACCGACATCATTAAATTCTTTAGCCATGACAGACCCCCTCCAACATGCCCTTCTGCCTATTAGTCCCTCATCACCTAAATCTTTTCAACAACCCGTCGACCTCTTAACATCTATTGATACAGTGCCTCATCTACCCCCTGTATCACTCCCACAGTGGACTGGAATCACAACCCACCTTTCTTCCATACCAAAGTTCCTATTCACACGAGAGGACTGTCAGTCTCCAGACGATAGACGAGCCCTATGGGAACGTTTGAGTACGCCGTATTCTACTCAAATGCAAACAACCAATCCTGATGCCTCCACCATATACCCGAAGTGCCTACAAAAGCTTAAAATGCCCATGTTCTCACCTTCACCCCCCTCACCTCTACCAAATGCCCCTTCCACTTCTATTAACTTAGCCAAATCTTCCCCTACGCTTGGGACCTCGCCAATGCCCAGTCTAACACACCCGCCTAAGCGACTCGATTTATCCAAAAATAAACCCGCCCCGCCACCTAGGAGACGAACGCAATCCGTGCCTCTATCACAATCAAAACCCTCATCGTCACACCCACCTTCCATATTGGGACCTCATCCCTCCACCTTGCATCAATATATCATACCTCCTTCGTTTTCTTCAAAACGACCTACGCCTTCTACACCTATACAGCGATCAAAGGGGATAACAACATCGTTACCCCGCGTATCCGGTCCACCTATCAACCCTAAACCAATCCCATCATCAAAAGATTTATTTTCTGTCACTCCCCTTTCTCCGTGGTTGTTTCCCGTTACCACGCCGTCTGTAGCCTCATCATCTAACCAGCCGAACGTAACTTCTGTGTCAAAGAAACCACGTTTAGTGAAAAACATGTGTCAGCACCCCTCGGCTAAACCACCACCCATACGAACTAAACACGCCCAAACATTACCACAACCCACACAATCAATACCCTCATCCTCTTCCGATTTTGACCCACTCAAAGGATCTTACGCCAAAATCCTTGCTATGTTGGTGGAGAATGCGACCATCTCCCTACCTCCACTTAGACCTTATGACCCGTCTAAGCCCCGGCCTATGGATTACGATGAGTCTAAAATCTGCGCTTATCACCGCACACCAGGACATGATGTGGAGGAATGCAAAGCTCTAAAAACCATCCTTCGTCAGTCACCTCTCCCGGATAGAAAGATTAAGAAAGACAACTTACGAAGGGAGAGACCGCTAGCGTCAATTCCCTCTACTATATCATCTATCCCCGCCTCACCAAGATCTATCATTATTACAACCCCACCTCTTGAAGACCATGAATTATCCCAACCATCTTCCTCATCTCAGGTCTACGAGATTAATATGATTAGTGTCGCTACTCGAGGACAGAAAAACAATGGGAAAGCGAAAGAAAACACACCTGCGGCATCTCTTTCTCCTTCAACAATCCCGATTACACCACCCCCTAAAGTGGTTATTCGCGGACCCGCCTATCCCGTCTCTAATGGAGTTGCCCACCGAACCATGATCAAACAGCTTCATCAATCGCCCGTAAAAATGACACTATATGATCTCATTCAGACTTCTGAATCTCATCGACAAGCTCTCGTTGAGATCCTTCAAGGGATAGAGGTTTTACCCAACGAAACCCTGCCCGTTGCCTCCATTCTAACACCCAATCACGTTGCTTCTCTCACCAAACAATCCATCTCCCCCACCACTTCTATCTCAAAACAACAAGCCGCTACAGTTAGTTTCTCGGAAGATGAAATTATCGACTTTGGTACAGAAGACCCTGACCCTGCCCTTTTCATTTCCGCTTACGTCCGAGACATTCGAGTACGTCGGGTTATGATTGACGGGGGCGCTAGCCTAAACATCATCTCTTCCAAGGCCTTCCAACAAATGAACATCCCTTCTAGTTGCATGTGTGCCAACCCCATCATGTTGCGGTCATTCAATGACGCTATTACTTCTACCTTAGGCACCGTGATCCTCAACATTCGCGTAGGACCACGTACTTTACCCGAACTCTTCTATGTCCTTGAAGGAGAATTCCAATATAATATATTGCTGGGTCGTCCTTGGATCCGAGCCATGGGATGCGTTCCCTCAACATTACATCGATGCATAAAATTTGAGTACGAGGGGAAGTCCTACACTGTAAAAGCTGATCCTCCCCCCTTCAAAACTTGCAATATGCTATATCGCCCAAATGATGTGCTTATACCAATTAAGACACCCATACATTCAACCCAACCATCCTCTTCAAATGTACCTCAACCATCCACCTCAACTGCACCTACGCCTTCAACTGATGAAACCACCGTCGCACAAACCACTTCTCTTCCCGCAGCTAACATCCCAACCTCCGACCCCTTAGTAGATGTTTTTCATCGCCTCACGCTGGGGGAGTACCGCCTATATAACGTTAGTTCTTTCCCTACCCCGCAGGAGTACGGACAATTACATGCACATCCCACCTACGACCGTCGCGTGGGGGAGGTAATCTCTTACGGACCACCCCATTGTCGCACTAACCTAACGTATGGGGGTATTGACGCATCCTCCATTACCCCCGAACCTCCTCTTGGTGTGGTTCCCTTCCAATCCGATTTTCAATACCTGACAAATCGTCGCTTCGCCCTCACCTTCTTGACTCGCTGTGCGTGGAAAGGCTTTGGTTTTGGCCTTTACGAACAAGGCCGACATACTCTCATCCCCATCACCACACGCAAACATAATGATCGCAGTGGTCTCGGTTTTTCCGAAACACCTACACAAGAAACACCTCCTGTCAGCTGTATCCTGGAAGAAGAAGACGTTGCCCCTACCGAACCATCATCACCCACTTTGCCATCATCACCCAAAGAATCGATGGACCCTGAATCTATCCCTCCTAACTTTTTTTTTTCATAAATGCCATCTTCATAGGTCCTCTCACTTATCAACGCGATAATGAGGACCCATTTTCCATTCCCCTTCTGTATCCAGACATGATCGAAGAAGATTCGCCTTCGATTAATGTTGTTGAGTGTCAGGATGACGACTCCATCCTCACTTACCTTGGGGCAGATGACTCCTATCTTCAACGCGCCTTACCATCTGAAACTCAAACCATGCTAAACGAATCTACTATAGAAATCAACATCCACACGGAGGAAGATCCTCACATAGTGAAGATCGGACAATCACTTAACACATCAGAACAAGCCGCCTTTACCACCTTTCTCCGTGCTCGCAGCCAAGCTTTCGCATGGTCTTACGCTGACATGCCAGGAATTGATCCTACCATTGCCGTCCATAACATCACCCTAAACCCCAATTCCAAACCAGTCAAACAGAAATTGAGAAAAATGCATCCACGCATTGCTCTCTTGGTCAAAGAGGAGCTCCAACGACTCCTTTCTGTTTCCTTCATTCTGCCTATTGACTATCCTCAATGGATTTCTAACATCGTACCTGTCACTAAAGCGACAGGGGGACTTCGGATATGCACAGATTTCCGGGATCTTAACCTTGCTTGCCCCAAAGATGACTTCCCCCTCCCAAGTATTGATCAACTTGTTGATCTCACTGCGGGCCATGAAATGCTTTCTCTCATGGATGGCTTTTCAGGATACAACCAAATTTTGGTTGCCCCTGCCGATCAACACAAAACTGCCTTCATAACTCCTTGGGGAACCTTCTGTTATCGTGTCATGCCATTTGGCCTTAAGAATGCTGGTGCTACCTATCAGCGGGCTATGACCTACATTTTTCATGACATTATGCACACTATCCTTGAAGACTATGTCGACGATCTTCTCGGCAAGTCTAAACATCGTAGTGAACATCTCGATGTTTTAACCATTATATTTGATCGCCTGTTACAATATTCTGTCCGCCTTCAACCGAAGAAATGTGTCTTTGGTGTTCTTTCGGGAAAACTT
The DNA here is from genome assembly GCA_019776745.2 of Taxus chinensis. Lineage (NCBI taxonomy): Eukaryota > Viridiplantae > Streptophyta > Pinopsida > Cupressales > Taxaceae > Taxus > Taxus chinensis. The sequence continues at coordinate 208,545,113 of CM034146.1, forward strand.
CTTGGCTTTATCGTCTCTTTGCGTGGCATTGAGGTTGATCCATCTAAAGTAAAAGCTATCCTAGAAATGCCCCCACCCAAAAACCTTAAACAATTGCGTAGTTTGCAGGGTAAACTTCAATCCATCCGGCGTTTCATCTCCCAACTCTCGGATCGATGTCACCCTTTTCATCACCTTCTAAAAAAGGACGTTGCCTTTCAATGGAGTGAGGAGTGTCACCAAGCCTTCGAAGCTCTCAAAACGTATCTCTTGCAGCCACCCGTGCTTATACCACCCCAGGACGACCGCCCTTTCTACCTTTATCTTTCCGCCACTGACCATGCTATAGGAGCTATGCTCGCACATCGAGACCCTGCACGCCGAGAGCAGGCCGTTTACTATATAAGTCGTACCCTCGTGGATTACGAGACTAGGTATACACATGTAGAAAAATTGTGCCTGGCCCTATCATTCGTCGCCACCAAACTCCGACATTACCTCTTGAATCACAAAACTTTCGTCATCACCAACACAGACCCCATTCATTATATGTACGCCAAACCACACCTAAACCAACGCATCGCTCGATGGCTCATGCTCCTCGCCGACCTTGACCTTGAGTTTATACAACAGAAATCAATCAAAGGACAAACTCTTGCAGACCAACTTGCGGAGGCCCCTCTACCTGGGGAACAATTTACCAATTTTACCTTCCCCGACGAACTCATCGCCACTCTTTCGCTCAGAGAAGTGTCGTATCAAATGACCCTCTTCTTCGATGGATCTAAGTGCCAGCGCGGCGGAGGAGCCGGCGTTGTTCTCATCCCTCTTGACGCTGAACCTATGCCTCTTTCATTCCGGCTTGATTTCCCTTGCACTAATAATACAGCGGAATACGAGGCCCTTGTTCTGGGTCTCCAAGTTGCGATACACTTAGGCATCAAATCTATCAATATCTTTGGTGACTCTCAATTGGTAGTCAATCAAGTTATGGGCATCTACCAATGTAAAAACGAGGAACTTCAGAAGTACAAACACCACGTGGAGTCACTTCTAGCCTTATTTACTCACTATTCTATCCAAACCATTCCCCGCTCCACTAACAAATTTGCGGATACTATGGCTTGCTTAGCCTCGCAGATTCCCGCCGCACCAACTGACTCTGAATTATTCGTTGTGGTCCAACAACTTTTTGCACCATCCTATTCAACCCCGGTAGTTTGCATGATAAATACTGTGTCTACTAATTCGCAGGATACCTGGTACCACCAGTTTCACGACTACCTTACAATCTCGGTTCTCCCACCTGACCTTACTAGTAATGGAAAACGTGCTTTTCTTAAAAGTGTTTCGCGTTATGTTGTCATGGGAGGACTCCTTTATAAACGTGGCTTTGATGGCATCCTCCTTCGTTGTCTAACCGGCGCAGAGGTCACCTATACCATCCAACAAGTACACGATGGGATTTGTGGTGGACATTTTAGTGGCCTTGCCGTGGCTAAACGAATCCTTCGCCTAGGATATTATTGGCCTACTCTCAATAACGACTGCTACGAATATGTTAAGCGCTGTGTCATGTGTCAACAACATGCCAATCTTCAACATACTCCTAGCCACCCGCTACAAGTCGCTCGTGATCTTTGGCCTTTCTCACAATGGGGTTTAGACCTTATTGGTGAGATTCACCCGACCTCTTCACAACGTCACCGTTGGATAATCACAGCGACCGAATATTATACAAAATGGGTGGAGGCTATTCCACTCATTTCAATCAAAAAAGAAAAAATTGTCGAATTCATTAACCATCACATTATCTGTCGTTTTGGTATTCCTCATCGCCTAATAACCGATAATGGTAAATCTTTCAAAAACAAGTTGTTGCAAGACCTTTGTGACAACTTTGGTATCAAACTTAGCTTCTCATCACCTTACTATCCGCAGGCCAATGGTCAGGCTGAATCTTCTAATAAAACTCTAACCAAAATCCTCATGAAAGTCGTCAATGAATCTGGAAGAAATTGGCACGATCACATTCCCTTTGCCCTTTGGGCTTATCGTACTAGCATTCGTACCTCCACTAATGCCACACCTTTTTCTTTGGTATATGGTACCGAGGCTGTTTTACCTCTCGAAATACAAATACCCTCCCTTAGAATATCTCTTCAGGATATTCTCACCAACGATGATTTCCGCCAAGAGCGGTTAGCCCAATTGGAGCTTCTTGACGAACGACGTCTTACAGCTCTCGATCACCTTCAAATCTATCAAAAACGCATCAAGCGTGCTTATGATAAGCGACTTCATGAGCGTACCTTTAAGGTTGGTGATCTTGTCCTCAAAGAGAATCAACATGTCACCAAACTAGAAAAGAGCAAACGTGGAAAATTTGCTCCCAATTGGATTGGGCCTTATATAATCACTCACACCTATGGATCAGGCACTTATCGTTTAGCTTCGCTTAATGGTAAACCTGAGCCTGAACCCCTTAATGCCTTACATCTTCGACCATTCTACTGTTGAAACTAGTGTTATATCACCTCTTATCTACCTACTGCTCGTCCCTTGAGCTCATTTACCGCTACATACACTTTGTTTTCTATATCTCCGCATAAAATCAAAATCACTTCGCACCTCCCCTTGATAATGCCTTCCCCTTTTTTAGTCTAGTCCATGACTTCAAAGTATTAAAATAAGCCACATTCTTAAGGGATTTTCTTGAGTCAAACTTCCTACTAAACTAGATGTTTCACGCCAAAAGAACATCTAGTCATCTAAAATTAAATATAGACTGCTCCCTCGAAGAACAGCTATATGCCAAACTATTGCTGCTACTATAAATAGACTGCTCCCCTGAAGGACAGCTATGCACTAAAATCATCTCTGCTACTATAAATAGACTGCTCCCCCGAAGGACAGCTATACACAGTCAGCCTTTATCAGAAGCTTCTCGCATTGATCAGCTTCGTGAAGACCTCAAGAATAAAACAATCAATATCCCTTGTAGACTTCCCGCATCGATCAGTCTACATTCAATAAAATAAAAGCCTCATTCAAAAGAACTTTTTGGGTCATGGACTTGTCTATTTAGGGTAGGTTCTCTTTCGTTATAACAAGTTCTTTGTACCTCCGCTATATCATCCACATCACCTCACCATTTGTTTCAACTCAAGGGACGTAACGTACACCTGATATATTGTGATCATACAACTCTTTTCAACTATGGACTTCTCGTCTGTGCACGGCACTTAGGGCTTCAGGCTCGTTCTACGTTGTTTGGTTTGTTTAGCTCTTTTCACCTACGGAGCACTCTTTCCGCTTTGCCTCGCATCTAGAATTGTGTGTTGATCTTAATCAGGACACTATTCCCTACTACTTGGGTATGCTAACCTTTGCTTTACCTATACCTACACCAACAACATTACCCTACCAACATCAAATTTTTACCAAACGACCTATTGCCTAAACCATACCAAATTGCCTAAATTCGCCTCTCCCTGATCCTAAGGGAGAACTACATCGGTCTGAGGCCCCTTCTTGCTTTGTGCAATGGGCTATGTAGGCAGCACTTCGGAGACATGGGGTCTCCCAAGGTTAGCTCGACCATCCCCTACCATAACCTATCATGTGTGGTAAATATAAATATTTTTGTGTATTTCTATTTTAATCACATTTCTCTTTATCCTTTTTCAAAACACCAAAAACACCGCAAACATTCTTATTATTATCATAACTCAAATCAACATACATATTCAGTTTTATTTAGATGTTAAACAAATACATCTTCTCTATCATCGACACGCAGGTCGGCATCCTTATTTATTCTTATACCTCGCTAACATGTACTCAGACCATCACAACTCATCCCGAACTAGGTGATGATCGTGATCGTCGACCCCTCTCGCCGGGCCTCTCTGTCCTCAAAGGTACCGCGGCTATTGGTACCGCCCACTGATCTGCCAATCTCTCCTGTAACATATGAATACGCCCTCTCGCATGGAGGACTCCAGCCTCTAGTCTCGCCGCTCGTGACTCCGCAACCACTAACAATCCTCTTGTCTCATTCACCTGCGTTTGGAGCTGCTGAACCAAACGCTGCAGACGATCCCTCTCTGCTGTAATCACCGCTATGTCAGGGCGCTCACGTACACCTCGCAGTTCTGCTACCCACCATAATCTATAGGCCTCTGTCATTCCTGCATCCATTACCCTGCGATCGGCTGCTATCTCCTCGGGCCCTTCTGGAGGTGTTGGCCGGGGAGGTGAGAATGCTGCCTCGGCATCGATCCTCATATATGGTCTATAAGCCTGTGGTATGTCCTGCACAAATCCAAATTGTCGCCGCACGCGATCTATCGGAATCCTCTCATATTCACCTGGCCTGTGCCCCGCGATCCACCTCAATCGCTCTACACCTCTCAACTCCTCAGCTATGTTCTCGGTTACCATATAGTTCCCGTAGGGCCTCCAACAGATATCCGCAACCGTCACCCTCTCCCATACCTGCCTGTAATACTCAATGTCACCCGGCACGGCCTGAGATCTTGCCTCTTGTTCTGTCTGGACCCATCGTCGGAATCCCAGCCTCTGTACTCCGGTCTCTCCTACCTGGATGGATCGGCCTATTGGTCGCACACAAACAATGTGCTCATAGGCCCAACAGTGTAATAAGTATGAGCAATCCAACGTTGTCCTGTGACTTCGCCTACAAGCCCATAAACCCCTGTATAGCTCCGCCAAATATGCAGGTGCCCATGCAAAAGTCACATTCCTTTCTATCATCTCCCAAATAACACCCATCAATGCCTTTGGAAATCTTCCCCCTTCTGCCCTCGGTAACGCATAATACCCTACCGCTATCAATAAAATCACTGCTAACCTTGTCTCCTCAGGGTGTGCTGCATACATTACCCCATATGTGAATGACAAACCTCGCTGTGTTAAGTCTCGTGCATATGGACCAAACACTTCTGTTATCGCTGCCCGCCCCGCGCCAGGTAGTGCCTGATATACTGGCTCTCCTGTAATAGGGAGTCTCAAAATACGAAACACATCTTCCAAAGTTACTGTCATTTCACCTGTTGGCAGATAGAAGGTATTTGTCTCAGGATTCCATCTCTCAATCAGCGCCTGTAACATACCATGGTTACGTGCGATTCGTGAATAATAACGGATTCCACTTAACCCCAAACGATTTATCAATGTCCATTCCGCTGGTGTTACATCCGCTCGGATTCGCGACAACAGCGCTGGCACGCTATCATTCATCCTCAACCCTGCCTCTGCCTGCATACACCAAAACGACAAACAACCATTCAATCCATTAGGGTCTTTTTCAAACATTCTGGAAATTTCTCCAGTAACCGGTACCGGTTATACGTAACCGATATCGGTTGAATAACCGATACCGGTTCTCCCTAACCGCTACCGGTCACTGTCAATTCTATACACCTTCCCTAAAAACAACCACCTACGACAATAAATTTGCTCGTTTATTCGTTTTTATACATACAAACATACCTGAAACCCCTGATTGCCTACCCTGTAACACTTACCTCACCTGCAACCCTTGTTATCATGTTTTCTTTCTCATATCTACCCACCTACTCTACCCCATCTTATTCACAAAACCATGCAGAAATCAAATCACAACCAAAACGTTTACCTCTTGGGTTGCAGTAGCTTGAGGTGGCCCTTGTCTTCTCTCTTGTCCCTGCCTGCTGGATGTTTCTCCTCGTCCTGCCATTATCACCACCTTTTTCAAACCTGCCTTGCTATCTTCTGAATCTCAGATCACAATTCACTTTTCTTGTCTCTTCTCTCCTTATCACTCAGATCTCTCATGCAAAAACCTGTCTCAGTCGTCAAAACGCGTCGCGTTCGCGCTTTTAACCTCTTGCATGGCTCTAAAATTAAAACTTAAGTTGCCACCCTAGCTTTTTTATTTTTAGAAAAGCCCATACCTAAATAACCGGTATCGGTTACCTAACCGATATCGGTCTGTCAGCTACCGACATCGGTTACCTAACCGATACCGGTTACACACCTTCCTTTTTGAAACAGCGTTCTTTTCTTCATTTCTCACCTAAATTTTTGTCGCGCCCGCCTCTTTTCCTGCATAAACAACACACTTTACCACATTTTGTTCATCCACCACATATAACATTACATTTTCATTAAACATCATTTATTTTACACAGATACACAAACCATCAACTACAGATACCAAAAAGCTATCAATCTATACATCATTTGGAACCAACTCATCAATTACATATATCACAATGTCACAAAACCACCAATCCATCACATAACCTGACATTCATATATACGTGCAAAAACAAGAAACAAAAACATCAGCATCATCCATCTATCAACATGTCAATTAAACTCATCACACATTCTATATATTACCAGCCATTAACCACATATTTCAACACATTTTTGAACACTGCATATGAATCAAAGCATCGTCTCTATATATATACAAATTTTCAAAAATACAATGTGCCCTACATCGGGGCCTCTGTGATCTCATAACATACCAAAGCCGGCACGCAGGCCGCAATACCTCCCAAAAATCTCGACTCGGCTCGCAGGCCGGTCTCTCATATCACAAATATACTCGGCTCGCAGGCCGGTATCTAATAAATAAATGAATCAAAACAATGAATAAATGTAGGCACGCAGGCCTCTATCAATACAACCGGTTCGCAGACCGGTGCCCATGTCCCTATACAAAACCACGTCGGGGATCTATCAGCTCTCCCCACCGCCCTCGGCACCTCTCCCCGCTGGTCCCTGTGGTGCCTCTCGCCTCCTGCCTGTCACGGACACGCCAGCTGTGGCTGCTCCTCCCTGAGATCTCTGGCTGTGCGAGGTCTCTGCTCTATGAGCTGCATATGCCTGATACTCGACTCCGGTACTATCAAGAATATCCTGATAATAACGGGCCTCTGCTCTAACCTCCATATAGCGATCTCGCGCCACTGAAGGAACTGGGGCTGGTCCCCTGGCACCTAACACCAATATCCCCTGAGCCTGTACCTGCACCTGTGGCTGTGGTGCTGGTGGAGGTGCTGCCTGTGCCTGTACCTGCACCTGTGGCCGTGGTGGTATCTGGGGCTGTGGCTGTGCTGCTGCTGGTACGGCTGCCTGTACCTGTACCTGCACCTGTGGCTGTGCTGCTGGTGGTGGTGCTGCCTGTGCCTGTACCTGAGCCTGGGCTAGCTGCCCCTGTAAAACCCCTATCTGTGCCTGTGCAGCAGCCAACTGTCCCTGTAATAGCTGCACCTGCCCCCGGAGCTGATCTCTCTCTGCCGTCACCGCTGCCAAGTCTGGCTGTGCGGGCTGTGCTACCCTCGCCGCTCTCTGCCCAGCCCACCAAACCCTGTATGCTCCCGTGCACCCAGCATCATCTACGCCATCATCTGCTGGCCTCTCTGCAACCCAGTCTGGATCCCAAGGCTGTGGCGCTGGCAGTGGGGCCTCTACATCATCCCTCCTGTACTGAGGGAAGGGAGGTGGCTCGTCCTGTCGCAGCCCCATCTGCCTGCGTACCCTCTCTAGGGGTATCCGCTCGTACTCTCCCGGCCTCCGTCCTGCTATCCAGAATGTATACTGGATCAGGCGCAGCTGTACGCGGGCTCCTCTGCCAGGCTGGTGACCTCTGTAGGGTCTCCATATAATGTCTACTGCGGTAAGGCCCTCTAGCATATGTCTATAGTAGGCCACATCCCGACCTGCAACAACTGCTCGTGGCTGGCCCACGACCCCCAACCACCTATGAAATCCATATCGGTATACGACCTGTGGCCCTGGCTGCTGGGGTAGCCCTACCGGCCTGATGCATACGATGTGCTCGTATGCCCAACAATGCAACAAAAAGGTAGAACAAATACCAAATCGCCTCCTCCGGCGATAGCCCCATAACTCCCTGTATAATTGCACCAGATACACTGGTGCCCATGCAAAACAGGTGTGCTCCTCCACCATCTCCAGTAGCACCCCCATCAATGCCCGTGGGAAGCGGCCTCCCTCTGAATCCGGGAGGGCGAAGCAGGTGACCCCTATCATCATCAACACGGCAAGCCGTGTCTCATGTCTGTGTGCGCGGTACATGTCACCATATCCAATGCTCGCGCTATGATATGTAAGAAGCGCGGCTGCATCCCCAAAAACCTGCAGTATGCTATCCATGGCAGTCTCTGAATCTACCTGGAAAACGGCCTCTCCCTCGATCGGTAGCCGCAGGATGCGATACACATCCTCTAATGTGACGGTCATCTCCCCGGTCGGCAGATGGAACACATTGGCCGCCGGATCCCATCTCTCGATGAGGGCGACCATCAGGCTGTGATCTCTGCCGATCGCTCTGTACCTCTGGACCCCGCCGAGCCCCACCTCGCGCATGATGGCCCAATGCGCCGCAGATATGTGTGGCCTCATCCGACTCAATAGTGGAGGCATCCTATCACGCATCGTCAACTGCTGACGTGCCTGCAAAACCAACCCACATTCTTAGACCCACTCTTTATTATAAAAACCCTACTAAACCCCATCTAAACCACCCCCTTTTCTACTACCCAACCCACTCAACCTAAACCCTAACCCACCCCAACAACCTAAACCAACCCCAACCCAAACCTAAACCCTAAACCCACCCCAAAAACTAAACCCTAACCCCACCCCGAACTCTCACCTACCCAACCCACTCACCCTAAACCCTAAAACCCCACCCCAACCCTACCCAACAACCCACCTTCAAAAACCCTAACCCCTAACCCCACCCAACCCAACACCACCCAACCCACCTTCAACCTAAACCTAAACCCCTAAACCCCCCACCCAACCTCTACCCCCTAAACCCAACCAACCACCAACCTAAACAAAAAACACCCTAAACCCCACCCCAACCCACCCCAAACCTGAAAACCCCAAAAACCTAAACCCCCCCCACCCAACCCACTACCAACCCACCAAACCTAACCCAAACACCCAACCCAAAAAAAAACCTAAACCCCCATCCTAAACCCAACCCAACCCCCAACCACCCTACCCAACAACCAACCCCACACCCCAACAAAACCCGCCCCCACCAAGCCCCCCAACCCACCTTCAAACCTAAACCCTAAACCCTAACCCAATCCCAACCCCAAACTCCACCCAACCCAACCCCACACCACCCCCATAACCATACACCTTAAATCCCAACCCACAAACAATCCCCCCCCTCAACCCATCCCCCCCACGATACCGGCCGATACGAGACCGATGCCGGGTCCCCCCCATTTTAACCTCACCCTATGCTTTTTGCGACCGATGCCGGTCGCCTATGTGACCGACATCGGTCACTGTCTCTCCTGCCCGAGCCGAACCCCGCGCGCGGCCCCCAAAACTCATTTTTTACCTATTTCTACCCATCTACCCACCCAAAAACCCTAAAATTTTACACACCTAGCCGCCTTAGCTATCTAACCTATCTACCCTCTCCCTTTCTCAATTACCTCCATTTACCCATTATTTCCTACAAAACTACCAATTCCTACCCAAATCCCAAAAACAACATAACTCAACCAAATCACCAAAATAAAGAGTTTAGAACCTACCGGTACGACGACACGTCGTCGTGGTGGGATGGGTGGTGGCGGTCCAGCTGGTCCAGCCCCTCCAGCTCCTCCTGCCTGTGCCATGGCTCCAATCCTGATCTGCTGGGTCCCCGGCCAATCACCTGCGGCCTCCTCAACTATTCGGGCCCACTATCAACTCTCTCCGCCAATCAAATAGCTCCACCTCACTCAATACCCCTCCAAATCAACTCTCCACGTCAGACAAGTCAATTTGGATTGCAAATAACCAAAAGTGACAATGACAGGCCGTATTTTTCTTTTTATAGGTTTTTCGACCTTAACCGATGTCGGTTTCCTTTTTTGCCCTAAAAAACCGGTATCGGTCCCTTAACCGATATCGGTCATGTAGAATCGACATCGGTGTTAATCCCAACTTTCCCCAATTTTGTCTTTTTGACCCTATTTACCATTTGCCCTTTTTTTTTTAACCACATATCGCCTATATCCACCTTTGCTGCACACCATTTGTTTACCTATTTGGCCCGACCTAAGGCCTCCACCTACCAATCGGCCCGACCCAAGGCCTCACCTACCTATTCGGCCCGACCCAAGGCCGCAAAACCTTATTGGCCCGACCCAAGGCTTCAACCTACATATTGGCCCGACCCAAGGCCTCAACCTACCATTGGCCCGACCCAAGGCCGCAACCTACCTATTGGCCCGACCCAAGGCCCGACCTACCTAAGGCCCGACCAAGGCCTCAACCTACCAATTGGCCCGACCCAAGGCCTCAACCTACCAATTCGGCCCGACCAATTCAACCTACCTATTTGGCCCGACCCAAGGCCTCAACCTACCAATTGGCCCGACAAGGCCTCAACCTACCATTTGGCCCGACCCAAGGCCGTCAACCTAAAACCCTATTTGGCCCGACCCAAGGCCGCAACCACCATTTGGCCCGACCCAAGGCCGCAAACCTACCATTTGGCCCGACCCAAGGCCGCCCACCCTTTGGGCCCGACCCATTTGGCCCGACTAAGGCCCGCACCATTAACCATACCATACCCCACAACCCACAATCCGTTTTAATTTATCCATCCATCATGTAGCTTTTTGTTCAATCGAGCTCACCTGTTCGTGTTTTAGCATGATTAGGGTCCTTGACTTGATCTGTCGACCAACTTTGCCTAGACCTAGACCGTGACGTTTATCTCAACCAAACCAACCCTTTGGTACTGCCGAACATGCCTAAACGTTCTTGTACCTTACCTGTTATATACCCTGGAGCTACTTCCTATGCCTTGGATACCAGGATTATATCACCCTTGTTTGGATAAACTATCGACCTTTGCCTATACATCGCTGGTTTGCTCGTCAAATCATGTACCCCTAGTCATACTATTGCATTTCAACATGTGTATGCTTCCTTGGAACTACCCCACACCTTACCATTCTCTCAACATATACCCTTTATCAACCCTATCCCTGATTTCCCGTTCACCAATCTGTGATAGATTTGAGGGGGATTACCTATACCCTTAACAGGGAAACCACTTCATATTATTGTCCGCGCAGCTTTACAAAACAAGCTACACGACAATAAGGGGCTAATGTAGACACCAAATTCGTGTCTTACGACCCCTTGTGACCCACATCCCATTTCGCAACCTAACCTCATTACCTAAACTTACACAATTATTTATTAATTACCTCATAATTGATAAATCCACATCGCCTTACCCGCCACCTCACTTGCCACCTCACCATGACCTAGCCCTAACCCTAAACTAACCTAATTAGGACCCATGACTTGGTCTAGACTCACATCATAACTAATGCCTCCTTACTCGCACCCAAAGCCGACCTTCTAGCCACTTGACCAAGCCCGCAACTGATCCCTCGGGAGAAAAACAGGGAAGGTGGGATATTTTACTAAAAAAAAGCCTACTTTTTCCTAACCGATGCCGGTTCCTACTCGACCGCCGTCGGTTACGCAACCGCCATCGGTTCCTGTAAATGGGCTCCCCAAACCAAAACAACGGATCGGAATTTCATTTCGGGAGATCAGTCAAAGGATTTCTGGATCAACAGAGAGGGCATTGCGAGCGAGGAACGGATTCCAGATCTTCACTTGACCAAGCAGAGACGAGTGAAAATACTAGACGTGCTTACAGCAAAGGAGATCAACTTGCACCTTCATCAAAACCAGTAAGTTACATCTTGCATGTCCTCCATTATAACATTTCTTATGCTTTTGGAATTGCAATCTTCCCAAATCCGTTTCTGAATCCATTACCCAACGTACCATTGCCTCTAACTATCATTCTTTAGCTTCTAACCATCCCATTTCCTAATACTATCCAAAAACCAGCCATTACAAACACCACAACCAGCCCAGAAGATCCTAGAACCAACCGGTATCGGTTATCAGTGACCGCCATCGGTTATAGATAACCGGCATCGGTTCCTTTGATCCAAACCAGGAAAAACAGCCTTTCCCCTACCTAGTTCCACGAAACAATTTAATTGGTACTTTACATTCAGTATTTTGTGTTAATTCATATTAGCAGGGAAACTGACCACCTTCGAAAGGAAGTTTTACATTTCCTGGGCCCAAGGCATTTTCCTCATTTATTGTTTAATCAAATCTTGTGGTCTTGTGTTCTTATTTGCAGGTAGTCCTTCCAAGATAAAAAGGAGTTCTTCGCAGTCAGCCTGATCTTTCTCTACGGTACGCGCACACCATCTCGACATTCTACAGGTATTCCTCCTAACCCTAACCTTATCTGTTTCTAAAAGGAACGAAGCATTTCCGAGTGAAACATTTTGGCACGCCGGTGGGACCCATTTTGGGTTTTTTCTTTATTTCTCGCTTGCTTTCATATAGGGAGCATACTTGCTGTTTTCTTCTTCTAAAGATATTCACAAGGTATTTTATTATTCTGGTAAAAGAACTTGCTTTGCTTTTTTGCATCTTGCATTAGTAAAAGTCATCTCTTTTGCTTCATTGAATATCACTTTCGATTTGGGTTTTTTAAAAACACATGCATTGCATTCCTGCCTGTTGTTTTTCAATTCTAGTGAACATAGATTAAGTAACAGGTCGTACACGTGGGGGTGATATCCACGGTATTGACAGGAAATTAACCCTAGTTTCACTGCACAACACATACCGAATCACTTCACAATTAACGCAACAGCTCAAACATCCCCCCTTTTCCGCGGTATTCCTCCGCCGATTGAGGTAACCTTATAAGCCAAAACAACTTGACATTTCCTCTAAGTCTCTTGTTTAGGATTCTGACATCATTCTACGTCTAAAGGCATAAGTCCACAATAATTAAAATTAACCCTAGGGTTAATCTCTGGATTTGCGTGTGCATCTTGCTTGTTTGCTGTTCTGTTTTCTCTGTCATACTCTGTCTTCTGTGATCAATAAGTTGATAAAAATACTCAACGTTGCTAAAAATCAAATTAGCAGCCCCTTTGTATTTTCTTATCCTTTTTTTTTTGACACCGGCATCGGTTAAAGGACCGACGTCGTTTCCCCTGTGACCGACACCGGTTAGTAAACCGATATCGGTTACTGTCTCTCTCAGCCCCTGACAAACCAGCAACTTGCCAAATTCATCATTCTGGGTTTGTTTTTGTTCTTGATAGATTGAAAACTTTCCTGTGTGTTCTTGTCCATGGTTGTTATCACTCGAAAACAAGCCGCCGCCATGGTTTCACACGCTTGCTCTGTTTCTTTGCCTGAATCACCCCCTTCACCTTCTATGGGAATCCTACTGATACCAGTGAAGTTCCTAAAATCCCTGTGGAGATAAGGACTTTGCCAAGTTTCTGGATGCTAATTTCCAGCGCTGTAAATACTATTTGTCTCATACCCCTGACCGTACACCTGATGGTCAGCTCCTTGTAGGTATGCCTATCAGTATAGCTACTCATTTAGCTCCCACTCCTCCTGATAATACCGCCTTGCTTCCTGCATCTCTAGCCCCATCTCCCAATCCGACAGCGGCAGAGGTTCATACGACCCCGATTAGCTTTCCTTTTGTTAATCTTGGACCCCACGTTTCGTTACCACCAACTGCCCCCCTACCTCATCTCTTTTGCAGACTGCTCCATTCATGACTTGCTCTCTGCCACCTATCCACACGAGCTTTCCTTCTCAAGCTCCGCCTACCTTTTCATTCCCATATACATATCCAGTAACCTCAACACCTTATATGGGACATCCCTATTCTGGTGCACCATCATCTCATCCAACCACTGATTTCATCAAACAAATGATGGACAAAATGCAAAAATTTGGGCTTCGGTTTCGGGAAGTCGTAGCGCCTTGACATACGAACAAGTTTTGTCGGGAGCCCCATTCACCCTTCTGTCCCACTTAGTCGTATCCTCTCAATGGGAGTGCCGAAAAATTACTCGTTTTAATAGTAAAGAGGGATCCTCAACAACATTTGCGATCATAGACATGCTTTATTTGATTGCCATAAGTGACGCCTTTTGTGACTCCGCAATTCCCTATGTCCTTATCAGGACCCGCTTGGTGGAGTGGTACAGTGCTTAACCCAGCACTCGATCTTCTCCTTTTAAACCAACTATAGCCCAATCTTTTTGGTCATTTCTCCATTAAAACCTTATAAGAAAGATCTATCACCGACCTTGATGATCCGACAACGAAGACGGAATCATGCAGGATTTCGTTGGACGATGGCGGGGCCTTATCAACCAACTACGTATGCCTTCCTCACACCGAAACTTATCGAAACTCTTTACGCGGGGCCTGCGCAAGACAATCTCCCCATACCTCCAAATTCAACTTTACATACCTTCGATGAGGCCTTACTATGGCTCGAAAAATTAGAAATCGAAGCCTTAGAGGGAAGGAGAATTGCGGTTGCGCAACAAGAACGCCCACTTTCCGAAATCCTTTGATTCTACCAAATAAACCAAATACCACCACTCCTCACGCGTTCCACCTCTTCTAAATCAAAAGGAAGACGCCATGCGGTGATGAGTCAAATCCCAAACCACCGTCCAATACTCCCAAAAACACCTATAAATAACAAAGCTGAGCCCGTCAACTACACTCCCTGGGAGAAGAAAATATGGTGTGATATTGGAGAAATTGCTCAAAAGCCGGAGCCATTACCTTACCTCCTGTTAAAACCTCATTCTGGGTTTGATTCCCAGAGAGCCATCCCTTCCTGTACAAAGAAAAATGACTTTTGTAAATTCCACGCGTGAAGGGAAACAGTCATGAAAACTGGCAAGATGTTGAAAAACATAGGTGCAGGAAAAATGGTTTGATGAGGGGGATATAGCCCTTGATAATCCTAACGCAACTGCTAACCGGAAATTTGAAAATTTTCAACAAGCCATTCCCGATCATCGTCCAAGAAGTAACGTCAACCAGATACTCTTAGCCGAGGGAGAGTGTTCAGGAGATCCATTGCAGTAGTCGATAACCAAGCAAAAGCCTCATATTGAGAAATTTTGAATCCAAGGACCTTCACTAACAAAGGAGCACAAAACTCCTTTACCACCCTCCAAGCCAAAGCGAAATCGTTCCTTTACCATAGAAGAGTTAACTGCCCAGGCTTCCCTTCCAATCAATGAGTCTTCTTACACCAAATCCCTACAAGATTGCGAGCGATGTTGTCTATATATCCATTTCCCAGACGCTCATTCTACCACTCTTGCCGCACAAGAGGAAGGTACGACACTCCTTTTGACATACTTAAGGAGAAATCTCCGCACCGAAATCATTACATTCTTTAGCCATGACAGACCCCCTCCATCCAACATGCCCTTCTGCTATTTCCCTCATCACCTAAATCTTTCCAACAAACCCGTCGACCTCTTAACATCTATGATACAGTGCCTATCTACCCCATGTATCATCCCACAGTGGACTGGAATCACAACCCACTTTCTTCTATAACAAAAGTTCCTATTCACAAGAGAGACCTGTAAGTCTCCAGATGAAGACGAGCCCTATGGGAACGTTGAGTACGCCGTATTCTACTCAAATGCAAACAACCAATCCTGATGCCTCACACCCATATACCCCGAAGTGCCTACAAAAGCTTTTTTTAAAATTGCCATGTTCTAACTGTCACCCCCTCACCTCAACCAAATAAATGCCCCTTCCACTTATATAACTTAGCCAAAATCTCCCCTACGCTGGGACCTCGCCAATGCCCAGTATCACACCAACCAGCTAAGGCGACTAGATTATCAAAATAAACCGCCCCGCCACCTAGGAGCGAAAACGACAATTCGTGCCTCTATCACCAGCAAACACCCTCATGTCAACCACCTTCCATATTGGGACCTCATCCTTCCACATTTGCATCAATATATCATACCGCCTTCGTTTTCTTGTCAAAAACGACCTACACCTTTACACCTATACAGCGATTCAAAAAGCGGGATAAACATCGTTACCGCGTATCCCGGCCAACTATCAAACCTAAACCAATCCCATCATCAAAAGATTTATTTTCTGTCACTCCCCTTTCTCAGTGGTGTTTGTCCCCGTTACCACGCCGTCGGTGCCTTCTAATCTAACCGCCGGAACGTAACTTCTGTGCAAAGAAAACCACGTTTAGTGAAAAAATGAAAAAACATGTGTCAGCACCCCTCGGCTAAAACACCACCCATCCGAACTAACACGCCCAAACATACCACAACCAACCAATCAATACCCTCATCCTTTAACAGATTTGACCCACCTCACAAGGATCTTACGCAAAATCCTTGCGATGTTGGTGAGCATGCGACCATCTCCCTACCTCCACGTGACCTTTGGACCCGTCTAAGCCCGGCCTATGGATTACGATGAGTCTAAAATCTGACGCTATCACCCGCACACCAGGATGATGGGAGGAATGCAAAGCTCTTAAAACCATCCTTGTCAATCACTCTCCAAGATAGAACGATTAAGAAAGACAACTACGAAGAGGAGACCGCTAGACGTCAATTCCCTCTAATATATAAATATCCCAGCCTCACCAAGATCTATCATATTAAAACCCACCTCTTGAAGGACATGAATTATTCCCAACCTCTTTCATCTCAGGTCTACGAGCTTAATATGATTAGTTTCGCTAATCGAGACGAAAAACAATGTGAAAGCGAAAGAAAAAAACCAACCGGCGGGCATCTCTTTCTCCTTAACAATCCCGATTACACCACCCCCTAAAGTGGTTATTCGTGGCCCCGCCTATCCCGTCTCTAATGGAGTTGCCCCCATCGAACCCTGATCAAACAAGCTTCATCAATCGCCCGTTAAAAAATGACACGATATCGATCTCATTTCAGACTTCATTGAATTTCATCGACAAGCTATCGTTGAGATCCTTCAAGGGATGATGAGGTTTTACCCAACGAAACCCTGACCATTGCCTCCATTCTAACAACCAATCCGTGCTTCTCTCACACAAAACCATGCCATCTCCCACACCACTTCTATCTTAAAACAACAAGCCGCTACAGTTAGTTCTCGGAAGATGAAATTATCGATTTGGTACAGAAAGACTGACCCTCTCCTTTTCATTTCCGCTTACGTCTGAGACATTCGATTACGTCGGGTTATGATTGACGGGGGCGCTAGCCTAAACATCATCTCTTCCAAGGCCTTCCAACAAATGAGCATCCCTTCTAGTTGCATGTGTGCCAACCCCATCATGTTGCGGTCATTCAATGACGCTATTACTTCTACCTTAGGCACCGTGATCCTCAACATTCGCGTAAGACCACGTACTTTACCCGAACTCTTCTATGTCCTTGAAGGAGAATTCCAATATAATATATTGCTGGGTCGTCCTTGGATCCGAGCCATGGATGCGTTCCCCTCAACATTACATCGATGCATAAAATTTGAGTACGAGGGGAAGTCCTACACTGTAAAAGCTGATCCTCCCCCCTTCAAACTTTGCAATATGCCTATATCGCCCAAATGATGTGCTTTATACCAATTAAGACACCCATACATTCAACCCAACCCATCCTCTTCAAATGTACCCTCAACCATCCACCTCACTGCACCTACGCCTTCAACTGATGAAACCACCGTCGCACAAACCACTTCTCTTCCCGCAGCTAACATCCCAACCTCCGACCCCCTTAGTAGATGTTTTTCATCACCTCACGTGGGGGAGTACCGCCTATATAACGTTAGTTATTTCCTACCCCGCAGGAGTACGGACAATTACATGCACATCCCACCTACGACCGTCGCGTGGGGGACGGTAATCTCTTACGGACCACCCCATTGTCGCACTAACCTAACGTATAGTGGGGTATTGACGCATCCTCCCATTTACCCCCGAACCTCCTCTTGTGTGGTTCCCTTCTAATCCGATTTTCAATACCTGACAAATCGTCGCTTCGCCCTCACCTTCTTGACTCGCTGTGCGTTGGAAAGGCTTTGGTTTTGGCCTTTACGAACAAGGCCGACATACTCTCATCCCCCATCACACACGCAAACATAATGATCGCAAGTGGTCTCGGTTTTTCCGAAACACCTACACAAGAAAACACCTCTTGTCAGCTATATCCTGGAAGAAGAAGACGTTTGCCCCTACCGAACATATCACCCACTTTTCCATCATCACCCAAAGAATCGATGGACCCTGAATCTATCCCTCCTACTTTTTTTTTTCATAAATGCCATCTTCATAGGTCCTCTCACTTATGAAAGCGATAATGAGGACCCATTTTCCATTCCCCTTCTGTATCCAGACATGATCGAAGAAGATTCGCCTTCGATTAATGTTGTTGAGTGTCAGGATGACGACTCCATCCTCACTTACCTTGGGGCAGATGACTCCTATCTTCAACGCGCCTTACCATCTGAAACTCAAACCATGCTAAACGAATCTACTATAGAAATCAACATCCACACGGAGGAAGATCCTCACATAGTGAAGATCGGACAATCACTTAACACATCAGAACAAGCCGCCTTTACCACCTTTCTCCGTGCTCGCAGCCAAGCTTTCGCATGGTCTTACGCTGACATGCCAGGAATTGATCCTACCATTGCCGTCCATAACATCACCCTAAACCCCAATTCCAAACCAGTCAAACAGAAATTGAGAAAAATGCATCCACGCATTGCTCTCTTGGTCAAAGAGGAGCTCCAACGACTCCTTTCTATTTCCTTCATTCTGCCTATTGACTATCCTCAATGGATTTCTAACATCGTACCTGTCACTAAAGCGACAAGGGGACTTCGGATATGCACAGATTTCCGGGATCTTAACCTTGCTTGCCCCAAAGATGACTTCCCCCTCCCAAGTATTGATCAACTTGTTGATCTCACTGCGGGCCATGAAATGCTTTCTCTCATGGATGGCTTTTCAGGATACAACCAAATTTTGGTTGCCCCTGCTGATCAACACAAAACTACCTTCATAACTCCTTGGGGAACCTTCTGTTATCGTGTCATGCCATTTGGCCTTAAGAATGCTGGTGCTACCTATCAGCGGGCTATGACCTACATTTTTCATGACATTATGCACACTATCCTTGAAGACTATGTCGACGATCTTCTCGGCAAGTCTAAACATCGTAGTGAACATCTCGATGTTTTAACCATTATATTTGATCGCCTGTTACAATATTCTGTCCACCTTCAACCGAAGAAATGTGTCTTTGGTGTTCTTTCAGGAAAACTTCTTGGCTTTATCGTCTCTTTGCGTGGCATTGAGGTTGATCCATCTAAAGTAAAAGCTATCCTAGAAATTCCCCCCACCCAAAAACCTTAAACAATTGCGTAGTTTGCAGGGTAAACTTCAATCCATCCGGCGTTTCATCTCCCAACTCTCGGATCGATGTCACCCTTTTCATCACCTTCTAAAAAGGACGTTGCCTTTCAATGGAGTGAGGAGTGTCACCAAGCCTTCGAAGCTCTCAAAACGTATCTCTTGCAGCCACCCGTGCTTATACCACCCCAGGACGACCGCCCTTTCTACCTTTATCTTTCCGCCACTGACCATGCTATAGGAGCTATGCTCGCACATCGAGACCCTGCACGCCGAGAGCAGGCCGTTTACTATATAAGGCGTACCCTCGTGGATTATGAGACTAGGTATACACATGTAGAAAAATTGTGCCTGGCCCTATCATTCGTCGCCACCAAACTCCGACATTACCTCTTGAATCACAAAACTTTCGTCATCACCAACACAGACCCCATTCATTATATGTATGCCAAACCACACCTAAACCAACGCATCGCTCGATGGCTCATGCTCCTCGCCGACCTTGACCTTGAGTTTATACAACAGAAATCAATCAAAGGACAAACTCTTGCAGACCAACTTGCAGAGGCCCCTCTACCTGGGGAACAATTTACCAATTTTACCTTCCCCGACGAACTCATCGCCACTCTTTCGCTCAGAGAAGTGTCGTATCAAATGACCCTCTTCTTCGATGGATCTAAGTGCCAGTGCGGCGGAGGATCCGGCGTTGTTCTCATCCCTCTTGACGCTGAACCTATGCCTCTTTCATTCCGGCTTGATTTCCCTTGCACTAATAATACAGCGGAATACGAGGCCCTTGTTCTGGGTCTCCAAGTTGCGATACACTTAGGCATCAAATCTATCAATATCTTTGGTGACTCTCAATTGGTAGTCAATCAAGTTATGGGCATATACCAATGTAAAAACGAGGAACTTCAGAAGTACAAACACCGCGTGGAGTCACTTCTAGCCTTATTTACTCACTATTCTATCCAAACCATTCCCCCGCTCCACTAACAAATTTGCGGATACTATGGCTTGCTTAGCCTCGCAGATTCCCGCCGCACCAACTGACTCTGAATTATTCGTTGTGGTCCAACAACTTTTTGCACCATCCTATTCAACCCCGGTAGTTTGCATGATAAATACTTTGTCTACTAATTCGCAGGATACCTGGTACCACCAGTTTCACGACTACCTTACAATCTCGGTTCTCCCACCTGACCTTACTAGTAATGGAAAACGTGCTTTTCTTAAAAGTGTTTCGCGTTATGTTGTCATGGGAGGACTCCTTTATAAACGTGGCTTTGATGGCATCCTCCTTCGTTGTCTAACCGGCGCAGAGGTCACCTATACCATCCAACAAGTACACGATGGGATTTGTGGTGGACATTTTAGTGGCCTTGCCGTGGCTAAACGAATCCTTCACCTAGGATATTATTAGCCTACTCTCAATAACGACTGCTACGAATATGTTAAGCGCTGTGTCATGTGTCAACAACATGCCAATCTTCAACATACTCCTAGCCACCCGCTACAAGTCGCTCGTGATCTTTGGCCTTTCTCACAATGGGGTTTAGACCTTATTGGTGAGATTCACCCGACCTCTTCACAACATCACCGTTGGATAATCACAGCGACCGAATATTATACAAATGGGTGGAGGCTATTCCACTCATTTCAATCAAAAAAGAAAAAATTGTCGAATTCATTAACCATCACATTATCTGTCGTTTTGGTATTCCTCATCGCCTAATAACCGATAATGGTAAATCTTTCAAAAACAAGTTGTTGCAAGACCTTTGTGACAACTTTGGTATCAAACTTAGCTTCTCATCACCTTACTATCCGCAGGCCAATGGTCAGGCTGAATCTTCTAATAAAACTCTAACCAAAATCCTCATGAAAGTCGTCAATGAATCTGGAAGAAATTGGCACGATCACATTCCCTTTGCCCTTTGGGCTTATCGTACTAGCATTCGTACCTCCACTAATGCCACACCTTTTTCTTTGGTATATGGTACCGAGGCTGTTTTACCTCTCGAAATACAAATACCCTCCCTTAGAATATCTCTTCAGGATATTCTCACCAACGATGATTTCCGCCAAGAGCGGTTAGCCCAATGGAGCTTCTTGACGAACGACATCTTACAGCTCTCGATCACCTTCAAATCTATCAAAACGCATCAAGCGTGCTTATGATAAGCGACTTCATGAGCGTACCTTTAAGGTTGGTGATCTTGTCCTCAAAGAGAATCAACATGTAACCAAACTAGAAAAGAGCAAACGTGGAAAATTTGCTCCCAATTGGATTGGGCCTTATATAATCACTCACACCTATGGATCAGGCACTTATCGTTTAGCTTCGCTTAATGGTAAACCTGAGCCTGAACCCCTTAATGCCTTACATCTTTGACCATTCTACTATTGAAACTAGTGTTATATCACCTCTTATCTACCTACTGCTCGTCCCTTGAGCTCATTTACCGCTACATACACTTTGTTTTCTATATCTCCGCATAAAATCAAAATCACTTCGCACCTCCCCTTGATAATGCCTTTCCCTTTTTTAGTCTAGTCCATGACTTCAAAGTATTAAAATAAGCCACATTCTTAAGGGATTTTCTTGAGTCAAACTTCCTAGTAAACTAGATGTTTCACGCCAAAAGAACATCTAGTCATCTACAATTAAATATAGACTGCTCCCTCGAAGAACAGCTATATGCCAAATCATTACTGCTACTATAAATAGACTGCTCCCCTGAAGGACAGCTATGCACTAAAATCATCTCTGCTACTATAAATAGACTGCTCCCCCGAAGGACAGCTATACACAGTCAGCCTTTATCAGAAGCTTCTCGCATTGATCAGCTTCGTGAAGACCTCAAGAATAAAACAATCAATATCCCTTGTAGACTTCCCGCATCGATCAGTCTACATTCAATAAAATAAAAGCCTCATTCAAAAGAATTTTTTGGGTCATGGACTTGTCTATTTAGGGTAGGTTCTCTTTCGTTATAACAAGTTCTTTATACCTCCGCTATATCATCCACATCACCTCACCATTTGTTTCAACTCAAGGGACGTAACGTACACCTGATATATTGTGATCATACAACTCTTTTCAACTATGGACTTCTCGTCTGTGCACGGCACTTAGGGCTTCAGGCTCGTTCTACATTGTGTGGTTTGTTTAGCTCTTTTCACCTACGGAGCACTCTTTCCGCTTTGCCTCGCATCTAGAATTGTGTGTTGATCTTAATCAGGACACTATTCCCTACTACTTGGGTATGCTAACCTTTTCTTTACCTATACCTACACCAACAACATTACCCTACCAACATCCAATTTTTACCAAACGACCAATTGCCTAAACCATACCAAATTGCCTAAATTCACCTCTCCCTGATCCTAAGGGAGAACTACATTGGTCTGAGGCCCCTCCTTGCTTTGTACAATGGGCTATGTAGGCAGCACTTTGGAGACATGGCGTCTCCCAAGGTTAGCTCGACCATCCCCTACCATAACCTATCATGTGTGGTAAATATAAATATTTTTGTGTATTTCTATTTAATCACATTTCTCTTTTATCCTTTTTCAAAACACCAAAAACCACAACGCAAACATTCTTATTATTATAACTCAAATCAACAGACATATCTCGTTTTATTTAAATGTTAAACAAATACATCTTCTATATCATCGACACGCAGGTCGGTACTCTTAATTATCCTTATACCTTGCTCACATTTATTTAGACCCTCGCGCCTCATCCCGACCTAGGTGATGATCGTGATCGTCGACCCCTCTCGCCAGGCCTCTCTATCCTCAAAGGTACCGTGGCTATTGGTACCGCCCACTGATCTGCCAATCTCTCCTGTAACATGTGAATACGCCCTCTCGCATGGAGGACTCTAGTCTCTAATCTCGCTGCTCGTGACTCCGCAACCGCTAACAATCTTCTTGTCTCATTCACCTGCGTTTGGAGCTGCCTAACCAAACGCTGCAGCCGATTCCTCTCTGCTGTAATCATAGCTATGTCAGGGCGATCGCGTACACCTCGTAATTCTGCTACCCACCATAACCTATAGGCCTCTGTCATTCCTACATCCATTACACTGCGATCGGCTGCTATCTCCTCGGGCCCTTCTGGAGGTGTTGGCCGGGGAGGTGAGAATGCTGCCTCGGCATCGATCCTCATATATGGTTTATAAGCCTGTGGTATGTCCTGCACAAATCCAAATTGTCGCGGCACGCGATCTATCGGAATCCTCTCATATTCACCTGGCCTGTGCGCCGCGATCCACCTCAATCGCTCTACACCTCTCAACTCCTCAGCTATGTTCTCGGTTACCATATAGTTCCCGTAGGGCCTCCAACAGATATCCGCAACCGTCACCCTCTCCCATACTTGCCTGTAATACTCAATGTCACCCGGCACGGCCTGAGATCTTGCCTCCTGTTCTGTCTGGACCCATCGTCGGAATCCTAGCCTCTGTACTCCGGTCTCTCCTACCTGGATCCATCGGCCTATTGGTCGCATACAAACAATGTGCTCATAGGCCCAACAGTGTAATAAGTAGGAACTATCCAGTGTCGTCCTGTGATTTCACCTACAAGCCCATAAACCCCTGTATAGCTCCGCCAAATATGCAGGTGCCCATGCAAAAGTCACGTTCCTTTCTATCATCTCCCAAATAACACCCATCAGTGCCTTTGGAAATCTTCCCCCTTCTGCCCTCGGTAACGCATAATACCCTATCGCTATCATTACAATCACTGCTAGCCTTGTCTCCTCAGGGTGTGCTGCATACATTACCCCATATGTGAATGACAAACCTCGCTGTGTTAAGTCTCGTGCATATGGACCAAACACTTCTGTTATCGTTGCCCGCCCTGCGCCAGGTAGTGCCTAATATACTGGCTCTCCTGTAATAGGGAGTCTCAAAATATGAAACACATCTTCCAAAGTTACTGTCATTTCACCTGTTGACAGATAGAAGGTATTTGTCTCAGGATTCCATCTCTCAATCAGCGCTTGTAACATACCATGGTTACGTGCGATTCGCGAATAATAACGGATTCCACTTAACCCCCAACGATTTATCAATGTCCATTCTGCTGGTGTTACATCCGCTCGGATTCGCGACAACAGCGCTGGCACGCTATCATTCATCCTCAACCCTGCCTCTGCCTGCATACACCAAAACGACAAACAACCATTCAATCCATTAGGGTCTTTTTCAAACATTCTAGAAATTTCTCCAGTAACCGGTACCGGTTATACGTAACCGATATCGGTTGAATAACCGATACCGGTTCTCCCTAACCGCTACCGGTCACTGTCAATTCTATACACCTTCCCTAAAAACAACCACCTACGACAATAAATTTTCTCGTTTATTCGTTTTTATACATACAAACATACCTGAAACCCCTGATTGCCTACCCTGTAACACTTACCTCACCTGCAACCCTTGTTATCATGTTTTCTTTCTCATATCTACCCACCTACTCTACCCCATCTTATTCACAAAAACATGCAGAAATCAAATCACAACCAAAACGTTTACCTCTTGGGTTGCAGTAGCTTGAGGTGGCCCTTGTCTTCTCTCTTGTCCCTGCCTGCTGGATGTTTCTCCTCGTCCTGCCATTATCACCACCTTTTTCAAACCTGCCTTGCTATCTTCTGAATCTCAGATCACAATTCACTTTTCTTGTCTCTTCTCTCCTTATCACTCAGATCTCTCATGCAAAAACCTGTCTCAGTCGTCAAAACGCGTCGCGTTCGCGCTTTTAACCTCTTGCATGGCTCTAAAATTAAAACTTAAGTTGCCACCCTAGCTTTTTTATTTTTAGAAAAGCCCATACCTAAATAACCGGTATCGGTTACCTAACCGATATCGGTCTGTAAGCTACCGACATCGATTACCTAACCGATATCGGTTACACACCTTCCTTTTTGAAACAGCGTTCTTTTCTTCATTTCTCACCTAAATTTTTGTCACGCCCACATCTTTTCCTGCATAAACAACACACTTTACCACATTTTGTTCATCCACCACATATAACATTACATTTTCATTAAACATCATTTATTTTACACAGATACACAAACCATCAACTACAGATACCAAAAAGCTATCAATCTATACATCATTTGGAACCAACTCATCAATTACATATATCACAATGTCACAAAACCACCAATCCATCACATAACCTGACATTCATATATACGTGCAAAAACAAGAAACAAAAACATCAGCATCATCCATCTATCAACATGTCAATTAAACTCATCACACATTCTATATATTACCAGCCATTAACCACATATTTCAACACATTTTTAAACACTGCATATGAATCAAAGCATCGTCTCTATATATATACAAATTTTCAAAAATACAATGTGCCCTACATCGGGGCCTTTGTGATCTCATAACATACCAAAGCCGGCACGCAGGCCGCAATACCTCCCAAAAATCTCGACTCGGCTCGCAGGCCGGTCTCTCATATCACAAATATACTCGGCTCACAGGCCGGTATCTAATAAATAAATGAATCAAAACAATGAATAAATGTAGGCACGCAGGCCTCTATCAATACAACCGGTTCGCAGACCGGTGCCCATGTCCCTATACAAAACCACGTCGGGGATCTATCAGCACTCCCCACCGCCCTCGGCACCTCTCCCCGCTAGTCCCTGTGGTGCCTCTCACCTCCTGCCTGTCACGGACATGCCAGCTGTGGCTGCTCCTCCCTGAGATCTCTGGCTATGCGAGGTCTCTACTCTATGAGCTGCATATGCCTGATACTCGACTCCGGTACTATCAAGAATATCCTGATAATAACGGGCCTCTGCTCTAACCTCCATATAGCGATCTCACGCCACTGAAGGAACTGGGGCTGGTCCCCTGGCACCTAACACCAATATCCCCTGAGCCTGTACCTGCACCTGTGGCTGTGGTGCTGGTGGAGGTGCTGCCTGTGCCTGTACCTGCACCTGTGGCCGTGGTGGTATCTGGGGCTGTGGCTGTGCTGCTGCTGGTACGGCTGCCTGTACCTGTACCTACACCTGTGGCTGTGCTGGTGGTGGTGGTGCTGCCTGTGCCTGTACCTGAGCCTGGGCTAGCTGCCCCTGTAAAACCCCTATCTGTGCCTGTGCAGCAGCCAACTGTCCCTATAATAGCTACACCTGCCCCCGGAGCTGATCTCTCTCTGCCGTCACCGCTGCCAAATCTGGCTGTGCGGGCTGTGCTCCCCTCGCCGCTCTCTGCCCAGCCCACCAAACCCTGTATGCTCCCGTGCACCCAACATCATCTACGCCATCATCTGCTGGCCTCTCTGCAACCCAGTCTGGATCCCAAGGCTGTGGCGCTGGCAGTGGGGCCTCTACATCATCCCTCCTGTACTGAGGGAAGGGAGGTGGCTCGTCCTGTCGCAGCCCCATCTGCCTGCGTACCCTCTCTAGGGGTATCCGCTCGTACTCTCCTGGCCTCCGTCCTGCTATCCAGAATGTATACTGGATCAGGCGCAGCTGTACGCGGGCTCCTCTGCCAGGCTGGTGACCTCTGTAGGGTCTCCATATAATGTCTACTGCGGTAAAGCCCTCTAGCATATGTCTATAGTAGGCCACATCCTGACCTGCAATAACTGCTCGTGGCTGGCCCACGACCCCCAACCACCTCTGAAATCCATATCGGTATACGACCTGTGGCCCTGGCTGCTGGGGTAGCCCTACCGGCCTGATGCATACGATGTGCTCGTATGCCCAACAGTGCAACAAAAAGGTAGAACAAATACCAAATCGCCTCCTCCGGCGATAGCCCCATAACTCCCTGTATAATTGCACCAGATACACTGGTGCCCATGCAAAACAGGTGTGCTCCTCCACCATCTCCAGTAGCACCCCCATCAATGCCCGTGGGAAGCGGCCTCCCTCTGAATCCGGGAGGGCGAAGCAGGTGACCCCTATCATCATCAACACGGCAAGCCGTGTCTCATGTCTGTGTGCGCGGTACATGTCACCATATCCAATGCTCGCGCTATGATATGTAAGAAGCGCGGCTGCATCCCCAAAAACCTGCAGTATGCTATCCATGGCAGCCTCTAAATCTACCTGGAAAACGGCCTCTCCCTCGATCGGTAGCCGCAGGATGCGATACACATCCTCTAATGTGACGGTCATCTCCCCGGTCGGCAGATGGAACACATTGGCCGCCGGATCCCATCTCTCGATGAGGGCGACCATTAGGCTGTGATCTCTGTCGATCGCTCTGTACCTCTAGACCCCGCCGAGCCCCACCTCGCGCATGATGGCCCAATGCGCCGCAGATATGTGTGGCCTCATCTGACTCAATAGTGGAGGCATCCTATCACGCATCGTCAACTGCTGACGTGCCTGCAAAACCAACCCACATTCTTAGACCCACTCTTTATTATAAAACCCTAAACCCCATCCTAAACCCCACCCATACCCCGACTCTCTACCTACCCAACCCAACTCAACCTAAACCCTAAACCCCACCCCAACACGCTACCCAACCCACCTTCAAACCTAAACCCTAAACCCCACCCCAACACGCTACCTAACCCACCCGAAACCCAACCCAAAAAACCCTAAACCCCATCCTAAACCCCACCCATACCCCGACTCTCTACCTACCCAACCCAACTCAACCTAAACCCTAAACCCCACCCCAACACGCTACCCAACCCACCTTCAAACCTAAACCCTAAACCCCACCCCAACATGCTACCTAACCCACCCGAAACCCAACCCAAAAACCCTAAACCCCATCCTAAACCCCACCCATACCCCGACTCTCTACCTACCCAACCCAACTCAACCCAACCCAACACAACCCACCCCACCAAGCCCCCCAACCCACCTTCAAACCTAAACCCTAAACCCTAAACCCTAAACCCCTAACCCAATCCCCTTCCCCACTCCCAACCCAACCCAACACCCCATAACCATACACCTTAAATACCACCCTCAACCCATCCCTCCCCCACCGATACCGGCTGATACGAGACCGATGCCGGTCCCCCCATTTTAACCTCACCCTATGCTTTTTGCGACCGATGCCGGTCGCCTAGTGACCGACATCGGTCACTGTCTACTGCCCGAGCCGAACCCACGCGCGGCCCCCAAAACTCATTTTTTACCCATTTCTACCCATCTACCCACCCAAAAACCCTAAAATTTTACACACCTAGCTGCCTTAGCATATCTAACCTATCTACCCTCCCCCTTTCTCACATTACCTCCATTTACCCATTATTTCCTACAAACTACCAATTCCTACCCAAATCCCAAAAACAACATAACTCAACCAAATCACCAAAATAAAGCGTTTAGAACCTACCGGTACGACGACACGTCGTGGTGGTGGGATGGGTGGTGGTGGTCCAGCTGGTCCAGCCCCTCCAGCTCCTCCTGCCTGTGCCATGGCTCCAATCCTGATCTACTGGGTCCCCGGCCAATCACCTGCGGCCTCCTCAACTATTCGGGCCCACTATCAACTCTCTCCGCCAATCAAATAGCTCCACCTCACTCAATACCCCTCCAAATCAACTCTCCACGTCAGACAAGTCAATTTGGATTGCAAATAACCAAAGTGACAATGACAGGCCGTATTTTTCTTTTTATAGGTTTTTCGACCTTAACCGATGTCAGTTTCCTTTTTTGCCCTAAAACACCGGTATCGGTCCCTTAACCGATATCGGTCATGTAGAATCGACATCGGTGTTAATCCCAAATTTCCCCCAATTTTATCTTTTTGACCCTATTTACCATTTGCCCCCTTTTTTTTTTAACCACATATCGCCTATATCCACCTTTGATGAACACCATTTGTTTACCTATTTGGCCCGACCTAAGGCCTCCACCTACCTATTCGGCCCGACCCAAGGCCGCAACCTACCTATTCGGCCCGACCCAAGGCCTCCACCTACCAATTGGCCCGACCCAAGGCCTCAACCTACCATTTGGCCCGACCCAAGGCCGTAACCTCCCATTTGGCCCGACCCAAGGCCGCAACCAACCCATTTGGCCCGACCCAAGGCCGCACCTAACCATTTGGCCCGACCTAAGGCCGCACCAATTAACCATACCATACCCACAATCATCGTTTTAATTTATCCATCCATCATGTAGCTTTTTGTTCAATCGAGCTCACCTGTTCGTGTTTTAGCATGATTAGGGTCCTTGACTTGATCTGTCGACCAACTTTGCCTAGACCTAGACCGTGACATTTATCTCAACCAAACCAACCATTTGGTACTGCCGAACATGCCTAAACGTTCTTGTACCTTACCTGTTATATACCCTGGAGCTACTTCCTATGCCTTGGATACCAGGATTATATCACCCTTGTTTGGATAAACTATCGACCTTTGCCTATACATCGCTGGTTTGCTCGTCAAATCATGTACCCTAGTCATACTATTGCATTTCAACATGTGTATGCTTCCTTGGAACTACCCCACACCTTACCATTCTCTCAACAACATATACCCTTTATCAACCCTATCCCTGATTTCCCGTTCACCCAATCTGTGATAGATTTGAGGGGGATTACCTATACCCTTAACAGGGGAAACCACTTCATATTATTGTCCGCGCAGCTTTACAAAACAAGCTACACGACAATGAGGGGCTAATGTAGACACCAAATTCGTGTCTTACGACCCCTTGTGACCCACATCCCATTTCACAACCTAACCTCATTACCTAAACCTTACACAATTATTTATTAATTACCTCATAATTGATAAATCCACATCGCCTTACCCGCCACCTCACTTGCCCACCTCACCATGACCTAGCCCTAACCCTAAACTAACCTAATTAGGACCCATGACTTGGTCTAGACTCACATTCATAACTAATGCCTCCTTACTCGCACCCAAAGCCGACCTTCTAGCCGCTTGACCAAGCCCGTAACTGATCCCTCGGGAGAAAAACAGGGAAGGTGGGCTATTTTACTAAAAATAGCCTACTTTTCCCTAACCGATGCCGGTTCCTACTCGACCGCCGTCGGTTACGCAACCGCCATCGGTTCACTGTAAATGGGCTCCCCAAACCAAAACAACGGATCGGAATTTCATTTCGGGAGATCAGTCGAAGGATTTCTGAATCAAAAAAGGGCATTGCGAGCGAGGAACGGATTCCAGATCTTCACTTGACCAAGCAGAGACGAGTGAAAATACTAGACGTGCTTACAGCAAAGGAGATCAACTTGCAGCTTCATCAAAACCAGTAAGTTACATCTTACATGTCCTCCATTATAACATTTCTTATGCTTTTGGAATTGCAATCTTCCCAAATCCGTTTCTGAATCCATTACCCAACGTACCATTGCCTCTAACTATCATTCTTTAGCTTCTAACCATCCCATTTCCTAATACTATCCAAAAACCAGCCATTACAAACACCACAACCAGCCCAGAAGATCCTAGAACCAACCGGTATCGGTTATCAGTGACCGCCATCGGTTATAGATAACCGGCATCGGTTCCTTTGATCCAAACCAAGAAAAACAGCCTTTCCCCTACCTAGTTCCATGAAACAATTTAATTGGTACTTTACAGTATTTTGTGTTAATTCATATTAGCAGGGAAACTGACCACCTTCGAAAGGAAGTTTTACATTTCCTGGGCCCAAGGCAGTTTCCTCATTTATTGTTTAAATAAATCTTGTGGTCTTGTGTTCTTATTTGCAGGTAGTCCTTCCAAGATAAAAAGGAGTTCTTCGCAGTCAGCCTGATCTTTCTCTACGGTACGCGCACACCATCTCGACATTCTACAGGTATTCCTCCTAACCCTAACCTTATCTGTTTCTAAAAGGAACGAAGCATTTCCGAGTGAAACAATAGTGGGCCAACTAGAGAGAGTCACCCCAAAACTAACTAGTATTATCACCATATAGACAAGACGACCAACATATAGGGTATGGTAGGGTAGGGTAAGTGGGAAAGAAAGAGGCATAGGGATAGGGAGATACTCTATATGGGCCCTACCCTACTATATATAGCTATGTTTCTACTCTGTTATGTTTCCAAAACCTATATTCTATGTGAGGTACCCCCAAGAGTTCTATAACTCGAGATCTAATCAGAATGGAATTAAAATAGAATCTTCATTTACCCCCAATCCGAGTGAGTTCCAGTGCCCCCTATATATAAATATGGTGAGTCGATTGAGTGTGATAGAGGGTGAACGGTGCCTTGTAGATATATAGGCTCCCTATCTCCTATCTCGGGATGATACATGGATGATTAATGATTCTCTACCTATCTATATATATGGCCCTCCATCAATGAGTGAGATATATATATATATAGATTCACATAACTCCACTCTAAATAAAGATATATAGTTGTACTCTCCATTCATCTCGGGTGGCAGGCAACAATATTTAGTACCAATATATAGATATTAGAGTTCCCCCTATCTATATATGGGATGGGCATTTATCAATTATCTAGATATAGGGTGAGAGGTCTCTATCGATATATGGCACTGGGGGGCCACCTATCAGTCCCCTATTGGCCATATCCCCTATCTAGAGTTTAGATGGTCAATGGAATCTATATAGATCTCCTCCACATCCCCTATCTATCTAATGAATGGTAAGGGGGATATGATATCTTTCATTTCACAGGGGGTCCCCATTCGAATGGCACG
The DNA here is from genome assembly GCA_019776745.2 of Taxus chinensis. NCBI lineage: Eukaryota > Viridiplantae > Streptophyta > Pinopsida > Cupressales > Taxaceae > Taxus > Taxus chinensis. Next base: position 208,577,118 of record CM034146.1, read on the forward strand.
AGGGAGCCCCTATCTATATAAGCCTTCTGGGGTACTAGCATAGGCCTTCTATAGAAATTTATAGCTATACCTGGGAGGCAGAGATAGCTGGAGGGATGGGTGGGCCTCCCACATCTATATATAGGGGAGGGGGCGACACTCTCTAGTTGGGAGAACTATAGATAGGGGGCCAATAGAAAAATTGTAGGACTCCATATATCCTATGCTCAGAAGGCTGGGGGGGCTATCTATAGATATGGCTTTCCCTTAGTCATCAATCATATCACATATAGATTATTGATCCTGTATATATATATATATATATATAGAGAGAGATAGAAAATCTTATCTTATTTATCTACTGACAAATATATATCTATACAGGCCACCCTTCTCCCACCCATATCGGCTATTGATCTATATAGATATCTAAGCCAAATCTATATCTATATAGGAATAGCTAGGAAATGAAGGAACCCCACCCTCACCACCTCGCCTCCTCCCTTTATTTTGGTTAGGTAGGGTTTCTTCCTCTCCTTGATATACATATAGGTGCACCAAATAGATATATTATGTATAGAATCCAGGGGCCCTCTCGAATATTATCTTGTGTTGTCTTATTCTAGGGTTCATCACTTACAATTTCCCCACCTACCTAACCACATAAGCTAATGGTATATGGGCCTCCCCTTTTGATCCTATATCTATCTACCTGGTATGGGGATCCCCTATATTTATTCGAGTATATAGAGGGGGAGGGGGGTTAGGGTGGGTTTGTTATTACCCCTCCTCACCAACCTTCTCTGTAGTTCTGGAGAGGCCCTATATCTCTATATCTCAGGAATCCCTCCTCGTCTTGTGTGGTGTTGTCTTGTCATGGGCCCCATAGAATCTATAGATAGGTGATGGGTCGCTACCTTTCTTGTCTGTCCTTTAAATAGATATCTGAGAAAGGGTAGGTTGTGCACACCCAAGGGTGCCTCCCCTATATGCCTTGCTTGCCTCAGAGTGCCTCCCTGGATATATATATATATTGAGAGGGGTTCTGGATTCCCCTATATGCCTTACCTCCCCTTTGATTAGAGTCAATCTTGTTCTGGGGTTGGTGTGAGGAAGGTTCCCCATATTTATAGTTTGAGAAGGTAAGTGGGGTACCCTCCCCTCTCTCTATATATATCTTATCTCCCTCTTAAATGAATCCTAAGACCGACCCCCATATATAGATAGGGACTCCCCTCCATATAGTTAGTTATAGATAGGGATACCCTTCCAAACCCAAGGCACCTACCTACTGAGCCATTCAAACCCAACCCATATCTAGATAGTAGGTCGAGTGCCCCAGATAAGATCTATATAATGGGTAGGGGGCACTCCTTCCGAATTGACATACAATAGATAGAGTTATGTCCCCCTATCTATCTCTCTTGATCTATCGGTTCATGTGTTCCCTATATAGATATCTTCCCTATCTATATATGGCACTCCCGGTGGTTGAGTCGGGTCGATCTCCTTTAATTGGTCGAGTGCATAAATGTTAGTTATATGGGTAGTGGGAAAATAATATATATAGGGCCCTCACCCCTCACTATTAGATGGAGATGGGGAGAGGGCCTCTAGCCAATCAATCTATGGCTGGTTATGTAGGTAAGGTCCCATCGAATTTTAGGTGGAGATGAAGCCTACTATGAATTCTAGGATACTATTCCTCTGGCCACGTGGAAGGGACTCAGATCCCCCTACTCTCTTGTATTCCACCCCATCTAAGGATTTCGATCAAAGATCTATGAATCACAGGTGGTATCAACCAAACCATATTTCCATGGTTTACTTCTGGATCAAGTGTAGTTGGATGGTTGAATCTGGGTTAGGCTCGGGTCCATATATCTATATCTTTGGACAAAGCTCCTGCATAGGGAGAAGCAGGTCTACATGCCCTATCTATATCTTATCTCTGATACACTGACCATGAATGAAATGGTGAAGGATCTAGACACCCTATATACCATATATCTGAGATTGGACATGACTACAAATCTAATTGGCTTTAAGACATTGTTTCATGCATTAGCTAGGAAATATAAAGGGATGGGGGCGGGAGTGGACTATATCACTTTACTATAGTATGGAAGTATGACATCACTATGGTAAAGGACCAATCTATATAGGGGCGAGCCCCCATAAAGAAGAACTATAGAGAGGGGGGCTGCCCAAAGAGAACTAGGGGTCACCATCACCATAAAATCTATAGATAGGAGGCCCCCATATCAAAAGAGGGTAGGGGAGTATGGTAGGTTGGGCTGGGTTGATTCAATGTTGAGGTGTCTAGGTGTCTGATCTCATATTAATAATTCTAGGTTTCTCATCTCATACCGATCAATCTGGTCATATGTTGTTCCAATCATAGTGGGTGATGGAATAGGTTTCCCAATCATGGGTTGGTCCCTATCTAGAACTATAAGATAGTTCAGGGTGGTGGATAGATATATAGATATTAGGGAGTGGCCCCTATATGAGCTATTCTATGGGAGGTTGAAGCGGTCAACACCTAATCCATATACATATCCCTATCTATACTCTATATGACGGCCCCTATCTATATACGAAAGACCCTATATGAATCACATAAGCCAGATCAGATGCTTGCCCCCCTCTCTATATGTATTCCATATGGAAATCAATTCAGCAGAGACCCTAGATGTACATCTATAGTTTGGACGGTGCCCCCATATAGATCTAGTATATGGTATGGATAGGGCGATCGATCGATGCTCTTTCTTCTCTCTCGGATTGGTAAGATAAAATAGAATAGACTATGGAGGGGAGAGGTCTGGTTTATTTATTGATGAGATGCCATCATCGGTTGGCCAATAATATATAGATAGGGGCCCCTTGATAGAATATATTCTATTCTCCCTAGTTCTATATAGATACTTCCCCATCCCATTCATATCAAATCAAATAAAATCAAATCAATAAGGGTCAACCAAGAAATAGGGGCAGAACAATCAATTTAGAGGGGTTCTATGGGCCCCCTATCTCTTAGTTCTCTACAGCCCCATATATAGATAGGCCTCACACCATATAGAGATAAAGCCCCCTCCCACTACCCCTAGAAATCGAAAGGGTAGTTATATCTATAGGGGGAAACTATCTAGATATGAGACCCCCTTCTCTATATAGGGGGTCCCTGGGCCTCATTGCCCCTATTCTCTATATAGACTCCCACCCAGCATAGGGCCATGGCTATATATCCTCCCTCATTCTCAAGCCCCATATATGGATAGGGGCCAGATAGTTGGATGGGCACTCTCTATCCTTTCCCTAGAATAGAGAGAGGGGAGGTGGGCACCCGATAGGGCACCCAATATAGAATATAGCTTCCCCAAATCGATAAGATAGTTTAGGCAGGGGGCCCCGACGATTGGAGTAGGCCGCCCTATCTATATATGCCTATCTATTTCTACCTTCCCATCCTCCTCCCCCTCTAGATAGTTTAGGGGTGGGGGAGTTCCTTAACCTATGGCCTATCGGTCTGTATCCCATATCTAGATAGAGGGAGAGGGGAGGATACCCCATAGTTCAGATATAGGGGTCCAATTAGATATAGCTACATTCCCTTATAGTGAAGTAATCGGTTGGGGGAGTAACAAATCTATATAGAAGATAGATAGGATAGGCCATTGGGATAGTAGAGTCCCTCTCCCTCAGCCCATATAGTATAGATTTGGCACCCTATATATATATATATATGTATATATGTATATATACCCCATAAATAGGGGCCCAGCTACAACTATATATAGTAGGCCCCTATCTATTATCTCTGTTAGGCCCCTATCTTCTAGATCTATATAGAGGAGTCCCTATCTATATATGGGCATAATCTATATATAGTTAGATTTTGCACCCTCCATAGAACTATAGGACTCCTCACCTTAGATAATTGTAAATATCTAGTTGGGAGTGAATACAAACTAGACATTGAACAAATCAGATTGGGAACTATTCATACATCTAGCCCCCCTATATAGGGATTAGAGAGGAGGACAGTTATATATATAGGGGGGATCGATCCAATATAAGGGTTGAGATGGGATTTGTTGATCTTGACCCCAACCCTGACACCATATATAGATAGGGCTTGGCCAGGCCTATCATTTTCTAGGGGAGGGGGCCCGATAGAGGCAACCTAGAGTTCGAAGAATATATTTAGTTAGAGGTGGACCCCCTCTCCCTCTCTGAACTATCTTATCTTATAGTTTTGGGTTGCCATATTTAACTATAGAGTACCCCAACCTGATGTATGTGATACTCTAGTGTAGAGTGTAGTTCTAATTATTAACTTCCTTCCATCCGTTTCATTAGTGTTGATTCTTCTCAGGCTCATGATTCATTGAATACAGAACTATGGGGAGGGCCCTGCCTCCCACATGTAGAGTGGTCGTAGCCCTCCCTATCTATCCCCCTCCCCTCCTAGTGTTGTAATGTAGTACTTCCATTGAGTAGTCCATGTAGATAGATAGATAGATAGATAGATAGATAGATATATGTATTCTATATGCCCTCTATCTATATTGATCTGGCCTCCACCCTATATCTATCTAGCATGATATCAGTCAAGGGTTTCTAATCTATAATCTAGTTGTTTCATGCCACCCAGATCAGAGATTAAAAACCCTCGACTGATACTATATATAGGTGGAGCCTAGATATATGGTCCTAGAGAAAAATTAGATTTGATTCTATATGTGATATAACTGATATCAATCATGGGAGATAGATGAAACACATATGGGATATGGTATCAGATCAGATTCATTATATACATGACTAATGCTAGAAGAACTCTGAACTCTAAATTGAGAGCGTAGAGCATCGATGTTTGCCAAATCAATCTAGAGGGCATATATATAGAATACATATCTCTATTTGTGGGGAGGGTGCCCCTATCTCCCATATCTAGAGTGGAGGCCATTCTAGAGGGAAATCCATATAAATAGAATACAAATTAGGTGGGGAAGGTGATAGATAGGGCAGGCCTCCCCCCATTTCTCTAGATTAGCCGATGGGTAGTCGATAGATGGAATACTAGGGTATTCTAGAGGAGAGGGAGGGCCATGTCCCTAGATTTCCCCAGTCTCAATGTGATGTGATTGACCCTAAGGGGGGCCAGTATTGGTAGCTGATCCATAGCTACTTGAGCGAGAGGGAGCATCTGCGCGCTCTTTCTCAACTGATGAGATAGAGAGGGCATGGTGTTCAGGTTGGAGCGGATCATGGGGGGTAGTGAATCCTGGGTCTTAGTATAGTAATTATCTCAATGGGGCTGGGCCCAGATAGATATATAGGTGGGGCCTTTGTACCAACAAATTGGAATCATAGTTTGAATCTCAATCAAACTCTCTCATGTGCAACATCGTGTCGAGGCTCCCACCTGATAGGATGGGAGGGAAGGGGAGTGGGAATGGGGTCCCTTCCTTTTGTATTTGTTATCATTGCTAGATACGTAACCCACCAGATACGTAACATGATGGGAATGAATCCCCCATAGCGAGATAGGGCCCTCAGCTGAACGGTTCACTATCAATCACACCTCTTCCTCCCATCCCATATATATAGATAGGGGGTGGGGTGTAACACCTTTGACAAATTTTTATCTTTCCTCTTTTGCATTGCAAGCATTTAAATGTGATTTATCTTGATAAGGTGTGTTCGTTTGATATTTGGAAATCATGTTTGCAATGGATAAGTTATTTATGCTCTTGGATTCATTTGGATGAAATGTTGTTGCTTGCAAAGAATCCATTTTTGTTTCGGATAGATAAGTTGTAATCTAGAAATGATGGTTGAAAGCTTATCTCTATTTTTTATCACATCCTTGGATCAATTCCATTGATCCAAGGTATGTTTTAAATATGCTTACTTGATCTGAATGGTAAAATGAAATTCATAGGTTTAAAGACATAATGGACTGAACTCTTATACGTTTACAAATTCTTTTATCTTCTTAAAAGATTGTGCATGTGTTTTGTTATATCTTATGTGCTTGGATCTCTTTGATTGATCTCTTCAAGATGCTTAACGACATTAAGTGGAATGAGGTCTGCTTCAGGACTATTGAGGAAAAATCTAAGTCCTAGACCTATGAGATCTATCCTAACGAGATTCTAAACTAAGGAAAATGTACCTATTTTCTATCTATGTCTAGTTTATTCGGGATAACATCCTATCCTAAGTTACATTTTCTAAGTTGGGATGTGGGGAATAACGTAAGGTGATGTTAGGTCTATTTCTAACCTAATACCTAATACTAAATTATTGTGAAGTACGACCTATCCTATGATGGTAATTTACCTGATGTAATGTTTAAGGACCTAAAGTAAACACTTCTAAACTAACCTATGGTCATATACTATCTAATGATACCTATCTTAAAATAATGAAAGGATGGAAGGAGACCTAAGGGGTCATATGGCAAGTTGGAGGCTTCATGATGGTTCCTAAGTTATTAATGTGATTTGATTTTTGAATTAAAGAGGAGAAGTACTACCTGTTTAGGTAGGGGCATGGAAGTTTAGTGGGATCCTACGTGGAGTCATGAGTAATATTTAGTGATGCATGCGGAAGTGGAACTTCGACTCACCAATTTTGGATGGCAGTGGCATGGAGAAATAGGTGGGAGTTTGGAAATTAATGAAATTTATGAACCTCAGGTTCAGCAACCAAACCGCCTTGGAAACCCTACGGCTAGATTTGTTGGAGGTTGTTTGGTCATTCATGCTTTCACATTTTTTCTCTGCATGGAGCTATTTGGTTCTTCGAACCAGTAGTTCTATTTTTAGATGGTTGTTATTTTTAACTCCTTGGGTCTATTTTTGATCCAATGGAAATATTTAGGGCATTTGAGAAGTAAGTATTTGGTTCTTGATCTCGTTTGGAGAAGAAGAATTTTTTGAGGCTCGGATGGAAATCTTCTTCGAACTGACAGAAGCATTATCAGGAATGATAGGCTCTATCCATAAAGATCACTTGATTTTCTTTAAATGTTTCACTAAAATAACTTTTCTCTTGTAAAAAAAATGCGTAGCTGTTTGTGATGGATCTTTGGATTCTTGCTTGAATACTTTTCTATATTTTTCTGATTGGAGAATCTTTTCTTAAAAATATTGTCAATGGGTTGTCTCCCTATGAGGGTTAGTGGCAAATCACACCATGAAACTCTTTGTGAATGAGTCAGGTTGAACTTGAGTGATTTGGCTTGTCTGCCTATAATGGTTTATAGTTATGATGTTGATAAGGTAACAATGGGGTTGTTGTTTTGGTCAGTAGATAACAAGAAATTCATCCTTTTCTGTTGATTCTCTGTTTTGACAAAGTAATGTAGATTATTTTCATATTCGTGTGAATAAATGATTTTCTAAGTGATGGATAATTTTGAACTCGTATGGAAGCAAGGAATGGGTATCATGTTTTGACATGTACTATGTAAACCTGCATTGTTTCAAACTGGATGCCTTTGATTGTTTTTTTTTTTGGTAAAAGAATACACTTCTATGTCATATCTCATTTTTTCAAATTTTAAATACTCCATTTTGGGACTGCATCAATATACTATGATTTAAAGTGTGAAATCGAACTAGTCTTAAAAACGGTTAATGGGTGAATGAGGAATTATGGATTTTTTTGTATTCTTGTACTCAACTTGTATAAAAACCGTAAAGGAATAACTTGTTCTTGTTATGAACTATATAAACCTTCACTACTTCAAACCTTGTATTTAATGAAGATGAGTAAGTAATGGTGTTTGGGCTTATTGTTTACGGTTCGAGCTTGTGAGGAAACAAGAAGGAAAGTTTGACTTAGACCTTGTCATTTGGTAATGGTTTTCTCTCTCTTCCAAAAATCTATGAAATGACTTCTAGGTTGTTGGGTTTTGGAATGTTATTGTGGAAACAGTATTAGATGAAGTCTTCTCTTATAATCACTTTTGTTTTGAGCCTTCCTTTAAGATTTTGGAAGTTGAGTTGTTGGCATAAAGTTGAATTTATGTTGTTTGATAATACATTATAAGTCGGCCTTCTCTGAGTCGATATTGTGACCATCTTTCTAAGATCTATTCAAATTTCTTAAGGTCAATATTTCTGTCCTTGTCACTTTTAGGACTTAGGTTGGTTGATGTAAACCTACTCACTACCGAGATGGGAAACTACTTGGTAAATTGTTGGTAAAACATGTTATGATCTAACTGTTGTAACTTCATAGAGATTCGTTGAATGGATAATCGCTTCTTGGATTGATAGTTTTGATAAATGTTCATCATATGTTGTTTCATGCATCCTTATTGGAATGAATTAAGCATTTCAATAACTTTTTTAGTTATTGAAAGGTGAATCTCTTTATAGGTTGACTCGAATGATACATTTATATATGTAATTGGTTTTGTATCTTCTGTACCTGATTCCTATCTCATGAAAGAATTGTGGGTATTGTCAATAGTTTGTACTAGTCCTTTTACTACCTTTATACTTTGGAATGAATATTGGAAATCCCTTCTAATGCATAACTCCTTCCTCTTTCACTCTCAGAGGTGAGTTTATCCTTTTCATTTTTAGAAACTGTAGGAGTTGGGTGTTGATTCTTCTTTTCTGAGATGAATAAGGGAATACGGGTTAACCGAAAGGTAAAGAAAGCTTTAGACAGTTTATTTTTTAGTCATTCTTCCTTCCTTTATATAAATCTTGTTATAGGTTTAATTGACTCAATTGCATTACTTTTATTATAGTAATTGGGTAGTAGTTGTTACTACTTACTTCTATGTTTATCTTGTATTTAAGGAATTTAATAATTGTTACTGGGTGAGTACTTGTCTAATGTTAATATGAGGCCTAATCTATGAACCTGGGCAATGTATTGGACCTAAAATTAGGATGCCACATCTGAAATGTGATTCTATTATTTTTTTAAGATATTAGATGATTCATCGTAAAACCTTTACGATGGTGTAATAAACTTGACTATAAATGTCTTTTCATGAAACTTGGTAAGAAAAGATAGAAAGTCCTTACTTCTGAAATTAACTCTCTTTGTATATATAGTGGAGTTAACTCTATATTTTAAATTCAAATAGAATTATGAAAGAATTAATTGGTAGGAACTTTTATTTGGCATAGATAAGTAATTGTATAGGATATTACTTGTCTGGTATGATGCTATAGTTTGCTAATTATGTTGAGATCTTTTCTTATAATTTAATTCAGATTGATTAATTGTGCTTCTTTTATAGTTGTTATTACTTATGATGGATTCACCTGCTTACTCTTTGTGTTTCATAAAATCAAAGTTGCTTTAATGAAACAATTAGTGGAAGGCACTTCATTTTAATGCTTAGTGCTTATCATGCTCAGTTCAATGAACTGACCCATGCTAGCAATTTTTGCAGATAGACTTTGTAAGTGATAAAGGAAGGCAATAACTTGTATGATGTATTGGTTGATTTAAATTTTGGCTATTTTATAGAAGAAATCTGATTCATTATTGATTTTTATTGAAAAATAAAAGTTGTATTCTTTAATGATCTTTATGATATTTGACATGTAGAATGTCTTAAATGCATTGTTTTGTAAATTGGGTATTTCTATCATGATGAATTGAAAAGTTTGGCTAGTTACTACAAATTTTTGTGTAATTTCTCTTGTACATTTTATGAAGGAAATTGGAATACTATCTTGTTGATATTTTTCATATTTGTTCATATCCTTATTTTTGTTGTCATTTAATAAGTTGGATGAAGGGAAATAGTTCAGTCTCCCTTACTAGGATGCAACTTGCTAAGTTGCATAAGATGATGCTCTTTATCTAAATAGATATAATATAGTAATGGGATGTAAAATGAACATACAATTAAATTATAGGAGGTGTGAAAGATAAAAGGGTATGATAAACCCTAAAAACTTAGCCATAAAAAGAAATATTCTTCTCTCAAAGGAATGTAAAGAAAAAGAATGGTGTTTATGATCGTTAATCATTTAGACTTCATTCTCTATGAAGTCTACTCTAGTAGAACCTGTGTGTTTGATACACCTTCTTGGAATAGTTGAATTACATTAAAACTAACCTTATGATGTTTGTTGTTTTGTTTTTGGATAATAGCTTGCCATGCCAAAGTTAATGAACATAAAAGCAATCATGAGTTAATGAAGTTCTTTAATTTTAATTAAATCAATCCGGATGAAGAACTTAAGGATTGTTAGATTTAGGTTTTTGCATGGTTGTTGTGTTATGAATCTTAATCTAAAATTTAATTATGTGTTAATGACCTCCTAGAGGTATGTGCATCATGATGAAGTAGTTTGGTCAGATGTTGGCACATGCCAACTACAGAACTGTACCTTCGTGAAGACTAGGCTCTTCACGAGGATACAGTGTTACAGTTGACATGTTGCAACACCCTTCTGTATTAGTTCATCTAGATCTGCACACATCTGGACTTGAATTTAGTTTCTTTCTAGGACAAGTTAGCAGTATGAATTGGAATAGGAAGTAGCTCTCTATGACTTAGGGTAACTTGGCACATTCGATTGACTTAGGTCAGTTGAGCATGCCCATATGCCCTAAGTCATCATGAACGGTTCCCTATACCAAATTATCTCGGTAACCTGGGTTAGGGTAAAACCTAGGACAAGTGGACTGACAGAAGTCAGTAAAGACCATTCTAGATAATAGAAGAGTGAGGTGAAGGATGTATTCCATTTTGACGAATATGTCATCTAGGAATAGTAACATGAATAGTATGTTGGAAATCTTTAGCCATAGTATCGCAGCCTGTTGGTTGCGTTGTCCTATGTCACCTAGTTTAAGGAATGTTCTTTCAGATGAATATTGGTAACAAATATTTAGATGGTTTCTTTAAGAAAATCACTCAGTACCTAGAATAGGGTAAGAAAACCAAGTATACGTAGTATACTTCAAGTATTCAATACTTAAAGACAAACATGAGAGATCAGTTAGAAATTGAGTCACGAAATGAGAGAATGGTAGTTTACTGAATCATTTACAGCTGCATATGGTTATCTGTTATGAGATTGATTGGTATGGAATGTGTGTTCTAAATTACATTTTATTTTGAACAGAGAACATTGTGTAAATTTTTTTTCCCTTGTTTCTAAAGTCTTAAAATGGGAATGTTGCATGGGGATTGGATATACATATAGGGTCCCTCCCTCTCCTTGACCCCTACCCTAGAATAGAAGGGGGGACAACTCCTCTCCCATTGGTCGAGAGATCAGGACTCTAATAAATATAAGACTTTGACTTCATCTAAGATAAGGCCACGACCGGTGACACCAATATCTTATTTCTCTAGGGTTCGGTTGCCCAAGATTCATAGCTACCCAATGGATCTATATAGAGGGGGAGTTGGGCCTAGCTAGATCTAGGGGGACTATATTTAATCTAATACCTAGGTAAAGAGGGGAGGTGTGCCAACTCTCGATATGAATGTGATACGGAAGGAAGTGTGTCCATCCATATATAAATAGATATGGGTTTGTTATCACTCACCTCTCCCCCCATAGAATTATAGGGCTCCTCGTTATAATGCCACACCATATATAGGGTAGGGTGTCAACTTTCCCCAAAACTAAACTCTGGAGGGGGCCTTATCTATAACTAGAAATTTTGGTTGAGACACTCCCCCTCTGTACAGAGCTATATACAGGGGTAGGTCTGATATGTCACTGTTTGATTTTCCTGTGTTCATATCTCCATCTAGAGGTCGAGTGCCAATGAATATACATACTACTCATAGCTAGAATATATAATAGATTCTCAATACGCTCTACTCTTAGCTGGGAAAATAACCCCTTTATTCTACCTAGAGGGGCACCATATAGAGGGTGCCCCTATCTAACTATGTCTATTGATATGCTAAATCGAGGCCCCTCCCTTCCCTTCCCCTCCCCTTCCCTCCCTTATATAGATATGGGATATGGGTCACAATATATATTTTAATTGGCTGCCTTGAAGTGGAGAGGGCCTATCTATATCAAATCCATGCCCTCAAACCCCATCTAGACTCTATATAGCTTGGCCTATAGTTCAGGGGTCGAGCACCACATCACATCATCCATCAGTTGGAAGCTCTCTATATATCTTATGTCAGGTCTAAGTTCAATTGGTGCTCGGCTGCCCTATCTATTTGGAGGTCGAGGCACTTTCCCTCCCCCTAGGGAGGTTGAGTTCCCCATCCCCATCTCATCTTCTTACCCAACCCAACCCTATATATCTATCTGGGCTACGCTCAAGCGAAGAATTATCTATATGGAGTGTTGACTAACTATCCAATACAACCCTTAGGTACTCAACTAATGGGTCCCAATAGGGAAGGGAGAGGACCCCAACTCTAGAGGAGGTACCCTGAACTATCCCTATCTAAAATGAGAAGGGGCAATGTAGGATGAGGTTCAGATCGAAAACAACTGAACCAATGGCCTCTAAACTAGGGGGCCCTATCCAAACTCTATATGGCTCAGTAAGCATAACTATAGAGAGTCCCATCACCCCCCATATCCATATAGATAGTATTCACTACGAGATGTATAAAGTGGGGTACTGATCCTGACCCGACCCTATTGTATATAGCTTCATCGGCCTCTCTATATAGGATAGAGTTTTTTGTCCCCCCCTCTCTCTCTATAGGTTGAGATAGAGACCATAGATAAGATACATAGGGCCTCCCCATCCCCACCTCTCATCTATTGTGGATAGTTGTCTAGCTATATCTTATCCATATAGACTCATAAGTCATCGAGCCCCTATCCTTATCGAGCCCCTATACTATATCCACCCTCGTGGCTAGATCTATATGCATCGAAGAAAGAATCATCCAAGTTGTGATCACATGAATCAAGTGGACTCCCTCACCCTATCCCTATAGATAGGTGGGTTTGATTGATACCCTATAGTTCTATCTTACCCCCCTCTCTCTATATACGAGAGAGAGGGCACGCCCTATATATCTATATCTAACTGGGGGTCACCATGATGAGTGATTAGATAGGGAGTTATCTAGGGCATTTATGATTTTCTCCCATATATAGATAGATATGATGACCCCCTTCTCTCTATATGGGGCATCTCGACAATCCCCCTACCTTAGAGATATATTATCTGAATGGGGAGGCCCCCTCTCTATATCTCTCGAGAGATCTTCCTACTAGGTAGAGGTGAGCATATCAATTGAGGTCCCCTATCTAGACTTTATATCTATATGTTATGCTCAAGAGATATATATATAGTAAAGTGGGGCCCCTATCTTCACTCTTAATGGGGCCTGATCTAATCCCCACCCATTTTAATTAACATACATTTCTATATAGGGGGGCCCATAGAAAATGGATAGGGGCTTGGCCATATACATCTATAGGGAGGCCCCTTCTACTCTCGAATGTGCTATACTAATTGATGATCGATTCCTGGTCGATCAATTGATTGATCATATATAGTGAGTGTGAGTGTGACTATGAGTGTGAGTGTGAGTGCACTTATATATCTATGTGGGGGGTGCAATGCATCGACTTGTGACTGGTTATAAACGGTTAGATTAGAGAGAAGTTGAGATGGGTGGAATGCATCGACTCGATAATCAATTATTAGTTGAGACCCCTATATATAGATAGGGCTCAGCCTAGCAGCATGAGGGCCTATCTACCATATAGAGATAGGGGCCCTCGGCCTCCCGAGATAATGATATCTAGATGTCAGCACATGCCGCATGCATATTGAGGGGAGGGGCATAAATACTTGCCTATCTATATTCAACAACCCTTGGCTTCCCCATATACAGATCTAAATGACCCTATATGGATTGTCCTCCCAGGCATCCCCTAGAAATTGAAAGGGAATTTAGAGCCCCATCTATATATCTTGTAGTGAATACTATATATCCCTATCTAATCTATACTCTATATCACCCTAGATATAGATGTCAGTGCCCCTCCCTTGCCCCCCGGCGAGATTGAGACTGAGATTAGGATTGAGATTGAGGAGTCATAGTTGGATATATAGGGCGGGAAAGGGGCCCATATATATATATATATATGGTCGTCAATCCCCTACGCCTACCCTACCCTATATAGAGATGGGAGATGGAATAAAATCTAATCCCCTCCGCCCCAGATAGATATATAAAGGGTTGGGGCTGCCATAGATAGATAGAGAGGCCCCTAATCTATATGGGTAACTCCTTCCTCCTTCCAGATTAGATTAATAAATAGGTTGGGGCTGCCATACCATATATAGATAGGACCATCCTCCATCCTTGGGTTGGGGAAGATTAGTTGGGGTTAGGATACCCCCATCTAGATAGAGGGATTAGACTTATCCTGGCATTTGAAGGATAGTTTGGTTTTAACCCTATATCATGACATTTGAAAGATATATGGGATGAGGCACCCCTCCCCCCTCTCTCTATATGGAATGATAGGCCCCTATCCCTATCTATATATGGGGATGGGCACGAGGAATTGAACTATATGACTTCGATGTGATGGATTCCTGATGGATGGACTTCAATGCCTAATGAATTAGATCAGAATCATCTAGATTGATTCCCCATTAATCTAGGCTTCCAAAGGCCCTATAGATCTATGGGGCCATGGGGAGATACCGTCTATGTGCCCATATATAGATAGGGCAGCCTACTATCTCTATATAGAGACAAAGACTATAGTTGGGGGAGAGGGACTCTCCCATACTATATATACCATCTGGGAATCAGGCTAGAGTTTTCATATATAGATATGGCCCACCCCATCCCCATCTATAGAGATCATATCAAATATGGGCAGATGAGCGAACCCAAAATGAGTGAACCCACCTACCACCCACCCTGTTGGTTGAACCCACCTCCATATAGAGAGAGGGGGAGTAAACCCACCTATCGAATCAATGAGCGTACCCACCCCAAATAGATCTATAGTGGTCTATGAACCCACCTATCCCCTAGATAGAGATATGCTAATCCCACTTATCAGTTTGTATCTATATCTAGTACGATCAATATATATATATATATATATATATATCTAGATAGGGCAATGTATATAGAAGGATAGTAGTTGGTCACCTCTATATCTATATCTGATTGTGCTTGGTCGGTAAGGATATCCATATCTATATATAGGGGTCGGTAGTCCCAAATCTATATCTCTTGTCAGTAGCCCCTATATCTATATCTCTTGTCATCGGTTAGTAGTCCCATATCTATATAGAGGGGTTGGTCAGTAGTATTATGGTCGGGAGTGCCATATCCCATATCTTGGTAGTAGGTATTCCCATATCTATATATAGGGGCCGGTCGGTAGTCCCATATCTATAGCATATATAGGGGCGGGGTTAGCCATTCATGCTTGTACTCACAAGTTCACCCATATCGGTTTGTATACTTCTCTAGCATTGGCCATATTTTTATAAAGGGATCAGGTGGCTTCTCTAGCTATAGATGGGGGATTTTATATATATGGCGAGGGGAATCTCTTCAGATTTCTGTATAGAGTGACGGGTCATTCATGATAAGAAATATATATAGGGCAGGTAGGGCCCAACCGCCATATATATATCTATATAGATATATATTTCTTTGCACCCGACCGAATCCAGGTCATGAGTCAACCCCCTATATAGATCTATGATGAGCCATCTTCTAGGGCCAACTATCAATAATACCTCTATCTTATATGGAGCTAGATGATATAGGGTTGGAGTGGGACAACATAAATTAGTGGCCCTCCCCTCTCCTCCTTCTGCTCACTTCCCCTATCTAGTCTAGAAACCCATCAGTTCCTTGCTATTCACTATATCCATAAAAACCAAACCGAGGAACATAGCACCCTGACAAAAACCTAGGTTCAATTGAACCCCCTATCTATCTAACCTGGCGAGTCGATAACCTCTCACTACTAACTGGCGAACGGGGAAACCCCCTATCTTATCTATATGAACCTGATGCCTCTTTGTCCTATCTGTATGAACCAGTTTCTAACTACCTAACACTAACCCCTATACCTATATGGATCAACCTATCTAGTCTAGGATCTAAATTGACCTCAACCTCCACCCCCTATAGATATATATGTGGATAGTGATGGCAGGCCCTCCAAATAGATATATAGGGGTGGTCAGGAGATAGTCATGCTCATGAACTATAGATCATTTGTTTCATATGGGATAGTCTCTGGCAGAGCATCCTTCCATCTATATGTTATCTATGGAGACCATAGAATATAGATAGTATAGGGTGCCGACTATAGCACTCTAGATAGTCTCCCTCAATCTATCACTCAAGGCCCCATTGACTCTATACTATATATCAATGGGGCCTCCTGAGAATAGCATACAGAGAGCCTCATTGTCATTTATCTAGATAGACCCAACTAGTTAGGGACATTGATATTGAGATCTAAATCATTGTATGATGTCAGCCAATGTCAAATAGAACCACCCATTTGAATTTGTAGTTGAGAATAGATGTTGAGTTTGGTCGGGGGTGTCTTCCGCCAACCCAAATCATATTTGGTCATCCCTCCTAATAGATTAGACTAGTACATAATAGAATAGACTAGACTAGACTATATTAAATATGTGATACGACCGACTGGTGACTGATATCACTATTAGTCTATACAGGCTCCCAGATCATGACTATCTAGATCTAGAGTTCCCGGTTATATCTACAGCCTATCTACCCCTCCCATATATCCATATATATATAGAGGGGAGGGGAGGGTGCCCCATACCATGCCCCTCTATCTATATCTAGAGATTAGATTGGGGTCAGCCCTTGAATGAGACTATGGGCACTAAGATCCCTCTATCGATCCCTTATCTATATATGGCTCTCCCATTGCTATGTAGTCTCATTCAAGGCCCAAGATAAGGATTGTATTATCTATAGACTCACCTTCCTCCCCTATATATGTAGATATATATATATATATAGATCTTATAGATCTATATGGCCAAATGCATTCTGCCATATAGTTCAGGGCTTGGGCTTCGATCCATGTCCCAGTAGTCGGAGAACCCATATAGATCTATATATAGGGAGTGGGGCAGCTATATTCTCTATAGGATCAGAGCTAACCCTATCATCCACTCCTCCACCTAGCTCTCCCCCATCCAACATGCCTATCTAGATCGATCTATGGCCCCTCAACCCAAGCTAAGGATTCTCCCCATATAGATAAATAGAGGGGGGCATCTCACCAGTATTTATATCATTGATGACTGATTTCCCATATATCTACATTGTATAACAACTTCAAATCTATAGAGTCGTTAGTCCCTCCCCCCTCTAGATCTATATAGTGGACCCAAATCCCCTCCCCTCTCTATATCTAGTTGGGAGAGTTGGGCCCCTTCTATATCAAAGGGGGGGTCGAGATTCCATAATCTCATTCAGAGTATAAGTGATATAGTGAGTGAAATTAGACAGATGATCCTGATCAGATGGATGATCATATATGTAGATAGGGCCGCCCATGGATCTGGAAGGGACTACCATCTCACCTCTGTAACATCCTCATTTTAGTACATTAGAACAATAATTTTTTTTTATAAGTGTTTACTAGTTCCAAATACATAATTTAGAACACATGGATCATGACAATCATTCAAATAACAGATAACCATATGCTGCTATAATGACTCAGTGTACCGCTGATCTATTCATTCTATGACTCGGTGTGCTACCGATCTATTCATGTGTATCATAGAGTTGGCATTTTCATCTGAACACTTCACTCTTGTGGTTCTCTTCCCTAATCCGAGATTTTAGAATGCTCTATCCAAGGAACCTATCTGAATAATTGTTACCATTATTCATTGGCATCATGTACCTTAGACTAGGTGACATAGGACAACACAATCAGCCGCTTGCGATACTTTGGCCAAAGATTTGTAACATACTATTCATTTCTTATATTCCTTGACGACATACTCGTCAATTCGGAATACGTCCTTCACCCCACTCTGATGTTATATAGATCATCTTATACTAACTTCTGTCAGTCCCCTTGTCCCATGTTTTCACTCTAGAATGGGGTAGTATCATACACATGTTATAAGGATGCCCTTGGAGACTAGGGTAAGCTGACATATAGGATCAACCACTATTAACCCCATGTGTCAAGGTACCTTGAGTCCCAAAGGGTTGCCTCATATCCTGTCTATGGTCCTAACCAGTCCTAAAGGAAAATCTAGATCAAGTTTCGGGAGTAAATCTTAATGATCAATGCAAAAGGGTATTGCCATACATCACCTACATCATTGTATCCTCGTGAAGATCCTAATCTTCTTGAAGGTACAAACCTGTAGTTGACATGTGTCAACATCCTACAATACTTCCTCGATAAGATTTATATAACTTCAAGAAGTTACTTAAGATGAGTTCAATTAGAATCACAGGACCTCCTAACTGGGTAGTCGTTTCCCCAACCTAGGGTTCCACACCTTTGAGTTGCCTTACGTAATTAAGTTTAATTTCAAAGAGAGAAGTTTAATAAGATTTGAGACCTCGTCAAGGTGTCCATCGGTTCCTAATAATCCTTGATTCCTCATAAAAGGACAACAGCCCTATGTTCTCTCATAAGGAAGCTAACTAAACCCGTAAGGGTTTATATCAACTCCGAAGACTGAAATATATCAGACTTATTGCTATTAAGACATGGTGATTTAAAACCATCAATTACATTACGTTGACTTAGATCATTGTTAGGGAGTAATAGAATACTCTTCCTGTTTTAGCTACATATCAGGGCATAGTTTAACCTCAACTTCCCTAAAAATGTAGTGGTCTAATTTCCAATTTATCCTTACTCATAATATATAAGAATTACTAGCCAAACATGAAGTATTCAGTCACATAATTTTTACAAGGCTTACTTAGGGAATCCGTCTAGACCCCATGGCTTTTAATAATAAGAATGTACTCTCATTCAGTTAGACATGAGAAGATCAATTCAACAAATAAAAATGCAACCACGTAAGTAACAATTCCTCATTTCATTTATTTCCAAGCCATACAATTACAACTTATGCACTTCAGCATATTTTAATACAATAATCATCAGCAAAAGAGTAACTTTCTTCCTATATTACAATTAGAGAGATCATGTTGGAATTCATCATAAAAATCAGATTAAACAATATGTGCATCATATCAGATCTACGTGCCTTTACCACTTACGATGACTATCTGCAAAAATTTCTAGCATGGGTCAGTTCAGTGAACTGAGCATGATAAGCACTAATTCTTAAAACAATTGCATTCCACCAAATGTTTCCATTAAACAACCTGTTTAAATGAAATCATTACATCAAATCCATAAACATGAATCATGCCAATTATATTTCTACCATTCTAATATGACTTTATAACATAACACATATTATAGCCACCATTTCAACTCAAATCTTTTTGAATGGTTCATCTTATATTAGAAAATAAGAAGAAACAAAATGAATCATAAATATCTAGCCATCCGAAAACCAAGTGCAGTATCAATCCTAATTTAATTACTCTATTCAAGGAATGAAATCTTATCAAGGCATGTAACCAACATATTTGCATATAAACAATTCAAGCAAAAATAGATTACTACCTCAAGAAAGTTCAACTAATGGATATCCACTAAACTTTTTTTATCAATTCATAAGAATTGATAAGTATTCAAAATTTTGCTACCATACTACTTTTATACTCGAAGATAATAACTTAATTTCTCTATCAGGGTAATAATAACGCTAAAGAGAAGGAAAGGAGACTTTTGTTAAGATTCAGCACTTGCCACTCTTTCCTCCTAAATTTAACATTCTATTCATCTTGAACCCATACTGTAGAGTTCTTATAGATATTAAAAAGAAGGGAGCATTCATAATTTCCAGAAAGGGAGAGAATACCTTTGTATTCCAAAAATCCTATATCAACTAATACTTTACAACTAAGAGGGAGAAACAGAGGAAATCAGATCTCCATTTCAAACAAGTTCAGGACTGCACCAACTTTCCAGGAGTAATGCTTGTATAAAAATCTTAAATTCAATCAGGGAAAAAGAGAAGGCAAGAAAATCAACACCTAAGTTTACCATTAGCTCCAATCAAGTAGAAATGTTTAAAAGGTTGCCATTAGATCCCTAGGGTCTTGCAATTGCACATTAAACAAAAGCCACAGATTGTTACAAATGATATACATATACGTTCAAATATCAGTCCACAATCCTGATCCAAATAAACAGTCTACACTTCACCCAGGACTCGAATCATTTTAGACTAAGAGTTAGGGTAACTATTATCATTACTTACCAATAGATTAAACTAATTATTTCCAGCCATTACACTGGATAGTTTGTTGTTACGTTCAAGGATACCAAAACAAATAGCATTTCCAGTGTTAATAGATGAATTCTAATGATAGATTTCAAGGTCACTTCAGGTAACATCAAACATAGTCCATTCCCTTCCAAATATAAAACCTAATTTCCATTCATGCAGATCTAGGATCACCCACAAATTGTTAGGGGACGGAGTTCATCAAAGTAAGTTTTCTCTTGGTCACAACTGTGTTCCAATTATCCAAGTAAAATCGTAAAGAAAACAACAGCTACACTAAATATTTCATTACTTATAGAACCTATAATCATAGAAACATCCAGACCCTTTTCAAACAAAGGTACAGGCTTAGTATTCAAACATATTTCCTACTCATGTAACTAAACCAGTTGAGATTTACCTTCAGAACCTTTTCTAATAAAGGCACAGGCTTAGTATTTAAACATATTTCCAACTCATGCGACTGAACCAGTCGATCTTTATAGAAGGAACTAACAGTTTCACCACAATCCAACTTTATATTCACATGAAGCTATCAAGTAATAGTAGAGCTCATAAAACTAAGCAACAATCAAATAAACCAACCAAATTTGACTCAACACCTCATTCCGTGGTATTCTTCAAACATGAAATCATCAAGCATGACGTCTATCATGGTACCATTTTGGAAACTCAATACCATAGTCAGACAAAGAGACATAAAACACGTCTACAGAAGTCGATACCCATATAGTATTCACAACAAGGTGAGAAGATAAAAGAAGCAGATTCATCAAGTTCTACGTAAAATCAGGGATTGCTAAATCCACAAGAAAAGAAGAAAACCAATACATTGTTACCAATCAGGTTGACTGTACAAAAATCATCTAAACAGAGTTGTTCTAATGAAAGCATTTAAAGGATAACAAGATTTTTAAAAGTTAGGGCCTATCATGCCTTATAGTGTCTCTTAAAAATTGGAAGAAGACCTCTAAATGTGCTCGCACCTTCTCTTCTTCTTCCACGAAAGATTAAACAACAATATATTGTTACCTCCATGCCTTATATATTTTCCCCGAAAGAGAAGTAAGCTAGAAACTCTCAAAGTTTCAATGCAACGAAGAGTAGATGGCTAGTTCGAAGAACCAGTGCTCAAGCAGAGTGAAAAACAGAATGCACAGAAAACAAAACAACCAAACAAAATTCCACTTGCATGCCTTCCCAAGCAATCCGTGCTCGGGAACCAAAGCTCATTAATTGCATTTAATTCCATTCTCCTGCCTATTTTCCTTTTCCATCGACTACCAAAGTTGGTGATCGCCACAACAATACAAACAAACATTCCCATCCTTGGAGATACTGCCACGTCAGGTTATATTAGCAGTTTTTATCCTTTGCCAAACTTGATAGCATTCCATGTCCTTCAACCTTATCCCCCTCTTAAATTCCATGGAAACCACTGCCCATGACTCGCGAACCTTCTTAGGCCCCCCTCACTTCTTAGCATTAGTTAAGATAGGTTAGTGACTTAGGTTAAATCATAGGATAAGACATTAGTCTCATTTCCATAGCGCTAGGTGTAGTTAACCCTTGAGTATTAAGCTCATAGTTTAGGGATAGGTTAGATTAGCAATTCTTTTAACCATTAGGTTATAGTTTAGGTTAAAACTATTAACCTTAATGACTCTAGTTTAGGTCCCCTAAATAGGATTAATCAGTGTTAGAGTCTATACAGGATAAAACATTCCTGTAAAGGATTCCATTAGGCATCAATAAATTAAGCTTAAGATATAAAACATAAACATCTTACCTGGCTTAAGGTCCAGGCCTTTCCTGATGTTACGATATCTGGAACCAAATTCCATTTACCATGATCAGCTTGAGTTAACCTCGGGGTTTGATCATTCAAAGCTCAGTCATACTTTGAAAGTTTTGTAAAGTCAATAAAATTTGTTCATCCTAAATAAACTTAAAACATTCCTTGGATCAATGCAACTAATCCAAGGCTGAGTCATAAAGATGGATAAATCCAAAATTCATCCAGAAATCATGTTGAACTTAAGTGCAAGAATAAAAGAAACGAAAGTGTCGAATCATATTCTGGTTCAATCAAAGATCTTCAAGAGTAGAGAGGATACAATCCATATCAAGCATGACTTCCCAAAACCAAAGGAACATGTCCTTACATAGAAGAAATCATTTATCAAAAATTGAATGCTCTGGAGAAAGTAACAACAGTTCAGGGTGTTACAACCTCTCCCTCTCTAGAGTGGAGTCGGGAAGCCCTATGGTGAATTCTTTCCATATCCATGGCTCAGTTGTGGGTATAGTATAGACTGAGGGAATACAGGTGAATCCCTCGACTGATATCAATCATCATGTTACGTATATAGTCTATAGTATGGATTACATCACTATAGTCCCTATTGATAGATGAGATTGGGGATTAGGGATTGGGATTGGTGATAGGGTTCCCCATATCTAAATTCTATAGGGCGGATGCATCTAGTCTAGTGACCAGCCCGACCCCCTATCCATATGTGGGTGGTGTGCCATAATATATATAGGGCTTGACTGAACTAGCCAACCAACCCCTATCTATAGATCTCCCTTCTATTTTGAATTTGGAAAGGGATTGATCCTTATAATAACAACATAGAATTCCCTACATTTATATAGAGTTGATTTTAGTGAGACAATATATGGCTATATATCATTCAGATTGACCACTTGACCCCTTACCCTAAACTATGATGCACCAGTAGGGGTTATAGGGGGATTCTAGCCTTCATGAGATAGAGATAGATTCTGACATGACACCATGATCCACTCAAATGGAGATGGCCAGCTCTGCTTGATGATGGATTCACTCATCCCTCAAGATATATAGAGAGGGGGACCACCCCAAAGAGATAAGATCTATAGAGATCCCCCCATAGTTTTCTATGGCTTGGCCTAGCCTGACTCTTTTCCAATCACCAATCAATGCGCCACACTTCTATGGCTAGAAAGAGCACCTATGCTCTCTGTACATGGGATGAGAAGGGATGAGTCTCCAAGCTAGGGAGATGAAACGTATACAATCAATCACTTCACAATGCCCCTCCCCTATATATCTAGTGTGTGGCCTCTCCCTATTAACACATACTTGAAAGAAAAATACTGGTGAGAGGTAACCACTAAGATAATATAGAATAGAGAGTCTTTGATTTCCATGCATGATAGCCTAAATTGTATGGGACATAAGTGAGTCGTGAATTGAATATAAAAAGAAACCCACCCCACCCCACCTACTAGTCAGTTGGGTTGGGTTTTACCTTTCTCTCTTCTTGAGCACCCTTCCATAGAGCCCCTCCCCCTGAACTAAACTCTATATGGATATGGGGAGAGGGAAGATCTCTCTCCATTTTTTATGCTCTCCTGAAGCCTCCTGAACCCTACGAGTGGAACCCATAGAATATCTGTTATGCTATCACTCAAGACCCTCGACCCATATCTCCATAGGGGTTCGAGGAGTGGACCTAACCGGCCCCCTCCCCCTCCATATGGTGGTGGTGGCCAACAAGAGAGGAGTGAGTGGAGTGAACTGGGCCTCGAGTAGATTCTACATTGACATGCCCATCAACTCAGGTTATGAGATTCATTTATGTGCCCTGGGCATGGGGAGAAGATATATAGAAAGGGCTTTTCAGTGAAGTTTGAATAGAGAGAGGAGATGAGGAATGTCATTCCATAACCATAAATATGGTTGTACGAGGTATGGGTGGAAGAGGTTCCATGCACAGTTTGGAGAGTGGTTCTTTGTTCCTAGCTTGGAGATTAGATTCTTTTGTGAGCCAGATAGAATATATAGAGAGGGGGGGCCGATGGCCCTATCTAAAGTTCTGCCCTGCCATCTCTCTACATGGTGGTTTGGTTTAGGAAGGCGTGAAAGGTGGGAGGTACGCCTATCCACTATATAAGCGGGCTCCCCTTATAGACGAGAGGGGATAAGAATGGGTTTCTCTATATGATGATAGGATGTGATGAGTGGGGAGATAATGAGATATATGGGGAGATATGGGCCCATATCCAGTTCCGGGGAGCCCTATATTCTATCTACGCCGTCCAGTTTCGGTCGGAATGTATATAGTTCTCAGCATCTCATCTATAGTAGCGCAGTCGGCTATACATATATTCTACCGAGTGCCTGTCTAACTGTGGTATGAGACAGCTACCGTCGAGATAGGGGAGGGAAGATACGATACTATATAGACCTGACCTCGGTTCTCTTCCCTGGACTATACTCTACAGTGGGCCCACTCCATTCTCTATATAGCGGAGAGGGCCCGATGACCATATAGAGAGATAGGGCCTCTCCCCCATAGTCCCATATAGATCTAGGCCACTTCACAATATACTAGATCTAGGCCACTTCACAATATACTAGATCTAGGCCACTTCACAATATACTAGATCTAGATATAGATATATGGGCCCCCGATATGGGGTATGGTAAGGGTTTGAGGATTGAATAGTATATGCCCATCTCCATCTATCTAGAGGCAGAGGCGTCGGGGGCCGGGGCCATATCTCTCTATATAGGGTGCCGACCCGACTCTATATAGCTCCGGGTGGGCGATAGATCTAGATCTATATTATTCGCTGCGTTCAAGATAGAGTCTAGAGGGGGGGCGGCAATCACTCATGTCACGTGGTCGGTCGCCCTCTAGTGAACCCAAAGCGTCGCCATCCCATCAGGGGCGGGGCAGTTCAGGGGCGCCCCCTATCGGCTATATGCAGCACCGCCGCCATATAGCCGATAGGGTCGCGTGGGGGCACGACATCTATATCTCGACTGATGACTTTCTATATCTCTCTATGGGGGCCCCTATCTCTCTATGGGGACCCCTGTCTATATAGCCCTCTATATCCCGGGGCCCTGAACTCTATAACCGACCCCTATCTATATATATCTTATCTGGGGCCATCTCTCTATACTAGTCGGAAGGCGGATGCCCATAGAGAGAACTAGATAGGGCCCAGCTATATAGATCTGAGGAAGGCCGGGTGCCCCCTCCCTATAGACTCTATAGAGTCTGTCTATAGTCTGGCCGGGTGCCGGGTGAACACATCACATCACATCTATATAGGGTGGGGTGGGGTGCCGACTAGGGTTCCCATATAGAGAGAGATATCTATATATATAGATAGGGGCGCCCCGGAGATCTATATAGATCTATATATCTATATAGGGTGCCGACAGCCCTTTCATAGCTCTAATCCGTGATCGAGGAGTGGGGGTCCTCTGGATCTGGGATCGGCCGGGATCGAAATCGAAGATTGAATTGTAGAGTATAGGGGAGCATAGTTATAGATATAGGGGCCCCGGTCGGCCCTATCTATATATATCTGTATATCTTCTATCTAGTTAGGGTTGGCCCACTCTCTATATCTACCTCGGGCTCCGGGCTGGAGGGCCTCTCTATAGTTATGGTTGGCCTATATCTCCAGGGGCCCAGCTCCCAGCTCTATATAGTATATAGTCGGCACTCGCCATGGGCGGAGATCAGATAGAATATATGGGTGCAGCACTCGGATAAGAAACGGAGAATCCCAATCCATTTATGCTATGCGCCGGATGGTCTCCCTATCTATACTCGGCCCTATCTCCGAGATCTATAGAGAGGGGGGGGGCACCCCTATATAGATATATGGCAACGGATGACTGGGGACCGAGGACTCAAAACAATCTCCGACCCCCCCTCTCTCTAGGTTAGGTTCTATATATCTGATGAGGCTCTATCTCCCGACGGCCATAGCTGAGCTGGGCTCCCGACGGCCTACTGCTGGGCTGGGAGAGGCCCCCCCTCCCTATTCTATCTGATTGGCTGTCGATCGAGTAGCCGTATATGATAGGGGGGTCCCCAGAGAGATATATAGGCTATCGGGTCCCTATCTATATCTGGGTCCCCAGAGAGATATATAGGCTATCGGGTCCCTATCTATATCTGGCGTCCTATCGGGCGAGTGCTCTCCCGCGCTACCGCTACTATTATCCGGTCTGGTCCTACTATTATCTCGTCCCGTCGGCCCCCCCCCTATATAGATTCTACGGGTACCTAAAGTAAAGGTCCTCCTCTCCCCCGACTGAACCGAGGACTGACTGATGAGAGTCTATATTCTCGGCCGTCGACTAAAGAATCTCCTGAACCGGACTGACAGATGAGAATATAGACTCTACTCTACTCTACTCTCATTAGGAAGCGGAAGCCCAAGATCTCTATACTATATAGGGCCAGTCGAAACGGAATGAGTAGGCCGGGGGTATAAGGCAAGGGTCAGTCACTCCGGCCCGATCTCAAGGCTTCAGAGGAACCAGGGAGATAGGGAGATTGGGTTCCATTGATCAGATTGATCCGTTAGCAGACTGGGCCCGGCAGATAGAGAGATTAGATAGGGCCCCATATAGAGAGATGTTAGCGTTAGAGATAGGGCACTCCGCACTCCGTCTCTAATCAGTGTAGTGTCGAGGGCATATAGAGAGATATGGGGCCTAACCTAACCCAACTAATCATAGATATGGCGTCCACCCCATATCTCTCTCCCTCGATCATATCACGTATTCAACCACCCGGGCCCCCCTCTCTATATATGTGCTTGCTCGCCCTATATAGATATATCTGTGAGATGAGTAGCTCCCTTCCCTCGACTTGCCCTGTCGCCATATATAGAGAGAAAGGGACCCTCCCCCCGCTTTCCCCATACATCATATATCTGGCCCATACATCATATATCTGGGAGGCGCCCATATATCTAGAGAGGAGTGCCCCATATAAGATTCTATATCTATATCTAGATTCTATATAGGGCCTAGAGATCTGACCAGATAGAATAGAGAGGGCTATCTGGGTAGGTTAAATGGACTTCCTACTGTTTGATCCCGGCCCTCTCTATTCTATCTGGACTTCCTACTATACTACTATACTCTATATGGCGATAGGATATATCTGCCCCGAAAAAAACTTCTTTCTTCCCCCTATGTTTAGATATGGGCGCCCCTATATCCAGAAACTGGGTGTCCCCCGGCATCCCGAACCGAATCTAGAGACAGATATAGATATAGGGCCGGTCTACAGAATATCTGTTTGGCCGGTCCCCCGATCCGGGACGTATATATACAGATAGGGGCGCTACGCATATATAGAGGGGGCGGTCTACTCTGTTTGGCCGGTCCTGTCAATATCCATAATCCGGGTCAGGCTATAGACTATAGGCCTAGCGAGAATCAATATAGATATATATGATATGGGGGCCCAACTCCAACTTTACTTTGTAGTAGTAGTAAAGGCGGCCCTATATAGATCTATCTATCTGCCCCATCTATCTGCCCCATCTATCTATCTGCCCCATCTATCTGCCCTGAACTATCTATCTGGGCGGGGCGGGCGCCTATCGGGGAGCCGGGCCCTCGTCCTACCGGACGAGTCCCTCCTCTCCCGCTGGCCGGGGACCCAGATAGCCAGATCTCTCTCTAGGGGGGCCCCACCAACTCTATCTGAGTACCCCATATATAGATAGGGGGCCCCTATAGATCTCTATGGCTATCGCCATATATAGATAGTGCCGGGAGCACCATATATAGATAGGGGGCCCGCCCCTCCGGATAGCCCCTCCGGATACCCTCCGGAGAAAATAGAGGGGTATCCGGAGGGTCTCCGGAGGGGCGGGCCCAGATATAGATAGGGGGGCCAACTAGATCTATATATATAGCCGCTAGCCGCCCCCATATATAGATAGGCCTCCCATATCCATGGATAGGGGTCGGACCCCAGATAGAGATAGGGGGGCCCGGCCCGACCCGACTTAGAGATAGTCGCCCTCGCCGGGGATCTATTGAAGTGCATTATAGATAGTCGCCCCATATCTATATGGATAGGGGTCGGTCGAGTCGAGCCCCAGTTCTCTATATAGGGCCGGATGCAGAAGTGAAGGTCGAGCCGGCGGATGCATGCCGATGCCCTATTGATAAGTATAGGGGTCGAGCCGGCGGATGCATGCCGATGCCCTATTGATAAGTCGAGTCCCGGATGCATGCCGATTGATCGATTGCCGGAGCCGGATGCAGCATATGCCTATACATCGGATTCCCTATGCCCTTATGATACCCGGATGAGCTATGGATAGTCGTGCATGCGGGCCCCCAGCCTAGATAGATCTATAGGGCGGGGCAGATGCAGTAACTGCCATATATCTATTATCTATATAGGGGGGTCCCCAGATATATAGATAGGGCGATCAACTGGCCGAGCCCCGATCAACGTCGGCCGAGGCCCGGGGAGGGCGGCCCCCCTATATATATATATAATATATATATATATATATATATGGGCAGATAGATATGATAAGATATAGAGCCGGGGCAAGACCCTATAGTTCCCATATAGAGAGAGGGGGGGCGAGTGCCAATGAAACTATATACATACCCACCTTCCACCTATAGAATCTATATTAGAGGGTAGGGGGATCTAGATAGGGGGCTCCGCTCACCCCCCCCCCCCTCCTATAGAGATTGTAGATATGGCAGATAGATATATAGGGTCAATCGAGTAAGGCCCCCCGAGAATTATCCCCCAGAACCTATATAGAGATCTGGGGGATAGAGAGCTGCCCCTTCCCCTTTCACCCGATCCGGAGGGGGAGGGGGCCCCTCTATAGAGTAGCAGATTATTTCTAGGGTAGGGGCCCCCCATAGACATAGAACCCATATAGAGAGAAGGGGGGCTCCCCTAGATTCTATGGAGGGGGGAGGATCCCCTATCCATATAGAGATAGAGGGGGGAGGAGGCTACTTTTGCATCTGGCCCCCCCCTATATAGAGATTAGAGAGGGGCACCCCGATCCGAGATAAGATATATTGAGCCGAGCCGATTTGTTGATCTTGACCCCGGCCCTGTATCTATATAGGCCACCATATAGATCTATAGGGCATTTGCTGATCTGATCGAGTGCCTTATGGAATATCTGGATTAGGTTAGATCATACCGATCTCCAACCGGCGTACCCGAGCTTCTCTTCCTTATTCCGTTTTCGCTTCCCTCCAGCTCTATCCATCCGGAATCTCCGGTGCCTCCAGCTTTATCTCCTCCAGCTTCATCTGGTGAGGAATCCCTGGTGGTCTGAAGCAAGCTATGAATCAGAATCAGGGGATGAAGGAATCAGGGGAATAGATAGGCTAGGCGATAGGCCTGAACTCTATTCTCTATTCTATAGTTACAGACCTAGATTCCAGTTAGTGATTCCCGTCCCCATATAGTTCTATAGAGGGCCCCATATAGATAGAGAGGGGGTTCAATGGGTAGTGCAGGGTTGAGGACTCCCAACTCCCATATATAGATAGGGCGATAGACTGTCATTCTGAGGAGCCCCCCTTCTCTCTATATGGGTTCTATGTCTATGGGGGGCAGACTGACTCCATTTCTGCTCTCTCCTATATAAGATAGATATCTATATCTCTCTCTATATATATCTGAACTCTGAACTCTATATCTGAACTCTGAACTCTCTATCTTCTATGGGATCTCTATAAGCGTTCCCGCCTAGATCCCAAATCTATATAGATGGGGCCATCTCTCTAAGACTCGCCGGGGCCATATCTAGAGAGGGCTCTCTATATAGCATGCTCCCCTCTCTATCTAAACTATGGCGACCCAACCCTAGAGATTGAAGCCGACATAGGTCGGTTGATGGTTTGAGACTCTCTAGAGTATGCTCCCTATCTCTCTCTATGGCATCCACCCACCCCATCAGTCCCATAGGGGGTATTGGGGCCCTCTCTCTAGAGGGGGCCTCGTCCTATCAACCTCTGAGGTCTATCACCATATATATAATATATGGGTGGCAGTGGGCTGATGGTGTATATAGATAGAGATAGGGCCCCCTATCTCTATCTGAACTATGAACTCTCTCTCTCTATATCTCTCTATATCTCTACTCACTCTTCAGTCTCTTCTCTCTCTATCTCTCTATCTCTATCTGTATCTCTCTATCTCTATCACTATCTATATCCCACTCTTCACTCTGAATGAGACTAGACTATATGGGTGCCTCGATCTCCCATAGTTCATGATAGGGGTCACCATAGTTCAGATAGAGAGGGGAGCATGTTATATTGCTTGCTATACTCTATATATAGTCCACTAAAGAGAGAGTTTAGTTATAGTCCCCCATATAGAGATAGGGGCAGCCCTTCTATATCTCATATAGAGAGGGGGGAAGAGTAGGCCGTCACCATATAATAAATTTCTATTTCTATAGAGTGCTCTACTAGATCTCCTGTATGGTCAGTGGCCCTCATCCTATTGGACGACCAAGTGCATAGGGGTGTCACCCCTGAGATATCTAGGAGAGGAATCAACAAAGGAAAATCAATAGAGGAAAGGAAGAGGAATCTTTTGTTATTCATGAAATCCTTCCTTTCATCTTTATTCTTTCTTAAATATATAAGACTGTCAACATGGTTGATTATGTTATGATATGGGGATTGATGCCATAGAGCAGAAATCAACAAGAAACTTCTCGAGATGCTGGAGGGTGCAAAATCAATAGGTGTCCGAGCTACTATAATTGCTTCAGTAGGAGCTGCTGCTAGTATTGGAAATGTTTCCATTCCCTCAATTCATCCCGTGGCATGGAATCCATCATTGGCTAAACAATCATTCATTGATGCCATTTCAAGTTTTTCTCCAACCAAAGCTATTGCATTATTTGCATCAATGACAGACTTTCTTATCCCATTTGTCTTCTGATCCGAGTGACCCATTCGTCCTCCGAGTGAGTCTAGTCACTAGTCTCTAGTCTATGGGAGTTCCTCATCCTGTCACACTTCAGTATGGACTACAATAGCTTCACTAGTATGGTCACTCACACTCACTAGTCTATATGTAGACTATAATACACTAGCTTCACTAGTATGGTAGTTGTTGAATCTTGAGTCTATCGAAACACTTATTAATTCTCCAAGCTCCGTTTCTACTAGATATAGATAGTAGGGGGCTTCAACAGTCTATGTTATGTTATTCGTATGATGTGGGGTGGATGAAGCTGAATAACTTGGCCCTATTCATCAATCCTCACCAACATTGGTATCTATTCCAAGGCTTCCTAAAGGCGTTGCCGGAGTGGGCTCAAAATCTAGGTACTAGGTGGGCTCTTTTAAGTCATTTCTGGCACTTTGTTGTAACCACTCATCCCTCCCCAGATATCAGATAAGATAAGATACTTCAAGGAGGGGGTGGGAGGGAGGATGGGGGTGGTACCCTATCTATATAGTACTCACTCATCCCTCCCTAGATATTAGATATCGGATATAGTTTAGGGGGGTTCGATCAGCAGGCATGTCCGGGGCATTTCTATATAACATAACCAGTGCATGACAACAAACTCCCCACTTTTGGATTTAATTTTTCCCACCCAGAAGAACTGCAATTCCATTCTACCTACCCATCCCTATATATCTATTCTATCAAGAGCTCCCATATTGATTTGGGAGAGTGGTCGAGTGGTTTAAAGTGGCAGACTATAAATCTGTTGGAATTTTTCTACGTAGGTCTAAATCCTACCTCTCCCATGCCCATAGATGTGTGTTTTAATGACTACACCACATAGATGTAGAGTAGATGTGTGTTCCCACAGATGTTTCTTCCTCCCATACCCATAGATGTATGTTCCAATGACCAGGAGGTTCTTCCCCATTCCAATGATCGAGAGGTTCTTTCCCCTATCTATTCTCTATATATCTTGTTGTCGCTAACTAGTTATACTGCTAAAGAAATCCAATGCCCAACTATATACTATATAGAGAAGGTTGTCACCATCTATCTAATCTAAACTAAACTAGGAGGGGGGTGCCTCTCCTAGCTATATAGAGTAGGCCATCGGGAGAGGTTCTCCCTCAGCCCCCCTCTCTATTCTATCATATCTCAGCTCCCATATCTATATAGGGGGAGCATAGAGAGAGAGGGGGGCGAGTGCCCCATATCTAGATAGACCGCCATCTGTCTAGATGGGGGGCATATTGGAGGCCTATCTACCAGTATATAGGCCCCTTTTCTTACTTAATAAGGTCACCATATATAGATATAAAATGACCTGCTAAGGGGTAGGCCTATCTAGATATAGGGGCCTCCCCCTTCAGATAGAAGATGGAGAGGGGAAGGAGCGGGGGAGGCCCGAAGATATGCCCTAGAAATTAAAAGGCGGGGCGGGCCCCCCATAGAACCCATATAGAGAGAAGGGGGGCTCCCCTATATTGGAATATCTTTATAGATAGGGGGTCCCAACAATCTGAACTCCCCTATAGCCCTATAGATATAAGGAGAGGGGGGCTAGCACCCTATTTATCTATTCGTTATGCCATATAGAGGGGTCCTCACCCTCTAGATAGAGAGAGATAGGGGCCAGCCCCTCCCCTCCCGTCTCATCCCATCCCCTCCCCTCTCTATAGATCAGATCTGCCAGATAGAGTGGGGCCCTCGCTGCAACTATCTCTCTATAAGGTATAGATATGTCCCTATAGATGTTTATGGAGAGTGTTTCACTACACTTTTATCATGCTGTGCTCACCCCTCTATATAGACCTATCTATATATGGGGGGACCCTCCCTGAATCGCTATAGATATATGGATGGGTAGGGGATCTCTGGGGTGCCATATGGAGATATAGGGGTGCCAACTATTTAAATATATAAGCTTCAGTTTAGATACCTAACCCCATCTAGACTCTATATGTATATGGGGCACCCTATATAGATATAGATCATGACTACCCTATCTAGATTAGAGGGGGTCGCTAGGTATGCTCTCTCATTGGGGGCGGGCTCCCACGACCCATATTTATATAGGGGTCTTTTAATTTATAGGGCATACTCCGTTAGTAGATATGTGGGGACCTCGTCCTCCAGTTCTAGATGGAGTTCTATATAGAGTATATAGGGCCGATGGCCAATGCCAGAGATGGATAGCCCTGAACTATGATCTATATGGGTGAACAACCCTATATAGAAAATTCCCTATATATCCCCCATATAAAGAAGGGGGCCCCTCTCTCTCTCTATATATATGGCCATTCTCATTCTTTTCTTCTCAATTCTCTCTCATTGGCCTATATATAAATAGAAGCCCTCCCTAGCCCATGAGAAAACCTCCGCTCCCTCTCTATATTCTCTTTAGGGGGCTATTGGCACAAGTCCCAATGACCTACTCTATATGGATGGGAGAGGGACTCCCCCTCCCTATCCCTGAACTATCTTATCTTATGGGCCCCTATCTCTATATGATATGGGGGCCCTATCTATATATGGTATAGTACCCCTTGGCCTACTCACATTTTTTCACTACTTGCAACTCGCCAATATCGAGGGGCATAACCCATATATAGATAGGGGTTGGTAGTTCTCTATATATGGTGGATGTCCAAGTCCTTGATTCCTGGATTCCAAGATAAGATTATTCATTGATTCATATATCCTTCATAGATTAGAGATTAGGCACACCCCTCCCTATATCTAATTTGTATATGGTGATAGGGAGAGGAGTGGCACTTCCAAGAGTAGGGGTGGGGCAGGCATCCTGAGATTCGTAGATACCAAGTGATTCCTTAATTCATGGATTCTAGTGAGCACTGGGTCGGGCTTCTTTCTGTTTTAAGCGACCGACTGGATTAATATAAAGAGATCTCCTCTACCCAACTTATTGATCATTGATCAACACATTAATATAATGCTTAGGCCCCTATCCAATCTATCTTGATGGCAAGATGAAGGAAATCTTAGAATTAATGTACCCGGGGCCATGAAGCTATACCTCATTATCCCACCTATGAGAGAGATGAAGCGGACTAGCCGATGTAGCCTAGAATTTACTAGATAACACCCTAGTCGCACTGGCACATCACTTAGACTTGACTAAGCACTCACCCAAAGTGCATAAAGGTACTAGATCCCTCATTAGGGTTGCTGTAGCAGGATGTTAGCATGATGAAGGAAGAAACATATAGATTCATAACTAATCCATCATTCTACGATGCATGCTACACTCAGATCTATGAAAGAACAAGATTAACATGTAATCATGATTGAATAAATAACATGCACTACTTAACTACACACAAAATGACACTTAGA
This sequence comes from Taxus chinensis, assembly GCA_019776745.2. Taxonomy (NCBI): domain Eukaryota; kingdom Viridiplantae; phylum Streptophyta; class Pinopsida; order Cupressales; family Taxaceae; genus Taxus; species Taxus chinensis. The sequence continues at coordinate 208,611,623 of CM034146.1, forward strand.
TTCAACCAACATCTTCCATCTATTAATAAATATAGAATCTCCTTAGATTGATGTCATTTTATACCAATGCGCGTGTGGATCTGATACAATAATTTAGTCATATGTGTATATCTCTTTATCACACATACACACACTCTGTATATTCTTTATTACCCTCTCTTTTTGACTATGCACCTAATGCTATATATATCTAGGGTGGGCACTTGCCCTTAACCACTTATCTATTCCAGAAATAGGCCGCATGCTATTGATAACCACATGCCATTTTAGGCATAGCTACACATACAAGTGTGCTATATATAGACCTATTACAGTTAAATGAAGTGTTAATCCTATTCTTAGCTCATCTCCATGAAAAAAAGCTTTGATATGCTCCTCCAAAGATAGACAATGCATGGCATGCACGTCTCTTGCATCGTTAGTGTGTTCTGCACACCATCTTCTAAAAATAGGTCTCCATGCTCAAAATTAGCTAAGTCCTGAAAGTTGAACTTACCTTCCATGTGCAGGTCCTTCTTGTCCTTCCGCACCCTTAATCCTGGCCTTCTCTCCCATGGGGACTCCTTGTGTGTTCTCTAACAAGTATTCTCTAATCAACATTACCCCACACTAATCTCATTATTGTCCCTATAATGGGTATCTCCAAAAAGTTGAAGTGAAGAATAGAATAATGGAAAGAATAAGAATGAAAGAATGTAGACAAATAAAGAATTTTTATTAGATAGCCTCCTCATTATCACTTTGTAGTATCAATTTTAGATACTCCTCCTTTATTTCAGCCTCAAAAACCTACCATTCAGTGAGTCCTTGTTATTATTTTATGGGATGTCCACAGGAATGGATTCCAACTCATCCCTCGCAATCTCTCCTTTTTCATTTTGCAGAACTACACACAACACTGGAAATTGGTCATTTTTCTTTCTAAGAGATCCATCTTTTGTGCAATTAGCTTCCCAAGCTCTTCCAGCCGAGTCTTGTGTTGCTCTTGTGCTGCTGCCAAGGCCTCATACTTCTGTTTAACCATTGACAATCTTTTTGCATAGCCAAAGGTCTCATCCTTCATCACTTTCTCGACCTCATTTTTCTCTTCTAGGGTCTTTATATTGATAAGTGCCTCTAGACCTGTGCATATGTTTAAAGCCTGGTCTTCTTTCTTAAATACTTCCTGTAATGTTTACAACAACCCTTCCCAAGATACAATATTTCACATCACCAAGGCTTTCTTCCGTTTGGCATCTTTCTCTGAGCTTCTTGGCACTGATATGCGTAGAGGTTCATCTTCAAGTACCAAGTCCACCAAATTTTCTACATAATGTATCGCTGAAGGAAACATCTGTGGTACCTTTAACTCCAAGTGTGGCCTTGCTCTGATGACATTATCCCCAATCTCATTTACAATGCTAATTAATACTTCATTTTTATTTTGTGTGAAGTCCCTCTCCTGCGTTATGTGCACTATCTCTACATCATTTGTCTTCAGCTCCTCATGCAACACTAATCATTGTTGTTTTTTCCATGTTTCTTCTAGCCACCTCAGTAGAAGTCTTCACTAATGCATTGCTGACTTGCTCATCTGACATGATAGTAGGCTTTACTATCATATGTCTAGCTTGGGGTGCCTTCTTCATTCGTCTCGAAACACATGAATCTTCGCACACATCAAATTCAGGCTCATCTATGTGGGTGTGCATTGAACATGATAGTTGTTTTTGAGTGCACACATTTTCCATATCCTCATCCATTAGCTCCTAGTCAAATAAATCCTTCTATGCTATCGTGCTCTTGAAGCGAGCATGGACAATTTTACCTGTGTCATCTACATACGCCATGGTTAGTGGAGTGTTCTCTCCACTTGTTCTTCTAGACCATTTCTGATTAGGAATTTTAGCTTCCAAATTTGGGACTTGTGTCTCCATGTCCTAAACATTATTTACAGTGATCTCTTATGGTCCCTTCTTGTCCTCTTCTCTTCCCTTTGATCCCTCACCGTGTTCTTCTATTTTCTCTAGAAGTGTAGAAGAATTAGGCATGGTTTCTTCCGAATCTTTCACCTCCTTGTTTAACTTTAGTTTCCTCCTTTTGTGGAGAGATCTATGGCTAATCTGTGCACTGTGGTTAGAGTAGCCCCTTGGGTCCTGGTTCTCTGAAACACCTTCTTAAATTTGTGATCCCCTTGGACTGTATTCAAGTCCTCATCATCCCCCTCTTGTGGCTAAGGTGGTGTGATTGTGCACTCAGCTTCACCCTTATTTGTAGGATGCCTCCTACCTCTATGCTCCAAACCACCACTATCTTTGTGCTCCTCCTCCTCATCCTCCACTTTAATTGGATCTGTGGCCTTAGGTGTTGGGATGGTCTCCATTGTATGATTTCCCTTTGGTGGTGATGGAAGTGCGAACTCACCTTCCACATACTTTTTATTCTCCATCTTTGGCTTCAACTGGAGATACACCAATGCTACCCCCACATCTATAATAACCATACTTATTGGCTTAATATTCAACACCTCTAAAATAATTCTCTCTGTATAAGCACTTCTTCCAGGATACACATAATTCTTTTCTCAACATGTGGTAGTCATAGTTTACCTTATCTGCATTGAATACTAGTCAGCGCATGTCTGTGAATCCATGAACAGATGCTTGGAAATAACTTACAGTGAATGTGTAAGTAAATTTAAACCAAGGGCTCCAGACTCCATCTTTTATTAGGAAGCGTGTGATGTAGAAATGATGATATAGAACAAATGGGACATGTTTCCCTACCACTACTGGTAGGTCCTTTAGGATGCGCCACTCTTCTCCAAATGCCACTCGGAGCCTGCCATACCATTTCTCCACCCTTTGCTTTATGTCATCTATCATGGCCCCTTTACATAGATACTTGTTGAACCTTTTAGTTGGTGACTTGTTCTCCATGAGGAATTCCCATACATTTTCCTTCGGTCTGTCTGGTACTCCAATATCCATAAATACCAATGATATTAGCACAACCCCAAATCTGATCTTCCCTCCTGTGTGCACTTCTTTGACTATTTGCTCTGAAAGATAGCCTGTAATGTTGTAGATTTCCCCTTATAACATCTTACGCGCAACGTGTAACCACATAGTATTTACCTATGACCACCAATCCTAATCATTCAACTTTATAATAAGGTGTGTTGCAGCTTACACAACTAGACAATTCTTCAATTTGTCTATATCCATTATGTACAGACCCTTCAGGTACCCCAACTCTTGTCTGGTCTTTAAAATTACATCTTTATCTATGATATCACTTTTTATGTCCTATCTTGTGGCCTTCAAACCTATAACTAATGAGATAAGCATATATGAGATTCTAACTTTGTGTCCTTTAATGTAGAAGAAGTCCTTGTGCACCCTGCTCATGAGCCATTGATACAAGGGCTCATACTTCCCAAAATATGGAAGCTCATATATTTGGTAGAATCTTCAGAAGCTTCTCACTTGCATCATCATAAATTGGCATTTCATCCACTATGCACTTGTTCGTCCTAGTAGTGAGCAAGGAATCGAGCTCCTGCTTGTTCTCTGTAGTCATGTGATTGTATTCACTTAGTTTACTCTTTCTGATGGGTGAATCCCATTCCTGGCCGAAGATGACTCCTTTTGGATATTGCATTTCTAAAAAATGTATTTTGGGTGTCATTTCTTCTTCCTCGATGACCACCTTCTTCTTTCCTTTTACTGCTACTGCAGATGCCTTCTTAGATGCCATTTTTACCTTGCAAATGTCTCTTTTTTAACTCTGCAACTTTACGAATCAAACCCTAGCTCGATTCAATTGTGCCCTAGGTGGAAACTTTGTAACCTAATTCTTTTTTATCTCCCTAATTTTCTCAAACCCTTTAACACTGGGGATGCAAGATTATTTTCATAGAGATCTATTTATCACACTTGGTTTCACACCCTTCACACCTTAACTTGATCACTCATCTCTTCGTAATTAACTCTATCACTCGGCTCTTCACAAATAACTCTTTCCTCAAATTATCTTAGTCGTAATGGTAAAAATGAATCTGCATCCCATCTTTATATAATTTTTTTTCAAATTTTGATGCATTTATTACTCCTTCACCTACCAAATATCCCCTCATTCATTGACCAAATTTGTTCATCCCGCATAGTACATCTTTGTGCCCTAGCTATAACCTTCTAGCACGCCTTCCTACCCTCTAGTCACAGAATTCTCTTCAACACGTACCCTTATGCCCGAGTACCTCATCACTGTACCTTCTCCTGGTAGCTATCATGGCCTCCGCTTACCTCGCATTATATTATCCTTTCATTCATCTCTATCCTTGGTCACTTTTGAGAAGAAATATTTTTTTGACTTAAAACACACCCATAGAAAATTTTTCCTTTCACCTTTCAATTCCCATAGTCTTTTACTTGGATAACTACAACCACCCCACATGAAAGGTATGTGTAGTCCTCTAAGAACAGTCTTCATATAGTAATTAGCTTCATATGCACAAGTGCACTTATTACACAAAGACAACAACTAAATTGACAATGGAGGAAATGCATTAAGGAAATAAAAATTTGAAAACCTAATCTAAATAATAATACTACCTTATTACAAACACTGAGAAGACTTATTTATAGTAGGTCTTCAACCTACTCCCATTAAAGTAACTGGGTAGCCATGTTTCATCAAGTGCTTCTAATTGGAAATCACCTTATTCAAGTATAGAAGTGATGACATATGGCCTCAACCAATGTACTTTAAGCTTTCCTGGATGGTGCAAGAAATTTGAGTCATAAAGAAGTACCATTTGTCCAATCTCAACCTTCTAATCCCTTATGTTTCTATCATGCCATGCCTTCTACCTGGCCTTTTCCTACTTCTTACTCCAGTGTGGTATGGCTCATTGCTCATCTAGTTGAATCATCCTCCCGATACACTCTTCTAAATCGTGTTCATTAGCTATACCTCCAGCGCACGTAATGTGCAAAGAAGGTAACATAAATTCTATAAGAAGAATGGATTCTGCACCAAACACCAACTGAAAGGGTGTGGATATGTTCAATCTCTTGTAATTTTTTCTATATTCCCAAAGAATAGCTAACTCTTTTTCATCCCAATCCTTTCTTCTAACATCACATATTTTTGTCAAAGTCTAACTCAAAATCTTGTTGAAAGCCTTAGCAGTTCTACTTACTTGAGGATGGTAAGGTGTAGTTTTATGGTGTACAACCATAAACTCATCTAATAGGATCCTGATTGTCTCATTGAATAAGTATATACCCCTATCTCTTGTCAAGCTTAAGGGACATTCATATCTTGTAAGGACATTCTCCCATAGAAACCTAGTTATTGTGTTGTTCTTGGTACATGCTGCTTCTGCCCACCATGTGAGATAATTTGTGCAAGTAATGATGTAGCACGATCCAGTCCTATGTGTGGCTGGCAAAATAGGTCATACAAAGTCAATGGCCCATTTCTCAAATTTTTTGGCACTAGGAATTAGTCTTAAAGGCATCTCATCTCTTTTCCCTAGTTTTCGTAGGTGCTAACAATAATCACATGCCTTACAATATTCTTTATAGTCCTTATACAATGTCTCCCACCATAATCTAGCAAGTAGGATCTTCCAGGTAGTCGCATCACCAGCATAATGGCCTCCTGCAATACCACCATGAGATTCTTGCATAATATCCTTACGCTCATGCTCTACTACATAATGGCGTAATACTTCATCTCTGCCTAAGTTATAGAGGTCACCAGTGATTAACATAAATGGTGTTGTTCGTATAACAAGATTCTTCTTTTCTAATGTTTTAATTCCTTCTAGTGCCATACCTATTCGTAGAAAGATAACAATGTCTTCTAATTCCATGGGCACATGTTGTAACCTATACAACTATGCATCTAGCATGCTTTCTTCAATTTTCTGTGCTTCCTCTCCTGATTTGAATCTAGGTAAATGGTTTGGTCCAGAATTGCTTTTCCCTGGCTTCACCACAACTGTGAAGTCAAACAATTAAAATAGGAGCACCCATCTATATATGTGACCTTATAAGATGGGCTTGTTTACCAAGTACTTAAATGCCATGTGATCTGTATAAAAGAAAAATGGTGTTGATAGTAAGTATTGTAGAAACTTTTCCAATGCATAGATCACAGAAAAAGCTTCGTGCTTTGTATTTGTATAATTCTGTTCAACAAGAGTCACATGAAATTTGTTTTGCTAGTAGGAATTTGACTCTTGCTGAATGGAATTATACAAATACGGATCATGTCCACATGAAATGGCTTATCCCATGAGGGAAAGCATAGAATGGGCATGGTAGTAAGTTTCTCTTTTAATATCTCAAACATGCGTTGCTACACTTCTTCCTAATAAAATATACCTCTCCCCTTCAGTAACTCTTCCAAGGGTGTAACACTTTTGCTATACCCTTTAATGAATTTTCTATAATGTCCTATATGACCTAAAAATCCACACACCTCTCTTTGACTGGTAGGCACTTCCAGGCCTAAAATGACTACAACCATTACTGGATCAACCGGCAAACCTTCCTTATAGATTATATGTCCTAACAATATTCCAAATGGTGTAGCAAATAGGCACTTCATGATGTTCAAAGAGATACTCAACTATCTACATCGTTCAAACATTAAGCGCAGATTATCACAATGATCTTTCAGAAGCCTATATATTGTGAATAAAATATTTGAATACTTGAACAACTATGCACGAGAATACAACAGGCACATTTTTCAATCCAAAAGGCATCATAGTATAGGAAAAACTACCCCATTCATTAGTGAATGTTGTCTTTTCTTGATCCTCCTGAGAAATCCTAACCTGATGATACCCGAAAAACCCATCTATGAAAGAATATATTTCACACCGTATAACTCCTTATAGTATTTCCTCAGTGAATGGTGTAGGGAATGGATCTATGATGCATGCATCATTCAGCTCCCTATAGTCCACACATATTATAATTCATCCATCCTTCATGATACTGATCACCATTGGGCTAACCCATTCTAACTCATCAAAGGGCTTGATAATTCTAGATTTCAACATGTTATCAATCTCTTCCTTTACCTTTTCATGCAAATTAGGATTCATTATGTAAGTTCTCTTTCTGACTAGTCATGCACTGTCCTTAAGTTTTATCTTCATTTTCCCAAGTGATTTTTGTATGCCTTTAATTTCATGATACCCTTGAGGGAAAAATTCTTGATAATCCCTAAGTAACTCAATGATATTTTCTAGCTCCAAGTCTGACCAGTAGTCTCCAATTATGGCCTCCTTAGGATAAACCTCCGAAACTATATTCACCTTATTTTAATTCATTGGTTCATGATATGGATGCGTATCCTTGTTTTCACTATCCAAGACCTCACGCACCCCTTTTGAATGTTAAATATGCAGGTTCTCAACTTCCTCATCATCTATGATGTAAACCATCTTTCCCTTCTCTTTCTTAAGGCAAGCACGTTCAAGTAGTATGGAGTCCATTTCTTCTTCTTTTTGAAAACATGCTTTGAAATTTGTCTCACTAAATAATTCGTAAATATGATCTTCTACTTTTGCACTATCTCCCAAAGTTAAGCGCTTAAAAAATTTTAATGCGTCTTCTACATGAGGTTTAGTCGAGAATTAGTCAAAATTATGGATCATTCCTATAGTCAAATTTTACCAATTTCCAGTCTCTTGATGTAGTTTTGCATATACATACCAGGCATGTGTGCATCCTTGTAGTGTAGAATACAAGTGATGCACCCGGAGTGAAGGTGGTAATGCTTACACTACTGAATATGATGTTGAACGGGTTGATCACTATGATAAGTGTATATTTTCATAGGTCCATTATTCCTTATAAACCTAGTAGACAAAGTGATTCCAATCTCTTCCTAGTTTATAAGATTATCTCTGTGGACTACCCACCAGCACGCTGCTATCCCACACAAGGTATATACTAACATATTTATTCTCTTAATTTGATATGTCCACTATGTTTCCATGGCCTTCAAAATTGCAAGTATATCTTATGCCCCTGTATACCAAGGTAATGTGCTTCCTATCCATTGAACCAAACGAAATTCATTCCTGTGTGCAACCTTGCTTTTTACCTCATACCCTACCAATTCATATGTACCATGAGCCCAATTTTTGCAAGAAATACTCGTAGTATAACTAATAGAATGAGAATCCTCCCACTGTAGGTTTCCTTCTTTTGATGGCTCATTGACCTTTAGGTTCTAAATAACACGTACAAAAACTCTGTTTGGGTCCTCCCCAGTTAGAGGCTCAACATATGGTGTAGAATTCCCATCTATCAAAGGTATCAAAACCCTTTCCTCATTGTTTTCAAAGCTGATATACCCCTTATTGAACCTCAAGTCAACATTTTTTGCATAACACCAAGGGCGTACAAGCAGGGCTATAAAATTTTCTTCTTCTGCAAGTGCTAATACCTCAAAATCCCCAGTGAACTTGGCCCCTTGTATAGTTATAAATGCATCTTTCAAAAATCCTATGGGAGTGGATTTAGTCCAGTTTTCCATAAATAACACATTAGATGATGGCTGCAATGGAGGCCTCCCCATCTATATCTATGCATCTAATGTAAGCACATTTACTTCCGCACATGTATCAATCAATATGTTGCTCAACATCCACCCATCTACAACAACATTCAAAGTAATTTCTTTGTAATATTCAAGGCTATCAAGGGGAATATTTGCATGCAAAATCTGTCATCTAGTCTAAAAACTTGTGCATGGAATGTTCACTTTTAACCAACTTCCTAATAGTGGTATAATGTTCTCCTGGCGCAACATCTTGCACACCTCTCACAAATCATCGAAATCAGTTTGGATTATCTCTAATGATTTCTTTTGCTCCTTTAGGTACTATATTTCACCTTAAATATTCCTTAGCACTTCAATGGTATCTTGGTAAACTTCCTTTTGATGAGCATGATCTAGGTACCTTACATGCAAAACCTCCTCCTTGGTGATCGTAGCTTTTGGTGTAATGCCTCTCTTGCATGTGTCACTTCAACATGTGTAGTAATCTTCAGTGGCAATGCCTCACGTCCTTCTACTATTTTGGGCATCCACTGATCTTCTACCATGCACTGGATTCTAACCATCACGGTGCCGTTTTCTCTTACTTATGCTACTTACTTAGATGCTCATATAAGTCTGGGAACACTTCACAGCTATGATTATTTCCACAGAAATTACATACCATATTACGAGGAAATTCATGCTGATAGTGGTCAGGAGATCTACACATATAACATGTTCCATGAGGGAACTCACCTCTTCCTCCACCATGGCCTCATACTCCATATCCACCATGATATCCATGTCCCCTTCCATGACCTCCTTCAAAACGCCATTCATTTCTATCATAGTGCATTTGATTATGATCCTGATATTTGTGCTCATTCTTACCCCTAGAATTATTTGTTATACTTGTCTATCGTACCCCAATTTCTATAGCATCCTAGATCTGACCAATCAACCAATAATCCTCAGTATCATGGGTCATGGACCTGTAAATATTGCAAAAGCAAGATACATTATACCTTCTCACACGCTGTAACAAAGGACAATGACTAGCATCATGATTCAAATGACAGATCTCACAGTCCAACATTAATGAGTGTACAGATCTATGATGGAAACTATCCTTGGTGGGACCTTGCATTCACAATCTATACAACAAATTCTTGAGCATGTTTCATGGGCTGAATTTTCTGATAGCTTCTCTAATTTCTTTGCCATAGCTGCAATCTATGCCTCTAGGAATGGACTAATGCCAGTGTCAATTCTCCCAACTACCTTGGCATGTAAAGCTACTACCAGTGTTTTGCATGGATTAGTGTATGTCTTATGTGACAGCGCCCTCGTAAAAGGTGTAATCAATCCTCCAATGAACCATCATGTATGTTGGCTAGCATGAATATCATAAGATAGCTTAGATAGAAGTGTCTTAAAATAAGAATCATACTCACATACACTCTTAGTAGTGTCTTTCTTGATATCCTTGAGTAGACTAATATTCTTCTTCTCAAACACAGGGATACAGAACTCTTTGAAGAAAGCATCCTTCAATGCTACATAATCCATGCAAGTTTAACTAGGGTCAAACTTCCTATACCAGCTATGTGCATGCCCCTGTAATGTAGTAGCAAATTGACTTTCCTTGTGCTTAGTAGTTGTGATCCCTTTAGCGTGCCACAAAATTTCACACATATGCACATGTTCAGTAGCATCCTCTATACCTCTATATTCCGGGAGATGAAGAGACATTTCCATGTAGATATTTTATGGTTATTACGAACCTTGACCTCCTGATCCAGAACCTCCTATGTTCCCTCTACCTCCAGAACCAACAGATCCATCAGAACTAGAACCACCTATACCTCCTGATCCTCCACTTATAGTTGGAATATGACCTATAGATGTAATCCCCTATTCTCTGACAATAGTATTATACTGAACCCCTATAGTCTGTGAGGTAGTTCCACTTCCAAAGGTGAATCCAACATTCTACGTGCTCACATTTAGTTTAGATGATGTACCTAAGAATTTTCCTCCAAATATCATTGAATCCATTTGTCCTGCCATTGATGTACTTGATCCCTAACTTACTCCTGATCTCCTACTTCCCAAATTAGCTTTCTAGTTACTTTTCATACTAGATTCTAGAAAACCAAGTGTAAGGGCTAGGTCATCAGGTGGATTAAGATACACACCCATGGTCCAGGTAATCTCTGCTGGTGCACTTTTGTGTGAGGCCAAGGGGATGTCTCTATCATGCTCTCTAAGATGGGGGAGTTCCTGATGTTCTTCCTCCATGTCTTCTATGTGAGCTATAAATCCTTCACGAGCCATCTCTCTCCTCAACGCCATACTTTCTGCAACATAACGCTGCTTCTCTATCTCCTTCTCACATACCTCATTAAACTTAAGCTACCTTTCCTCTCTCTACATCTCTGCCACTAGGTCTACCATCTTTCACAAAAAATTTATGGCCCTCACACGTGGTGAATTTTAATTAGCCATCAGTTTACTCTCTTGTTTCAAAGTTACCATCAAGAACTTGATTGCCAACAAAATACCTTGCAAATATGTTCCTCTTCGATACTGTAAAAATTGGATTTCAGCTACCTCCAAGAAAGAGTACGTTGAAATTGAATATTTTAGAATATAATTTTTTAGAACACCATGAAACCACATATCCACAACACGAGTCCAGATCAGATCAACATCATAAAGGGCCTGAAATTATTCCTGTGTCCATACAAGTGAATGATACCTCCAGTTCCTCTGAGACACTTAAGCAGTAAGCTACTTGTATAGTTCTATTGGAAAGATAGTGAAAAATATCTCATATAATCTGTCTTATAGATTCTATTCTACCTAAGTGTGTGCATTAAACTTAGATCCACTATTGAACCATTGTGCATATTCTTCCTCTAGATCATGTATCCATTCCTCAATACTTGCAAGAGTTAACCGGTACATCTTCATCACGAACCATCTTGAAAACAACTAAAAATGAGGTCCCGGCAATGCAACTAATGATGCAGCCTAGAATTTACCAGATAACACCCTAGTCCCATTGGCACATCACTCAGCCTTGACTGAGTGCTCACCCGAAGTGCGCAAAGGTACCAGGTCCCTCTTTAGGGTTGTTGTAGTAGGACGCTAGCATGATGAAGGAAGAAACATCTAGATTCATAACTAATCCATCATTCTATAATGCATACTACACTCAGATCTATGAAAGAACACACTTAACTAGTAATCATGATTGAATAAATAACATGCACTACTCAACAACACACATAATGAAACTTAGATTCAACCAATATCTTCCATATATTAATAAATATAGAACCTCCTTACATTAATGTCAATATATACCAATGCGCATATGGATCTGATACAGTAATTAAGTCAGATGTGTATATCTCTTTATCACACATACACACACTCTGTATATTCTCTGTTACCCTCTTTTTTTGACTATGTACCCAACATCATATATATATATATATATATATAGGGTAGGAACTTTCCCTTCACCGCATATCTATTCCATAAATAGGCCGCATCCTATTGATAACCACACTTCATTTTTAGGCATAGCCATACATACAAGTGTGTTATCTATAGACCTCTTGCAGTTAACTAAAATGTCAATTCTATTCTTAGCTCATCTAAATGCAAAAATGATTCGATTCACTCCTCCAAAGATAGAAAATTCATGGTACGCATGTCTCTTGCTTCGTTGGTGTGTTCCATGTGCCATCTTTGAAAAATATGTAACACCCTTGACAGTTGTTATTTTCCTCCTTTACATTTCAAGTGTTGACATGTGATTTTTCCTTATAAAGATATGTTCTTTTGATTTTTGGAGATCATGCTTGAAATGGATAAATCATCTTCTATTCTTAAGATCCTTTGACTGAATTGGAATGGCTTCTTTGAATCCATTTTTCATTTCTTGTAGGTGGGTTGCAATCTGGTTTAAGAGTTGTGAACTTATCTATTAATCTGACTCATCCTTGGATCAATTTCAGTGATCCAAGGAATGTTTTAAAATCTACTCTGTTGAATGAATGGTAAATTGACATTCTAGGAATTAATAGACATATGACTAAACTTTGTTGGTTACAAGTTCTTTGATTGTTGTGTGAACATGTTCTATTCAGTCATATGTTGTGCTTGGATCTTTTCAATTTGATTGTGGCAGGACAATGTTGATGCAAACAAACTATAGCCTGTACATGGCTTGGGAAACATTCTGGTTCCTAAAACAAAAGGGACTGTCCTACAGAATCCTAAGCTAGGTAAGAATATATATATTTATTACCTAACTATGTTAATTAATTGAATTTATCCTAACCTAAGCTTTGAACTAAAGGATTTTGGAGAGGATTCTAGGTTATTTAAATTATCCTAAAACCTAATGCTATATGGTTGTGAGATGATCTAACCTAATGCCTAAAAACTATTGTGTTGGAATTAATCTAACCTATTTGGGAACTACCTAAGGTGGTTATCTATTGATTGGGTTATATCCTAAGGTTACCTATCCTAAGCTAACCTAAGATCTAACCTAAGAAACTATGTCTACCCTAAACTAATGGGCATGAAGGGGAATTGGTGGTCGCATGTATTATAGGTGATGGTTCCAAGGCATTAAATTTGTTGATAAGGTTTTAATTGCATAGAGGTACTGCCAGCTTTGGCAGGGGTTAGTGAACTTGGCGGAGGCTTAGGTGGAGACTCCACTAAAATGGAATTCCTTGTTAAATTTGATTTGGCAATTGCTAAACATGAAAGGCGGTGGCAAGGAAGGTTAGGCGGGAAAATAAGAATTAATGGAATTAATTTTTTTTGGTTTTCATGCTCAAACTACCTTGGAAGGCATGAAAATAGGTTGCAATGTGGTTGTTCCACTTTTCATACTTAACGATTTTTTTCTGCAATGTCTCTTGTTTTTCGAACCAGCAGATTAAATTGCACTTAATGGCTATTTTTTAGGTTTTAAACCTATTTTCAGTTCGTGGAATATATAGGAGGCATTACGGAAAAAGAAAATTGTTATTTGATTTTTCGTGGAGAAGAGGAGAAGTTTTGAGCTCAGCTGGAGGTTCTTTTTGATTTGACAGAAGCGCTATCAGGCATGATAGGCTCTAAACTTTAAGATCTCTTGCTTTCTTATAAATGTCTCATTAAAACAAGTCTACTCTTTTGAGATTCTTGGATTTCTTATCTTATCTAGTTATTGGCTTGTTGGGTTTATTAAATCTTGTTATATTGGTTTTGAATCCTTGGTAAATGATGTTCTGTTTGGAAACTTACCATATATAGTTCTTTAAAAAGATAATGCATGCAAAACATTTTTTTGTTTCTCGACTTTTTGTTTTGGAACTAGAAATGGAAGTGATCTGTTAAGATAACCATCATTTCTATTATTATAGTTCTGTGTTTGTGGAAAACTTAAATCCCATCAAAACTTCAGTTGAGCTCATTTTGCATGGACTAGAGCCTATATACAGGTTTATTTTTAGCTTGTGTTGAGCTTGTGTTTTGTTGAACCTTTATTTGAGCTCATTTTTGGTTTGGAACTTGGTTCTGGTTTTGTGTTTGTTGAGAACTGTTGATAGAGGTTCTTGTTGTTCTGAATCGTGTTGGAATCTTGTATATCTCTGGACTGTTATCGAAGGCCGTATGAATCTTGGTGCTTATATCTTAGTTCCTTATGATAATTTGAACTATTACTGTCAATTCATAATGTACACGGTATTTGAATGTTATTACTCATTTTTGGGCTCAAAACTTTGGGTGAAACTTGAGTCCCATTGAGAGATAATATTGGGCTCTGTACCCATGTTTTATATTCTTTTGAGAAATTTGGAACTGTTATTGTAGATTAGTAATTTACAAAGAACTTGTATTCTATTACTTGTGTAGGTTCTAAACTTTGTAGGAACCTTAAGGTTGTAATGAATAGTATTTCGGCTTCATGTTTTGATACAAACTCTTGTTATAGCCACTTGTCGCTGTGAATTAGTGTATGTATTTTTGGATGAATTGGGACTGTAGTTGAAGTTGTATGTGGCTCTGTACCCATGTTTTATTTAGTGGAATTTCAAACTGTTAATGGAGGTTTGTGTTTTTCATCACATTCATATTTGGTTATTTGTATAGTTTTGAACTTTGTTAGGACTTGTGTCGACTCTGTTCTAGAACTTTGGAGTTGTGTTCTACTTGTAATAAACGTTTAAAACTTACAACTCTTTTGTCGAGTTTTTGCTCAAAGAAAATTGGGAGAATAATTGGTTGAGTTGTTGGGAAACTCTTAGAGATCTTGATGGAAAACATCCTCATTTGATGAATATATTTGTTAATTCATTTTAAGAACTATTTCTTCTTTTCTGAGATATCAATGGCGTTTAATTGAGGGTATTCTTTTCCTCTCTATTCCGTGGAAACTTGTATCTTCAGATCTCTTAGAATAGACTCTGGGTTTTGTTTATGAGAAGAAATTGATAAATTAGTACTTTGTACGGTTATGGAGGGATTATTTGACTCTGTTCTAATAGTTTTTGTATTATAACTTTTATTGAATCAAGAATTGGTTATTCTTTTTGTAATGCAAAAATGAAATCTGACTATGGGATCTCAATCTGAGTTGTTGATACCTCTGATCATGTTAAAATTTTGATCGGTCATTTTTCTATCTCTTCATGAATACTATGAATACACCTTGATACTTTATATAGGAAAGGAATGTGATTCCTTTAGAACTGACTATGTTTTTGGACTGCTATTTTTTATTTCATCCTGTGTATGGAATAGAAACTCGTACTCTCTGAAAGAAAAGAAGTATAAGAAATATGGTAGTGTACTTTCTTACTACTGGATTGATCATTGGTTGAACTTTTCTGTTTTGATTCTCTTTTTATTTAGATATTTCCTTATGAGTTGTTTGGTCTTCCTTTACACAATCATTTGTAGAAATGATGTTGGAAGAGATTATATTATTTTGTTTTATTGAACTGTAAATATCAGCTTGTTTGGCATACTATTGTTTGACAAGACTTTACTTGATGGGTTTGAGATGAGTGAGTTGTCTCTTGCACACTATTTTTTTTAGAATTATTCTTAGATGATCTAGAGTAGAGAGTAACTCCTGTATGAGTCTACCTTGATCTTTGAACATTGTTTCAGATCTTTAAAAGTTAAATTCTATTTTTGGAAGTAGATTTAAACTTGTAGGTAGATCGATTGATTCTCTATTCCTTCTTAGATTAAGATGAAATTATGTTCTAATGAATATCTCAATTGTTAGATTTTAAGGTAATTGTCTTTTGAAAGAATAGTTAAATCACGTTTTGAATCTATTCTATTTCTTGGATGTGTTGTGTTTGGGCATAGTTGTAATGGTTCTTCTTCTTCTTTTGTTTAGGAGATAGATGAGTCATCCTAATATGAACCATGCATTAAACTCTTCTTTTATCTTGAAGAAAAGATAAATGTTCTTTTCTTTTATGAAAGATTAGGAACAATGAGATGCTATGACATGTTCTTTATCTTAGGATACTTGATTGAATCAATTAGACTCTATTTTGTAAGGCTGATATGGTAGATTATATTTTTTCCTTCTCTTGGAAGTGAAATCATTTGTTTATAATGTACTTCTTTTTCGTTGCTTTTGATATATTGATTATTTGATGTAATAATTGTCTCATTAAAGTAGAGTTGTTTTAATGGAACAATTATTGGAATGCACTTCTTTTTAAGGCTTAGTGCTTATCATGCTCAGTTCATTGAACTGACTCATGCTATAATTTTTGCAGATGGACTTCGTAAGTGATAAAGAAGGTAAAACTTATATGATGCATTGGCTGATTTAAGTCTAATTCTTGTGAAGAACTCTGATTCGTTCTTGAGATTGTATTGGAAAAGAAAAGTAGTATTATTTTATAATTAAGACAGTTGTTATGCAATATACCTAAATGCATAAGTCTTGTAAATGTAATGGTTATAAAGATAAACTGAATATTGTGAGATTACTTGTATTGGTTTGTAAATTATTTTGTATTTGTATGAAAGTGATGGGCTCTATCTTGTTGTTAATCTTCATATTATTTATATGTTAAATGGCTAAATTTTAATAAGATTGGATCAAGGTATTTAGTTCAATCTCCCTACTTGTGATGGAACTTGTAAAGTTGTAGAATATGATATTCATTATTTAAACTATATAACATAGTAATACAAAGTAGGATGAACATACATTGAAAAATGTGGTCATTGGGTAGAATAAACCCTAACGCCTTACATATAGTGAAAGACTCTTCATCTTTCATAAATGTTCATAAACCACAAAGGTTTGGTATCATGACTTCAATTTATCAGACTTCATTTGTTATGAAGACTACTTTATTTTGGATATATTCTGGTGCTGAACTTTCTAAAAAGTTATTGTACTTTTTACATAAGACATATTATAACATTGTGTAGTTACGCTTAATTGATAGTTTAACTATGTATTCAAACATTAAAAGTGAAAATGAATATAACAAAGTTCTTAATGGGCTAAATGAATCAATTTAGAAAAGAACTTAAGGAGTGTTGGATTAGGGTTAGGAAAAGTTGTTGAAATCTGTTTTGAATAATCTAAATTAATTAAATTATTAATAAATTCCTTGGGGTATGTACATCTTGATGAGGTTGTTTAGTAGGATGCTGACACACACCAATTATAGGGCTGTACCTTCGAGAAGATTAGGATCTTCTTGAGGATAAAGTGATGCAGTCGGCATGTGGCAACACCCTTCGGCATTGATCATCCAGATCTACATAAATTAGACTTGATCTTAGTTTTTCTCTAGGTCAAGTTAGAAACATGTTTCAAGATATGGGGTAGCCCTCCAAAACTTAGGATACCTTGGCACACGGGGTTGAATTAGGTTGACCCAGTATGCCTAATTACCCTAAGTCTTAGTGAGCTTCCCCTTATCATAACACATGTTGTTAACACGAACTAGGGTTAAACCTCGGGCAAGTGGACTGACGTGAGTCAGTAAAGAACATTCTAGATAACAATAGAGTGGGGTGAAGGACGTATTCTAGATTGATGAGTATGCCATCAAGGAATAGTAATATGTATAGTATGTTAGAAATATTTGGCCAAAGTATCGCAAGCTGATGGTTGCATTGTCCTATGTCACCTAGTCTAAGGTTCGTGATGTAGATGAATATTGGTAACAATTATTCAGATAGGTTCCTTAGATAGATTACTCTATACCCTGAATAGGGAAAGAGAACCAAGTATACATAGTATACGGATAAGTATTCAATACTTAATGTTAAACATGAATAGATAGTAGTTTACCGAGTCATGAAATGAATAGATCGGTAGCACACCGAGTCATTACAACTACATATGGTTATCTGTTATATGAATGGTTGATAAAGAATGTGTGTTCTAAATTATGAAATTTAGAACAGAGAACATTATTTAAAAAAAAAATTCCCTTGTTTCTAAAGTCTTAAAATGGGAATGTTACATCTTGGTATCAAAGCTGAAGGTTGCAGCTCTTGGACCTATTGTGTCCATAATCTGATGAAACTTAAAATTTCTTATAACAGAAAATGGTGAGAACAAGAGGAAATGTTGCAAATAACCCTCCACCTGAGGAATGAGTGACAACTACCCAAAAATTTGATGAGATCCTTGCTACCCTATTGGACACAAGAGATCATTTGGCTGTGCTTGAATAGAAAGTAATGGGAAATGAGGAGGAAGAAGAAGCTGATAACAATAATCAGCCACCTCTAGGGGACAACGCCAATATGGGTGTTGATAATAACAATGTTAACATACCTGTTCAACCTGAGAACAAAAAGGCTAGACTAGCAGTAGAACTCACTAATGACATAAAAAGGATAAGTCCACCCAAGTTTGATGGCACCACATTAGGAGATGGAGTTGAGAATTGGCTCAGTGAAATGGAGAAGTACTTTGCAATAAGGAACTTCTCAGAGGAAATCAAGGCTATATGGGGAGCATATCAGCTTTCCCATGAAGCATCTTCATGGTGGGACAACCATAAGGCTGAGTTAAATATTGATGAAACTAACATCACTTGGGATCAATTTAAAAGTTATTTTAGGCAATGATGGCTGCCACAACTCTACTATGATAAAAAAATGACTGAATTTTAGAACTTAGCTCAAGGAAAGCTAACAGTAACTAAGTATTGGGAATGGTTTACGAAACTCCTCAAGTATGTACCTCAATATCAAACTGATGAGAAGTTTAGGATATGGAAATTCATTATGGGATTGAATCCCATTATTGGGGGAGAAGTTGATGTTCACATCCCAACCACTATGGAAGGGGTTGTTGAAAAATCCATAAGGCAGGAACAAAAATTAAAGGCTATTTCTGCTCATAAGGAGGAAGTAAGGAAGAAATTTCCAAACCCCTCTTCAGCTTCTCTTGCACCTAAGAAGGGACCATGGAAGAATTTTGGTATTAAAAATAAGTTTTCAGCTGATAATAATAAGAAAACGAAAATGAATAAGACTATAGAAATACATGGAGCAATTTTGCCAAAAATAATAACAATGGAAAAAAGTCCTATGGAGGTCATAATAACAACTTTAAGACTGGAAATAATTCTGAGTCTAGAAAGGGACCTGTAGGAGGCTGTTATAATTGTTATAAGGATCATTACACAAATCAATGTCCTTTGAAGAAGGATGATCGTAATTAGCAGCACAAGATACATGCTGCAGTAGCTGACAAGCAAGCTAAAAAGTAAGCTACACCTATAGAAGTTCCTGGTAAGTTATTTGGCATACCTGTAACTATTCTTTTTGATACGGGTGCTACTGAATGTTTTATTTCTAGTAAACTTTCTTCGAAACTTAAAATAAAAGCTGGAAAAATGGATAAATCTTGGACTGTACATTATGGTAATAATGTTGTTCATATGGTTAGTATGTGTCTTTTTAGAGTAGTCCTTGAATTACCTAACTTTTCCATAGAGGTTGATCTTTATGTTGCACCTTTAGGGTCTTATGATGTAATCATAGGTGTTAATTGGTTAGCAGAACATAAGGCTAAAGTGGACTATTTTGAAAAACACATTAGTTGTTTAGACGATCTGTAGAAAACAACAGAGATTCAGGGTGTGAAGCGTGAGATTTCTGTTAGAAAATTGTCAGCTATGCAACTTAAAAAGGCCAAAAATAAAGGATGTACCTTATATGCAGTAAAAATTTTAGAAACTGTAGAGGAAAATAGTGATTTCATGGATCGATATCCGCTGTTACAAGACTTCAGTGATATATTTTCGAGAATAATTTCAGGTCTTCCACCCAAAAGGGAATTTAATTTCATGATTGAGATCAAGCATGGAACTAAACCTATATCTAAGGCACCATATCGAATGACTATTATAGAATTAGTAGAGCTTAAGGCTCAATTGCAAGAAATTTTGTCTAAGGGTTTGATTAGACCAAGTGTTTCACCTTGGGGAGCACCAGTGATTTTTGTGAAAAAGAAAGATGGAACACTTAGATTGTGCATTGATTACAGAATGTTAAACAAAGCAACAATCAAGAATAGATATCCACTCCCTAGGATTGATGATTTATTTGATCAAATGCGTGGAGAATCGGTATACTCCAAGATATATCTTTGATCTGGGTATCATCAATTGTGAATTAAGGATGAGGACATTCATAAAATAACTTTCAGAACAAGTTATAGACATTATGAGTTTACAGTTTTACCTTTTGGACTAACTAATGCACCTGTGTCATTTATGAATTTAATGAATAATATCTTTCAAGAATACTTGGAAAAATTTGTGCTCGTATTCTTGGATGACATTCTCATATATTCTAAAAGCATTGAAGAGCATCATGAGCATTTGAAAGTAGTTTTGGAAATTCTGAGAAAGAGACGGTTGTTTGGTAAACTGTCCAAATGTTCTTTCTATGACACAGAAGTCCACTATTTGGGTCATGTAATAAGTAAAGATGGAATTACTGTAGATCCTTCAAAAATTGTAGCTATAACCAAATGGCCTGCACCAAAGAATGTACATGAAGTTAGAAGCTTCATGGGACTTGCTGGCTACTATAGGAAATTTGTAAGAGACTTTTCTAAGATAGCTGCACCAATAACTTCCTTACAGAAGAAAGATAAAAAGTTTGTTTGGAGTGAAAAATGTGAAACTACATTTAAAACCTTGAAAGAATAGTTAACTTCAGCACCTATTCTTGTAGTACCAGATCCTGATGGAGATTTTATGGTGGTAAGTGATGCATCTGGTGAAATTCTAGGAGGTATTTTTTTATAAAGTGGTCATGTTATTGCATAAGAAAGTAGAAAACTTAAGTTACATGAGTTGAATTATGATCTGCATGATTTAGAGCTTGCTTCCATTGTTCATACACTTCAAGTTTGGAGGCATTATCTGCTTGGTAAACCATTTGAGTTGAAAACTGATCATCTTGGGCTGAAGTATATTTTCACTCAACCAAATATGAATGTAAGACAACGAAGATGGTTAGAGTTTTTGTCTCAATATGATTTTGATATAAGTTATATTAAGGGTAAAGAAAATAGAGTGGTTGATTCTCTAAGTCATACGAAGCACATTTCTGCTCTTATAACACTAAGAACTCAGTTTAAGGATGAAGTAAAAGGTGTTATGGAATCTGATTCTTACTTTTAACAAGTAAAAGCAACACTTACTATAGATTCTAATGATCTTAGGTATAAAGGTTTTCTCTTTGATAAGGAAGGAATCTTACGATTTGAAAATAGAGTTTATGTACCTTTGCTTAGTGGTTTGAGAAAGAAATTGTTATCTAAATTTCATAATTTACCTTTCTTTGGACACCCTGGCATCACAAAGATACTTGCTGATATAAAACAACAACATATTTCTGGAAAGGAATAGAAGAAAGATGTTATTGATTATGTAACACATTGTCTAGAGTGCCAACGTGTTAAGGTGGAACATATGCACCCAGCTGGTTTATTGTATCCTCATAGCATACCATAGTATAAATGGCAAGTAATAAGCATGGATTTTGTACAAGGGTTACCTATGTCAAGAAATAAACATGATGTTATTTTGGTAGTTGTTGATAAAATAACAAAAGGTAGCTCATTTTATTGCTGGAAATCTGAAGGATGATTCACCTATTTTGGATAAAAAAATTGTACATGAAGTTTTTACATGGGGTACCTGAATTAATAATATTTGATAGAGATCCTAGAATGACATCAAGATTTTGGAAAATGCTTAATGCAGCTCTAGGAACTAAGATGAATTTTAGTTCTGTGTATCACCTAGAAATGGATGGACAGACTAAAAGATTTAATCAAGTTTTAGAGGATATGTTACAAATGTATTGTATGGATCAACAGTATAAGTGGGAAGAATATCTTCCATTATTTGAATTTTCTTATAACAATACATATCATGCTTCTCTTAAGATGTCACCTTTCGAGGCACTTTACGGAAGAAAATGTAGAACCCCTATTAGTTGGGATAGCATTGAGGATAGAGAGGTAATTGGACCTGAAATCCTTACAGAAATGGAACAAAAAGTTAAGTTGATTCGTGAATGCTTAAAAGAAGCAGCAGATAGGAAAAAGAGTTAGGATAACTTGAAGAGGGTTGATAGGAAATTTAAACTGGGTGAGAAAGTCTTTCTTTGGGTTAAACCAAAAAAGAGTTCGATAACTTTTAGTAAGGCTTTCAAGCTATCACCTCGTTATGTGGGACCTTTTGAGATAGTTGAAGTAATCAACCCTGTAGCTTATCATTTAGCATTAGCTTCTGCTTTGTCACGAATGCATGATGTTTTCCATATTTCTTTGCTTAAGAAATACGTATCAGATTTATCACACATGTTAAATTAGAATTCCTTGCAGGTCCAAGACCCAAGAATAATTGTGGTTAACCCCATTTGAGTGCTGGAAACTCACCAATTACATTTAAGAAATCGAGAAATAAGTCAATGTAAGGTCCAGTGGGACTAGTTTAACGAAGAGAGTGTAACTTGGAAAAATCTGGAAGATATGAAAACTACATTTCCATATCTATTTGAACAAAATTGATTTTTTTGACTGATAAAAATTTATGATTTTATCTTTATATGACATTAAATATGCCAGTTTGGGGTAGATATTTATTTGATTTGGATAAACAACTATTAATGCTGATTTCTTGAATTATAAGATTCTAATATATTTTGACTTATGGTAAAAGAAGTGAATGAAGTGATTGTCCTGATGTATATTGTTAAAAAAAAGGGGTAATCATCAGGACGATGATTATTTTAAGGAGGGGAGCATGTAACACCCTTGATAGTTGTTATTTTCATCCTTTACATTTCAAGTGTTGACATGTGATTTTTCCTTATAAAGATATGTTCTTTTGATTTTTGGAGATCATGCTTGAAATGGATAAATCATCTTCTGTTCTTAAGATTCTTTGACTAAATTTGAATGGATTCTTTGAATCCATTTTTCATTTCTTGTAGGTGGGTTACAATCTGGTTTAAGAGTTGTGAACTTATCTATTAATCTAACTCATCCTTGAATCAATTTCAGTGATCCAGGAATGTTTTAAAATCTACTCTATTAAATGAATGGTAAATCAACATTCCAGGAATTAATAGACATATGAATAAACTTTGTTGGTTACAAGTTCTTTGATTGTTGTGTGAAAATGTTCTATTCAGTCATATGTTGTGCTTGGATCTTTTCAGTTTGATTGTGGTAGGACAATGTTGATGCAAACGAACTATAACCTGTACACGGCTTGGGAAACATTCTGGTTCCTAAAACAAAAGGGACTATCCTACGGAATCCTAAGCTAGGTAAGAATATATATATTTATTACCTAACTATGTTAATTAATTGAATTTATCCTAACCTAAGTTTTGAACTAAAGGATTTTGGAGAGGATTCTAGGTTATTTAAATTATCCTAAAACCTAATGTTATATGGTTGTGAGATGATCTAACCTAATACCTAAAAACTATTATGTTGGAATTAATCTAACCTATTTGGGAACTACCTAAGGTGGTTATCTATTGATTGGGTTATATCCTAAGGTTACCTATCCTAAGCTAACCTAAGATCTAACCTAAACAACTATGTCTACCCTAAACTAATGGGCATGAAGGGGAATTGGTGGTCGCATGTATTATAGGCGACGGTTCCAAGGCATTAAATTTGTTGATAAGGTTTTAATTGCATAGAGGTACTGCCAGCTTTGGTAGGGGTTAGTGAACTTGGTCAAGGCTTAGGTGGAGACTCCACTAAAATGGAATTCCTTGTTAAATTTGATTTGGCAATCGCTAAACATGAAAGGTGGTGGCAAGGAAGGTTAGGAGGGAAAATTAGAATTAATGGAATTAATTGTTTTTGGTTTTTGTGCTCAAACTACCTTGGAAGGCATGCAAACGGGTTGGAATGTGGTTGTTTCACTTTGCATACTTTGTGATTTTTTCTCTGCATGCTCTCTGGTTTTTCGAACCAGTAGATTGAACTGCACTTAATGGCTATTTTTGAGGTTTTAAACCTATTTTTAGTTCATGGAATATATAGGAGGCATTGTGGAAAAAGAACATTGTTATTTGATTTTTTGTTGAGAAGAGGAGAAGTTTTGAGCTCGACTGGAGGTTCTTTTCGATTTGACAGAAGTGCTATCAGGCATGATAGGCTCTAAACTTTAAGATCTCTTGCTTTCTTATAAATGTCTCATTAAAACAAGTCTGCTCTTTTGAGATTCTTGGATTTCTTATCTTATCTGGTTATTGGCTTGTTGGGTTTATTAAATCTTGTTATATTGGTTTTGAATCCTTGGTAAATGATGTTCTATTTGGAAACTTACCATATATAGTTCTTTAAAAAGATAATGCATGCAAAACATTTTTTTGTTTCTCAACTTTTTGTTTTGGAACTAGAAATGGAAGTGATCTGTTAAGATAACCATCATTTCTATTATTATGGTTCTGTGTTTGGGGAAAACTTGAATCCCATCAAAACTTCAGTTGAGCTCGTTTTGTGTGGACTAGAGCCTGTATACGGGTTTATTTTTAGCTTGTGTTGAGCTTGTGTTTTGTTGAACCTTTATTTGAGCTCATTTTGGTTTGGAACTTGGTTCTAGTTTTGTGTTTGTTGAGAATTGTTGATAGAAGTTCTTAATGTTCTGAATCATGTTGAAATCTTGTATATCTTTGGACTGTTGTCGAAGGTGATATAAAGATTTGTGCTTGTATCTTAGTTCCTTTTGATAATCTGAACTGTCACTATCAATTCATAATGTACAGGTTATTGGAATGTTATTACTCATTTTTTGGCTCGAACTTTGGGTGAAACTTGAGTCCCGTTGAGAGATGATATTGGGTTCTATACCTATGTTTTATATTCTTTTGAGAAATTTGGAAGTGTTATTGTAGGTTAGTAATTTACAAACCACTTGTATTCTATTACTTGTATAGGTTCTGAACTTTGTAGGAACCTTAAGATTGTAAGGACTAGTATTTGGGCTTCGTGTTTGATAAAAACTCTTATTGAAGCCACTTGTTGCTATGAACAAGTGTTTGTATTTTTGGATAGATCATGACTGTAGTTGAAGCTATTTGTGGCTCTATACCCATGTTTAATTTAGTGGAATTTCAAATTGTTAATGGAGGTTTGTGTTTTTCATCACATTCGTATTTGGTTATTTACATAGTTCTAAACTTTGTTAGGACTTGTGTCAACTCTGTTCTAGAACTTTGGAGTTGTGTTCTACTTTTAATAAACGTTTAAAAATTACAACTCTTTTGTCGAGTTTTTGCTCAAAGAAAATTGGGAGAATAATTGGTTGAGTTGTTGGGAAACTCTTAGAGATATTGACGGAAAATGTCCTCCTTTGATGAATATATTTGTTAATTCATTTTAAGAATTGTTTCTTCTTTTCTGAGATATCAATGGCGTTTAATTGAGGGTATTATTAAACTTGTATCTTTAGATCTCTAGAATAGACTCTGGATTTTGTTTATGAGAAGAACTTTATAAATTAGTACTCTGTATGGTTATGGAGGGATTATTTTTTTGTTCTAATAGTTTTTGTATTATAACTTTTATTGAATCAAGAACTGGTTATTCTTTTTTTTGTAATGCAAAAATGAAATCTGACAATGGGATCTCAATCTGATTTGTTGATACCTCTGATCATGTTAAAATTTCTGATCGGTCATTTTTCTATCTCTTCATGAATACTATGAATACACCTTGATACTTTATATAGGAAAGGAATGTGATTCCTTTAGAATCGACTATGTTTTTGGACTGCTATTTTTATTTCATCCTGTGTATGGAATAGAAACTCATACTCTTTGAAAGAAAAGAAGTATAAGAAATATGGCAGTGTGCTTTCTTACTACTGGATTGATCATTGGTTGAACTTTTCTGTTTTGATTCTCTTTTTATTTAGAGATTTATTTATGAGTTGTTTGGTCTTCCTTTACAAAATCATTTGTAGAAATGATGTTGGAAGAGATTATATTATTTGGTTTTATTGAACTGTAAATGTCAGCTTGTTTAGCAGACTGTTGTTTGACAAGACTTTACTTGATGGGTTTGAGATGAGTGAGTTGTCTCTTGCACACTATTTTTTTTAGAATTCTTCTTGGATGATCTAGAGTAGAGAGTAACTCCTGTATGAGTCTACCTTGATCTTTGAACGTTGTTTCAGATCTTTAAAAGTTAAATTCTATTTTTGGAAGTAGATTTAAACTTGTAGGTAGATCGATTGATTCTCTATTCCTTCTTAGATTAAGATGAAATTATGATCTAATGAATATCTCAATTGTTAAATTTTAAGGAATTGTCTTTTGAAAGAAACAATTAAATCATGTTTTGAATTTGTTATGTTTCTTGGATGTGTCGTGTTTGGGCATAGTTGTAATGGTTCTTCTTTTTTTAGGAGATAGATGAGTCATCCTAATCTGAACCATGCATTAAACTCTTCTTTTATCTTGAAGAAAATATAAATGTTGTTTTCTTTTATGAAAGATTAGGAATAATGAGATGCTATGATATGTTCTTTGTCTTAGGATAATTGATTGAATCAATTAGACTCTATTTTTTAAGGCTGATATGGTAGATTATATTTTTTCCTTCTCTTGGAAGTGAAATCAATTGTTTATAATGTACTTCTTTTTCGTTGCTTTTGACATATTGATTATTTGATGTAATAATTGTCTCATTAAAGTAGAGTTGTTTTAATGGAACAATTATTGGAATGCACTTATTTTTAAGGCTTAGTGCTTATCATGCTCAGTTCATTGAACTGACCTGTGCTAGCAATTTTTGTAGATGGAATTCGTAAGTGATAAAGAAGGAAAAACTTATATGATGCATTGGCTGATTTAAGTCTAATTCTTGTGAAGAACTCTGATTCGTTCTTGAGATTGTATTGGAAAAGAAAAGTAGTATTATTTTATAATTAAGATGGTTGTTATGCAGTATACCTAAATGCATAAGTCTTGTAAATGTAATGGTTATAAAGATAAACTTAAAGTTGTGAGATTACCTATATTGGTTGTGTAAATTATTTTGTATTTGTATGAAAGAGATGGGCTCTATCTTGTTGTTAATCTTCATATTATTTATATGTTAAATGGCTAAATTTTAATAAGATTGGATCAAGGGATTTAGTTCAATCTCCCTACTTGTGATGCAACTTGTAAAGTTGTAGAATATGATATTCGTTATTTAAACTATATAACATAGTAATACAAAGTAGGATGAACATACATTGAAAAAAAAATGTGGTCATTGGGTATAATAAACCCTAATGCCTTACATATAGTGAAAGAGTCTTCATCTTTCATAAATTTTCATAAACCATAAAGGTTTGGTATCATTACTTCAATTTATCAAACTTCATTTGTTATGAAGACTACTTTATTTTGGATATATTCTGGCGCTGAAATTTCTACAAATTTATTGTACTTTTTACATAAGACATATTATAAAACTGTGTAGTTACGCTTAATTGAAAGTTTAACTATTTATTTGAACATTAAAAGCGGAAATGAATATAACAAAGTTCTTAATGGGATAAATGAATCAATTTAGAAAAGAACTTAAGGAGTGTTGGATTAGGATTAGGCAAAGTTGCTGAAATCTGTTTGAATAATCCAAATTAATTAAATTATTAATAAATTCCTTGGGGTATGTACATCTCAATGAGACTGTTTGGTAGGATATTGGATCATGCTAACTGTAGGGTTATACCTTCGAGAATATTAGGATCTTCTCGAGGATAAAGAGATGCAGTCGGCATGTGGCAACACCCTTCGGCATTGATCATCCAGATCTACATAAATTGGACTTGATCTTAGTTTTTCTCTAGGTCAAGTTAGAAACATGTTTTAAGATATGGGGTAGCCCTCTAAAACTTAGGATACCTTGGCACACGGGGTTGACTTAGGTTGACCCAGTATGCCAACTTACCCTAAGTCTTAGTGAGCTTCCCCTTATCATAACACATGTTGTTAACACGAACTAGGGTTAAACCTCAGGCAAGTGGACTGACATGAGTCAGTAAAGAACATTCTAGATAACAATAGAGTGGGGTGAAGGATGTATTTTAGATTGATGAGTATGTCGTCAAGGAATAGTAATATGTACAGTATGTTAGAAATCTTTGGCCAAAGTATCGCAAGCTACTGGTTGCATTGTCCTATGTCACCTAGTCTAAGGTTCGTGATGTAGATGAATATTGGTAACAATTATTTACATAGGTTCCTTAGATAGATCACTCTATACCCTGAATAGGGAAAGAGAACCAAGTATATGTAGTATATGGATAAGTATTCAATACTTAATGTTAAACATGAATAGATCGGTAGTTTACCGAGTCATGAAATGAATAGATTGGTAGCACACCGAGTCATTACAATTGCATATGGTTATCTCTTATAGGAATGGTTGATAAAGATTGTGTGTTCTAAATTATGAAATTTAGAAGAGAGAACATTATTTTTTTAAAAAAAAATTCCCTTGTTTCTAAAGTCTTAAAATGGGAATGTTACAAAATAGGTCTCCATGCTCAAAATCAGCTAAGTCTTGAAATTTGAACTTGCCTTCCATGCGTGGGTTCTTGCTATCCTTCCATGCCCTTGCTCCTGGCCTTCTCTCCCACGTGGAATCCTTGTGTGTTCTCTAACAAGTATTCTCTGATCAACACCAGCCCTGAGTTAGGATAAAATATTATTATCCTAATTAATTATGCATAGTATAATTATTTAATTAATTTTATTAATTAAATAATAATGGTTATTTTGTTATGTATTGTTATATGGTTCATAAACCATATTTGTCTTTCATAGATGTTGTTATATTGTTTTGAACCATATATTTGTTTGTATCTAATTGTTGCTTCCCGGATGTTATATGAAGCTTGTATATGTAGGAACTTGGTTCACCTGTGCAACTTAATCTTCTATTTGTATTTGGCTGTGCAATATCTATAAATATTGCAGCCCATTATCTATTTTTTTTCATTGATTGAGATTAATAAAACTAATCAGGCTTCCGTCCCTATTTCTCAATCCTCATTTGGTACCAGAGAAAGAATCTAGACCTGTAAAGGTGTGGAAGAGAGAGCAGCAGGGAGAGGAGATTGGAGAAGTGTTTGTAGCATTTGAGAGCCTGTGTAGCCTCGTGAAAACTCCCAGCCCCATCCCTGCCTCCCCCACATCCTCCTGTTCCTTCCAAGTGCTTGGAAGGCAAAAAAAATTTCCACTGGTGCAACCAGCACCAGGTAAAATTCATTGCAGGCCTATATATTTAAAAATAAATAAATAAACAAATTCCCCATCCAAGGGTTACTGAGCTGGTTGCATTGATAAAGCTAGAGGAAACTACGGTGTGAAGCCATTCACAGGTGTGAAGTTTGAATGAAGCAGCAGCTATTTCTCACATAGTTTACACATAGTGTGTAGACGCCTGGAGATTCCTACGACCTCACGTGCCACAAACCACGACCTGCACAAATCAACACAAGATTGTAGAGGCCTTTTCTCCATCTCCATTTGGACACCTGAAGTAATAAGGGTGCAACTCAGACAAAAAATGGTGGAGAATATTCAATCAGGGCATGTGCAAATAGAAAATCAAAAGTTGAGCAAAACAAGGTGGAGAACTGTTTTCCACGCACTGCAAACCTGCACAAAGATATAAGCGTGCAAGTATAAAAAAAGAGGCGTGGAAACTCCAGCCGGACCTGCGCATGCGCAAACATAACTATGGAGATATTTAGTCCTTCACGCTAAAGCCAAAGTCATCCTCCACGCATACCTGCAAAATCCACAATGCACCTGCACACAAGAAAACAAAACAAAAACGGCTAAAGCAAGAAATAAAGCGGCGGCCAAAGGAAAATCAAAAGAAAAAGGAGATAGGGAGTGGCTAAAACAAATGTTAAGTTTCAGATCCAACTTATGAGCAAAAGAAACCCTAAAACACCTCCAATACGTGGACTCCAACTCAGCTATTCCAAATCGCCTCTTTTTAACAGGTCAGATCCTTTATTTTACTCATTAAATATTATTTGCTTCATTTGTCTACCAAGCGCCCATGTGAGCCAAGTTGGATAGTGAAAACGCCTTGGGAATGAGAGGTGTGGGGGTCGAATCCTGCCCCAACACACAAAAACTCATTTTTTGAAATTTAGCGGCATATTTGGCGGATTTACCAAATTTAGAGGCAAAATTTGAATTTAGTTATAACTAACTAAAGTTAGTGGAGGAATCCCTAAGTTAGGGTAAATAAAATAAAATTCTCCCATTTGGTCTATTTTTTCATTTCAGACATTTTTTGCAAAGGGAGACCCATCTAAAAATTGCATCTTCAGCCTTTTTTTTGCAATTTTTAGCAATTTGGGTCGTATTGGGCTCAGGAGGCCACAAGGACTCGCGAAACAGAATTTTTTTGCCTGCCATTCAAATTTTCTAGTTTTTTGAATGTAAATTGTATACTGCTACATATTATACTAATTTGCAGGTTGCCATAGTCAACTGCAAAATTTGTAACTGCTCAGAAACTAGTAGAATTGTAATAAAAAACAATTAAAAAATTGGTTTTGTAACACTCACAAGATCCTAGATCTCATTCGCAGCGTTCGGTGTATACGGTGCCTCTGGGAAGCACTTACGGGTAAAGCCGTTGCGACTACTACTGCACTTAATGCCTAATATAGCTGCAACAACGTCGTCTGGGCATCGTCCTTATAAATCGACGGGGAGTAATAAGGTCACAGTGCACACACTACGAACCATCCTATCTGTCTGTGAACGATTGCAAGACATAAATCTGGACTGAGAAATTATCTGAGTATATAGTGAAGTTACGCGCGTGCATACGAGGATATTTCTTTGAGCCGGTGTCAATAATCACACAGACCCCATCAGTACTGTCTTGGTACCACGCATTGAATTCTTTCACGTACATTAACGCCTCTTTCACATACCATCGGGTATATAGAAAGGGCGAGCTTCTTCCACATATCAAGGGGTATATTAGAAGGGAACGTATATAGAAAGGTTCGGTATATCGGACTGACGGTATATAGATTGGGAGACCTAATACCTGGAGTGATAAGAGCCAAACCCTGTCACTGATATCTGCAAAATGGGCACTAATGCCCCCAAATTTTTTCTTCCGGATTCACAATTGCTCAGAGGAAGCAACTATGCTACATGGAAGACAAAAATAAAGACACAACTTGAATTTGAAGAAATCTGGCCTGTTGTGACTGGTACTCTAACCAGATCAACAACTGATACAACACAACAACGACAATTTGATGGAGCAGATCAGAAAGCAAAACTCATCATCTTTTTTGGAGTTTCCAACGATGTGCAAGCCCACATTCGAGATGCCACAATAGAAAAAGAAGCATGGGATAAGCTGAGCACAATATATGAGGCCAAGAATAAGAATGTCATACTAAATTTGCAGAGTCAGTTACATACATTGAAGTTCAAGCAGAATGAGAAAATTAAAGCTTTCCTAAGAAGAGTTGCAGAGTTGAGGGCTTCACTTCTAGCCCTAGGAGAAGAGGTCAAAGATGAATCTCTCATTCCCATTGTTCTGAGAGCTCTCCCATCTTCTTACCACATTTTTGTCACAACTCTAAACTTGTCAGATACGACAATTAGTTTTGACAAGCTGGTAAACCTACTGCAACAAGAGGAAGCAATGCACAATAAGGATGATGAAGAGGAGTAGGCACTGTCTTCACATTAAAAATGGAAAGGAAAAGGTAAAGGAAAACCTAAATCCTATCATAAGTCCCAACATCAGAATCAGTATCATGGGGATAATCAACAAAAGAAGTAATGTCCAATTTGCAAAAGAGGACATGACTTAAAAGATTGTTGGTATAACACTTATAAGAAAGGTTCATCAAGTAACTCTGGACCACAACAACAACAATCTTACAAGGGACATTCTAACAACTATCACGGGTAGAAAAAGGGGAACTAGAAAAGAAGACCCCACCAGTAAGGTAATATTGCCGAGCAATAAGAGCAGTCAGATAATGAAGACTTCTTGTTCACTACTCGATCAAGTGAACCATCCACGTCATCTAGTGATGTCTAGTATGTTGATTCGGGAGCCACTGAACACATGACCAGCCACAGAGACTGGTTTATTTTAATGAAGGATACACCATCGAAAAATCATGTTTCGTTGGGAGACGATTCTTCATATACAGTTTAGGGGATTGGGAACATCTCTCTATCCCTTGGTTCACACAAATGTAGACTATCAGATGTCCTATATGTCCCTGGGTTGACAAAGAATCTTCTTTCAATTAGTCAACTCCTAGATCACAACCTAAAAATTGACTTTGATAGTCAATCCAGCAAGAAAACGTGTTTGACTCGAGATAAATCAAGAGGCTCGAAAATAATTGCAAAATCCTTCAATATGGGACGCATGTTCCAACTTGATTTTGTTTATAGAGATGATCAAGCACTTGTGGCTAAAAATTCCACCTCAGCACAGTTGTGGCATCAGAGATTTGGTCATGTTAGTTTCAAATATCTCGAAACACTTTGCCGGCGTAATATGGTACATGGGCTACCTTCTCTTCAGAAGGATACAAACAAGTGTCCTCACTACCTAGTAGGAAAACAACACAAGGCTTCATTCCAAAAGAATACTTTTCGAGCTCATGGTAAACTTGACCTGGTTCATACCGATCTTTGCGGTCCGATGCAGCCAAGTCATTCTGGGTTCTAGTACTTCATGCTTTGTGTTGACAACTATTTGAGGAAAATGTGGATTTTTTGTCTTTGCAAGAAAAGTGAAGTGTTTGAAACCTTCAAAAAGTTGAAAGTAGCAGTTGAGAAAGAAACTGGTCATCACATCAGAACTCTCCACTCAGATCGAGGGGGGGAATTCTCCAGTGATGAGTTCAGAGACTACCTACAAACTCACGGGATTCGTCGACAAATGCCTCCTCCACACACACTGCAGCAAAATGGTGTTGTTGAGTGAAGAAATCGTACTATCATGGAAATGGTGCGATGCATGATCGATTATTCCAGACTTGCAAAGACATTTTGGGTAGAAGCAGCAAAAACAACAGTGTATTTATTGAATAGAGCGCCCACAAGTACTCTTAATGGAATTACACCACAAGAAGCATTGTAAAAAAGGAAACCATCCATTGCACACCTCAGAGTATTCGGGTGCAAAGCAAGCATGCACATACCCAAACGGAATAGAAAGAAATTGAACATGAAGTCACAAAAACTCATCTTCATTGGGTACAGTGAAGAAAATATTGGGTATAGATTGATGGATCCTAAGACTAGAAAATTCTACACTAGCAGAGATGTTGAGTTTTTCAAGAAGAAGGAAGCAGAGAATCCTCCTTCGGACTCGCAAGATGTAGATTTTTTACCTATTATAAAAATTGAAGCTAATGTTCCCTCAGAAGATGAAAGTGATGATGGGGATGATGGTGTTGATCAAATAGAACCACAACCCATGGGAATAGTTCATCGTATGCCTAAATGGTGTACAAGTACATTACGAGATGCAAGATTGGATGCTCCACCAGATACATCCACCCCTGGACCACAGACTCGCAGTAAAGCAAGAGATGAAGTTAACTTTACTTTGATGAGTAGAGTTATTGAATCAGATGAGCCCTCTATAGTCTAGGAAGCCCTACAGTCAAAATCTTGGAAAGATGCCATGGATTCTGAATATCAATCAGTGATGAAGAATAACACTTGGCAACTTGTTGATCTTCCACTAGGGAAGAAACCCATTGGATGCAGATGGATATTCAAAACTAAGTACAAAGCAGATGGGACAGTGGACAAGTATAAAGCAAGACTTGTAGCAAAGGGGTACACACAAAAAGAAGGCATTGACTATGAGGAGACATTTTCTCCCATAGCTAAGATCAAAAATGATTAGGATGATCTTTGCTCTAGCTGCTCAGTTTGGATGGAAATTTCACCAAATGGATGTAAAAAGTTCCTTCCTAAATGGAGATTTACAAGAAGAAGTATACATGACTCAACCTGAGGGATATGTTGTACCTGGTCAAGAAACAAAGGTATGTAGACTCAGGAAATCTCTGTATGGCCTCAAACAGGCACCCCCGGGCATGGTACATCAAGATTGATGAGCATCTCATACAACATGGATTTGTTAGAAATCCATACGATCCCAATCTCTACGTCAAAAAGAAAGGGGGGGAGATGGTGATTGTTGTTGTCTATGTCGACGATCTAGTCATCACTGGCAGTTCAATGAGGATGATCGATGTAACGAAGAAAGATCTTAATCAATCGTTCAACATGACTGATCTCGAGCTGATGCCACTATTGTCTTGGATTAGAAGTATGGAAAAAAGAGAATCATATTTTTGTTTCTCAGATGAAATATACCAAGACTATTCTCAAGAAGTTTAGGATGATGGATTGCACACCAATTGCTACACCTATGGAGAATAGATTACAGTTATCTTGTTCAGATCCATCTCCTGAGGTAAGTGCCACTCTCTATCGGCAGCTAATCGGGGAGTCTCATTTACCTGACTTACACTAGACCAAATATTAACTTTGCAGTAAGTTATCTATCCAGGTTCATGCAAGAACCCAAATTTTGTCACTGGAAAGCAGAAAAGTGCATTTTGAGATATCTCAAAGGATCAGTGGATCTTGGTCTAGAATACAAGAAGAACAAAAACTTCTTCTTGATTGGATATTCGGATTCAGATCATGCAGGTAACATTGATGATAGAAAATCGACTTCTGGATATGTATTCTTTATGGGATCTGGACCAATATCATGGGGAAGTAAGAAACCACACTTTGTTTCTCGCTCTTCCACAAAAGCCGAGTATCGTTCTGTAGGAGAATCTTTCTGTGAAGTGATTTGGCTACGTCGCATACTGGAAGGATTTGGAATACCACAGGACAAACCGACCACCATGTATGTTGACAATGAAGGTGTTTCTCAAACTTGTTTGAAATCCAATTTTTCATGAGAGAAAAAAGCACATTGAGGTTCAAGTTCATTTCATACGCAAACATGTGTTGAAGCACAAAATTTAGCTTCAATTTTGTCCAACTGCTGAACAACGAGCAGATATTTTCACAAAGTCACTTGCACGTGACAAGTTCGAGTTGTTTAGAGAGTTTCTCTCCTCATCTCTTCAGAAAATGCACAATTAAGGGGGGGAATGTTAGGATAAAATATTATTATCCTAATTAATTATGCATAGGTATAATTATTTAATTGATTTTATTAATTAAATAATAATGGTTATTTTGTTATGTATTGTTATATGGTTCATAAACCATATTTGTCTTTCATAGATGCTGTTATATTATTTTGAACAATATATTTGTTTGTATCTAATTGTTTCTTCCCAGATGTTATTGGAAGCTTGTATATTTTAGGAACTTGGTTCACCTGTGCAACTTAATCTTCTGTTTGTATTTGGCTGTGCAATATCTATAAATATTGCAGCCCATTCTCTGTAGTTTTTTGGTTGATTGAGATTAATAAAACTAATCAAGCTTCCGTCCCTATTTCTCAATCCTCACCCTGAACAACTACAGCTACACTAACTCATACCAGCTACACTGACTGAACTGAACTCAAGGTCGAGCTGCCCGGCACTGTCAGATATATATATATATAGGGAAGGGGCCCAAATCTATAGGTAAGGGGCATTCAAGTTCATTCTATAGATATGGGTCCTCTCCTAAAGAGTTCCTCAATCTCCTCGGCATTAGATGGAGCCCGGGGCCCCTATCTCTATATGAGGAGACAGAGTGGTAAAGGTCAAGCAACCTGAGGGGGCCTCCCCGACCTGTGTTACAACAAAAGGCCTAGTTATCTAATATCTATATAGGGTTTCTCGTTTCGTGATCCCTGAGTGAAAGGTGCCTACTGTATTGTATCGAAGGGGATAGCTGGATAATGTTGTATTATAGTGGGTGGTACGGGATTGACCGGCCCTGAACTATCTGGGCGGTGGAGTGCATAGTCAGAAGAGCAAGAGTGCATAGTCCTTCCTATAAGAGAAGAGCACATAGTCTTATAAGCACATAGAACATGTGATAGTAAGGTAAGAGTGCATCAAATGTATCTCACCGCATTAATTCCTTTCAACCGTAATGTCATTCCTTCCTCTCTATCAATCAGGTAAGCACACGAATGACCTGAAGTCAATCAAGAGCATCATCCTATCAATGTCCCCCACCTCTATATAGTTGTCCATAGATATATAGAGAATTGGGCCATCACCATATAGAAATGAAAGTTCAGGGTGGGGGCACTGACTCTATATAGAAGACTAGACTACAATCCATATAGCTTCCCTCGCCATATAGATCTATAGGGAGCTATATCTATATATATCTGTTAGCCCCCCTATATAGAGAACTTCCTACCTCCCCTATAGAGAGAACTATAAAACTATAAAATTGAAAGATGTTGGCCAGAGAAAGATGATGGATAATGGGGGCACTAAGGAGCCCCTCTCCTATATCTATGTTGGTCAACGCTAATTGCCCACCTGATTGACTAGTCTCTAGTCAAGTTATTAGTGATTCATTCCCATGGAATGGCTATGTAAGCAATTCCCACCTCCCATGATTCCACCGCTTGAGACCCCCAGCTAAATACCACTTGACCCTACCAGGGGCCAGTGATTACCACCTAATCTTGATGCCTATGAGTATGATTTCATGATTTGGGATCTATTACGGTGAAGTCCCCTACAATTCAAATAGAAATCACTTCCTCCCACCCCCAACCCATAATGCTAATGTGGGGAGGCTTCCTCTCACCCATCCGGCTATCATAACTGAGCCATGTTCCTTTGACATGGTCAGCTGCATGAACATTCATTCGTTGATTGGGTTACCAATCAACGAATGAATCAGATCGGCATGGCTGGGAGTGGGAGCTTTAGAGGAATGAATCAGCTATATTCCTAGTGAGTTCAATATTTACCCGACCTAAAATAGATACATGGCGAATGAATCGGGAGCCCCGAACTAGCTTTCTCTAACGATCAACACATCGGTGAGGGTGAATGACATAGCCCCAAAATTGGGAAACTAGGAGAAAGGGGGCCTATATAGATAGATAGATAGATAGATGTATAGAAGGCACTTCAGACAGGATAGAAAAAAATCTGTAGATAGATCGAGATCACTTATCATTGGCAATTGGAATGGGATGAATGAATGAAGTGGAATCATGGAGTGCACCACACCGATCGAGTGCTAATGAAGCATGGTGGGTGGAAGAGGAGAGCTTTGGTTCTAATATGGAATCATTCTAGGCCCATGTGGGACAAGGCATATATCATATAACTAAGATCTATAGAGAGGGGGCAGCCAATATCTGGATCAAAACTGTTCATGTAATTTTTTGTTTTCTGATCCATTAGATTGAGATATCTATATATAGATCAACATATATATTTCTTTCCTAATAGGGTAAGGGGGTAGGGTGACTCCCTCTTCACATGACTTTCCTTTTTCCATTTCATTCACGGAGGCATGTAGATTGGAGATATTAATTGGAACGTAAAGGACCTAGATGACTTATTCTACAGCATAGCATACGACATGGCTCAAACTATTTGACTAGCTCTCCAACATGGTGCATCCTTGGCTTTAGGGCATGAACCCTATCCTATCTATATATGGGATGGGGTCGTGTAATCTAACTATCATATCAATAGGGGCTTTATGTAACCTACTTACACCTACCTATTGAAAAGGCCCTTTCCTTGGGAGAGGTGGCCGAGAGAGCACTTACTGCCCACTTTACTCGACCACTATTTTTCTAGATGATCATGATGGGGAGTGGGCATGGAGCTTCATGAGCATCAATATCAATATCCTCTTTACTCATATGAGGTGTGGGTGAAGAGAGGCCCCATAAAGAAGATAAGATAGTTTAGGGAGGGGGGGTGAGACCAGTGAAACATTCCACTTGGGGAGTACGGAATGGAGAATATAGGATATGAGAGATATGTTGGATCATCATTTCCAAGATCACCTATGGTCGAGTCCCACAGTCATCCGATGCCTTTCTTTATATGTGATTTACGCATCTAAACAATAGGGTCAGGCCAGGGAGTGTGCGGAGAGTGGGCCCCTCCCTGATATGATAGGAGTCGTCTGGGCCAATCTAATGAGAATTCTAGATATGACCCAAAATGCCACTTGAGATACCAGATACCCAGGAGGAGCATGAGCATACCTAGAGAGAGGGGGGGCCAAGATCATCTAATCATCTATGTAATTATTGTTGTATGCATGATGGGGACACCATATAGATATAGGGGGGCTATCCTAAAATGTTATATGACCCCTGCCCCCTATCTCTTTCTATTGACGGACCCTCGGGCCATCGGAAGTCAATCACGTGGGTCTATTGGGAGATATAAGGTGTCCTACCCTATTTTTACATTTTTGATTCATCCGCCATATGGATTATAGGGCAGGGCCGCATTCATTCAGTTTGGGACTCACCCTTTGTTGGTACTGGTATTGGTGTGGCTACCGTCGAGAAATGACCTTTGGAATAGAACGACATTTATGCATGAGAGGAGGTTAAGGGGAGATTCTATTAGTCATCTAAATTCGAGGAAGGAGAACTGAGCAATAGGTACTATCAACTCTTACTATCAAGTTAACATTGATTAGGGGACTATCATCTCTTACTATTGATAACTCCCTATATATCCCCCATATAGAGAGAGGGGGTGCCACTACAGTCAATTTGTTCCACATGCATGATGGTGGTTGAACAATAACTTTTCAATTTCTTTTGTCAAGTTTTGTTGGGTTGCACCGAGCCGAGATATAATAGAGAGTGGGGGTCAAGCCTATCCATCTATCTCCCTCTCCCCTATATAGATAAATAGATAGATAGATGGCAGTAAAGAGCCTCCTATCCATCTATCTCCCTCGACTGACAGGGAGAGGGTTTCACCACATAGTTCAAGGTCTCCCTATCCCCTCTAAATTGAAATTGGGGGGTGCCGACTATACTATAGACGACTCTAGAGAGTCACCCCATATATAGATAGGGTAAGCTATATTGAGAGATGAGATGGCCTATATATAGTTTAGTTGGCCACCCCCCCATATAGATAGATGGAATAGATGGCCTCTCTATATCATAGAGAGATAGCCTGCCCTCTATTTTATTTTCTCTAGGGGTCTTCCCATATAGATATGTAGAGATATCTATATCTATATGTGGGAACATGTGAATTGAACTATATATACTATCACTTACACCCCAAACTATAGATAGGTCGAGAGTATCTATCTATATCTAAACCGAAGAAAATACTTATATAGATCAGATCAAGTTACCCCCGCCCTCTATCTATATATTGCATTGGCACTTAGCCGAGCACATGCTCCCTTAATCAAACTGGAGAATATCAGGGAGCCTTCAAAATAGCTTCCCCCTTAGAGGTTGGTTGGCCCACTCTACCTAGGGAATAAACTACTCACTATCAAAATGAAAGACAATCAATTATCTACCCAAGGAGATAAAATATCCCACATATGGAAAAAAATTTCAAGGGGAGTTAAAACGAGTGGCATTAAAAAGGCCTAGTGATAGTATGGTTGGATATCCCCACCATCCAGACTGGATGTGAAGGTCCCCCCTCATCTAGCTCTCTGCAAAGGAATCTCCACTCACTACTTCCCCTGATATCCCCCCTCTACCACATCATGGGAAGATTTACAGGGGATCCTAGAGGCTCACTCAGCCCTTCTCTATAGTTTCTGCTTGCTATAACAGTCCGGTTGCTCATGCCAAAATCATTACTATCCCCCGT
This sequence comes from Taxus chinensis, assembly GCA_019776745.2. Classification (NCBI taxonomy): domain Eukaryota; kingdom Viridiplantae; phylum Streptophyta; class Pinopsida; order Cupressales; family Taxaceae; genus Taxus; species Taxus chinensis. The sequence goes on from CM034146.1 coordinate 208,651,609, forward strand.
GCTGTGGCAATTACACTCCCTATAATATTATAGTAATAGTAATGGTGATAGTCCCTACCTCATCTTGTCTTATTGATTGATGAAAATATCCAAGTGAGATATAGAATGGAATGATGAAGATGCACCCATCTCTATATATCCGATGAATGGATATGGATCTTGTAATAAAACCCCCGAGATGGCTATATAGGCATCACCTGGGACCCAACATGGAATAGGGAAGAGAATGCAATGGGATGGTAGAGGGATACCTACACTCATGATGAATGCTCCCTTTTCCATAAGGACTAACATACTACCACAGCGACTCCTGCTAGATAGCCACTCCCCTATCTATATACTAGGGTCACCTGATGGAACGAGGGGAATTCATTCACTTGCATTCCTACTTCCATGCTGGCACTACTAGAAATCTCTGGTCTTAATGCCCCCCAGATTTATATCTCTGCCAAAGGATAGTAGATTCGGTTTTACCATTTACCCACAATGGAGGATCCACCCCCTCCATAGAATAAATAGAGGGGTGATGGGGTAGGTGACCATGGGTTGTAACGCACTCCTCACATGATGAATCCACTTTGAAGTTGACTCATTCACTTGGCTAATTGCCAGAATGTGTACGAAATACCATAAGGGCGCAATATCTCAATATCACCTTTGTTTGAAGCTTCGAATGATACTTCGTATCTGAAATACGTGAACAATATAACTATGAAGTTGTTGAAAAATTGATCGGGGAACCAAAATTTATTTAAAGAGCAATAGAGTTTATTACAGGAAGTACTAGTTTGAAAGGCTTGTTCAAATTGACTCGCTATGAGATTGACAAGATATGCCATGAAAGCACCTAAATTACTAAACAAAATAGGCATTAGTTTGGTAATGGTTTGAGCAGTAAGCTTAGATTTAGTGAGAATATCATATTTGAGTGGTACGAAAGGGGGATTGGCCCAAGAATTGGATAGGGGGTCAATGCACTACTGCTCAAGTGCCCTCCAAACCACACGAGATGGTCACCTATTACACTACTCATGAAATTTTCCTCACTCTGCATTGGTTTTGGGTACATATTATTTTTTACTCTCTATTCATTATCTGTCAGTGGTTCCATGACCCCCTACCCAAATCCAATGGTTACTAGTATTGGATTGCTCGGGTGATGTCGTTCATTACCTAGTTGGTTGAGTGATGTTGATAGTGATCCCACCATCTATTATATACATGATATAATGATTCATTGGTCACATCACATATAGAATGTAATGGATGGTCCTGACCATTAGGAGAGGGAAGAAATCAGCTATATATAATAGAGTCGGCACCCCCCTCCTATAGATATTAGATAGATGGTGTCCCCCTCCCCCCTCCCTGAACTATCTTCTTTTATCTCTCACCGAAATAAGTGATGCTTGGGACTCTAGAATTGGGGAAGTATAAAGAGAGGAGGCCATCCTGCCAACCAAATTTATTTCTCTAGGAGATTATAGGGAGGGGGAAGCTAATCTCGTCCATATAGAGAGGGGGGCCAGATCGATGGTAATATATAGCCATATAGAACTCTAGGTCATTGTAGGGTTGGCTCTATCTATTCCCTGCATCTCCTATAGGTCCAGTCAAGCATTCCCTCCATTTCTAAATGAATGAATGTCGAGATCCCCCTATCTAGCTCTCTATATGGGGAAAACCCCTCGCTATATAGATCATAGATATGGTTAACCATCTATAGTTCTCTAGGAGGCCAAGGTACCCTATCTAGAACTAGAAGATAAGATAGTGGGACACCTTATATATAGATATGGCAACCCCCTCCTATAGATTTTGATCTATCTGAGGAGGTCATATCTATGATCTAATCTATAATAGCAGGAGGGGGTCCCAGATATAGATAGTGGGGACTCGATTTCCATATAAATCTATAGGGAGATCGAGGGTGGGAACTCCCCTGCTCCTTCATATATATGGGGAGGGGTAGGGAGACACTCGCATTCATTTTTGCTTGGGTGTCGACATCAAGAAGCAAGTGGAGATAGTGGCCCCCACTACCCATTGCCCACTATATATATCTTATCTCTCCCAAGAAAACATAAATTCCATATGTAATTGGAATTCATCCTCGACCCACTCCCCTCTATATGTATGGGGTATGGGAGGCAGGTAAGATGCTCGACCCCTCTCTGGTGGATGATCTAGATCTCTCCTACCCATAGATAGAGATAGGGCCCCTTCTCCCCCAGCTATGAGCTATAAGTTATATATAGTAGGGGTATGGTAGGTCATCGAATATATTCTCTATATAGATTGTGGGTGGCTATATATAGAGATAGATTCATTATATGTATAGAGGGGGGGCACTGTCAACACCAATCCGGCACTATGATAATTCTTCACCGGGAACTCCTCGTGCTATGATTATTTACTAATGCACAGCTTTTAGTTTGGTGGATGTAATCTAGAAACAGAACAACAACATAACACAAGAATACCATCGACTATGATAAGACAGAATGATGACAAATCAGAAATATCAAAGGAAATAATAATATTAACATGAAATTGTTACAATCTCACCCATGAGGTACTTCAACAAGACTATGGGAGAAACTTTACAATTACGCCTCTTGATGGCTTCTTCAACACACCTTTAACTGATGGCTTCCTTTGCACACTTCCTACAATATTTCTCACTACTTCTTTCTATGCTAAATGAGGGGGGTAGCCTCTCTATTTATAGAACTTACAGGCTTATCCATCTTATCTCTAAGATAGGATAAGAAATCCACTCTGACGAATCATATTTCATACCTTAACTCTTATCTGTACATGTAAGCTTATCTCTTAAGATAAGATAAACCTTATCATTTTACATGGGTTCCACATTTTTAGAATTTTTACAAATAAAATACACAAAATATTTATGACCTCACTCCTTGTCCTTATTACTAATATAATATTCTAATTCCTAATCATGTAGACCCTACTTCTCTAATTACCCAAACTTTGACATTTTAATATTACCGGACCACTTACGACAAATATTTACTTTTTACAACATTCCTATTGTACTTTGACTATTACCGTACTCCACATTATTTGCGGCGTCGTACTGGCAGCGCCGTTATCTTCTATCAGACGCTACTACTAATTACACTTAACAACATTCTATTCCTAATACATACATTAATGAAATAGAAATTATGGAGGAAAATTTTAGTGTCGACAGCACTTGACTAGCCAGTGCCTCCTATATATATATGGCAACCCTATCTATATATGGGTTCTAGATTGCACTCCCACTCTCTCTAAAGTAAAGGTTAGGCCCCTCTATCTCATCGATAAGAGAAGGCCAATTAAACTATATATACCACACTCCTTCCCCCTCGAAAATGGACGAACCTCTCTCTATAGAATACCGACCAGATCTATATACTATACCTAACCTTCCTTCCCTATCTAGAACTATAAGATATATGGGGGCCACCTTCGCCTTATATAGATAGGGACCTCTAGATAAGATAGTTCAGGGGTCTGTCAACCAGTTCAAAAGATGCAACCTCTATTCTATATGGAAATGTTTTCCCCTATATATATATATATATCTGTTCATAACCCAACCGGTTCATCCAGATATCCCAGGACTACTCAGCTATAAATAGAATAGATATATCTATCTGGGGAGCCCCCCCCTCTCTATTATATCTCGGCTCTATATCTTATCGACCCAATCATTGAGACTTGTATTTGGGGCCTATAACTCTATGGGGCCCCCATATCTAGATAGGAAGGCCCCCTATATAAATTATAGATATGGCCAGATAGATAGATAGAGATAGATAGGGTTGTCCCTAGCCAAGCCTATCTATTCAAGAGGAGGCCAAGTGCTAAGGATTGATTCTTGCTTGATCCACCGCCATATATAGATATAAAGGGTGCATGGCATATGAAAGTTTTTATGGCCAATAGAACACATGTCTTCATGGCCCCGTGCCACCTATTATCCAAAATATGTTCTACTCGTAGAAATCTTGTCCATATATGGCATTCATTTATGCCTTTGTGGGAATTATCGGTCTCCCAGGAGGCCGATCCATATATATAGATAGGCCCTCCCCCTCACCCTATACCCTCAGATAGATAGAGGGGGGCTCTATCTCCCCTCTATTCTCTAGAGGGGTGGTTGTGAAAGATTTGGCCATATATAGATATAAATAGGCATTTCTGATTCATCTCACCGCTCTCTAGAAATGTGGATGAACCTCAGTATATAAGGGGTCAGATAGATCTCTCTATAGAGTGGGTGGGGGTATAAAGAGATGGAGGTGAGATATAATAGATAGGGGGTGAGAGAGAACATGAATGCCCAGTCAGATGCCGAGGCCCTCCATCATATCTATCTATATATCTATATAGATAGATAAGGTACCCCCCAGATAGATATAGATAGGGCGCCCCCTATATAGATAGATTATTGTCCTATCCATATATGGGGTGGGTCACCTAGATTTCTATGGGGGGCCCACCCCTATGGAGAGAATAGTCCAATAACCATGTAGTATCAATTGAACGGAGAATAACCCCTATCTATATGAGTGGTTGTGGTGTGGTTGACTATCTATCTATAGGGGGGCCTAAGCCATTCGGGTGCCCTGGAACTATAATAGAGTGGGGACGATGATAGGTCATTGACCTAGACCTATCCGCTATAGCCACACCTACCCCATAGATCTAGAACCTAGATGGTCCTGAGCCTAGCCGACTATCCAAAGTCCAATCCCAATAGAGAATAGATTTGGGGTCCGAGTATCATTGATCAGTGAATAGTCCACTTCACTATATGTGTAGTTGTAGTGTGGTCTACTCATGTTACGTATGTAGATGCCCACCCTATCCAACTTTGAGTAGCGAATCTAAGACTATATGGGATGCCCATGGGTTTTCTATCCATATAGAGTATACCATACAGGGCTCCCCCTCCCCCTAGATATGGAGAGGGGATAGGAGATAGAAGTGCCATATATGTATATAGGGTGTCTAGGAGAATAGTGCCATATATTATCTATAGGGTTCTGAGTCTATAGATAGGGGCCACCCAAGTTTACGCTAGGGTGGGGGAGTTTCCCAAGCTGAGTCGTAGGGTCTTCTATAGACACTTATCTAGATATAGTTACTAGATATATAGAAAGAAGAGATATATGTTTTTGGAAATGCTATCTAGACTCTCTGAGCAGTCACTCTCTGGAGTGTATAGCTAACCTTTCCCCTGGCCCTGGTGGGGAAAAATCATATATGGTATGGCCGTCGTCGACCCCATCCCCCATCTCTTCTATATAGATAGGCTAGATAGAGGGTGATTCTTGCTTTGATCCCAGCACCTCCCCTGAACTCTCTAGGAGAGAGAGAGGAGCCATAGAGAATTCTTTATATGGAGGGGGGGCCAACTCAGTTGTATCACATAGAGAATAGATGTAGATAGATGATGGATGATCAGATATGTAGATAGGGCTGCCCTATCAAACTGTTAGGGGTTGTATATAGATAAGGGGTCTCCCTCTCTCCCTCCCACCCTATCTATATAGAAACGTCAAGTGTCATGTAACCATGTTGGATCTCCGCCCCCTATCTATATATGACTCAGGGATATAGAGAGAGTGAGAGATTGTCTATAGTTATGCATTTTTGGGGGATCTATATAGAGAGTGGGGGCCACTAGATATCTCTAGTATAGGCTTCCCCTTTCCAAATAGATAAGATATAGAGAATACCAAGATAATATAGAATAGAGAGGGCCCCCAAGGAGCCAATCCCTCTCTCGTCCATATAGAGAGAGGAGGGGGAAGAATACTGAGATAAGATAGAATAGAGAGGGACCCCAAGAAGTTGAGCCCCCTCTCTCCCATATGGAGAGAGGGGGGGTGCCCCACCTTGAACTAGCTTATCTTCTATATACGGCTCATAGGGAGAAGATTGTCTGGAGAGAACCTAGAGAGAATATCTCTTTGTTCTCATCTATAGATGGGTGGCCTTATCTATAAATATCTATATGGAGGGGTCCCCTATATATGGCATATATTATGTACGTGATATGACTAATGAATATAGGTGACCCTAGAAATATCTACTCTATAGGACCCCCTCTCTATTCTATCTTATCTCAGCTCCCATATCTATATAGAAGGGGGAGAGAAGGGCTCAACTCCCCCATATAGAGAGAGGTCCCAATATTCTTTATATCTTGGCTACCTATCCATATTCTATCTAGGTATTCCCTCAACTATATAGAGAGATAGATGGCTCCACCCCCTCTATAGATATCTAGGGGGATCTATATATAGTTGTCCTTGACTACCCCCATATATAGATAGAGGATACCCTCAGATATGGTGATGATCGAGAGGTAAGAGCTATCCTTCATCTCTCAGCCCCTTTTCTTAATAAGGTTGGTCACTGGATAGAAAGGGGAGGCCCTAAGAGAACTATAGATGTCGGCGTGAGGTTCTCCCTCTCCTGATTCCTGACCCCTACCTATCTCCCCTATATTCTATGTTCTATGGAGGGCCCCCCAAATCTATCTATAGGGCCCCTATGTTCTATTCTATTCTATCTTGGCTCTCTATCTTCTATGGGAGATTAGATTTGGGTGCCCCCCCTCCCTTGAACTATCTTATCCATCTAGCTATCTATGTAGGGGGTCTTTATATCTATATATGGCACCCAAATATCTACTCCCCTATACTCTATCTACAAAAATGGTAGCCCCATCTCTACTCTATATAGATATGATGAGATCAATCCCCTATAGAGATTTGGATATGTGCAATCACTCAAAACTCATATCATCGATCCCCTCCCCCTCCAATTAAGTTTCAATCGAGATGAGATATCTGGGGGGCTAGATAGGGATATAATGGAATTGACTGAATGATCACCATATATCTATATCCTTCCACTTCCCACTAAATGGTACACATACTGAAGGTATATAGCTCATCATTCATGCACTTCCTTGAAGGCTTCGTCAGAAATCCTCTGATTGTATAACTCCTTATTGAAACAATAGAGGATAACTACAAATAAGGCATCGTTGACCCTACAAAAATGCCAGATCCTCTCATTCAGTCTGAGCTAAGCATAGAAATCATAGATTTGGGAGGTATCATGAATACCTTTAGTATTCAACCCAATGAAATCTCCCATAGCAGCAGCCGCATAAACCAAAAAGGATGTGATATAGAAAATATTTTTAGAAAGCACCTTGCTCAACTAATAGAAAATGGAGTTACTCATATGCTCCCCCCATTGGATAAATTTCTTATTTTTCTTGATGGTAGCAATGTACAAGAACATCCATTCTTGGAATTCCTTTGCAAAGGGAAGACCTAAAATTCTACTTAATAGCATAATGATGTCATTGAACTCCTGAATGAAGTCTTCCCTATACTTGGTCTTTGGGAATTTAGTGACATTCTTGGTCTAATTGTTTTTCATCATGATTTTCGTGCATACTTCCACCTCCTTGTCCTAATGTTTTACTGTTGACTCTAGAGAAATTGTGGCGTAATATTTGACATCTAGAAATTTGAGTAGATCTTTCAAGAAGCTTGGGTCCAAATGGATTACCACCTTATCATCAACATCTTTAACCATCATAGATTTCTCATCAAAGTGAGCTATTACGGCTAAAAAAAACTCAAGGTAATAAATGGATGTGGGAAAACTGGAAGAAAGGAAAAGCCCACTGTCATATTTGGCATGCATTCATAGTTTTTTGTTTGTAGCCTTTACCCTTTCCTAGAAATCCAGAAAATCAATCTACCCTAGGTTGGTGTCTCCTATATTTACCAAGTCAGAAGACAAGAAAGAGTGAGGAGCAACTCCATGAAATGAATACTTCATATTTTCTTTTCCCTTTGATGTGGAAGTAGACATTAAGCTCTGTATTTCAGAACCTGATGACTTTCCAATTCCCGAAAGCTGAAGTTGAAAAGTCCCAAAAAGTCAAAGTTTAAAAAAAGTCCCAAAATGTATTACTTCAAAATGACTAGTCCTAAAATCCCGAAAATCATAAACTTCTGAAAGCTCTAACTGAAAAACCGCAAAGTTACAAAGAGGAGAGTTCCAAAGTTTCGAAGAGGAGACTTCTAAAAAAGAGAAATCTAAAAACCCAAAATGGACACCTCTGAAGATCCAAAAATGGAGAAGTACAAAATTCTAAAAACTTGACCTCCAAAATCGTGAAAAAGAAAGTTCCGAAGTTCTGAAAGTAAAAAGTTCTGAAGTTTTGAAGATAAAATTTCTGAAGTTACATGGTTCCCAATAACTAAAAAGCTCTAAAAATCCAAAATCTCAAACCTCAAGAAGCAAAATCCTCCGAAAAGGTGACTTCCAAAATCCTAAAAACAAGAATTCTAAAATTCTGAAAAGAAGACCTCTGAAATAGTGGTGAACTGCCAAATCTCCAAAATTTGAGAAGGTTTACCAAACAATGCTAATCTCCAAATCCTTAAAAATGAGAAGTGTTGAGAGGGAGAATTGCAAAACTTGAGAGGATCCTTTACAAAATCTGAATGCCTATGGAAACACAAAATGTAGAACATGGTGGGCAATGAGTTTTTTGTTTCAAAAGGTATAAAGAGGAGGAACCAAAGAAAGAAAAACAAGGAGGAAAAAAAATAAAAGATCTTAAACCAAAAGGAAAATAACCAAGTTAAAATACCTCAAAAATGATGTCAAAAGTATAAGAAAATAGAATGTCAAAGCAAAGTATCAGGTGAAAATGACAAGTGAAAATGTGAATTTAAATAGGAAACCCAATATTAATAGTGAAATTCTGATCCGTACGAAGGTAGGTAAAAAATTAATTGCACGAAGGACTCTGAAAATCTGAAACTGAAAGCTTGAAATTACAAATTTTTTGAATTTAGGGGTTTAAGACTTTAGAGATTTGGAGATGAAAAACGTGAAATGGTAATTAATTTTTTGAAACCTAAAATCTTGAAAGTCTGAAATTGTAGAATTTCGAGGTTTTGGACTTTGGAAGTTTGAAAGTGAAAACCCAAAATGACCTAGAGAGTTCTGAAACCCGAAAGCTCGAAAGTCTAAAATTTTGGACTTTCGGACTTCTGAAGTCCGAAATATATTTTACTGAAAGTGTGATGAAAAGTTATGAACCCCAAAATCTCGAAATTCCAAAATGTTTGAATTTTGGGGTTTCAGACTTCGGAACTCTAAATTAAAAATTTCCAATCATTAAGAAAAAAACTCCAAACCTCGAAAGCCTGAAAATCCAAAATTTCAGAATTTCGAGTTTTTGGACTTGGTAACTTTGAGAGCATAATTTCATACTCATGTCATTAAACTCTAAAATAGAAAAATCTCTGAAATTCAAAAATTTCAGACTTTGGGACTTAGAGAATTTTTGATTCAAATTGCAAAACACTTCTATATAAAGGATTTTTAAAAAAAATTTGTCTGACCACTTTCGACATCCTTTTCTCAGGGTAGATTAAAACTTTAATAGTATGCAAGAACTACCAACCAAAATGTATAAAAAATAGTTGGGAATTTATAAATAAACATTCCCTAAGAATAAATAGGTGGAACAAAATCCATATCATGGTCAATCCTCGCAAGGAAAAAATATAAATCACATTGTTTCTAAACCAACCCATTTATTTTGATTATCTCATTGGCTATGTCCATCCCACTACTAAGCATATAAACACCATCAAAATATAATATCCAGAGTATGTCATGGCAACGTGACACACTCTTCTTATTATCTAAGGACCTCTTATGTCTACTCCTTTAGAGGGTCATTACAATCTCCCTGAGCAGCATGAGAAGTCAATTGCTAAGATTTCTATCTTAGATCTTCTCAAGATATCTAGTGTTCATAAAGGTATCCTCTATAAATCCCTTGAAGAGTAAAATATTTTCAAAAAAAAATTTGCTCCATGCTTCCAAGCCTTGGTTGTGAAAATTGATCCATCTAAACAAATTACCTTTAGCCAAACTAAGATTCCAATGAATGACCAAACACATAATCTCCCATTGTAAATTAAAGTGATCATTACTCACAATTAGATATAAAGGGTGCTTATGGAAAACGAATCATGCCTTAACTTATGTACTTTGAATCTCATAACACAATTGGGACACACTAACCTTGAACTAAAGCCTAATGTGATGACCATTAAGGCTTATCATAATGCAAAGAGACATTCAACAGGAACAATTAATTTACCAATGGAGGTGGGGCCTGTTCCACATGATACTTGGTTCCATGTCCTTGACTTGGAGCTACCCTATAATATTCTCCTAGTCACCCATAAATCTAGGCCATGCAATTCATGCTCTCAAATTTCCACCATTGTATAAAAATCTATCATTAAGGAAAATCACTTACTATTCTTAGGGACCCACAACCCTTTTCATATTGCAGAGAGTTATTTGGTCACTACCCCATAATATATGAATGTACTTATAAAGAAATAGTGTTCAAAATTCAATCAGAGGCATTTGCCTCTCTCATCAATCCCAATACACTTCTATGAACGAAATTGGTGCCTCCACATCCATATCCCCATTTTCTATGTGGGAATCAAAACTGAAATTCCTTCCTATTGGCTGTAGAGAATATAACCTCCAATAGTCCTTCCTTGTTTCAAATATTTACCTATCACCCAAAACACATTATAGAAACAATTATTGTCTGCAACAACCTCAGCTACTTACACTATTGAGACATTCATCCTTGGTGGTTTCTTTACAGATGAGAAATTACATAAGACATATAAATCCCAATCCCTTAATGAAAGGATGGCTTCATGCTATCAATTCCTATACTATGTCATGCCCAATAAGATGATGTACATCATGGGATAAAAACGATATGAGTGTGTCATAAATGAATAAGGTGTGCAGGAACCTCTTCTGGAACATGAGAAAATGGATAGATATGTAGTCAGTATTTGAACCTATGGACCACCCAAATAGAATTCAAGGACACCTCCTTAGAATGTGTGGATAGATCTTTATATTATGATAGCGAACTAGAGTCCCTTTGTAGCCCTTACGAGGAACTTGTTTACACCAACTTATTCTTCGACATGGCTATTTTATCCTTTCCCCTTTCTATTCTTGAATTAGATCTTGTATACCCTTCCCTTATAAACTAGGACCAATAAAGACATATACCAATTGATTTCTTTCAGAATTACAAAGCAATTAGAAAATTCATGGGGTTACATGATGACATTTCTATTGGGGAGAATAAGAAAGGGTCCTCTATCAACCTTGATACATATATGTATGTTGGGTAAAATTCTGAGTTGCGTCGTCAAAAAAATAAATAAGAGAATGAGGGTAAAATGTCATCCAAAAAACCTCTTCAAAATAAAAGATCCTAGTCCCATAGTGAAAACCTCTCTAAGGAACTTACTGAAAAAATAGAAAAATAAAAAAAGGATAAAAAGTGACCAACCTATTCATTAAAATCTCTTCGAGACTCTAATATAAAAATAACTTAATCTCCCCCTGATCCTATGCACATGGATGATGGATCCAAATTAATTTTAGAGGACACTATTGATATCAACATCAATACAAAAGATGAGTCTAGAATTTTCAAAGTTGGGGCTTCTCTTTTAGCATGTGAACAAAAATGCTTTTCTATGATTCTTAAATAATTTATAGATGTATTTTCTTACTCTTATGTAGAAATTTAGGGCTGGGATTCTTCTTTAGTAGTGTACAACCTCATTGTGTATGAATCATCAAATCCAATCGAACAAAAACTATGTAAAATACATCTATATGTTACTATTTTGGTCAAAGAGGAGCTAGAAAATTTATTAGCATTGGGATTCATCAAACCTATTGACTAATTTGAATGGATCTCCAAAATAATGCCTATTTAGAAGAAAATTTTTGGTATAAGTATTTTCTCATATTTCAAGGACATGAATATAGCATGTACTAAGGCTGAATTTCCTATTCAAAACATCGACATTATTTTTTATTTCACTTCTGGTCACAAAATAATATCCGTCACAGATGGATTTTCAAGCTATAATCAAATTAAGATTGCATAATAAGAATAACTCAAAACTTTCTTAGTACTCCTTGGGGAACCTTTTTCTATCAAGTCATGTGTTTTGTCCTTGAGAATGTAGGCAAAATTTATCAGAGAGCTATGAATTTCATATTGTATGACATGTTACATGATATTGTGGAGGATTATATCCTTGGAAAATATAAGACTAGAGAAGCACACTCGGTGATCCTTTGTTGTATATTTGAATGGATCTAGGATTACAAGGTTCATTTGAATCTGAAGAAGTTCAAATTCATCTCAGGTAAACTATTGAGCTTCATTGTGTCTAGGAATGAAATTAATTAGATCCCACTAAATTCACTTCTATCACTGATATGCTTCATCCTAAGAACCTAAAATAGCTACGCAGCCTACAAGGAAAGATTTAGGCCATTCAAAGATTTATTTCACACCTTACAGACAAGTGTTAGTCCTTCACTCATATGCTAAAGAAATATATTGATTTCCTCCAGGTCCTAGATTGCCAAAAGGCCTTTTCTTGAATAAAATAATATTTGGAAGATCCACATGTTCTTATACCCCTAACCCAAGTGAACCTTTGATGTTATATATATTTTCTACCCAATTTTATATAGGTGTGCTCTTGGCACAATACGATTCCCAACACAAAGAGAGAGCCGTTTATTACCTTATTTTCACCTTAATTGCATATGAGATCGACTACCCACATATTAAAAAGGAATTTTTATCTATTGTATTTTATTTTCAAAAACTCAGCCATTACCTTTTGAACAACCATATTATGCTATTATCTAAAGTTGACCCTCTTAAATACCTTTTTTCAAAACCTACACTTAAAGGAAGGATGACAAACTAGATTATTTTGTTGAGTGAGTTTGACATTGAGTATGTCAATCAAAAAGTAGTCAAAGGACAAGTGCTTAGTGACCAACTGGCCAAAGCACCACTTACAAGAAAAGAAACCTTAAGCCTGAATCTACCAGATGATTCCATTTTATATGTTAAATAATAAACAACCTAAAAGATATTTTTCGATGGGTCATTCAAATTAAATGGCTCGGGAGTAGGAGTAGTCCTCATTACCCCAACAAAAAATATTAGCCCATGAGCTTTCAGACTTATCTATCATGTATAAACAAATTTTCTGAATGTGAATATCTCATTACAAGATTTAAAGTCACTGTAAAATCGAACATCAAAAAAGTTGAGCTTATAGGTGACTCCCAACTTATCATCAAACAAGTGAATGAAAAATACAAAGTCAAATATGAGAATATTTTTCGATACAAATGCATGATAGACAACCTGGCATAGTATTTTGTTCTGATTCCATTCCCTCAAGTTCCATGTAGTACAACTGTTCACCATAAGTTACGGCTATCATCGGATCCTTTTTAAGCTTATCACCAAATAGTAAATAATTTCAATTCGTTATCAATCATCTAATTGTACTGGCCTATAACATGATAGAATCATGTTTATTATGTGAAGTTGTTTGTCACTTTTACTTCTAGTACGTTGATATTTACAACTACCTACAAGATGGTACTTTCCCACTTAACCTCTCCCAATCCCAATAGAGAACATGTTGGAGCTCAAATCTGCACCCATCCCTGAATCATCCACAACTCAAGATTTGAGACAACCTGGGACTGTGTCTAAGTTGTGGGAATTGAATCAAGATAGACCTTTGGAGAAGGCCAAATTCCTCTATCTATTCCTAATAATAAAAATACTCCTAATAATTGAAACGTATCTACCCTAACACTAACCTAAAATTCTAAGGAACCATGGAAGATAAATTAAGGGAGGAAATAACACCAAGAACAGAGTGGAGATATTCCTAATGAGTGAAATTGGGAAGAGAATAGAGTAGTAAAAGGTAGAAAATGTGCCACAGTCCAAAATCACATTCAAACCTCTAATTTCATGGATCACTACAACTTTTAATCCTATAAGAAAAGGAAAAAGTATGCACAATCTACCTGTGAATGTAATGAAAGGAAAGAAATACAAGAAAACACAAGATAGGGAAGAAAGAGCCACAAAACATTAATCCTATTGCTTAAAATTGTGCTCAATCCATTACAAATAGATACAAGGAAAGAATATCCATATAGAATGCCGAAAAATTGAGGCCTACATTTCATAATTTATTCTGGAACAATTTTGCAAGAGTTTCTCTACGTTTTCATAATGTCCCCCTAAAAATGAGGTGAATTTTACTATATAGAGAGAGAAGAAGCCTTGGAATTTCCTCACCAACCGGCATATTTCATTAAAGAGGTATGGGAGGCAATAAAAACTTGGTACTTTTCTTGCATGAGTAGTCTTGGGTGTCATACCTCATTAAACTGGTGGTTAAACCACTGTGTATGACTTATATTAATTCCTGGTTCATTCCTACACTCAGGTGGTTTCCTGTATTTTTAATTATGGATGGTAGTATAATTATTTCTAGTGTCGTCCAGTTACATAAATACAACCATCTGGTAACATGCTTTCCCTGCTACCGACATCCCTTTTCAATATGGCGCGAATGTCCTTTTATGCTATCAATTGGTAGCATAAAACTTGTTTTCAGCTAGTAGCATCCATACAAATTCTATCGATGCCCTTGTTATCACATGATTGTATATGCTTGTCATCTTTATGCAACTATCCAATAGCACCAAAAATTCCTCTGGTCGGTAACATTTAAAATATTCTACTAGACCTGCCACTTTACTACCTACCGGTAGCATCTGTACATGCTACTGACTGGTAGCTATAGATATCGGTTTTTGGTATAACACCCCTCCATCATCTCACATTCATTCAAATTTCACTCTCGCTTTTGTTTTTCTTAAATTTAAATAAATACCATCCATTTACATACCCAAATTTAATTAATTATCAAATGGGCTCCATATAAACCCATTTAATAATTAAATTTTGGCATCTCTCAAAATTATTCAATTTATGGGAAATAATACACCTATCCAACACTCCAATCCTAATTTCAAGAATATAATCTATTATCTCACCTACCCATTCAAATCCTACTCCCCACTCCACCTAATAGGGGGCTTGCCCTTCCATCCCTCAAGGGCGCTCATTCATTCTACCCGTTGAGATATATATCTATATAGGGGCTGGGGGGAGGGCGGTGGCCCAATATCTATCGTGCCCTTGGCTGAGAGATCTATATATACCCGTATATTCTCTATATACCGATACCGGGTTATAAATGAGGTGGACCTATATATCTGATTGGAGATATATAGACCCTATATCTATATATGGCACGGCACCCAGATATATGGTGTTAAGCACCTATCGCCCCTCTATATATATCTGAATAGACAAGATAGAGATATAGGGATTGTGAGTCAAACCATGGGCCCCATGTGATCACATCATGTTTATTAACCAAGGTTAATTTATCAAAACCTGGTTACTCATTAACCCCAATCTAACCTCACCTCCAATTTATAAATATGGGTATTTCCCCATCTTTTAGGAGGACCCTGAAAAGAGGGAGAATTAGTATGAAATCTCTACATATTGAAGTTTTTAGGAGAGGATAAGAAAGTGTTGAATTAAGTTCTACAAGTTTGAGGTCAAGGAAAAACCTTTGCCATTGTTAGAAGTTAGAGGTGAGGAATGTGGGAGAAATATTTTCCATTGTTTGTCATCTTACCATCATGATGCCCATTTCATCTCCATATCAAATCACAAGCGAAGCCTCCTCATCATTTTAGTTACTTTTCATTTTGTATTTCATTATTTCTGCATGATATCTAATGTTAATCACTTATTGCTATCTTTCTAGACATGGGTGTTGACATCATCCAAGGGAGTTAAAATCCTCTTGGAACCAGCATTATCTAGGAAACCCCCATATATTTTTATCTAATCACATTTGTTTCAGTTTTTCATATCTATCTTCTTTTATCACATATCTATCTTATCTGCGCCTGTAGATCCATATCCGCATTTGATGTCCTAAACCCTCCATCATTCAAATTTGTTAGTGGCTTCCAATATCGGCTTTCACCCGCATGAGAATGAGGTTTCCTATACAACATTTTGGCATGCCTGGTGGGACCAGACCTAATTTCTTGTCACTTTTCTTCTTGCCCACCTTGTATAGGTGTTGTAAGTATCATGGTTATCTAGTTTCATAGTTCTTGACAATTTAGATAAATTTTGTGAATGTTTCATTTTCAGATCACTTGTTTATAGGATTTAGCATTCCCTGTATCATCTCGATGTGCTACTTGTATTTAGTAGTCTTTCTCAACCTCAAGGTAAGTGGTTTTATCATTTTAAAAAATAAAAAATAAAAAATTGTAGTTTTGTTTTTTGCAATTAGTATAGAGTTCATTTTTAACTATTTAAATAAATATGAGAGAGAAAATTAATATATATATATATATATATAATTTATCCCACCCCCACTCATCCACCTCACATCCCAACTCTCAACCCACATAACTCTCCACTTTTTCCCCAACTCTCCTAGGCCAGCTTGGTCATTTACCCTACTCCCTCACCTATTCCACTTCCTCACTGAACTCATTTCACTATTTCTCCCAGCTACAGACCCACCCAACTCTTCCCTCTCACCCATGAGCTATCCTCTCCAACATCCCTAAGCTCCTACATCCTTGACCCATGCCATTCAGATCACCCACCCCATCCACCACATCTCTCCACTCTATCTCCATTCCTTTTGGCTCACCTCGCACACACCAAACCATTACCAATCCAACCCCTAAACTACTATTAAATCAACCAAGCCATAGCCCCTCAATTGAGTACCTTCCACTGAGCCATATCCTTCCCTTGGTCGAGCTCTCATCCCACACCCCTTCCCTCACTGAATCTCTTCTGTTGACCTCGAACATCAACCTCATTCACTTCACCGAACCAACTCCTCACATCCTGAGCCCTCGGCTCACATACCATTTCACCCATGCATTCCACTTTCTCTAATGTTTATAATGCAGTCTGCGCTTAGGTCTTCAACAAGGAATCCTTCCTAACGAATTAGCAAGGTTGACATAAACAAACCCCTACTCGTGGATACATCAACCCCATTCACCATTTTATGGCCTCAACATTTTCCACACTATTGTGCGCTCATCCCACAAATGGAACACGTTCTTTGGTCCTAGACCACTTAGTTATGGATTATTTATCCATTCTCATATCTTAGATTGCATCTACCCCATCATAATGACCTCAATTTTTCCAATCAAGCTTGGGAATTTCCAAACCCACCACCCACCATTCAATCCCAAGCTCATTCCAATTCCGATCTCTACCACCATTCAATCCCAAACACAAACTACCAGCCCGGTCACATAATAATGCATGTCCACACGAAACTAAATATGTGACATGAGCTTTCAAAAAGCTACAGAAAATGGTATCTCTACCAACAATCCATATTTATTTTTGTCTATATTAGATTTGAGCTAACCTAATTTGAATCTTAAAATGAATTGTTCTCTCCTAGTTGTATATGCTAGACTCGGTGGTGTACGAGTGGTGAGAGAGTTAGTAATCTTCTAAATTAGTCTTTATAAATCACTTGTAGAAACCACTGAACCATTACATCATTTTCCCAAATATTTTCCTATCGACCACTTGGCCTCTCTCTCTTTACGTCACAGACTTTCAAGATTCCGATGCTTATTGCTTTCAACTATCTCCATCTCAGTTTCGACTTCAAGAAAGCTCTGTCAATAATGACTATGTAGTCTCTTTATCACAATTGGTTTTCAATTCTTTTAAACAAATTTACAAACAATGTGCAACACCATAGAAATCTAGTCAGCGGGAGTTTAGATCTCCACCTGATACTTTGCCATCACATTGACCAAGCACTCCCATTTCCACTACAAACCAACCAACCATTCGATCACTTTGCAATCCAAGTCAACTGATTAATTCACCCACCAAATTGATTGACTTTTAACACCACCTTCCGAATACATTATTTCTAAGTTTCAATTTTCACATCATATATTTTTTCTATAATAAGCCATTTCTCTGGAATAGTCCATATAGTCTATTTTTTCCATCATAGTCTCTTCTTTAAAAAGTCAATAATAGTCTATGTCATATATAATACTTATATGAGTCCATAGACTCTCATTTTAAAAATATTGGATTTATTTCATAATTTGGTCTAGCTTTTTATTACTTTTATAGTAATCTACATACTCATTTATATTATTATCCGTTATTTGGGTTGTCTTTTTAAATCTCGCACTTTCATATATATATATATATATATATAATATATACTATAGACCAATGGTGTGTGTGTGTGTGTCACATATTCTCATATATATATATATATATATATATATATATCACACCATTGGTCTATAGTATATATATAGTTTTCTATTCCCTCTAACGCATGTTGTTTTCTTTTAATTTCTTATCTAGCATTGCCTTTCATAGCTTGTTTCATATCATTCTATTTCAACATTGGAGTATAGTTTAATTTTTCTTTAGCAAATATTGGATCTTTTAATTGTATCTATCATACTTTTTATAATTGTATTATTTTATTATTCTCTTTTCTTTCGCAGGTGACCACTCTACGCCTGCGCCCACATCATTTTGCTGTCAAAAAAATATTTTTATAACATTTACACAACCCAACTATATCTCACTAAGAAAATTAGTAATACCACTCATCGTGATTAGTTATTCTTAGCATCTGTTGTAGTTTGACGGATTGTTTAGAGTATATTCTTTACTTGTCTCAAATTGATGCCAAATAAAACAGGGGAAAGCGTTCTCTAGGTATTCCTTATTTTTTCCATATTTTCTCCTTTTTGCATTGTAATTTCCCTTTCTTGGGTGATTTTCTGCATCAAAATTCATATTTTGAATTTGGTCTAAAATGAACCTCATACATCCTTCTTGCTCACACAGCCTAAATAAGGGGTCTAACCTTCTGCATTTCACTCATCACACACTGCCTAAAAAATTCACTAACTAAATCAACACATTAAAACATTCATTTCACCTGGTTCACTGATTGGGATTTGAACACCCAACAAGAAATTGTTTCAGACATTTCCCTAGCCAAAACTACCTGAAACTAGCCTTAGAATTCTGTTCTTTAAGCACCTTCATTATCCATTGTACTTTTCTTTTCACATCTTGTAATTAATCATGATGATAAAAAATATGTTGATTGATTTGCTTATTAACAAAATACATAAACAAATGTTTCTCTATTTCACACCTATTTTCACTCTCTCTTAAATTAAAACAAAACAACAATGTCCTTCACCCAATAAAGTTACTTCCTCTGAGGATATCGCCAAATAAGATTATAAACTCAAAACCATGCCTTCATTCACCCAACCCCTATCTCCATGGCCTCAATTCATGAAAACCATGTCATCCAAGATTTTCCCTATCTTAAAACTAATCCTCATAACCCTCACTAAGCCAATCTTCCTAAACCAACCGCACCACCATCTCCTACTCCTCTAGACATACTCGGGCCACCTCCTAACCCTATATATGATTTCTTACTCAAAAAATATTCCACAATATCTCAATCCTTCCAATCTCCTAAATTGGTGGATCACATTCCACCCACATCCATTTTTAAAATTATATTTCATCCACTACTAATAAGCATGTCTATCCATCTTAGTCTCTTCACACTTACATTCCTATTCATCGTATGCTCCAACTGTCTCAACCTCTTAACACCCATATCCATGTTTATCATTTACCACAAAAACCTACCTAAATTCAATGAACACATCATGTCCCTATTATTCAAAGTCATCCTATGCAAAAATATCAACCCATGACACATGTTAATTCTTACAAAATAGTTCCACACCCGTAAGTTTATCAACCACCTTATCAAATGATTCACCCAACACTTACATATCCACAACCTTATCCACAAATTAGTTCTCATCAAACTACTTTTCAAACCATACAACCAATCCATTATCAACCTAACATTGCACCAAATGGTCCTATTCATGCTTTGATGAATCAATTGACCAATTTAGAAACCATTACCTTAGCACCTAAGGATACTTTATCCTATGAACAAATCTATAATGAGCCAATTTGACCATCAGTTCTAATTAAAACCTACCCTCTTCATTAGAAACTTTCCGAGTTTACTAATTTGAACAAAAAGGAAGATCCCCAACAACATCTACTCACATTTAAACACGCATGATCATGATCTACCACTTCGCACTTTCCCCATGTATTTTTTCAGTCCCGCGTTGGACTGGTACAACCATATCCCACAATATTCCATATTATCTTTCTCCTAGCTTGTACAACTATTTTTATAACACTTTTCTACTAACATTCCATACCAAACTACTATCACTAACCTATACACCATCTGACAGTTTGACAACAGGCCCATCGCTGAATTTTTTGCATGATGGTGTGGTGTTATAAACCAACTATCCTTCATTATTCCACAAAATAAACTCATCAAACTCTTCTCACATGCATGTGTTAAAAATATATCATCTACCTTGCAAATCCAATCATTCTGAACCTTTGACAAAACTTTTAGAATGGATTACAAACTCAAAACCCATGTCATTGACCAATATCATCTTAAACTAAGTTCAATTAAACCTAAAATTAAATCTACTAAACCATTCGCACATAATGACAAATTTAAGGGTGCAACCATCACTATGGTCATTAAACCCTCATCAGCATCTATATCCAGCACATGGCCTCAACAACGATTGCCTCAACCAACAATCAACTATACCCCCTTGGGAGAATCCTATAGCTCCATATTTGAGAAATTGATGGCTGTAAACTCCATCCAACTTCCTCCCATATGACCTGTGGATAATTTGTAAGCCAAGCCTACTTGGTATTATGAAGCACACTATTGTAAATATCATCGATCCAAACATCATAACATTGCGAAATGTCATTCCATCTAATATTGTATCAAACAACTCATAAATCAAGGGGATATCCAAGTGGAAAGCTCTACTAGTTCATCTAGCCAACCTTTCAACCAAATTACAAAAACATTTCCTTCTCAACCAGTAAGAAATCACGTCACCCCCTTTACATCTCAACTGTCAAATTCTTACACCATTAACACTATCAATCAAGATCCCATCTCATCGACAAATTTGCATGTTCCTACCTTGGATATTATTCCCACTCCTTATTCAGAACCCAAAATACTGTCAACTTTTACTACTTGTCCTGAACCTACACCTTCTCCTATCCTTATCACATCCACATTAAATTTGACTATACCATCCACTTTGATCATACCCTAATCTACCACATTAGATTCATTCTTAGCACCTATTTTGGCCCCATTAATATCCAAACATATCTCTATATATCTTACATCTATTCCTTCACCCACATCTACCTCAAACACACCTATTACTACACTTATATTACTCACAACCATCCCAACTAAGCTCTGTTATACTACATGAACATTTACAGCCCCACCTTTGACATCAAACTGATTAGAAATCATATCATTCTTACCCCTTGAAACAGTTATTAAACAACCAGTCCTACCTACTTCTACACAAAAAATTACTCCTGCATTTGTTGCATTACCCATAATGTCTACTCCATCAGTTATCACGTCACCCACATCTCCAAATATCGTAAATATTCCTACATCCCTATCTATCCCACCTACCCCTATATCTATGATATCAAAAAATCCACTTATACCTACCTTGACATCTTTACCTATATCCTTGTCTATGGACACATCACTTGGTCTATCACAATAAATTTTACTTAATCCTTTTATCACAAAAACCAACTCTTCTCGATCTACAGCCCCATCAAATATACCCTTTGAAACATCTATTGAACCAACACATCCACCTAAATCAAATAAATATGGTTTACATTCTCCTTCTACAAAATCAAAAATTTCCGTGACAAAACCAAAATAATCCACATCTCACATAGATCTCATTAATCATGTCATACAAACACTATTTTCTCCATTAACATCCTCATTTTGTTTTAGGACATTTTCTCCATTAATAACCACACCACCACCACCAAATCCTCCACTTGAGATTATTATACCTGCTAAGAGTAAGTATTCTTGATTAAAGTCTAAGGCTCATGGAAAACATCCCCGATAGTCCCCTGTGCATCCTCAAAAACATTCATACTTTTCCTCTTTTCAACTATCCAATGCCACCACATCTATTTTAGGATCAGTCCTTCCATCTATGACATCTTGCAATGATCAATCCACATCCAAAAAAAACTATCTGTCAACCAAATTTGGTTTTTCTTCCAAAACACACAATTTACCCATTCAATGTACATCCTCACCTAAATCCTAATCCAAAAAATCCAGTACTCCAACCAAATTTGATTTATCTAATTCACCCATCCAATCTATATCAATACCTAAGTTCAAGCCAAAACATCATAAGAGTTATCTTCCTCATGAAACTTCGATTGGGTCCTATGCAGACATTTTTCAACATTTAGTTTGAATATCTACCATCACACTTCCTCCCAATAAATCATTTAATCCCTATGGTCCAAAGCCATCATGGTTCAATCCTAATTACAGTTGTGTTTATCATCACACCCCGGGCCATGACATCAAACAATGTAATGAATTTCAGACAATCATCCACAACCTTATTAAGAAAGATGATTTCCTCATTCAGGGAAAATATCCTTCTCCATCTACATTTAATCCAACTCATATCCCATCCATCGAGTTTCCCATGATTCCTTCATCCACATCATCCCTTAACATCCCTCTTGCACATGACATTCCTCCTGAGGAAGGCCCTCCATTATCCATCAATGTCACTTATCTTTCCAAACACACTTATTGTCTCCAACTATTTCTCTCATCCAAATCTAAAACAATCTCATCTAAAATCTTTTGACATCATTTAACTCCACATTTAATTCATTCGGGGAATAGCCTTCCATCACCCTTGAACATAGCATCTGTATAACTCCCTTGACGCTAGGGGACTTCACTCCTCGACAGTTTTTCTTACCTCCTCCAAATTCATCTAATCTAAAATAATTATGTCTAAATCCTCATCTCATTCTAAGCCCACCATTTTGGCTATTTATGTCCTTTTGTGAGGGACCATTTTTTTAATTTTCTTATCAAAGTCCACCATTATGGCCATGTTTATGCCTCTTTTAGGGCACCATCTGTTTCATCGAAGTCCTTCTTTGAGGCCATATTTTTCCTTCCATTAAGGACTATTTATTTTTGTTGAAGTCCTCCTTTGAGGCCATGTTTTTCCTTCCATTGAGGGACCTTTTTATCCAAGTCCACCATTGTGGCCATATTTATGCCTCTTTTGGGGCACCATCTATTTCGTCAAAATTCACATTTATGGCCATATTTTCCTTCTATATTTGTGTCTCTCTTAGGGAACCATTTACTTTCATCAAAATTTATTGTTGTGGTCATATGTTCATTTCCTTAAGGACATAGTTTTATTTCCTTCTTGTTTATCATCTCATCCTGTTGCAGCTTACTCTTTTCGCTTCCTTGGTGGTAAACCAGAGACAGAACCTCTCAATGTAGTTGTACTGGCATCTAGTCTACTATTAGCATATCTACTAATGAGCACTTAGTTATATCCTTAGATCATTCCTCCATCATGAACCTCTTCCATCTATCACTGTAATGATATGGAATTATGTGGTCTTTTGTTACCTTTCTAGACATGACCTTAAATATGGGCACCATGGCTCATTCCATAGAATTTTCCATTATGGATAAGTCCTCCATACTATGGTGAGAACTCTATGATCATTACATCCATCACCCTCTCATTCTCCTATTATAGTCATGTAAAGGATCATGGGTTTCTCTTGTATGATCATCATCCCCTCCTAAGTGGTATACTTTTTTATTCCCAACTCTCCCCCATGTGAAGCTAAAATTCATTTATGCAAAAGGAAAAATCAAAGTTATCAAAAATATATTGGTCCCTCGAAGGACAACTATTCTTGCAAAAAATAAGAGAAAGAGAAAAAGAAAAGCATACAAAAAAAAATGAAAATAAATAAATCAATCCCTTGAAGGAAATCTATCATATATATTATTATTGTCATCCATACTATGTATAAATTAGACCATACCCTTGAAGGATGGCTACTCTTTTATGGCATACAGAAAGATTCCCATATTGATCAGATTTATTCTATTGTTCTTTCCCTTTCCCAGAGATGGGGCAGAGTTCTAGAAATAACCATCTATGGAGATCCCTCTTCCCATGTACAAGTTACATCTCAAATCCCTTTTTCATGTAAATATTAGGATTACAAGCATCTTTCATCCATATTTTCTCATGGTCTTTATGTATAATTAACTATCATTGGTTATGTGTTAACACCTGATTTGGCTGCAAGTGCAATGCCTTGAGAGGTAACCTTTCTTGTTTATCTCCAATCTAATTCGAAACATAGTTTCCCTGTATGCCCTCACTGTGATTATGTTTCATTCATCTAGTCAAGATCATATTTATCAAAATCACATCAAATTTCACACTATAAATTTTATATCTATCCATTATATCCATGAATGCGCTCGTAAATACACTTTTCAGTTTATGAATTCTACTTGATCGCCATTGCAGTTTGTTGATCCTACTTAAGGATCCTTCTCAAGGAAATTTTGTTATCCTATAGCTTCTTATCTGCCAGCATGTTCAACAATGTATTTGATCCATTGCTCTTTGCTCCCCATTTCCACTCATCACCATTTGTCTCCACAACATCCTTGTCACCTTTCTTTCCCCTTTCACCACATCATGAGTTTCCCTTTCACTCTTTCACTTTCAGTCTGACAATATTACTTAATCATCCATACAACCAAAGAATCTTAGTTAAGGTATATCTTCTTCCTTGGATCCCCCTGTTGTAGAAGATTCTCTGCCATTTCCTCTTTCAGCAGATGACAATCACCACCACAAATGTCTTTCCGCTCCTCCTTTTTCTCTTGACACTCTTACATCATCACTCCCAATACGTGGGCATCCTAATTAAGGATTTCCCTTACACTCTCCATCTACACCGCACACTTTCCTCCATCCATTTATGTTTTGCCTCCTTTGTTTCCTTTTATCCTTACTATCATCTTAATATCCATTTTCTCCTTGGTTAATTCAATTACACACTTTTGTAGTATGACAAATATACCAGAGGGTTCCCCTTCACTCCACTTTCTCATACACTCTTACCATCAATATTTTCAACTATCTGCTTCTCTTCATCATTCTTCTTCTTATTCAGATTAGTGATCCTACTTAACCATTCCTACGGCGTGGCAATCTTACTTAAGAGTCTCTCTTAGGAAATATCTCTCTCTTTACCTTTCCCCTTTTCTCCACATTCCCACCATCCACATTTTCTCTTAATTATCCATAAACACATCCTCTTCCCTCCTCTTTCTTCCTCACACAAAATATCTCAAACTTTCTCAAATATCATCTCCATCATCCCTTTCTTTGTAATCTTACTTAACTGTTTCTTCCCCATTCATTTTGTGTCTTGTTTCTTCATGTTTCTCTCATTCATTCCCATCCACTGTGTCCTCTCCTTGCCTTCGTCATCACACACATTGCTATCCCTCCTTTATTTAATTTTTCCAATCCATATTCTCGAATTCTCCCACATATCTACATCCATGTTTACTCTTCATTTTTATTAATCACACCCTAACATTTTTTCATCATCATCCTCTGTTTTTGCACTAATAATTATCAGTGGAATTCTAGTAAGAATAACTCATCCCCATTCTGCATAGCGTGTATCCTTCTCTTTGAATTACCCCATTCTATCTTCATTCCTTCCTTCCTTTGTGTCTTATGATCATTATCAGGTGACTTCTCCTAACGTCCCTTCATTGGCATTCCCCCTTCCATTCCTCGTTTACTTTCCCCCTCTTCTCATATTTTGTCCCATCCTTACCTACTAATCATTATCGATGGATTTCTCCTAACATCCATTCACTCACATTATCTCTCCCATCCCTTCCTCTCTTTCTCTTCACCACTCTCCATATTTCATTCTTCCTTGCCAATTTCTTCACTATCTTCATCATGCACCCTCTCTTTATTTTCTTATCATCAACGTATCCTCATCTCACTTAGCTCCACATATTTTCTAATATGTGGAATTCCTCCCCTCCATCTTCTCTTTACATTCCTTATGCATAATTTTCTCCATTTTCCTCTCCTCCTTTCTGATCCTCGTCTTATTTCACTTCATCTATATCGCCTTCCTCCCCATTTTACCTCACACTTCCTTCTTACTTACCCATTAATAACCCGACTCTTCAGCATTGCCCTATATTTTTTATCATCCCACCATCCACATGCATTTCCATGCAGTCAGTTCCATATTATTTTCCTTCTATTTCTTCATTATGATTTGGTTCCTTAAATTTTCTTTTCTCTATCATCTCTTTCGTTTTCCATTACTTCTCTACCTTCCTCTGCTTCACCCTCCTTGACACCTTTCATTTTAAATAACTCTCTCCCTTTTTCGTAATTTCAACTTTTGCTCTGTCATTTTCTTGTCTTCTCCTTGTATGTCCTTCATCATTTCCCCCTTTCTCTATAATCCTTCTTTGTTATCTTCTTCCTACCCTTTCATTCCTTCTTTTCTTCTCCTCCATCTTCGTCCCTCTATTCCCTACCCTTATCTCCTTCACCTTTGACCTTTCTTTCTCTTATCATAATCAACCACTCCTCCTTTCCATTCCTTTTTCTCTTTCTCATTACATCCTTCAACACATCCTTCACAATTGGCATTCATGGTCAATGCCAATGTTTCTCCTTTTATGTACCACGGTCAATCCATTTCATTACCTTTCTCATTCTTCTCTTTGCGGCATTGACCTCTTCTCTTTTCAAGAACCCTGTCACATATTTTATCTTCTTCATTCCTCTCACATGGGAATTATCATATCCATTTCTAATAATCTCTCCCCATATTCCTTTGACATTTTTGTCTTGGAGGATACCAGAATGACCATCACCTATCTCATCTTGTTCTCTTCCATGAATGTTTCCTCTTCTTTGGTTTTGTCACAAAAGTATCTTGACTTCTTATCCTACTTATTGAAGAAGTGGGACTGATTTTTCTTTTTCACCTTCTAATTTTCTAACACTTATGAATCTTTCCTATTAAACATGATTACCATCATATTTATCACCCTTCTATCCTATCTTCTCATCATGTCCACATTTATGATTATTCCCCCTAGGATATTTTTACTTACACATCCATCTTCCACTATGTCATTTTTGTATCCTATGTTGGGGCACCTTTTTATCCTTATACTTATCGATGTATATAACTCACTTTTTATCCATCTTGTGCCATGTGTTGGGGCATCATTAATTTAATCCTCCTCCCTTTTACAGACGTATGATTTTTCACTTGATTCCTCAAATACAAAGCATTTCACATACATTTCACATTTAGTTGCACATATTTTAATGTTTTCCTATGACCCATTGGTTATCATGGTTTACATCTATACTTTAGTGATCTCCACCCACTCACTGGTCCGTAGAACGTTGTCATCTGTCTCCATTGAGACCGTAATTGTCCTCTACCGATGTGATATTGAAGTTATCACCATATTTTTCATTGGTATTGCAATCCTTTTTCACTTGGGGCATCTTACCTTTGGTCATGTTTTTATTCACACCCATCCCTTTTATAGACACACATTTCATCTAATCCTATTTATTTTTGTCTCGTGGCTTTCTATCACAAACCACTCAACAAAAAGGGGAAAATGTAGACACCAATTTTTGGTATAACGCCCCTCCATCATTTCACATTCATTCAAATTTCATTCTCACTTTTATTTTTCTTAAATGTAAATAAATCCCATCCATTTACTCACCCAAATTTAATTAATTATCAAATGGGATCCATATAAACCCATTTAATAATTGAATTTTGGCATCTCTCAAAATTATTCAATTTATGGGTAATAATACACCTATCCAACACTCCACTCTTAATTTAAAGAATGGTATATATTATCTCACCTACCCATTCAAATCATGCTCCCACTATACCTAATAAGTTAAACCATGTGCCCCGCATGATCACATCATGTCTATTAACCAAGGTTAATTTATCAAACCTCAGTCACTCATTAACCCCAATCTAACCTCACCTCTAAGTTATAAATATGGGTCTTCCCCCATTTTTCAGGAGGACCTAGAAAAGAGGGATAATCACTATGAAATCTTTGTGTATTGAAGCTTTTAGGAGAGGAAAAGAAAGTTCTCAATTAAGTTCTACAAGTTTGAGGTCAAGGAAAAACCTTTGCCATTATTAGAAGTTAGAGGTGAGGAGTGTGGGAGAAATATTTTCCATTATTTGTCATATTGTTATCATGATGCCCATTTTATGTCCATATCAGAGCATAAGCTAAGTCCCCTTATCAATTCAGTTACTTTTCATTTTATATTTCATTATTTCAGCATGATATCTATTGTTCATCATTTATCGTTGTATTTCTAGACACAGGGGTTGACATCCTCCAAGGGAGTTAATATCTTCTTGGAACTGACATTATCTAAGAAACCCATACATATTTGTATCTAATCACATTTTTTTAGTTTTACAAATCTATCTTCTTTTATCACATATCTATCTTCTCTACACTCGTAGATCCATATCCGCATCTGAGGTCCTAAGCCCTCCATCATTCGAAGTTGTTGGTGGCTTCCAGTATCATCTTTCAACCACATGAAAATGAGGTTTCCTATACAACAATAACATTTTGAGTTCTACCAGATGGTAGCATCTAAAGATACTAATTATGCCTCTACTTCATTTCTTCGTTGATTGCCTAACACCGGCTGATAGCTCCCAAAACGCTAGAGGTGGCATGTCGCTACCGCTTTCTCAAACTTATCAACATCACCCAAATAGTCCAAACCTTTTTCACGGTGAGTGAATGGAGACCAACCTGGTCGAGTTAACCCATGAGCCATCTTGTAAATTTTAATGCACCCCTCAAAACCTGCCAACTATCGAATCTACTAAGTTATCTAATTTGCAAGGGGTGTAAAAATTGGATAATAGTTTTGGTGACTCATGGGGTAATATGCATGCTAGATTCCAAAATATCGATGGCATTGAACCATCCATTGAGTATGAAGTTATCTTTATCTTCTGAAAACTTATCTAAAAGTTGAAAAATTCACCCCTGAGTGTATATGAAGCACTACCTAGACTTGATTGTGATTTCAAACTATTCGAGATGGTAACTAATTGTTCCATTATAAGAGCTTGTATTAAAACTGGAGAGTACAATAACAACAAAAGACACAACTATGTACAAACAATAAGATCATACATATCCCAAATGGAATATGCAGAGTGTGCACTAGCACTTATTACAAAATCAAACCTATACTATGAACAATACATGTGCTGCAAGCACTTAGAGGAATTAAAATATAATCTAATATTTACAATGATGCAACAAGCTTCCTTAATGAGTATGATTAAGATAAATCTCATTGAATGGGATTGGTACTGCATAACCATCAAGATAGGTAAGATCAAAAGAATTTACTTCTTTGCAAGCATTAATGGTATATGGACCACTCCAAATTGCATCAAACTTGGAGTTCCTCACTGGTTTGACTCTGTCAGCATCCCACTTCAAGACTAAATCACTAACCATGAATTTTTGAAATCTAGCCTTTTTATCAAACCATTACTTGATGGATTCTTGATGTTTCTCTAATTTAGTCATTGCATAGTTCCTTAATTCTTCAAGATCTACCAACTCTGTAATTTTGATTTCTCTTTGATCTGCACCTTCAAAGTCTAGCTACTGAGCTAAATCAAGTGAAGGCAAATCAAGTGACAAAGGAAACATTGCTTCCCTATCATAAATTGGCTTGTATGGTAAGTGTCAATTAATTCTTTTGTGGTAATCATGTCATCCCAAAGATAATTCCTCTCCTTAGTATGCCATCATCTTTGATTAACATCCATTTTCCTCTTCAAAATTCTAATCAGGTTCTTATTGGTAGATTCTTCCAATCCATTACCTTGAGGGTAACAATTAGAATATTTTTTCAAATAAACACCAAGATCAAGAGCCCAATTAGAAATTTTAGATCCTATAAAATCCTTTGCATTATCAGATATTATGGAATGTGGGAAACCAAACCTTGTGATAATCTCCTCGAGGAAATCAAGGATAACAGATCTTGTTTCTTCTTTCAATGGCATGGCCTCATTCTAGCTAGTAAAATAATCAGTAGTTGTGGTGACTCATTTGTGGCCAACACTTGATGGTGGATTAATCATGCCGATAAAATCTAAGCCTCACTAAGCAAAAATTTGATTTACATGGATTTCCTAGAGTGGAAGAGCTGCTAAAATTTTCTTGCCAGTAACGAAAGAACATACTTTTACATGTTCTAACCCATTTGTAGCAATCATTGAATAATGTGGGTCAAAAATAACTTACCTTCATAATTTTCATGGTTGTGGATTTGGCTAAAAAATGACCACCAGATAATCCAACATGAAATTCTGATAGGACCCTCTCTTCTTGCTCCTCCTCAATACACCTAAGCAATACATCATCAATATTTCTTGTAAACAAAACTATATCTTCTAGTAGATAAGGAATGGACTGCAAACTTAAATTTATCCATTTTTCCTTATTAATACCAAGAGGATATGAACCTAAAGATTAAAAAAATTATCATGTAACTTATCCGGTTATTAATGTTGGTTGCATCATGTGGTAGTTCTTCATTGGTGAAGGAGGTGTCATGATTGTTACTCTGAGCATCAATTACAAGTTACTCACAAAGCTCTCCCTCTTACTAGTTTAGTAGCTTTGATAGTTAAATCATACTCCATAATCTTAGTGACACATCCAGCTCTCTTCTCATTGATATCTACCCCCATAATGAAGTCTCTCGCATTAGAATGTGAGACAAGAACTTTGATATGATTAGTGGATAACATGCTTTTAAATTTATTGAGAGCCCTCATGATGGAAAATACCTGTTTATCAATGTGATTGTATTTCGGCTCATACTCCTTTAGTGTTTGAATAAATAAGGCCATTGGCTACTGTTAGTGCAAAATCACAGCACCTCTGGATGTTGATCAGATTTCTAGGTTGATCACTCTAGCATCCAGTGTGATTGCACAACATTGAATCCTTTCTCCAAGTGTGGGGACTTGTAAAATGAGAGAAGAATCTCTAGATTAGAGGTTGGTTCCTCAAACTCCTCTGATTAGATCTAGTGTTTACACAATTGCAGAGGTTCAAATCCTAATTTTACCCTAATTTGCGAGTAGATAGGGATAAGAAATGCAGAAAATGAAACTAACCTAATGATGGTGATGCACCAAAGGAGTGGTGAACATTTTTTGCTCATACAACTAGGCACAAATCCATGAAATGCAACACGAAAAACATACACAAGCTGATAAGATGCAATAAGAGATCTGAAAATGAAGTAAAAAACAATACAAATAGAGGACTGAAAACATTCACAGAGTTTACACTGTCATTTCCATGTAAAATCCCTTGCATTACACCATCAAAGAGGTATAAACCTATTACAATCCTTGAAAAAGGCTTGATACTTACAAAATTCACTTGTTTTCAGGTGAAAAAAGAATTCTAATGTTCAAAAAAGTGTTCCCCTTGAAGAAATGAGCCAAATCTGGCTTTTACAGTGCATGGGTCGAGGCCAGGAGAGAGAAAACATACAAAAATGTGGGAGCCCATTCCTCATTGACTGCAAATGCATTAAATCAGCATGGGGGACCTTACAAACCCATACCCTATCATTTTTGACCAAATTGGAGGAGAATGCGACCCATTTTGTATTAAATTTGGTTGTTGAAATGTCATTTCTGGCCATGGACACGTACCAGAGCTGTTTTTGAATTTTCTCTCTCCAAAATGAACCAAAATTAGAAATTGACCATGGAATCATATAGAGAAATTCAACATCTTTCTAATGATATAAAGAACATGCAAATCCGAGTTCTGGATCAAAAGATATGATCGTTTGAAGATTTAGGGCAAAAAACGGCCCAAAACGGATCGGCGGGAAAAAATTTCAAATTTTACCTCTTTTTGTCTTTGGAAAATTTTTGAAAAAATTTCCACGCTCCACTGGTCGGACACAACATGGCAAGTGCTGATTGGATGAGAAATTCTCTCTCCTCCACCTCCCATGGGTTTCCCTTTGAAATTTTGACGTTTTTATAATTTAAAAAAAAAAAAAAACACTTTCCCCCCGTGCCCCACCACTTGGGACACGTGGCGTGATCTGGTTGGAGGATAGGGGCATGAGGTCATCCTTGTCTTTTAATCTTTTGGCCCAAGAATTTTGTCAAATTTTCCTAAGTCTTTCCCTGGCTTTGAATTCCCCCCACCTTAGGACACGTGTCTTGTGTCTATTAGCTCGGGCCGACCCTTCAAACCTTGCCCTTTGAAATTTTCGGCCAACACTTAGCAAATTCTTTGAGTCATTTTCCCCCTGACACGTGGCATTTCTTGATTCATCCGTGGGCCTCCTTGTCTTTTTTCAGCCACTTCACCTTTTCGCGTCCCACACGTACTTTTGGCCCTGATGTCCCAAATGAAAGTCCTCTATTTTGGTCGAACCGTCTGGTTCGCGTCCTCCGTGTACTCTTGTCCCAACTGTCCTGGACTTCCTGGGACAAAATTCTCCGAACCACCTGAAATGGACTGATTTGCACCAAACCAACCGATCCGCGTCCTCCGCATACTCTTGTCCCGGATGTCCCAGACAAAACTTGGTGATTTTTCCCACTTCCGGCCAGTTCGCCCTTTCACGTCCCGCACGTCTCGACGTCCCAACTGCTACGCAAACCGCCTGGTGGCTTTTTGACTGATTCGCACCCTGATGTCCTAACTGTCCTAGCTGCTGTGAGGACTAGGACTTAGCTGATTTTCATGATTTTGGGCATTGAATCAATCTACTTGCTCGGGACAGAATAATCTGATGCATGTTATTAATATTACCCTGGGGGGTGAATATTGGATAACAATTTGGCGACTCAGTGGGGTCACCTGCCTGCTAGGTAGAAGATACCAGTTGCCTGAAGTAGTCCATTGGGCATGGTGTCATGAAATATTCTATTTAGAACCCCAACTGACTTAGAATGTGTAAGGAGGAAGATGGAATATCACCTGATGGGAGCAAGGAATGCAAAACATCTCCATGGACAACAAGCTATGTCAAAGCACTTAGGGAAAACAAAACTAACCTACAGCAAAACAATGTGCACAAGCACTTGGAGGAATGAAAATCTAATCTAATATTTACAAGGTGGTAATTTTTCCTCTAGAAGCAATGCTTGAGATAGATTCCATTTACTGGAATCTACATTTCTTCACCATCTAATGAGGCCAATTGGAAAGCATTGCTGTTCTTGCACTTCGTGACCATGTATGGGCCACTCCAAATGGCATCAAATTTTGAATGCCTTCCTGGTTTTGCTCTATCCACATCCCATTTCAACACTAGATCTCCAACTTGAAAAGATCTATCCTTGGCCTTCCTATCAAAGGTATTTTTGATCAAAGCTTGATCCTTTTCCATTGCTTGGGATGCCTGATTTCTGATCTCTTGCAGCTCCATCAACTCTGCATACCTCACCTCCATGGGCTCAAACTCTAGCAACTCCAACTTCTTCATGAGTTCCAATGTTGGCAACTCAAGTGACATGGGCAAGATTGCTTCTCTTCCATAGACAAGCCTGAATGAAGAGTTACCTGTGGATCTCTTGGGAGTTATCCTATCAGCCCATAAGGCTGATTTCAGTTTGGTATGCCAAGACCTCTGATTCTCGTCAAGAGTCCTCCTAATGATCCTCAACAAGTTCTTGTTTGTAGACTCGGCCTGGCCATTACCTTGAGGGTAATAGTTTGATGAAGTGCTTAGGTAGATCTCGTTCTTAACAGCCCACTTGGTCACCTTAGATCCAATGAATGCCAATGCATTATCAGAGATTATTGTAGCAGGTACACAAAATCTGGTTGTTATCCCCTCATAAAAGTCTAAGATGCTAGACTCATTTGCCTCTTTGAGTGCTACTGCTTTTGTCCATTTGGTGAGGTAGTTTGTGGCTGTCAAAATCCATTTCTGCCCTTGGCTTGAATTGGGATTAATGACTCCAATGAAGTCCAAACCCCATTGCATGAATGGCTGGTCAATTGAGATTGGATGTAATGGAAGGGCAGCAAGTCTCTCTTTTCCTATGAAGAATGCACAATTCTTACACCTCTTGATCCATGCATAGCAATCACTGAAGATCTTAGGCCAATAATAACCAACCTTCATGATTTTTAGAGATGTCACTCTTGGTGCAAAATGACCACCAGCTGGTGCACCATGGAACTCTTCCAACACCCTTTGAATATAATTTTTGCTAATGCATCTCAGCAGCACTCCATTCACATCTTTCTTGAACAAAACTCCATCAATAATGACATACAGGACAGCCTGCAATCTGAAGTGTCTCTTTTGGGTCTTGTTCATCTCTGGAGGGCATAGGCCTGTGCCTAGGAAGTGTATAATACCTTGGGTCTAGCAAGGAGTGGGGGAAACATTGTCTTCTTCTTGATTGCCACTTGGCTCATGGCTATCTTGGACTGTCAAAACAGCCTCTTCTTCATTGCATACTTCTTTTTGCTTCCCCAAAACCAGCTGCTCACACAATCCTTTCCCTCTTACCAGCTTGGTGATCTTGATCTCAATGTCATACTCCATGACACGGGTGATCCAACCTACCCTTTTCTCATTCAAATCCTTGTTGAGGAGGAAGTCCTTAACCCCAGCATGTGAGACCAGCAACTGGACCTTGTTTCTTGAGACTAAATGCTTGAATTTCTTCAAGCTTCTGATTACTGCAAGTACATGCTTCTCAATAAAAGAGTACCTCACCTCATAGTCATCCAGACTCTGGATGAAGAAGGTAATTGGCTGCTCATCATTTTCCTTGTTCTGCTGGACCAAAATGGCAGAAATAGTATCATTACCTCCAAATGAATAGAGGATGAAATCCTTGGAGAAATTTGGGTTGATGAGAGTTAGTGCTTGAGAGATAGCTTCTTTGATTGCTTCAAAACTCTCCTTTCCTTCTGCTGTCCACTTGAAAGCCATGCTCTTCTTTAAAATTTTGGTGATGGGCTTGACAAGGGCTGTAAAATCTGGGACAAACCTCCGAACAAAGTTTATCCTTCCCAAGAAACTCTGAAGGGCTTTCTTGTGGCTTGGTAATGGTAGTGCTCTTATGGCTTCAACCCTCTCTAGATCAATTGCTAATCCTTCTTTAGAGACAATATGGCCACGGAGCTTTCCTTAATGGGAAAGAAATATACACTTCTTAGGATTCAAAGACACTCCAAATCTCCTACACCTCGTGAAGAATTGTCTCAAATGAGAGAGGTGGTTTGCTGCATTTTTGGAAAAAATAGTGATGTCATCAAGGTAAATCAGCACCACGTTGTTAATCAAACCTTTGAATGCCATGTCCATTGCCCTTTGGAAGGTAGCACCAGTGTTGGACAACCCAAATGACATTTTCCTATATGCAAAAGTTCCCCATTTGGTTGTGAAGGCTGTCTTGAACTGGTCTTCTTCCTTCACCATAATCTTATTGTAGCCTAAGTAGCCATCAAGTAGTGAAAACCTCTCGGAGCCAGCCACAACTTGTAAGATTTTCTCCATGGAAGGGGGTGGGTAATGGTCCTTGAGAGAGGATCTATTCAAGTCTCTGAAGTCAACACACAATCTTATCTCTCCACTCTTCTTTCTGACTGGGACTAAGTTGGCAACCCAACTAGAATGCTTGATTGGGAATATGATCCTTGACTCAATCAGCTTGTCCAATTCTTTCCTCATAAGATGCTCCATGTGTGGATTGACTGGTCTTTGTTTTTGCCTGACAGGCTTAGTATTTGGATCCAATTCGATGGTATGCTAAGCTAAGTTGGGACTGAAACCTTTCAAGTCTTCATAGCTCCAAGCAAACACATCAGGGAACTCTTAACACAGCTGTATGAACTCATACCTTTCTTGTTCAGTTGTCATCCTTCTAATTTGCAATGGTTTGTTCTCTTCTACCAAGATGGATACTGAATCCTCTCTCTTGACCTGAATGTTTGCTTTCTCCTTTCTAAACTAATCATTGGGGTTAAAAATGGACTCCAAAGTGATAAGTCCCTTGGGCAGCTTGTTAGTTCTCAGTTGTACCACTAGGTCACCATATTGTTGTTCCAATCTTTCTTGATTCTTGGCTGAGAACTCAGCTTCTTCTTGCAAGAAATGGATGATTTGCTAGTCATTTTCAAACACTTGCCAACTGACATTGTTATCCGGAACTGAAGGCCTCACAATAATGTGAATGTTGGGATGTACCTTGTCTTGTTGAATGCTTTCCACAATGTCAAAGGCTGCCCCTACTGCTGCAAGCCTGTCAGCAGCTTGATTCTCTTCCCTAGGAATGGATTTGATGCCAAAACCCTCAAAATCTTCCATGAAGTCCCCACACCCTGTTCTTGTAGCACTTGAGAAGATCATTTTTGGTAGCATGCTATCCCTTGACCTAATTTACAATCAATTCACTATCACTAAAGACTTGCAAGTTCTTTATTCCTCTCTTGATTGCCCAATGCATCCCTTGCACTAAGGCTTCATATTCAGTAGTGTTATTGGAGCATGCAAAATAAAATCTAAAAGCTGAATAATACTTTATTCCTTGAGGTGAAATAAGCATAGCTCCACCTCCTGCACCTTGTCTACTCCTTGATCCATCAAAAAATATCTTCCATACCTCATTGTCATCTTTGTGGTTTGGCTTGGTGATGCTAGGAATAGGTTGATTTTCTTCGTGTATGCAATAGACCCCTAGTTCAGATTCTTCCACTTCTTGATAAGGATCAAATGCATGTATCTTGTTTTCCCATTCATCAAGAGTTAGATCCGGGATGCTTCCAACCTTGGTATCAGCCTCATTAGTGATTGGGTGGTCTTCTTGATCAAATGCTAAACAATTGGCGTTGATTTGACTTGGAGTGTAAGGCTCAATATGGAAGTTTGCAATAGGTTCTGACCTGATTGTAGCCTTAGTTCCATACCTTTTTCTAAATAGCATGTATGACCAATCAGCAGACAAATATCCCCTAATCTTGGCTGTGAAGTCCCTTGACAAGCATAGGGCAAAGAGTGGTGGAAGGTCTATGACTGATACATCTTGTAAAACAACAACATTTGGATAGGCATGCAAGGTAAGACTCAAGTTTCTAATCACCCCAACTGTTGTTACTGCTGTCCCATCTAGTTGTACTACCCCTTTGGATATTGTTTCATACTGGAGCCCTAGCTGATCAGCTATTTGTTTAGGCATTACTGAGCTACTTGCCCCGGAGTCTATCATGCAATTGTGCACTAGCTGATTTCCAATGATCAATGAAACATAGAAAGGAGGGGGCTTCAAAATTTTACCTTGCTGTCCTCCATGATTTCCCTCAGGCTGGGCAGCATTTGTAAGCACTTTGTCTTGCATCTAAACTTGTTGATTCGAAGTTGGCCAGTCCTTCATGGCAGCTTGTAGTAAATCTCTTTGGCCTGGGATAGATAGGGATTCCCACATTGATATATTAACGTTTGTCTTCTTCATCTGATCAATGATACTGAATGGTGATGAAGGATCTCTTTGTTGTCCTTTGGTTTGCACATTCACTCCTTACACGTGGGCAGAAACAACTGGTATTTGAGTTGGCCTAGGGGCAGTTCTTGGCTGCCCTTGTGCATTTGAAATTGGATTTTGCTTGCCAACCATTTGTGGATCCATGGAAGGTTGTGGATTGGTTAGGGCTAATGGCTGTTCTTCACCCAAATTCCTCCTTTTTGACCTTGTGTTGGCTGCAACACCTTGGGAAACTACTTGGTTCATGCCACAGAAATCCTCTGCTTTCCAATTTACCAACGTGGTGTCATTTGGGGTTGATTACTGTTGGAATGTTTCTTGTTGTTGGTTGTTTCCTTGACTGCCCTCACCCTCCACACCAGTAGTTGTCACCATTAATGTTTGATTCAAAGCACCATTGAAGCACATGGACTGGTTATGAGGCTCATTGCATGGAAAACACCAGTCATACTCCTGAGCAATGTTGTTTTGTGTTGGCACCAATGCCTTAGAGGCAGATATGGCATTTAGATTGTAGGGCTGAAATGGTCTATTGGCAGGAGGCCTTGTTTGATTCATATTTGCAGTAGGATTAGGTGGCCTTTGTGGTTGGTATGGCTGCCTATTAGGCTAAGATTGGGGCTGATAAGAAGGTCTAAAACCTTGGGCCTGCTGCCTTTGGAGAGTAACTAGCTCATTGCCTAGGTTTTGCAATTGCTTCATGACTTCTTGAAGCTCATTTGGGGCACTTGGAGATGAAGTGGAAGCTTCATTTGAACTTTGATTTCTAGGAGTGGGAGAAGGAGCCAAATTAGGCACTTGATTGGTGTTTGGACTCTCTAAGCTTAGAAACAATGGCATGGGAAGTCTAGGGGCAAGTTTGCCAGCTTAGATCAAACAATTTTCAGCCCTAATGGCAATGCTATAAGCCATAGGGATAGTTATGCCTGCCATGGACTGAACCAACATAGAAATATCAGAATTTAGAGCTTTGAGATAGTAGAGAAAAGCACCTTCTGTTGTTGGCCTGACTGCCACTGGAATTCTCTCCCAAGTCTTTTGAAATCTGAAATTGAAATCGGTCAGCTGTTCATTGGGAGCTCTCTTGATGGTTGTCAGCTGCTCCAAAAGAGACAAGTTGTCTCCCTTTTCTCCAAATTACTCATGAAGTGCTATACACAGCTGATTTCAATTTGTGATAGAACCAGCTCCAAGGCTTCTAAACCATTGCAATGCTTTACCCTTGAATGAAGATACCAGTAACTTGACAGCCACTTGCATCTCATTGATTTCATGAATTGCACAAAGGTTAGCAATATCTTTAACATGATCACCAAGAGTATTCTAATTTTCTCCAGTGAAGTATGGAATGTTTTTTAAGGCTGCAATAGGAATTGGATGTTGTGCACTGAGGGCAAGTGGGCTGTTGCCTGTGAAGTTGACATAGGGGTTGTTTTGTTCCATTCTAATTGGTCTTAAAACCCTTGTTGACTGAATGAAAGGCCTACCAGGTGGGGGAGTTGAAAGAGTTCTGTTTGGTGGAGATGGAGACCTTTGAATCCTTTGAATCCTTCTTCCTCTTTGCCTTCTTCTTGGAGATAATTGCAGGTATTCAAACAACACTTCTTCTTCTCCAACTCTTGACCTTGTGGTGACTCTTCTCATGAGTTTTCAGACCTGCACTGTTGAAACCAGGTGGTTCTTCCCCTTGGAGTCACCAGATATGCAAATAATAGCTCTTTTTCAAGCAAGAAAATTGCAGCAGATGCACATCAACTTTGCTGTGATAAAAATGAGACCTCTAGTGTCCCACCGGGCGTGCCAAAACTGTTAGTGCAAAATCACAACACCCTTGGATGTTGACCAGATTTCTAGGTTGATCATACTAGCATCCAGTGTGATTGCATAACATTGAATCCTTTCTCCAAGTGTGGGGAATTGTAAAAATGAGAAAGGATTATCGAGAGAAGGATGGTTCCTCAAACTCCTCTGATCAGATCTAGTGTTTACACAATTGTAGAGGTTCAAATCCTAATTTTACCCTAATTTGCAAGTAGACAGGGATAAGAAATGTAGAAAATTAAACTAGCCTAATGATGGTGATGCACCAAAGGAGTGGTGAATATTTCTTGCTCATACAAATAGGCACAAATCCATGAAATGCAACACAAAAAAAAACATACACAAGCTGATAAGATGCAATAAGAGATTTGAAAATGAAGTAAAAACAATACAAACAGAGGATTGAAAACATTCACACAGTTTGCACTATCATTTCCATGTAAAATCCCTTGCATTACACCATCAAAGAGGTATAAACCTGTTACAATCCTTGAAAAAGGCCTGATACTTACAAAATTCACTTGTTTTCAAGTGAAAGAAGAAGTCTAATGTTCAAAAAAGTGTTCCACACTGAAGAAATGAGCCAAATTTGGCTTTTACATTGCATGGGTCGAGCCCATGAGAGAGAAAACATAAAAAAACATGGGAGCCCATTCCTCATTGACTGCAAATACATTAAATCAGCATGGGGGACCTTACAAACCCATACCCTATCATTTTTGACCAAATTGGAGTAGAATGCGACCCATTCTGTATTAAATTCGGTTGTTGAAATGTCATTTTCTGGCCATGGACACGTACCAGAGCCATTTTTTGAATTTTCTCTCTCCATACTAAACTAAAATGCAAGATTTATTCCAGAATCATGTAGATAATTTCACCAGCTTTCCATTGATATAAATAACATGAAAATCTGAGTTCTGGATCAAAAGATATGATCGTTTGAAGATTTAGGGCAAAAAACGGCCCAAAAACGGATCGGTAGGAAAAAATTTCAAATTTTACCTCTTTTTGTCTTTGGAAAATTTTTCAAAAAATTTCTGTGCTCTGCTAGTCGGATGCCATGTGGCAAGCACTGAGTGGATGAGAAATTCTATCTCCTCTACCTCCCACGGGTTTCCCTTTGAAATTTTGACGTTTTTATAATTTTCGAAAAAAAAAAATCACTTTCCCCCCGCGCCCCGCCACTTGGGACACGTGGCATGATCTGGTTGGAGGACAGGGGCGTGGGGTCATCCTTGTCTTTAAATTTTTTGGCCCAAGACTTTTGTCAAATTTTCCCTAAGTCTTTCCCTGGCTCCGAACTTCTCCCGCCTTAGGACACGTGTCATGTGTCTATTGGCTCGGGCCGACCCTTCAAACCTTGCCCTTTGAAATTTTCGGCCAACACTTAGCAAATTCTTCGAGTCATTTTCCCCCTGACATGTGGCATTTCCTGATTCGTCTGTGGGCCTCCTTGTCTTTTTTCGGCCACTTCACCTTTTCACGTCCCACGCGTACTTTTGGCCCTGATGTCCCAAATGAAAGTCCTCTGTTTCGGCCGAACCGGTCAGTTCGTGTCCTCCACGTACTCTTGTCCCAACTGTCCCGGACTGCATGGGACAAAATTCTCTGAACCACCTGAAATGGACTAATTTGTGCCAAACTGGTGGATCCGCGTCCTCTGCATACTCTTGTCCTAGATGTCCCAGACAAAACTTGGTGATTTTTTCCACTTCCGGCCGGTTCGCCCTTTCGCGTCCTGCACGTTCCGATGTCCCAACTACTATGCAGACCGCCTAGCGGCTTTTCAGCCGATTCGCACCTCGATGTCCCAAATGTCCCAGCTGCTGCGAGGACTAGGACTTAGCCAATTTTCATGATTTTTGGCCTTGAATCAATCTACTTGCTCGGGACAGAATAATCTGATGCATGTTATCAATATTACCCTAGGAGGTGAATATTGGATATTAGCTACTCATCTCCAACATTATCATGTTCTATCAAAACAACAACAATACTAGCATAAAATTCATAGGCATTAAAATAAAATCCTTACCATAATTAGGATTAATTAGTGTAGGAACCTGGGTATTCTCTTGCTTGTTTTTTTCAAAGATTTATTTCCATTTAGCTATCCATTTGAAATTTACATCCTTCTTTAACATAAGAGTGATGGTTTTGACAAATCCTGCAAAGTTAGGATTAAATATTCTAACAAAATTAATCTTGCGATAAATTATTGTAAGGATTTTGAATGAGTAAGCAGGGAGAGAGAGAGAGGATGGATAAAAATATTCCTGGATCAATAGCAGTGCCATATTTTGAAACAATGTGTCCCAAAATATTACCCCTAGGGACAATAAAATTAAACTTTTTGGGGTTAAGAGACACCTTGAATTCTCTACATCTCTCAAAAACCTTCTTCGAATGGATGATGTGATCCTTGCTCTGATTTGAAAATATAATAATTTAATCCAAGTACACAAGGATAAATTCATTGATATGACCTTTGAAAGAAATATATATTGCTCTCTGAAATGTGGCACCTACATTTCACAACCCAAAAGACATCTTTTGATAGGAAAATGTACCCCACTTTGTTGTACATACAGTTTTAAATTGATATTTTTCCCTAACCTTAATTTGATTAAAACCTGAATACCCGCTAGCATGGAAATCCTCTCAACCCTTGCAACAAATTGAAAAAATTTCTCAATAGAAGGTAAATGGTAGTGGCCTTTGAAGGAATCCTTGTTCAAATCACAGAAATTGACACAAAGTTTGATTTCCCATTTTTCTTTCTAACCGGCACCAAATTGGCCACCCAAATAGAGTACTTGATTGGAAAAATTATTTTGGCCTCCATGATTTTAGATAACTTCTTCCTCATCAGGGGATATATTTTGGGGTTGACCAACCTTTGTTTTTTCCTAACCGTTCTGATTTTGGCAATAAAATACCTTAACAAACAAATGGAAAACATAGGAGGAAATTAAATGACCGATATATCATGGGTTATGGTTAGGATTGGGTAGGCATGAAGGGTTAATTTTAGATATTTTATGACTCCCAATACACTAAGTGTTGAGCCATCAAACTTTAAAACACTCTTTGCAACAGGGCTATACTTTAGTCCTAGGACATTAGCAATTTTATTTAGCATAACCAAGGTACTAGCACCTGAATCTATCATGCAATTATGAACCAAAAATTTTCCCACAGTAAATGATAGATAAAAAGGTCGGGTTTTAAAATTTACTTACTTATTACTCCTTTGCATGGAAAATATTAACAGTAGTAGGGGTTCTTTGAATCACTGGATCAACTAGGAGAATTTTCTCAAGAGCTTCACACAAGAGGTCCCTATGTGATCAGATAGCCAAAACATCCCAAATTTTCACATTGAAATTAGTTTTCTTCATTTATTCCAAAATTTTAAATGGGAGGTCCATATATTTCTATAGTTGTGTTATGGGATTCTCCTTTATTTGTTGTTGTAATGCTCGAATAAGCATTTTTTATTGGGGAGAAACTTCCGTGGCAGGAACTTCAGGTGTTTTTATCTTTCTCCCACTAACCTCCTTTTCCTTGTTAACAAAATTGCCTTGATTAGAAGAGGATGCATGTTGTTATTCCAACATTCTTTTATTAGACTTGGTATTATCAACAATTGTCTAATTTAAGGCATAAAAATCTTGAGCTCCAAAGAAAATAATCTTTGCATCTTGATTAGCCTCTTGAGCTCCTTCCACATTAGGATTTGGTGCTTCCACCAATAGCTCATGCTGATTGGAGGAATTTTGAATCATGAAA
Source organism: Taxus chinensis (assembly GCA_019776745.2). Classification (NCBI taxonomy): domain Eukaryota; kingdom Viridiplantae; phylum Streptophyta; class Pinopsida; order Cupressales; family Taxaceae; genus Taxus; species Taxus chinensis. Next base: position 208,695,083 of record CM034146.1, read on the forward strand.
TATTGAACATGCAATGCCCTCTCACAAATAACTTGATTGTGTGGCTAGTTGAAAGGAAAACACCACTCTATTTCCTGAATCACATTATTTTGTACCAGAAAAATTTCCTGACTAGAGCTAACAATAGGAGATGGCTAAGAAGGGGAAATTGACACCAATAGAGGAGAGGAATTTTGGGCTCGCAACCTATTATTTTTCTGATTTTTTCCATACATTTGATTGGATTAGTTCATGTATGGATGATAACCTTCTTTAAAACCCTAGTTGGAATACTGCCCCCAATTTGAATAATTCCTATAAAACTGTGATTTTTGTTTATCCAAAGATATCACCTTATTAGATAAATTTTTAATTAATGCCTTCATTTCTTCATCCTCCTTTTGTTGTGCAGGGGAGTAAGAAGTGGAAGAAATGGGTTACGAAGGTTTCTCAGGAATAGGAGTAATGAAGGGTTGAACAACTTGGGGTAATTCAGGGTATAGGGGCATAGGTGGCCTAGGAGATAATTTTCTATCTCGGATCAAATAATTTTCAGCCCATATGGCTATAACATATTCACTAGGAAATGTCGTACCCCCCATAGACTAAATCATGACAACAATATCAAAATTCAATGCTTTTAAACAATAAAGAAATGCACGTTCAATAACTGGTCTTATTAGGATTGGAATTTTGTTCTAGGTCTTCTCAAATATGAAATTGAAGTCTTTCATGAGCTCATTGGGAGCCCTCTTTATAGTTGTTAGTTTATTTCAAATTGATTGTATAAGACAGTCCGCATCTGATTCTAATATTTAATTGTTTCTGCTATTAAACTTCTGAATCACTACAAAGCTCTCCCTTTGAATGAAGAAGCTAACATCCTAATAGCCACATATTTTTCAACAATTTCATGTATAGCACAAACATTGGCAATATCCTAAATGTGTTCAGCCGAAGTAGTCTGATTCTCCCCAGTGAAGAAAGGGATGCTCTTGAGTGCAACTGACGGAATGGGGTTACTGGCATTAATAGAAAGAGAACTGTTGCATGTAAAATCTACAAATCCCCAATTCTGTTGTGCTACCATTCTGATAGGTTTGAGAACTCTAGTGGACTAAAAGAAAGGCCTACTAGGAGGCGGAGTGGAAAGAGTCCTATTTAGTGGTGAAGGAAACCTTTGAACTAATCTTCCTTTTCTTCCCTTTATAGGTGATAATAGTAAGTACTCAAAATTTCCCTCCTCCACCATTCTAGACCTTATCTAAATTCTTCTCATGAACTTGAGCACTAGAAATGCTAAAACCTATTGGTTTGAAATATAGAGTCATTAGATGTGTCGAAGAAAGCCTCCAAAGGATAGAAATTACTAAGTCACACACCAAGACTTAAAAATGAGGATATTATAGACCATAAAAAGTTTGACTCAAATGTACCACTACGCATGCTATAACTATTCGAGCTTAAATATGCACCCATCCTTGAATCATACACAACTCGGGATTTGAGACAACATGGGAATGTCTCTAAGCTATGAGACTTGAATCGAGACAGACCTCCGAAGAAGGATGAATTCCTCTATCTATTCCTAATAATAAAACTACTCCTAAGAATTGAAATATAACCACCATAACACTAACCTAAAATTCCAAGGGACCATGAAATAGAAATATGCATAGTTGAAAGTGCTAAATTAAGGGAGGCAATAGCACCAAGGACATAGTGGAGATATTCCTAGTGAGTCAAATTAGGAAGAGAAAAGAGCTGAAAAGGGCAAAAAATGTGCCACAGTCTAAAATCACATTCAAACCTCCAATTTCATGGGTCACTACGAATTTTAATCTTGCAAGAATGAAAAAAGTATGCGCAATGTAGCTGTGAATGCAATGAAAGACATGAAATACAAGATAATACATGGTATTGCAGAAAGAGCCACAAAACATGAATCTTATTGCTTAAAAGTTTTTACAATCCATTAAAAATAGATACAAGGAAAGGATGTCCTTGTAAAATACAAAAATTTGAGGCTTGCAACTCACAAAGTATTCTGCAACGATTTTTCAAGATTTTCTCTACATTTTTAGAATTTATCTCTAAAAATGACATGAATTTTAAAATATATAGAGAAAAGAAGCCTTGGAATTGCCTCACCAATAAACATATTTCATTAAATAGGTATAAGAGGCCATAAAAAATTTGGTACTTTTCTTGTGTAGACATCTATAATTACGCCCAAGAAATTTAAATACTTAAATTACACTAATTATCCCCTTTCTCGCAAATCGACGACATATCGTGAAAAGTACTCATATTCCCTTTTATTGTCGTTAATTAATTACAATACGCTAATTGATTAAGTCACATATCCAGCTAACAACGTAATTAATGACCTTTCGTTAATTATTTACCCCTCTACCCAGACTAATTAATTATTATTAATTAATTATCCTTCCACTTCATTTAACTAATAAATCAATATTTAATTGATTTAATCCCCTTATAATAGCCTAAATCATACTAATATTTCTCCAATTGGCTTCTATAAGCTTACATCTACCTATTAGTTAATCACCTTTGATTAATCAAAACACCCCCCAACTCCCATGACTTGCTAAGCATAAATTAAACCCTTCTAAAGTAAGGTTACCTTTAATAAAGCAACCTTATCCATTCCTAATCATGTTTTACCTTGATCCCACATGCAAAGGGATGAAGTGCTTCCTTTATCCATTGGGCTATATAAGGAGCCCTCCTTCTACCTTTATACCTACACTTAATTCCCTTGAGAAAGAAAAAAAAAACACATAGTCTTGCACTAAAATCCTTTTGCCTTTCTCAAGCCCTTCCATCATCCACCTTGAAAAGCTAAGCCTCACACCCAAGCATCCTTGAAGGATCAAAGCAAGCAATATTGTTGATTTCCATTGGACTACATACGTCCATTTGATTTAATTAGGCAAATTAGAAGAATAGATTTCTTGATTTGCATTATGCTTGATTTCATTATTTCAAAGTTATGATGCTAATGTAGGCCTTGTTCATTTCTTCATCTTGATGGTACTCTTTTCTTGTTTCTAGCTAGGTTAAGGAACTATTTTAGGTGGTAGTTCTTGATTTTAATCTCACTTAGGAAAAAGAATACTTGTACACATTTGGCATGCCCGGTGGGACCCTTATGTCCATCCTCCATTAATGGAGTCACTTTGAAGCTTTTTGTTTTAGTTTCTAACTATTTCTTAGTTTTAATCTTTCTAGGATAGTTTCAAAACTTTCTAGATTAGTTTCAAAGCTTTCTAGATTAGTTTCAAAGTTTTTAGATTAGTTCAAGTTTTTAGTTTCACTAATATTTTTGTTCTAAATGGCTAAAAATCTTGTTTCTTAACTATTTTAGCTAGGTTTTTTTTTTTTTTGTGCTCTTTGTAGGATCAAAGGAGGTGAACTGCTGCCAAAAATTGAACCAAATCGATAAAATTTTGATATTTTTGAAAAATCACGTGTTTTTTAGCCACCTATAGGAAAGGGGGTGCACATGCCATTCTATGTGTGCTGGTACAACTCTGACTGTCAGTTTTTTGATAGAGAAGTGCAAGTACCAAAAAAGGGGCGCATGTATACTAACAGTGGTGTAGACATTATTAGCAATTTTCCGGAGGCCATAACTTTTTCTCCCGAACTCGAAACGACTCCATTTTTGTTGCGTTGGAAAGGTATTGAAGTGAAATAAAAAATGGAAACATAAATTTTGGATTGTAAGTTACCAAAAATTTAAGGTTTTCATTTTTTATTAAACTATTCATTTCTAACATGTCTAAATTCTTTGGAAAATTTGGTCTTTGATGTTCTAACACCTTGCAAGTTTTATTTTGAATCTAACTTTTGTTTTGTAGGGTGTTTTTACATGTTTGATGGTGATTTGAATTTTTTAAAAAGTTAATAAACATTACATGTTTAATCATGAGATTAAATTCATGTATGCTCTTCCCTCGCACCTTTTAGGTGATCTTGGGAATCAGAAATGATTCTTAAGTCCTTTTGATGCTTTGAGGTTGTTAGGAATATTTGATTGGAAATTGGATAACCTTGGCATAGTTGAATTAAAATTGTTTTTCCATTTTGATCTCTTTTTGGATTTTTGAAGACAATCACGTATGCTCTTCTCTTGCGTCCTTGGATGAGCTGGAGAATCAGAAATGATGCCTTCTCTTTTGATGGAAAACTACTAAAAATCTTCATACAGGACCAAAATGCCATTACTTTCTAAAGAAAAGAGGAATCAAAACAAATTTTAGAAAACTACTAATACAGTTGTTATACAGGTTGCCAAACGGTGTTCGAGCAAACCACATCTAATTAAAAAAAGATAAAACGAACAAGATAATTCAAAACACTGTATTACAGGTTTCAGAAAAGGGTACGTCCCTCTCCACTCAACTGGAACATAACCCCTTTGGCATAATTCATTAAGCTACAACAATGGGGGTGGTTCCAGGAACCCCAAAGTAGTCCACACAAGAGGGAACCTTGTGGATGAAACGGGAAGTGATTCACACTACGTATCTGACTAGTGATTCCTTTATGAGATAGAGTTACAAGTTGTCCCTACGTGACCCTTTTAAGTACACAATGGATGCATTTACTGCCCATTGTGCTTAAAGGGGGAAAAGTCGAGATACTCCCAAGATAGTCGGGACTATTTGGGTAAATCGTCCCCCTTGTGGATAATCTTTGTAACACCTAGGACGAGAGAACCACCTAGGAAAATATAATTTTTCCAAGAGCCCACTTTGACCATTCTAAAACAGTGTTGGGTTGTGAACCATATTTGTATTGTGAAACATGTGACGTGTTACTTTCACTTAGTTTTTACTTGCCTTAGGGTGAGGTGAAACTCTGTCGAAATAAAGCCAACATTTTTTTTCATCCCCATTTTTGATATTCTTCCTTCACATTCTTTTGACACTTTGTTGATCAAAAGAAAGGTGACTACCTTTTTGTTACCAATTGATTTCTTCTACCACTTTTTTTTCCATTTACGCCCATCCATGTTTATGGATGGGTAAGTTAAACATGTAAAGTGTGTAGAGGTGTATTTATATCATTGGTAGCCTTTGTGATCTTGATACCCATGTCAGGATCGTCATCATAGTTAGGATTGATTCATCATTTTATCTCCCTTTGACATGTTACCTTGTTTGCAGTGTCTCAACATAATTAAGATAGTTATGTCATGTTTCTCGTAAACATGATCTAAGTTTCTGCATTGTGGCGTTACGTTGCCCACGTTTTAACACATCCTTAGTATACTTTGACTTAGTTTGATTTCAAACATGGTCCTAAATCTTGAAATGTGTCACTTACTTTGTTTGCATTGTTTTGATACCACTTTGACACTAATATCTCACTTCTCTGTGAATCTTGATAGATGTGTCCAATTGGTGTGGTTACCTGGCTTACATTTGTAAACCCCACCCTTTAGCATTTGGGTCTTGTTGGTTATTGAACTTGTCATGGTATCCTTTGATTGGGAGTCGCATCTACCCTTTGTTAAATATTTACACCTTGTTCATTTCGAGCTTAACGTAAATATTGACATTGTGTTGATCACCTTTGCATCAAAATTTTCACATGCATTTTCATATGGTGTATTTCCTTGTTAATTGGATTTGTGTTTCATACTTGCATGATTGTTCCTTATGATTATTCAATTAGAAAAACTTATTTTCTAAGACAATCCCTTTTTATCTCATTGATATTACATCATCACGATGTCTATTTTCCTTAGACCTTCTTCAGAAAATCACGCACGTATATCAATACTTACGAAATGTCTAGTTGGTTGTCCTTATGCCACCAAAATCGACATGTCACTTCTTTCCCTTTGAAGGAGTTCCATCACACTATATATATCTAGACATTTTCACTTAAAACAATGCCAAAGTGACTGACTATCGCGTGGTTCCCCATACTTAGAAAAATATGGAACCTAGGTTTAGCAATTCAAATCAAAAGATTCCCATTACAACTAAGCCTCATTTGGTTCTTTGTGCTAGAGAGACCATATGGGTAACTCATTCCCCACCTTCATATCATAGTCAGTGGTATGATTTGGATGCTTCTGATCCAAATTATTATTTGAGTTCCTCCCACTCTTCTTATAATTCTAATCCAAACATTTCCTCTTCTTCTGAGGATTCCAATCCAAATATTTCCTCTGACTCTTCTGATGATTCAGATCCAAACTACTATTCAGAGTTATCTAATGTGACTCCATTGTCATGGTCCTCCCTATCTTTGCAAGAACTTTTTCATCATACATTTAATGTGACTCCTACGTTGCGGTCCTCCCTTTCTTTGTAAGACCCCTTTTATCAGTCACCTCAATGATGTCTTCTTCCTTTAAAGATACGTGTGACTCTAAATCCCTCCAAGCAAGCATCTAATACAATTCTGGAATCATGGTCCTCTCTTTCTTTGTAGGAACCTTGTTATTATTCATCTGATGTGATTCTCGAATCATGGTCCTCCCCTTCTTTGCAGGACCTTCTTCATCAATCACCCCCGATAAATCTTCCTTCTTTGAAGATTCGTGTGACTCGAAGTCCTTCGATTCAAATATCTAAATTGACCCATGCATCACAATCTATAGACTTAGGACTTAATCCTACTAGTTTACAGATGATATACCATCATATGGGTAGGTCCACACCATCTCCTTCTACTCCTGAGACATCTAGCTACACATCTTCTTCATCTCTCACGTCATCTTCTAAGTATTCCACACCAAGTGAACCTCTTTCTTCCAATCAACCCCTGGTGGTCGATCAACAACTCATATTGATTGACCTCTTTGAGAATGAAGAAATAATCAGGGCATTTATAGGGGCACATGAAGATATTCCTTTAGAATATTATGAGAAAGGATTCTCTTTAGACTTCGATGCGCCTGCATATTTTGAGAAAAATGTTGATTCCTTTTATCAAGAAACAGAGGAAGAGCCTCAAATCATGCAACTTGATCCTCCTCTTATTCTTCCATCTTCACATTCTTCATTATGTGAGGAAACTCCTAGGTATTACATTGATCCATGGCCTATATTCTCATCACCCAATCACTCTTTGTCTATCATAATTCCTTAATCACAATCTCTAATGGGGTCAACAACAAGTAGCCCTTCATCTTTGTCTAGGTGTGGGTCACCTTCTAGTAGCCCTTCCTCTGCTATTTATGGGACATTTTCGAGTAGTCCACTATCTTCTATTCTTGGGGCACGTCCAACTAGCCCTTTGTCTTCTAGGTATGGATCACCCTCGGGTAGTCCATCATCTTCTAATCTTGGGCCACATCCTAGTAGCCCATTATCTTACATCTATGGGTCACATCCTAGTAGCCCTTCTTCTTCTATTCTTGGGCCACATCCTAGTAGCCCTTCATCTTCTATCTATGGGTCACGTCCTAGTATCCCTTCTTCTTCTATTATTGGGCCACATCTTGGAATCCCTTCATCATCTTCTATCAGTAGCTTGCCTCCCGGTAGCCCCTCCTCTTCAATTCTTGCACCATATCCATTTCATCCATCACATATTTCTTCTATAAATGGTTGTGGTAAGCCCATGGTCATTTGTCACATCAGTTATAAATGTTCACATTCACTTTCTTATCCTTCTCAGGATTAGACAAGTCACACATTAGCTTATAAGAAACCTAAACAGTTTCTTAATCAAGCTCAGATCAAAACTGTAAAGAGCTCTATAGCTCCCAACAAATCAAACAATCTCAACATTCTAAATCAAGCACAATTCAAGAACGCACATCAACGTAACCATCAAGTATGGCGCAAAGTGCATATACCTCTTGATAGGGAACTCAAGCTCTCGCATATGAAATCCATGTTCTAGAACAAATCACAGTCATTTATTGAGTGTGAACTCACTTTAATCATCGAGATCGGGGATAATATCACTCTCAATAAACAAACATGCCTAGTCTCCCTTATTAAGGAAGTCACAAACATTTTTGTTGGATCTTACCACACAGAGTGACTTTGTTAGTCCCAACCTCTTAAAACTATCAAAAATCTAAAATTCAAAAATACAAAAAGCATTGAGAAAACACAACAAAAATCAAAGGTACAAAGATCAAACATTGCAATCAGGTATTGTGTACACATGGATGTTTCTTTCTTCCCTTCCTTTCTCTTCTTCTGCAAGTCTCCCTACCATTTTCATCCCTTTGGTAATGTTTTGGTTAGCTTATTCACACACATTTTTTGACATTTATCTCTATGGTATCCATTTGACCCTGGTCTTTTATCACCTTGGTAAATTAAAGAACAACCGACCTTTTAAAGATCCTATCACATTAAGAATCTAATAAACTAGTTGCAAATAAATTTTGGACATATTTGTTGACACTAGCCAATGTCATCATCACAATAACTTCCACCTCCTTCCATCAAGTCATATGTGGTTCTTAACCCCTTGTCAAGTAAGAGAGCTGAAAGAAGTTCTCAGAAATCAAAAGAAACAAAATCAATCAAAAATCAAAAGCTAAAAGCTATAAAGCAAAAGAAAATTAATATATTACTCTCTCTTGGGGTATTTCTAATAAACTCTACCGGGGCTATGGACATCTAACTGGAAGTAGAGAAATGCTTTTATTAGAGTCAAATACATCTTTGTTGGGGATATGAACGCCTGGCTGGTAGCGGAGCAATGTACGGCTATACTTTCACCATCCACTCACAAAATTGCCTTTCACAATCAATCATCCCTACACATTGGCTAGGGTGTATTCACTTGTTGTCTATTAAATATTCCCTTCAAGAGGTTATAAATTCCACATGCACACACTGGATGTCTATGAGTAAACAGGATTAGTATGTTACCAGTCATTTTTTTTTGGACATTGTTTAGAATCTTACTCTAGTCCATATCTTGTCTCATGATTTGTACCTTTATCTAATCACTTCTTCATCGCGAGGCTTCTAAGCTACATTCATATCATTCACATCATTCTTCTACTTCGTTCAAAACATCCATGTGTATAAGATTGCTTTTTTGTAATTTTTTGGGCACCTTTGTCCCCTTCTACAAAAATAATCTTCTCCTTCCTTTCTATCATGTGCTTTTAGGCCAACTTACACTGGGGGAATCCTTACTCCTTCCCAAAATTTCATTGGTTTACATTCACCATCATGTTGAACCTATCTATAATGGCCTTGGGTCCCACTTCTACCTGTGAAGAGTTTGCCTTTGAATACTCCCGCCTAATCATTGGGGAATTTTTGCATCTTCACCTCTCTCATACGCACGTGGTCTTATGCCCTTGTACATCCCATCTATCACTATGGGCATCCACAGTTCCTCTTCTTCCTGTAAATAGTTTCAGAAAACTTTCAAAAACAACAAAAACATTCAAATATGTGAAAAAAATAAAAACATTCAAATATGTTAGAAAAATAAAAACATTCAAATATGTTTAAGAAAACTTCTAAAAATTGAAAATCACCCTACAAAACTTCACTCTTTGGTTCTCACCTGTCCATGTGTGCGACTCGTGGATCATCTTGATCTACCTCCATCAACGAAAGTTAGGCTGCTTACTTCGTCTATACTCTGGGGCATAACGAGTTGCCTGGTACTGTTTCATAGTGCACATTACTTTTTCATCAGACTGAAGTTTCCTCCATTTTCCCTTTGCATGTATCCTTGCTTGGGGCACCATTATTAACCCTTGTCATTAATTCACATAGGTCAGAACTGAAGCTCGATAACCAAAAACATTGCATCTTGTTTCTTTGTTATTTTAGCTTGTTTACTTTCTTGTATTGCATTGCATTTTGTATGTTACATGGAGTTAGGCATATTTCACTTTCTCGTATTGCATTACATTTTGTATGTTGCATGGAGTTAGTGTTTTCAGTAATGGAAAATTGTTTGTAGTATGGCTTTTCATGTCATTCTACTTTTTTCGTATGCTTATATTTTTCATAAGGACCGATGACGTAGCTCTTATGGTAATATGACATGACATCAAAATTGTTCCAATACACGACAGCTAGAGGCTAACCTCTTCTCTCCCCTCCATATTTCTTTTGCATCATTTTCTTCTCACCCCTTGATCTGCTGTCTCATCGGGGCAATCTTTCCTCCTCCCATTCTTTGATCTATATCTCACCATTTTCGATCATCGATCGACTTCTTTCATCACCCCATCGAAACTCGAGGGGGCATCTCTCCCTCCTACTAATTTTTCTTTTGTCTACTATCTTTGAAGTGGTGTCACTTACACCACCCCAAAGAGGAGCAAATGTAGACACCAATAATTATGCCTAAGAAATTTAAATACTTAATTGTGTTAATTATCCCCTTTCTCACAAATCGACAACATATCGTCAAAAGCACTCATATTCCCTCTTATTGTCATTAATTAATTACAATACACTAATTGATTAAGTCACATATCTAACTAACACCGTAATTAATGACCTTTCCATTAATAATTTCACCCTCTCTACCCAGACTAATTAATTATTATTAATTAATTAGTCTTCCCCTTCATTTAACTAGTAAATCAATATTTAATTGATTTAATCCCCTTCTAATAGCCTAGATCATACTAATATTTCTCCAATTATCTTCTATAAGCTTACATCTACCTATTAGTTAATCACCTTTGATTAATTAAAACACCCCCCAACTCCCATGACTTGCTAAGCATAAATTAAACCCTTATAAAGTAAGGTTACCTTTAATAAAGAAACCTTATCCATTCCTAATCGTGTTTTACCTTGATCCCACATGCAAAGGGGATGAAGTGTTTCCTTTATCCATTGGGCTATATAAGGATCCCTCCTTCTACCTTTATACCTACACTTATTTGCCTTGAGAAAGCAAAAAAAAACACATAGTCTTGCACTAAAATCCTTTTACCTTTCTCAAGACCTTCCATCATCCATCTTGAAAAGCTAAGCCTCACACCCAAGCATCCTTGAAGGATCAAAGCAAGAAATATTGTTCATTGCCATTGGACTACATAGGCCCACTTGATTTAATAAGGCAAATTAGAAGAATAGATTTCTTGATTTGCATTATGTTTGATTTCACTATTTCAAAGTTATGATGCTAGGGTAAGCCTTGTTCATTTCTTCATCTTGATGGTACTCTTTTCTTGTTTCTAGCTAGCTTAGGGAACTATTTTAGGTGGTAGTTATTGATTTTAATCTCACTTAGGAAAAAGAATACTTGAACACATTTGGCATGCCCGGTGGGACACTTATGTCCCATGACATCCATTAGTTTAAGTTTTCATTATTTTCGCTAAGCTTTTTGATATGCACATGTAGTAATCTAATGTCTATTTTCTTGGAATTTTTGATAATTTGATATGCGGAACTTCTTGTTCATGGCCATTAACTTTAATGGGTTAGTTTCAAAGCTTAAAACTAACTTGACAAAATTTGAGATATTCATGAGATTTCTTGTGTTTTTTTTCCGTATTTTGGTTACAGGCGTGGTAGCAAGCACAGTTCTTAGGAGCGCAGACACACTTTTTTATGGTGCACATACCTCTTGGGTGGCGTAGGTGCACTGGCTCAAAATCTTGGCTCTTTGCTTATTGATCCTGGCGCATACACACTAGGACCCCGACACACATACCCTAACTAGCGTGCAAATGCACTAACCTGGGTGCAAACACATTATCTTACTATACCTTCACTGCAACTCAAAACTTGCTGCCAGATTGGCACATACACCCTAACCCAAGCGCACACATTTTTTTCGATGGCACAGATGCATTTTTAGTGGCATAGGTGTTCTGATTAGAAACTGGGACGTGTTTTACAAAGTGGTGGCCACACTATACGTCTTTCTGGTGGCGCATGCCATTCTATGTCTAAATTTGGTCACCTATTTTTATCACTGACTAGTGCATACATTCTTTTGATGGCAGACACGCCTCTTGGGTGGCGCAGGTGCACGGTAAGTTGAAAGGGGCACACAATGGTATACTATGTCTTTTTGGTGGCGCACATGCATCTCGAGTAGCAATTTTCCGGAGGCACTATAAACTTAGAAATACACAGAGTGGCACACACATTTTTTTTGGGTGGCTCGCATACACCTTTTGGGCAATGCAGTGTCTCTATAATTGGGGAACACACGCATAAAATGGCGTTGGAATTATATCTGTATTGAAGTCCGGTTTTGGTTACAAATGGATTAGTGCTCCTTGTTTTGATCATAACTTTTAACTCGTTAACCCATTTTTTGGAGTTTGAATAAGCGTTGGAAAGATAACGGAGTGTAATTTCATGAGGGAACTTCCAAAATTTAAATACCTTTGGTATACTATCTTCTATTTAAAAAATACTCCCAAAATACCTCGGAGACCTCCAAAAATGCAAATTACTAACAAACTGCTAAAAGAGTGCAAAAAATTGGATTTCTAGAATTTTTTGATTTTCTTGGTTTTATAATTCTTACAAGTTTGTAGGGTCTAATCACATACACATTTTTGTATGGATGTTTTTACATTGCTTTAACTTGATTAAATAAACTTTGCATGTTTACTTATAGAGAATAAGATTCGCATATTCTCTTTCCCTCGTGTCCTTTGGGGCGATCTTTGGAATCATAAATGATTCTTAGGTCCTTTTTGATGCTTTGAGGTCGTCATTAGGAATATTTGAGTTGGAAATTGGCTAAGCTTGGCATAGTTTAATTAAAATTGTTTTTCCATTTTGATATCTTTTTAGATTTTTGAATACAATCTCATATGCTCTTCTCTTGCGTCCTTAAACGATTTAGAGAATCAGAAATGGTGCCTTCTCTTTTGATGGAAAACTACTAAAAATCATCATACAGGACCAAGAACACCATCGCTTATCTAAAGAATGGAGGAATCAAAACAAAAGTAAAAAAAATACTAATACAGTTGTTATACAGGTTGCCAAAAGGTGTTTCGAGCAAACCACACATAATTTAAAAAAAAGATAAAATGAACAACATAATCAAAACATTGTATTGCAGATTTTGGAAAAGGGTACGTCCTTCTCCACTCAATTAGAACATAATCCCTTTGGCATAATGCCTTAAGCTACAACAATGGGAGTGGTTCTAGGAACCCTAAAGTAGTCCACACAATAGGGAACCTTGTGTACGAAATGGGAAGTGCTCCGCACTACCTATCTGACTAGTGATTCCTTTGTGAGATAGAGTTACAAGTTGTCCCTACATGACCCTTTTAGGTACACAATGGATGCATTTACTACCCAATGTGCTTGAAGGGGCAATAAGTCGAGATACTCCCAAACTACTTAGTCGTGACTTTTTGGGTAAATCATCCCACTTGTGGACAATCTTTGTAACACCAAGGAAGAGAGAACCACCTAGGAAAATATACTTTGGCTAGAGATCCCACTTTGACCATTCTAAAACAGGTGTTGAGTTGTGAGCCATATTTGTCATCATGAAATGTGTGATGCGTTACTTTTGCTTAGTTTTTCACTTGCCTTAAGGCAAGAAGAAACTCTGCCGAAAGTGAAGCCAACATTATTTTTCATCCCCATTTTTGATATCTACTTCCTTCACATTATTTTGACACTTTGTTGATCAAAATAAGGGTGACTACCTTTTTGTTACCAATTCAGTTGTCTTCTACAACTTTTTTGTCCATTTATGTCCATCCATGTTTACGGCTAGGTAAGTTAAACATCTAAAGCGTGCAGAGGCGTATTTATATCATTCGTATACTTTGTGATCTTGATACCCATTGTCAACATCATCATCATAATTTGTATTAATTAATCATTTGATCTCCCTTTGATGTGTTACCTTGTTTGCATTGTCTCAACACAATTAAGATACTTATGTCGTGTTTTTCATAATTTTGATCTAAGTATCCACATTGTGGCATTATGTTTGCCACACATTTTAACATATTCTCAGTATACCTTGACTTGGTTTGGCTTCAAACATTGTCCAAAATCTTGAAGATGTGTCGCTTACTTTGTTTGCATGTCGTTTCGATACCACTTTGACACTAATATCTTGCTTCTTCATATGAAGCTTGATTAGACGTGTCCAATTGGTGTGGTTACATAGCCTACATTTGTAAACCCTCACCCTTTAACATTTGGGTCTTGTTGGTTGTTGAACTTGTCGCATGGTATCCTTTGATTAGGAGTCACATCTACCCTTTGTTAAATATTTATGCCTTGTTCATTTCGAGCTTGACGTAAATATTGAAATTTTGTCGATCACCTTTGCATCAAACTATCACTTTACATGTGCATTATTCATATGGTGTATTTCCGTGTTGATTGGATTTGTGGTACACACTTGCATGATTATTCATTTTGATTATTCAATTCAGAAAAACTTATTTTTCTAGGGACAATTTCCTCTCAATCTCATTAATATTGCATCATCATGATGTCTATTTTCCTTAGATCTTCTTTGGAAAATCACACATGTAAATCAATAGTTACGAAATGTCTATTTGGATGTCCTTATGCTACCCAATATCGACATGTCACTTCCTTCCCCTTTGAAGGAGTTCCATCACAGTATCTAGATCTAGACATTTGAGCTTAAAATAACACCAAAAATGATTCATTATCACGTGGTTTCCCATACTTACAAAAATACATGGAACCTAGGTTTAGAAATTCAAATAAAAACATTCCCATTACAACTAAACCTCGTTTGGTTCTTCGGGCTAGATAGCCCATATGGGTAACTCGCTCCCCACCTTCATCTGATAGTCGGTGGAATGATTTGGACATGCTTCTAATCCCAAATTTATTATCCGAGTTCCCCCCCACTCTTCTTCTAATTCTAATCCAAACATTTCCTCTTCTTCTGAGGATTCCAATAAAAATATTTCCTCTTACTCTTATGAGGATTTAGATCCAAACTACTATTTGGAGTTCATCTAATTCGACTCCTAAGTCATCTAAATGCAACTCTATGTCATGGTCCTCCCTATCTTTGCATAGGAACCTCTTCATCATACATTTAATGTGACTCCTATTTTGTGGTCCTCCCTTTCTTCGTAGGATCCCTTTTATCAGTTACCTCGACATGATGTCTTCTTACTTTAAAGATACGTGCGACTCCAAATCTCTCCAATCAAACATCTAATACAATTCTTGAATCACAATCCCCTCTTTCATTGCAGGACCCTTGTTATTATTCATCCAATGCGATTCTTAAATCGCGGTCCTCCCCTTCTTTGTAGGACCTTCTTCATCAATCACCCCCAATAAGTCTTTGTTCTTTGAAGATTCGTCCGACTCAAAGTACTTCGAGTCAAATATCTGAATCAACACATGCGTCGCAATCTACAGACTTTTTGACTTAATCCTACTAGTTTACAGATTATATACCATCATATAGGTAGGTCCACACCACCTTCCTCTACTCTTGAGACATCTAGCTACACATCTTCTTCGTATCTCATGTCATCTTCTTCTATCAATCATCATCAAACATATTCTAAGTCTTCCACACCAAGTGAACTTCTTTCCTCCAATCAAACCCCTAGTGGTTGATCAACAAATCATACTGATTGACCTATTTCGAGAATGAAGAAATGATTAGGGCATTTATAGTGGCACAAGAATATATTCCTTTAAAATATTATGAGAAAGGATTCTCTTTAGACTTCGATGCGCCCGCATATTCTGAGAAAAATGTTGATTTCTTTGGTCAAGAAACAGAGGAAGAGTCTTAAATCATGGAACTTGATCCTCCTCTTATTCTTCCATCTTCACATTCTTCATTAAGTGAGGAAAATCCTACGTCTTACATTGATACATGGCCTATCTTTCTCATCACCTAATCACTCTTTGTCTATCATAATTCCTCAATCACAATCTCTTATGGGGTCAACACCAAGTAGGCCTTTATCATCATCTAGGTATGGGTCACCTTTTAGTAGCCTTTTCTCTACTCTTTGTGGGAAATTTTTGCAGTAGTCCCAGTATCTTCTATTCTCGGGGCATGTCACACTAGCCCCTTATATTCTATGTATGGATCGCACCTAGGTAGTCCATCATCTTCTATTATTGGTCCACATCCTGGTAGTCCATCATATTCTATTCTTGGGCCACATCCTAGTAGTCCATCATCTTACATCTATGGGTCACATCCTAATAGCCCTTCTTGTTCTATTATTAGGCCACATCCTAGTAGCCCTTCATCTTCTATCTATGGGTCACATCTTAGTAGCCCTTCTTCTTCTATTCTTTGGCCACATCCTAGTAGCCCTTCATCATCTTCTATCTAGTGGCTCACCTCCCAGTATCCCATCTTCTTCAATCCTTGGACCATATTCTTTTCATCAATCACATCATTCCTTCTACTAAATGACTGGGGCAAGCCCATGGTCATTTCTTTCATTCCTAGTCATCAATCGTTCAAATGTTCACTTTCTTATCGATTCTCAGGATGTCAGAAAAGTCACAAGTTAGCTTATAAGAAACCCAAACAAGTTTCATTAATCAAGCTCAGGTCAAAACTGTCCAAGATCACAAAATCCCCCAACAACTTAAATAATCTCAACAGTTATGAATCAAACACGATTCAAGAACGCACATCAACGGTAACCATCAAGTATGGCACAAAATGCATAAACATATAGATAGGGAACTCAAGCTCTCGCATACAAAATTCATGTTTCGAGAATAAATTACAATCCCTTTATTGAGTTTGAACTCACTTTAGATCATTGAGATCAGGGAAAACATGACTCTTGATAAACAAACATGCCTAGTCTCCCTTATCAATGAATTCGCAAACATTATTGTTAGATCTTACCACATAGAGTGAATTTATTAGTCCCTACTTCTTAAAACTGTCAAAAATCTAAAAAACAAAAAACAATTCAAAAATACCAAAAACATTAAGAAAACACAACAAAAATCGAAGGTACAAAGATCAAACATTGCAATCAGGTATTGTGTACATATGGATGTTTCTTTCTTCCATTCCTTACTATTTTTTTGCAAGTCTCCCTACCATTTTCATTCCTTCAGTGATGTTTTGGTTAGCTTATTCACACAGTCATTCTGTGACATTTATCTCTATGGTATCCATTTGACCCTGGTCTTTTATCACCTTGGTAAATTAAAGAACAACCGACCTTTTAAAGATCCTATCACATTCAGAATCTAATAAACTAGTTGCAAATAAATTTTGGACATATTTGTTGACACTAGCCAATGTCGTCATCACAATCACTTCCACCTCCTTCCATCAAGTCATATGTGGTTCTTAACCCCTTGTCAAGAAAGAGAGCTGAAATAAGTTCTCAGAAATCAAAAGAAACAAAATCAATCAAAAATCAAAAGCTAAAAGCTATAAAGCAAAAGAAAATTAATATATTACTCTCTCTTGGGGTATTTCTAATAAACTCTACCGGGGCTATGGACATCTAACTGGAAGTAGAGAAATGCTTTTATTAGAGTCAAATACATCTTTGTTGGGGATATGAACGCCTGGCTGGTAGCGGAGCAATGTACGGCTATACTTTCACCATCCACTCACAAAATTGCCTTTCACAATCAATCATCCCTACACATTGGCTAGGGTGTATTCACTTGTTGTCTATTAAATATTCCCTTCAAGAGGTTATAAATTCCACATGCACACACTGGATGTCTATGAGTAAACAGGATTAGTATGTTACCAGTCATTTTTTTTGGACATTGTTTAGACTCTTACTCTAGTCCATATCTTGTCTCATGATTTGTACCTTTATCTAATCACTTCTTCATCGCGAGGCTTCTAAGCTACATTCATATCATTCACATCATTCTTCTACTTCGTTCAAAACATCCATGTGTATAAGATTGCTTTTTTGTAATTTTTTGGGCACCTTTGTCCCCTTCTACAAAAATAATCTTCTCCTTCCTTTCTATCATGTGCTTTTAGGCCAACTTACACTGGGGGAATCCTTACTCCTTCCCAAAATTTCATTGGTTTACATTCACCATCATGTTGAACCTATCTATAATGGCCTTGGGTCCCACTTCTACCTGTGAAGAGTTTGCCTTTGAATACTCCCACCTAATCATTGGGGAATTTTTGCATCTTCACCTCTCTCATACACACGTGGTCTTATGCCCTTGTACATCCCATCTATCGCTAGGGGCATCCACAGTTCCTCTTCTTCCTGTAAATAGTTTCAGAAAACTTTCAAAAACAACAAAAACATTCAAATATGTTAAAAAAATAAAAACATTCAAATATGTTAGAAAAATAAAAACATTCAAATATGTTTAAGAAAACTTCTAAAATTGAAAATCACCCTAAAAAACTTCACTCTTTGGTTCTCACCTGTCCATGTGTGTGACTCATGGATCATCTTGATCTACCTCCATCAACAAAAGTTAGGTTGCTTACTTCGTCTATACTCTAGGGCACAACGAGTTGCCTGGTACTGTTTCATAGTGCACATTACTTTTTCATCAGACCGAATTTTCCTTTTTTTTCCCTTTGCATGTATCCTTTCTTGGGGTACCATCATTAACCCTTGTCATTAATTCACATAGGTCAGAACTGAAGCTCGATAACCAAAAACATTGCATCTTGTTTCTTTGTTATTTTAGCTTGTTTACTTTCTTGTATTGCATTGCATTTTGTATGTTACATGGAGTTAGGCATATTTCACTTTCTCGTATTGCATTACATTTTGTATGTTGCATGGAGTTAGTGTTTTCAGTAATGGAAAATTGTTTGTAGTATGGCTTTTCATGTCATTCTACTTTTTTCGTATGCTTATATTTTTTCATAAGGACCGATGACGTAGCTCTTATGGTAATATGACATGACATCAAAATTGTTCCAATACACGACAGCTAGAGGCTAACCTCTTCTCTCCCCTCCATATTTCTTTTGCATCATTTTCTTCTCACCCCTTGACTTCTATCTCACCGGGGCATCTTGCCTCCTCCCATTCTTCTATCTATATCTCACCTTTTTTGATCATCAATCGGCTTCTTTCATCACCCCATTGACACTCGAAGGGGCATCTCTACCTCCTACTAATTTTTCTTCTATCCCTTCAAAATGTTATTTTGTCTACTATCTTTGAAGTGGCGTCACTTACGCCACCCCAAAGAGGGGAAAATGTACACAACTATAATTACGCCGAAGCAATTTAAATAATTAAATTGCGCTAATTATCCCCTTTCTCGCAAATCGACGACATATCATCAAAAGCACTCATATTCCCTCTTATTGTCGTTAATTAATTACAATACGCTAATTGATTAAGTCACCTATCCAGCTAACAACCTAATTAACGACCTTTCGTTAATTATTTACCCCTCTATCTAGGCTAATTAATTAGCCTTCCACTTTATTTAACTAATAAATCAATATTTAATTGATTTAATCCCCTCATAATATCCTAAATCGTACTAATAATCCTCTAATTGGCTTCTATAAGCTTACATCTACCTATTAGTTAATCACCTTTGATTAATTAAAACACACCCCAACTCCCATGACTTGCTAAGCATAAATTAAACCCTTCTAAAGTAAGGTTACCTTTAATAAAGCAACCTTATCCATTCCTAATCATGTTTTAGCTTTATCCCACATGCAAAGGGATGAAGTGCTTCCTTTATCCATTGGGCTATATAAGGAGCCCTCCTTCTACCTTTATACCTACACCTAATTCCCTTGAGAAAGCAAAAGAAAGCACATAGTCTTGCACTAAAAGCCTTTTTCCATTCTCAAGCCCTTCCATCATCCATCTTGAAGAGCTAAGCCTTACACCCAAGCATCCTTGAAGGATCAAAGCAAGCAATATTGTTGATTGCCATTGGACTACATAGGTCCATTTGATTTAATTAGGCAAATTAGAAGAATAGAGTTCTTGATTTACATTATGGTTGATTTAATTATTTCAAAGTTATGATGCTAATGTAGGCCTTGTTCATTTCTTCATCTTGATGGTACTCTTTTCTTGTTTCTAGCTAGGTTAAGGAACTATTTTAGGTGGTAGTTCTTGCTTTCAATCTAACGTAGGAAAAAAAAATACTTTTACACATCTTGCACGAGTAGTCATGGGTTCCATACCTCATTAAACTAGTGGTTAAACCACTTTGTATGAATTCCATTAATGCTTGGTTCATTCCTACACTCTTTCGGTTGCATGTATTTTTACTTCCAACTAGCGGAATAATTATTTTAGGTGTTATTTGGTTGCATAAATGTAGTCGGATGGTAACATGTTTTCCCTACTACCAGGATCCATTTTCAATATGGCGTGAATTTCCTTTTTGGCTACCAGCTGGTAGCGCAATTTTTTTATCTGTCGGTAACATCTATACCAATGTTATTGATGCCCTTGTTTTCACCTGAATGTACATCCTTTTCATCTTTGTGAAACCAGCTGATAGCACCAAAAATTCCACCTATTGGTAGCATTTTAAATCCTCTACTAGAGTTGCTACTTTTCTACCGATCGTTACCATCTATATATGCTACCAAATTGTAACATTTTGAGTGATACCGGCCAATAGCATCTAAAGATGTTACCGGTAACCCTGCATCATTTCTTCATTTGCAGCTTGCCACATTCTGGTAGCTACCAAAATGCTATTGGCGGGTTGTCACTGTCATTTTATTTAACTTACCAAATTATCTCAAATATTCCAAACCTTCACTGTTATGAGATCCCAGTCAATTTAACCCATGATCCATCCTAAAAATTTAAAGGCACCCCTCAAACAACTTTGAACTCCTAGATCTTCTAAGTTATCCAATTTTCAAGGGGTACAAAAAATTGATAAAAAACCCTTATCCAACATATAACCCATTACAAACTGCTTGGGGGAACTTTCTATCATTGAGGTTACGATGGGACTGTGTTATGTTGTCATATTAATGAAGAATCTATACACACAACCAAATAGGTGCATGAAGGCATATGTGGCGCTTATACAAGTGGCATTTTCATCATGAAGAAACTCCTACACGTGGGATATTACTAGCATATAGTGAAAACAAAGTATTTCCAGTTTATGAAGAAATATGTCCTATTTTAGAAGCACATAAATTTGATCCATGCATTGTCTCAGTCCTTAAAAATTATCACAACTCCATGTCCGTTTTCCAGATGGGGGCTTGATCTTATAGGAAAACTCACCTCACCTCCTTTGATAGCCACAAATATTTTATCACTACCACTAGGTACTTTAGTAAATGGGTCGATGTTTTTCCTCTCACTTATGTTACAGGTATTCATATTTCTAAGTTCATTATGAACCACATCAGCTACCATTACGACATTCCTTCTTCCATTGTATCTAACAATGGTGAATCATTCAAGAATAAGAAAGTGAAATCCTTGTGTAAATGGTTTATAATTTTCTAGAAGTGGTATGCATCTTATTACCCTCAAGGTAATGAGAAAGATGAGGCCACCAATAAAATTTTTATTCAGATTATGGATAAAATGGTTAGTAAAACATGCCATAATTGATATCTCCAACATCATTCCTTCTGGCCCTATCACACTTCCATCTTCACACCTATAGGTGCAACCCTGTATTCTTTATATTTTTCACTGAAGCCATTAAACTCATAGATATTGATCTCCCCTCTTTGAGAATCTCCTTGCAAGACCATCTTGACAGAGACAAGGACTACAAAGTAGCCAAACTAGTCAAGATTTAACTTATGAATGAAAAATGCCTTCATGCCTTGGACCACCTTAAAGTGTATCAAAACCAAATCCATGCATGTTATAAAAAACATATCATCCCTTGTGAATTTGAGGTAGGTGATCTTGTTCTTAAAGAAAACTAGCTCAACACTATAAAAGAGCGTGAAAAGAAAGGAAAATTTGAGCCTAATTGGTTAGAGACATACATTTTGGTGGCTAAATTTGGTTTTGGTGCCTATAAAATTATATATCTTGATGGTAATGAGATTTGGTATCCTATGAACATCATACATCTAAATCATTTCTATTCTCGATCTTGGGGAAATTCTAAAAGAAAAAATAAAAAAATGATAAAGATAAATACATTCGTCCAAATTTGAAAACCACACAATTGTGGCACTTTGGATAGGTCATTTAGTGAAAACCAATCTCAAACACCACAGGATTATTGTTTTTCCACAAACATCTCACACCTAGGAGCATGACCAGTTCTTGCTAGCTAGTCCTTCACTTGTGTTTGAAATCCTTTTGAGCCTATCCTTTGTGAGCTTGATTTGGCTAAACCTATTCTTGTATATATGTGGGATGTTTCCCTTGTATATTATTACCTATCACTGGGGGAATCTTTTCACCTATATTTTTCTATTCATAGCTTTGAAATTTTTTCAAAAAACCTAAAAATTAAAAAAAACCCTTCAAAAATCCAAAAATATGGGTAAAACATCAAAAACATTGGTTAAACATCAAATATCCTAAACATTCACAAAACAAAAAATCCTAAAAATAAAAAACTATACCACAAAACATCCTATTAGAGTGCTTGCTTATTCTAGTGCATGACATGCAGATCATCTTATGATCTTCCTTCATTAGCAAAGTTGGTTTTCTTGCTATGTATGTCTTCCTATCATTTATCATTGCTCGGGGTAGTTTTATAGTGCACCTTGATTTTCATGGGACTTCTTTGTCCTTTGTATCCTCCCTTACATGTATCCTTTCTTTGGGAATCATTTTAACACTTTTTGTATAGCTCAAACATTTAAGAACTGAAGCTGAATAAAAAAAACATTGGTACAACTTTCTTAAACATTATTTGTTTGTGCTTGTTTTTTACATTCCTATTTGCTTACTTTCTCATACTGCACTGATCTATGTATTTTGGTTTGATTCAGTCCATTAGAAATGAAAAAAAAAATCTGTATTATGACTCTTTATGTTAATTTACCCTTTTTTGTATGCTTGTATCAAATAAAAAGGTATTTTCACACTAAGATGGTACATATACTATATCACGATTTTCCCATCCATCATCTATCTTATCTGCCATTATACCTAGCTTTCTATATATCATTTTCCATTTTGTTTCTTCCCCCATCCTTTTCTTCCAATTGAGGCATGAGATCTAACTCCTTTTATCGTTTCTAAATATGGCCAACCAAGCCAAGTACGAATCCCTTATTCCACTATGATTTTTCTTCCACATAACATGTTAAGAAAATAACTTCTTGTTAGCGTAATTTACTTTTCTTTGAAAATGATCATTCGTCTCTTCTTTTCAAGCGTCAATCAACCTCTTATATCACCCCATTGACATTCGAAGGGACATTATCCATCCTACTAATTTTTATTCTACTCCTTCAAATTTTCTAAAATTATCTAATATTTTTGAAGTGGCATCACTTGCGCTACACCACATCAAAGATGGTAAAAATAGACACCTAAATCTGACTACCCATTTTCAATACTAAAATTGCACTAATTTTTCCTATTTCCCATATTTTTAAATAATTAGTCATTTCCCACTAATTAGCCAACATTCCCCTTTGTCTTGATCAATTAATGACACTTCAGTAATTAACTAGCTTTCCCCTTCATCTTGGATGCCAATTAATGTTGCTTTGTTAGTAACTATAATTCTATTTTAATTAATTAATTAACCATTATTATTTAATTAAGCCTGAAAATATTGTATTTAATCATTAAACCCTCTTATTATATAAACTCCCTTTTCAAACCCTTTAAATTATACTAACTTCCCTCTAAATCATCTCCAAATTACTTCTTAATATTATATTGGGTTATTAACTAATCCCAGTTGATTAATTAAACCACCCCCAAGTCCCATGAGTTGCTAATATTTTATAAATCTATTCTAATCACACTTATCACTTTCTAATTCCACTTTACCTTTATCCCACATTCACTAGATTACAAGCTTCTCCTAAATTAGAAAGTTGTATAAGAAACCTACTTCCTTCCTACTAATCATACACCTTATACAACTTGTACACTTGATAAGAGATTTTTCATTTTATTGTAATGATTGATTCAAACCCCCTTTCCACTTGGAAAAGAGTAGTAAGAGAATAAATAAAATGAAAATCAAGCCATATTAGTTAGATCTCTTACTCTTCCTTGGATAATTCCTTGATTGTTCTTAGTTGTGTTGGTTCACAAAGGATATATCTACAGTTAAAAAGAACATCCAACCAAAAAAGGAGGTTTGCATTTCTTGTTGGATTTAATGTTTGATGAATATTAGTTTAAGATTTCCTTTCATGATTTATCATGGTGTTTTTTATACATTAACTAAGTTATGGACATACTAGGTGTTAGGTTCATTTCATTAGCTTAGATTAGTATAATACATGCATACAATGCCGAGGAAGAAGAAATTGAAGAGTCAGAATAAGAGAATGAGGACAACAATGTCCTAGAGATTGAAGAACTGGAAAATGATGAAAAATTTAGTTTCCTCATATATTCAGGAGAAGATGATGATGATGAAAATGCACCAAGATTCTCATGTGTAGTGTTAAACTACTCCCAATCTCATAAAGGAGGTTCCTTCAACATCATTCTAAAAAATAAGAAAAAATTATTCTCCAGTGGCGACTCAACAAAAAAAAATCAATAGAGGATATCCACTTCTACCTTCTATTGAGTCTATAAGAAAGAAATATGTTGTTCCAAGTAATTCTACAAATTCTTCTCTTAGTTCTAATTATGTTCCTAAAAAGGTTGGTCTTTCAAAAGCTTTAAGTGTTCACACAAAATTATTCACCACCCCAAATACATACTCCCATGGTGAATATGTTCCCACTTAGAAGGTAGTGCCTCCTTCACCCTCAAAATAACCCATTGTCTTGGGGGTACATACTTCATCTCCTACTCCATTTTACACCATTGATCATGTAAAAAATCTAAAGTTCATATTTCTGAATCTAAATTCTTGAAAACTCATCTGGAACAATTTGATAGGCTTGTCCACTAAATCAAAGGTAGAATTTCAAATCCTGATGTTGCGGTTCCTATTTCAAAAGTAATTCTATGAACTCCACCTACTCCTCCATCTCAAAAAAAATGCTTACTTTAAGAACATCCAAGACCAACAAAGTTGAGCCATTCTATCTCTTACTCCTTATTAAAGGCCATAAGTTGAACAACAACATAATAAATTCAGGATATTCTGATAATGTGATGCCCATAAAAGTTTCCAATGCTCTTGGACTAAGATTAACATGGGCCAATGTTTATTTTTAATATACGGAGTCAAAGTAAGTCACACTTTTGGGTGTAATTGAGAATGTACATGTTTCTTTGGCTAATTTCCCCAGATAAGACAGTTTTGATGACCATCTTGGTGGTAAAATTTCTGGTATATTTTGGAATGTCATTAAATAGAAGTTTTTGTTAGGAATTTGGAGGTGGAATCTACATGGATTGGTCTTCTAAAACCATTTTGGTAAATGGAGAAATTAATAAACTATTTCCTATGAGGAAAAAGAATTACATTATTCAAAAATAAGAGGATCAAAAGGATAATGTATTTTTTCAAGACAACAGACATGCTAATTATTTCTTTATTTCAAAAAGAGATGAAAATATGCCCTTTCTTACAAAATATGATGAGGATCACCTATGGACCATATTTTTTTATGGAATTCAGTCTAGTATAAGCTCAAGGGATGGTGTTTTCCTAATCTCTCATTCAGGAAAATTGTTCCCTTTTTCTTACAAGTTGCAATTTCAAATACACAAATAATACAACTAAATATGAAGCTCTCCTTTTAGGCATGGACATGGCTGAGTCCATGGGTGTTAAAAAAATTAAGTGTTTAGGTGATTCCAACATAATTGTTAAACAATTCATAAATTAGTACCAAGTCAAGAATCCAAGGCTTAAACATTACACGAATAGAGTATGGGATTGTATTGAGTCTTTTGATGACTTATCTATTCAGACTATTCCTCATGAGTAGAATGAGAAGGCTGACTCTCTTGTAGTCGCAACTTCTCTAATGATTCCACACCCTTCTTTCAATAAGGATAAAGTTCATTTTGAGACTATTTTCATACCAAGCATGATAGATAATTCTAATCATTAACAAGTGTGTAATGATGATAACTATTGCTATCATATCCTAATAGGTATTTTCATTGATGAAAAACCACATTAATGAAACATTAACTGATGTATGATGATGTCATGATGATATATATGCTTCTAACATATTGGTTAAAATGTGTATCAGCTGTTATAATGGGATTCAATGAGGTGTGCTTGCTCTAACAAGCCTATATAGGTGCTTAGGATGTGTAGCTTAGTAGTATGAGATTCTTAGTTTCTTGGGAATAATTTTGACATTATTTATATCATTATTTAAGGGTGCTTGAGAACTCAAGAAGTGGGAAGGTGCAAGTATAAGTGGATCTCTTGGTTACAAGTGCTCATTAGGAGTAGGTATAACAACTTGGAGGTATGACAGAGTGGTTTGTATCTAGATGAGATCACAGAAGATTGAACTTAGATATATCATGGCATATGAAGTATCTTTGGGTCATTTCATAGGTTTCATGTTCAGTTATTGCACTGTTTTAGTTGATACTAGCTTCTACAGTGAGAACCCATAAGGTGAACTTTAACAAATGAGATGGGCTGGAAAGATTTAGGTATGGTATTGACATTATGATGATTGGAGATATTACAGGATATTACATAGTGATCTTAGAAAAAAATCAAGTTTCCTAGATGATAATTTTACAAGTTATGATAGTTTATGTGAGACAGGTCCAGATCAAGTGAAAATCAAGCTCAAATTTGAACTTCTAATGCTTGTTGTGAATTGTGTAATTTGCATGAGACATTGTGAATTTTAGGGATGTTTCTAAGGTGAGTTTAGAATGTTTCAAAAAAAATATATGTTTTTTTTATCGTCACATTTTTATGAATGAATGTTAAGAAGGAAAAGAGGTCTAAAATCCTAGTAAAACCCTAGCTACGAGTAGTTTACAAAAATTGAAGTATAATAACCCATTTTTTATTGCTAGTGAAGAAGTGATGATTTTATGTTCTAGAGGAATCTTCAGGATTTCCATAAATATATGGTTGAGGTCATGGTGATGAGTGGGCCCCACCTAAAAATATAATTTTCTGGAGAAGAAGGTTTTAAGAAAATATGGTCTAAAGGAGTAGCATGTAAAATTGATGGTGCATGAGGATTGGGAGTTATTTTTAATGTCCATGTAGGTTTCGAGAAATTCTCATGTAGTTTCATGATGTTTTGGGGTCTAAACAAGTTGACTTGTCAAAGGGCAGTTTTGGGGTCTCAAATAGCAGGGTCAGTAAACTGAGCATAACTTGAGCTACAAGTGGATTTTTGAGGTGATTCAAGTTTTTTTGGAAATTATATTTAGATATATTTCTAGTGATATATGGCTTGTATCATGATAATATCATTTGACAGGGTTTCTGGATCATTATTTGAGAGAGAATATTTTTGATAGTTCAAGACAACATCTATTTTGGTACAAGTTTTATGTTGTTTGAAGCATGCAATAGATTGAGTGATGCTTAATATCATCTATAATTTGAATATGGATTTATTTAGCATCCAATTAATCCATTTGGAGGTCTTGAATGTATGTAGAAATAATTTTATGATCTAACCTTTGGAAACAACTTTTTTTAGCAGGTTGATATGGTGAAGGCAAATGTTGGTGTGGTTTGAAGTGAAGGATGTTTCATGACTTCTAAATTTATTAGAAGTATTATGTTTCCATTTATTTTTAGTGGTCACATGGAATGTTTTGTTTATTTAGAAGTAATTTTGTGATCAAATGAATTATCGAAGCTGCTTAAGGGTGTAGGAAACAATTGTTTTAAGATTTGTAAAGGGAATTGGGCCTAGTAAATGAAATAATTTGATTGGTTGATATTAATTGCAACCATGTATGAATTATTTATGATATTTTATTAATATTTTAAAGTTTTTTAGGTCATGAAAAATTATGGTACTAATGTTAGGGCAATTTTAAGAATGTGCCTATGGGGTTTTGAGCCAATTTTGGCACATGTAATGAGGTTTTTGGCTAGGCCAACCTACTTCGGGAACTTATGACTATTTTATTTCAAGTTTTAAATGATTCCTTGATGTATGGGTCTAAAAAATATAAGGAAAAGGTTTTTCCTAAGTCTGAAGGGTGGAGAAGCATATAAAAGTATGGTTTTGGGTACTTTTTGGATGTAGTTGTGTGTGTGCATGTGAAGTGACCTAGGTGAAGTGTGATTACAGGTGTTTGAGAATGATTTGGGGATGAAATAAGTGTGATGTAGGGTTAGAAAAATCATAGTACATGAGAACAAGAGTTTGATTATTTTTAGAGAGTTTCAAGAGCTTATTTTTTGAAGATTGATCACCTAGGGTTTGAGTGAAGAAGTACGAGCTGAATATTAGATATCCATCAATTATGGAAGAAAAAATAATATATCTACACATAATAAGGTGGTTTAGTTGGTTATTGATCATATTGGGGGGTTGTAGCCTCCTTGTGGAGTTGGTGCTTCAGAAAATTAGGGGTGGTGTTCCTTGTAGGGTTGGTGCTCCTTGTGGAGTTGTTGCCTCACTAAATTTAGAAACATATCAATACAAGATTGTGTTTCAGTGGGTTTTATTCCCCTTGAGGTTTTCCCACTTATATCTCGTGATCTTATGTTGTTTCTTTTCTTTCATGGTTACATGCTTTATTGATGCTTTATGGTGTGCATACATAAAGAGTTAAATAAGTGGTTATTGTAATTGTATGCTTATGGTAACTTGAGTTTTAGATATGAAATATAATTTTAAGTTTTTATAAGGAGTGATTCACCCCTAGTTAGTCCATTTTGCTTCTAAAAATTAGTATCAGAGTTGGTACTTTGTAGAAGTTTGACAACTTGAAAGGAGATCCTTGAAGCATAATATGTTGAGCAACACTGTGATTGGAAAGGCACCAATGTTTGATGGTGTGAACTATAGATTTTGGAGAATGAGAATGAGGGCCTATATCATGGCTCAAGGGTTTGATGTCTAGAATACTATCGTAAGTGGTTATAATCCTCCCACCTCTTCTACTCTCACTGATGATGAAAATAATAACTATACCAACAACTCAAAGGCCTTCAATGTAATCTTAAGTGGTCTTGGAGAATCTAAAATGAAAAAAGTGATGCATTGTAAGTCTAAAAAATAATCATGGGAAAAACTCCAAGTGCTCTATGAAGGAGACTCAAAGGTAAGAATTACTAAGATTCAAACTTTTAGAAATCAGTTTGAATCTCTTAAGATGAATGGTGTTGAGAATATTTCAGTCTATATTCTTAGAGTTGATAAGATTTTTAACATTATGAATGGGTTAAGAAAGTATCTAAAGGAGGAAGTTATTGTTCAATAGGTGATAAGATTCTTGACTCCTAAGTTTGATTCAAAATTATCAGCTATACAGGAAGCAAAGGATGTCATTAAGCTAAAAATGGATGAGCTTCATGAAAACCTAACAACCTATGAGATGAGGTTAATGGAGTCCATGCCTACTAAGAAGGATATAGCCTTCAAGATGGACAAAGTGGTTAAATAAAAGAAGCAAAAATATGAAGATCCTACTCTAGAGCTTGATGATGAGTTATTTGCTATGGTTGCTAGATGAATGAAACTTAGGAATGGTACGTACAAAGGTAAGCTTCCCTTTAAATGTTTTTCATGTGGTAAAATTGGTCATTTTACTGCCAAGTGTCCTCATAGACATGATATCAGAAATTTGATAAGAAGAAGAAAGGGTTCAAGAAGAATGAATCCATGAACAAGAATAAGAAGAGTATCTATACAAAAAACGGAAGAATTTGATATTGAAGGAGAGAGATTTGATTCAGAGGTTGAATATGATCATAATGATGTTGGAGATGAAGTTATCTTCATGAAAAAAAAGGATATGAGATCCTCTAGTGGTGGATCTATTCCTTGAGGTGATATTTCACCTGATTCTTGTAAAGAGGAGGAAGAAGAAGATGATTTTATAAGGATTGAATTAGGATGTGTGCAATCTGAACTTGAACATGCTGAGAAGAACAAAAAAAGGTTGGATTTTCAAGTCAAGGAATATGAGACAAAGATACACAAACTTGAAGGGAAACATTAAGCAATATCTAAGAACACTAGAATTGTAGATGAGTAACATGACTCTAATTCTTCAATCTAAGGAAGAGGAAGTAAAGGTTCCTAAGAAGGAACTTAAAGATGATACAAGAAAGGCTAAGACCTATCAAAAGTGTGAATAAAGTACTAAAGCTCTTGATGTTCTCTTGAGAAATCAAAAGGTTTCTTGTGATAGGACTAGTTTAGGCTTCAAATCTGAAATCAAGAGAAGAAAAGAGGTGAAAATTTACCTGATTCCATGCAAAGAAGTGGGAGAATAAAGAAACAAGTGAGAAAAGAAAGATCCTCAAGCCAAGGACATGGATAAAAGCAAGCAAATTAGGCAACCTAATGCCTCAAGGTATGAAAGGTATTTCAATGGTTTTTTATACATGTAATGTTTTTGGTCATAGGGATAAGGAGTGTATGAGAGATCCTAGAGACACTCAATCATGGAGAAAAATTAGAGATGATCATGAAAAGAAGGTTGCATGCTTCAAATGCAATCAAATAGGTCACATTACTAGTGAATGTATGAATGACTCATCTAAGCATTGTTACGAGAAAAAAAAAAATTAGTGGTGTGTTACAACTATAATAAAGCTGGGGATGTGACAAAGAACCACATCCAAGATTTCTCAAGTCAAATGAGGAGTTAATCAGGCCCTAGAGTGTAAGAATTTAGTGCTCAAAGATCTAGAATGCATGAAAATAGTCCTAGGAGAACTTGGGAGCCTATGAGAGATCATAGTGTATCTACAACTGCAGATGATGGTGAAAAGAGATGTATTACTAAGATTTTAGAGTAGATAAGGGAATATGGAAGTGTTTTACAGGTGCCCAAGAAGGCTTGAGACCTCTTTAAGACCTTATTTTAGGTCTCCTTAGATTAAGTATATCTTTACTATGTTTCTTAAAGGTATATCAATGGAAATGAAACATATAGGTGAGAGGGAGATGTCTATGTATTTTTGTGTCACCTCTACAATTTTAAGGTATGTTAATGTTTTCTCCTCATAGTCTTGTTTTGGTTCATAACTATGTGCATGATTTTCTAAACTAAGCTAATGAAAATAAAGACTAACATCTAGTAGTCTTAATTAACAAAATTAAGCAAAATACAAAGCACCATCAAGATAAGAATTAAACAAGGTTAGACACTAACATTTATCATATTAGAAACTTTGAAACTTAATATGCTAGTTGTCTAAATCCTCTATTCTCTTAATTAACAAAAAAATCAAATGGGTGAACCTATGTAGGCTCCATGGACAAATCAAAGTGGTTATTCTTGATATTCCAAGAACCTAGGAATGGGGGCTTATCAAAGTTGGGCTAAAAGACCCTTTTGACACCTCCCATATGACCTAAGAACTTTTGGCTAGAAAAGAGGCTTAACTCTCCAAGTGGTGAATTCCCAAGAAAACAAAGGAAAGCTTTTAGTCTATTTTGCTATATGTTTTGCTTTTGTCTTCTCAAGAAGTTTCACCACTGTAGGTATAGAGCTAGAAGGATGCCTCCTTTTCTAGCCCAATGGATAAAGTGAAACACTTCATCCCTTTACATGTGGGATAAAAGGTAAAACAAGATTAGGAATGGATAAGGTTGCTTTATAAAAGGTAACCTTACTTTAAAAGGGTTTAATTTTTACTTAGCAAGTCATGGGAGTTGGGGGTGCTTTAATTAGTCGAAGGTGATTAACTAATAGGAAAATGTAAGCTTATACAAGCTAACTTAGAGGAATATTAGTACCATGGAGCCTATTAGAAGGGGATTAAATCAATTAAATATTGATTTATTGGTTAAATGAAAGGGAAAGCTATTTAATTAATAATAATTAATTAGTCTAGATAGAAGGGGTGATTAATTAACAGAAGTTCGTTAATTAGGTTGTTCATTGGGTAGGCAACTTAAATAATTAGCGTATTGAAATTAATTAATGATGATAAGAGTGAAGATGAGTGCTTTTGACGATATGTTTCTAATTTGCAAGCAGGGAGATAATTAGTGCAATTTAAGTATTTAAATTGCTCGGGCATAATTATGAGTGTCTACATTTGCCCCTCTTTGGGGTGGCGTAAGTGATGCCACTTCAAAGATAGTAGATGGATGGAATTATAAAGGGGTAGGATAAAAATTAGTAGGAGGGAGAGACTCCCCTCGAGTGTTTATAGGGTGTTGAAGGAAAATGATCGATGATCGAAAAAGGTGAGAAATAGATAGAAGAATGGGCAGGGACAGAATGCCCTAGTGAGATGGAAGATTAGGGGTGGTAGAAAAGTGATGCATAAGAAATATGGAGGAGTGGAGAGAAGAGCTTAGCCTCTAGCTATTGTTTATTGGAACAATTTTGATGTCATCATATTGCCATAGAGATTTACGTCATTAGTCCTTATTAAAAATATAAGCATACGACAAAAGTAGAATGACATGAAAAGCGATACTACGAATAATTTTCCATTGTCTAAAAACATAAACCCTATGCAACATAAAAAATGCAATGTAATATGAGAAGGAAACAAGCTCATTAAATAGGGAAAACAAGTACGAATGCACATATCCAACCCAACAACAGTTGAGACAGTTGTACAAATGCTTTATTATCAAGATGAAGAGATCCACATGTTCATGATAGATGAAAAGGGTTAAAAATGATGCCTCTAAGAAAGGATACATGAAAGGGGAAATAATGATGAACATGAGGTCCAAGTAAAAAGTGTTGTGCGTAATGAAACAACACCAAGCAACAAGATGTGCCCCAGAGTACAAATGAAGCAAGCAACTAGCTTTGTGAATGGTTGTGAATCCAATAATCCATGAGTCGTATTAATTAGGGAAGATGTGAAACAAACTAGTAGGATATGGAGAGGATGCCATGCGCAAGACACAAGTTTCAGCTGCTATAAGTACAATACCTATTTTTGTAGGAATTTTTTTTCACTTTTTTGGATTTTGTGAAAAAAATTGTCCTATTTTTGGATTTGTGATGCAAGATAAATATATTTTTGTTTTTCTGTTTTATTTTCCAAAATGTAGGGAACAGTAGAAGAAAATATAAGAAATAGAATGAAGGGCCTAGGCACAACAAAATATGCCCCAGGTGGAAGAAAGAAAAAACAAGTGACAAATAATGTCCTTGTTTAGTGGAAAAAAAATAATAAAATAATTATTTTTGAAAAAATAACTATTTATGAGAGTGTGGATAAGAAGAAAAATCACCTAGGAGCAATAAAATTGTCCTAGTGGGAAGAAAGGGGGATTGGATAGAAAAAAATGCCCCAACACAATGAAAGATAAGAGAAAAAAAAAATTATTTAATTAAAATAATTATTCAATGGTGAACAACGGAGAAAACGGCGGTCAAAACAAGCTTCCAAGACTTCATGGTGGTGAAAAACAAGTTGATATACCCCACTCCGTGGGGGGTAAATCACTGTGACCAATTCACTTTTACTGACCACCATTGAGATTTTATCGTGAGGCTCTGACTAATGATGAGGATGATGGTGATCACACAAGATCGATTGATGTGCAGGCTAGACACAGTTCTAAGTGTACCAGTGGCACTGCTGACGATGGCACCTTTGTGAGTACTCGACCTTTACCTGTCAAATTTTGTCCTTAATGCCCTAAAATTATTAATTAGTGTTAGGGGTCACGTCAGCATGCATGCGCGTAGGTCACATGTGTCAAGTTGGGAGTGAATAGGCATCTCTTTGGGGGCGTAGGTGTCCTAAAGCATATGCGCGCACGTGCAGACACACACACCACACACCCACATATACGCACACATGCCACACATGTGTGCACACATGTGCATGTGCCAAAAGGAGAGTACACACACCAAAGGGAGAGTGCACACACAAAAGGGAGAGCACACACACTAAGGGGATGCATGCATGCACGCACAGGGACACGAGTGATGGCGTAAGTGCTAAAATAGTGGCATACAAACCTGAAAGGGCACACAAGCACATGAATGATGGTGAAAGTTGCCTAAGACAATTGTGTGCATGTGCACGTCCCAAAAGGGAGGTACACATACCCGAAAGGGAATGCAAGCATCCTAGGCTGGCAGAGGATAGACAAGAAAAATCCTAAAAAGATGACACTTAAAAGAAAGTTTAGGATTTTTGGGTTAACCCTAAAATAATAGATAGATTTTTAGAAGAAATGTTAGTGACTGATAAGTGGATTGATATTTTATAGAGATGATTGTCAGTGTTACAGATGTGGGAGCGTCATTCCTAGAATTTAGAGTTAGAGGGGAGCATGCATCATCGAGACCGGTAAGCTATGGTCATACTTTTAGAGGCAGTGGGGCTAGGCCCTGTAGCTCGTATGACATCCATAATTTTAGACCATGGATTACTGACTGCATTGGCCGAGTGATGGCACATCAAGAGTTAGTGTTTTAGACTACCTACTGGGGAGATGACTATGACCCTAGAGGATGTATAGTAGATTCTCCGTGTGTCGATCATGGCTACTTTGATTGAGTACACCTCTGCTATAGGGCAGATTAGAGTAGCTTGCAATGACCTTTTTGATAGAGATGAAATTCTCCATGATGGTATGACTGTCACATTGCACGAGTGTATTTTTGACCCGACACTGCATCAAGGGCCCCTATACATCATGTCACTTATCAGTGGGTTTTTTCTCACTAATAAGACGGGGACATCTTTCCTGAGAGGGCTACTACCATTAGTACATGGCATTTTCAGTAGTGAGCATTATTGCTAGGGGTAGTGCATACTAGCGCACTTATACTGGGATTTACATTTGATCACTTATCGCTATCAAAAGACAGTGGGGCTAGCCTCATTGCTATTGGACGCCTTATGGGCACTTTACATGTTTGAGACCCAGAGGAGCCATCCTACATGGTGTGGGTATCAGTAGATGGTGATGTACGAGGCCACCTAAGTAGCCTATACAGGTACCGATGAGAGTTTGACGAGTTACCGGAGAGAGACATTATATAGAGACCCTATGGGCACATTTAATGGCCAGAGGATGCCATAGAGCTCAGTGTGTGCTCAATAGAGCACTTTATCCTTAGCAGTCACAACTACATCATAGAGTTGTACAGAGTGTACAAGTGCCAGTGATAGCTTGGTATAGTGCAGGGGGCTTCACAGCCTGACATATAGTATGCCCGTTAAGACTCAAAGAGGCGTACTTTGGGTCCACGCATACCGATGGCCCAATCCAGGGTGAGTTTCTTATAGGTGGCCCCATAGGCATAGGACCCAGCATGATAGGTCAAGGATCCATGTACTATATTAGATTATTGGACTTGGTATGCCACTGTCTTACCCTAGCATCTGACCATCCCGAAGGTGGCCTGGGTAGTAGACACCTGACCACCTATAGAGATCTGGCATGGCATGGAGCAGAGAGAGGATGCAACAGGTCGTGATCCAGAGGATCCATTTGATGGATTACCTCATGATGAGTAGGGTTCCCCATAGGTAAAGAGGCCGAGGCCACAGGATATAGGAAAGGCACCTACACAACCTTCTAGGCCTCGAGTTTTATAGCAAGGGCAGTCCTTTGAATTAGTACAGGGACAGGTCCCAATGGCTCAACCTACGACACAGATAGCCGTGTTACAACAATAGTTACAGTTAGATTTGGTAGAATGAGACCTGGTCATGAAAGAGAGAGACCAGGCCCGAGCTCATATTATAGCACTGATAGTTAAGCAGGATCAGGCATGGGCCTAGGCAGGTCAGGGAGGTGATAGCACAGTGCACTTTCAGTAGGTATGTCAGTTGGTCATGCAGATGGCCCAGGTGACAGATCTATACCAGTAGACACAAGCCCAGCTCCAACCTATGATACTTGAGTGAGATAGGCTAAGGGCTAAGCGCATAGTGGGCAAGGCCGAGCTTACCTGAGCTTCAGCAAAGATAGTGTCCTATCAATGCACAAAGGGTACAGTAGTGACTGCTTGAACACATAGAGCTCTGGCTATAGCAGAGGGTAAATCCTCGTATTATAGGTCCTTGTACTTTGAGGCAGTTCTAGTTGAGCGGTGAGAACCTTTCTATAGTAAGCAGTTGAGCAGGGGCACTAGATCCGAGAGGCCTCAAGCCTCAATGGAGCTGCCACCTCCTGGCAGAGCCACCTATTCCCATGTCATGCCACCGCTACGAGATAGGTCAGATACTCCTTTAGAGGGCTCAAGTCAGCCCTGATGTTTTGTATTTCCACATACGCCTCTTGATGAAGGCTATGAGCAGATTGTTCTCGATGTATAGCATTTTGTATTTGTACAGCTGTTTTGACACATGCCTCTGATGAAGGCATTTATATTCAATGATTCAATGTATCATTTTATCATACGCCTTCAGATGAAGGCATTTTTGATGTATAGCAGTTTTGATACATACCTCTGATGAAGGCATTTTTTATATACTGTTGTCATGTATATCCATTTTTGTAACAGATATACCACACATGTATTATATGGACATTTGTGACATGACATGTGTATATGATATGGAAATTTGTTTATTATTTCTCATGGATAGATAGTTGTGTTTATGATGTTAGATGATTTGATTTGACATGTATATGTATCAATGATCTTGTTAATATATCACATGTGTTTTGATTTCTAGACGATTGATCTTGTAGAATTGTTAGTACAAATCTACAACACCCCCTAAATGCATTTCAGATATGCAATTTTGAATTGGGTCATTTAGTGTTATTGCAAAACATTGAATTTTCTCCAAGGTGTGGGACCTTGTAGGTGAGAAAATTCTCTAGAAATATTTGGTTCTTACTCCTTTGTCTAGGTGTATGCTTGAATTTTTTAGAGGTTTAATACTAGATCCTACTCTAAATTCCAAGGAGACAGAGATAAAGGATGTAAAAAAGGAACAAAACTATGTAAAGTGATACACCAAAGGAGTGATGAACTTCTATCTTGCAAATAAAAAAAATCATAGAAATGTAACACTAAGCATGTACATATTTCCAGAATGTAATGAAAGACCAGAAAATAATAATATATGCATGAGAGGATTGAAAATAATCATTCACAAAACATGCATTACGTTGGTAGAAAGGCTAAAAACGTGTCACAGGTTCCATGGAAGGTCTGCAAACTCCTTGAATTTACATGCAAATGGGAAGAGGGGAGTCTGCAAGAACAAACCGTCTAACCCTTTACAAATGAGCCAAATCTTGCTTTTAATGGTGAAGCAAAAGAAGAGAAAGCAAAAACGTGGGGAAAATGATTTATGAGTTCAACTACCAATCAAATCCCTTCAATTTCACCTACAAGGTTATGGGCTTCATGGAAAAACCTATACACCAAAGTACACTGCTCTGCAGATCCAAAAAACGACCCATACTTCATTAATTTTGGTGGTTGAATGTCAAATTTATATTTTTTAATTGCCAAATATGTTTTCTCATTTTTCTCCCACCAAACTCCACTAAAAAACAAAATTGAATCTTCCATCATGTAGAGGGTTTCACAAGCTTTCCATTTATATAAAGAATGAGAAAATCCAAGCTCTAGATCAAAAGCTATGGCCCTCTGAAGATTTAGGTCAAAACTAGTAAAATTAGGGCAAAAATTGGTTTGCGGTCCAAAATTTGAATTCTTTCCCCTTTTTTGAATTTGGGAAAATTTCCCAAAAAATCCCCACACCCCACCACTCCATTGCCACGTGGCGCCTCCCCATTCGTTGTAGAGGTGCAGGCTCAAAAGTCACCGTGGTGCTTTTGCAACTTTGGAAAATTTTCAAAAATACTTCCGCCGCCCCAACTCCCACCGCTTGACAGGACACATGGCACCAACTCGTTGCTCAGTGGGATTTTCCCTCCATTTTTTCCTTCACAGCCCGCGGGCCAATTTTCCCCTTTTCGCCTCTACCAACTCCTTGGTGAATTTTCCAATTTACCTCTGTTGGCTTGACCTCCGCCGCCGACTGGACACGTGGCGTCCTCCGGTTGGTCCGTGTGCTTACGAGCCAATTTTTTGACTTGTTGACTTTCGCCCAAAAGAGGCTAAGTGCCCAAATTTCTCCCTGCCTCCACTGATGCACTTCCTTCTTCTCTGTGGGGATGCACTTCAATATTTTCCCTTTGTGCCCTCCGCCAACTCCTAAAAAATTTCTCAAACTTCGCTCTGCCGGCTAACTTTCTCCAAAAACTTTTGAGTTCCTGAAAAGTGAAAAAAACTCGACTAAGGCACAAGGAAGGATGGAATGAAGGAAATTTATCCAAAATAAGTAGGGGCTTATTTTCGATAACAATTTTGGTGACTCAGAGGGATTATCTACCTACTGGATGAAGTGACCAGCTGCCTGAAGCGATCCATTGGGCAATGGAGTCATGAACTTAACTGCTTGTTACTCTCAATCCATTAGAAAATATCTAGAATGAAGATTGTGAGAGTAGAACATTACTTGATCTGGAACATGATTCGTAAAAGATGCATCCTTGGGATAACAAAACCTGTGCCAAAGCACTTAGGGAAAAGTAAAACCAAGCTACAACAAAACAATGTGCATAAGCACTTGGAGGAATAAAAATCTAAGATAATATGTACAAGGTGAGAAGTTTCCCTTCTAGAAGCAATGCTTTAAATGGATTCCATTAATTGGAATCTGTAATTCTTCACCATCCAATGTAGACAATTGGAAGGCATTATTGTCCTTGCATTTTCTGACCATGTAGGGACCACTCCAAATGGTGTCAAACTTTGAATGCCTTCCTGGCTTTTCTTAGTCTGTATCCCATTTCAACACTAGATCTCCAACTTGGAAGGTTCTAGCCTTAGCTTTCCTATCAAAGCTTCTCTTGATCAAAGCTTGGTCCTTCTCCATTGTTTGGGCTACAAGCTCTCTAATTTCTTGGAGTTCTAGCAATTCTGCATATCTAACCTCCATGGGTTCAAACTCCAACAATTCCAATTGCTTCATGAGTTCCAATGTTGGCAACTCAAGTGACATAGGCAAGATTACCTCTCTCCCATAAACAAGTCTGAATGCAGAGTTACCAGTGGATCTCTTGGGAGTTATCCTATCATCCCATAGAGCTGATTTGAGCTTAGTGTGACAAGTCCTCTGATTCTCATCAAGAGTCCTCTTGATGATCCTTAATAGATTCTTGTTTGTATATTCAACTTGGCCATTACCTTGAGGGTAATAATTTGATGAAGTGCTCAAATAGATCCCATTTCCAACATCCCATTCAGTGACCCTTGATCCTATGAATGCCAATGCATTATCTGATATTATAGTGGCAAGTATGCCAAACCTGATTGTTATCCCCTCATAGAAGTATAGAATGTTAGATTCATTTGCATCTTTGAGTGCCACCACCTCAGTCCATTTTGTGAAGTAATCTGTTGCTGTTAGAATCCCCTTGTGTCCTTGGCTTGAGTTTGGATTAATGAATCCAATGAATTCCAAACCCCATTGCATGAATGTATGTTCAACTGAGATTGGGTGCAATGGAAGTGAAGTTAATCTCTCATTTGCTGTGAAGAATGCACAATTCTTGCACCTCTTGATCCATGCATAACAATCACTAAACATTTTGGGCCAATAATATCCAACCTTCATAATCTTGAGATTTGTCACTCTTGGAGCAAAATGGCTCCCAGCTGATCCACCATGTAACTCTTCTAACATTTTCTCAATCTAATTTGTCTCAATGTATCTCATCAACACTCCATTGATATCCTTTTTTAACAAGATGCCATCAACAAGTGCATATGGAATAACCTGCAATCTGAAGTGTTTTCTTGTAGCTTTGTTCATATTTGGAGGGCATAGGCCTATTTGTAAGAAGTGCATTATGTCTTGGGTCTAGCAAGGAGTGAGCATACCATTGTTTTCTTCTTAAACATCTCTTTGTTATTGGCTATCTTGTAACACCAAAACAACATTATTTTCTTTGCTTGCTTCAATTGATTGGCTCAAGGCCAATTGCTCACAAAATCCCTTTCCTCAGACCAGCCTGGTGACTTTGATTTCAATGTCATACTCCATGACACAAGTAATCCACCCTGCATATTTTTCATTTATATCTTTGTTGAGGAGGAAGTCTTTAACTCCCACATGAGAAACCAACAGTTGAACCTTGTTGTTTGAAACTAGATGCTTAAATTTCTTCAAGCTCCTAACCACTGCAAGAACATGCTTCTCAATGAAGGAATACCTTACTTCATAGTCCTCCAAGCTTTGGCTAAAGAAGGCAATTGGCTGCTCTGCATTTTCTTTGATTTCCTCAAAACTTTCCTTACCTTCAACTGTCCATTTAAATGCCATACTTTTCTTCAACATCATAGTTATTGGCTTGACAAGGGCTGAAAAGTTTGGAACAAACCTTCAAACAAAATTGATTCTTCCCAAGAAGCTTTGAAGAGACTTCTTATGCTTTGGCAATGGTAGTGCTCTTATTGCTTCAACCCTCTCTAGATCAATTTCTAATCCCTCTTTGGAAACAATGTGGCCTAGGAGCTTGCCTTCATGAGCGAAGAAAATGCATTTTTTGGGATTTAAGGATACCCCAAATCTTCTACATCTTTGGAACACTTGTCTCAAATGAAAGAGATGATCTGCTACACTTTTAGAAAATACAGTAATATCATCTAGGTATATCAGCACTATTTTGTTAATCAATCCCTTGAACGCCATATCCATTTCCCTTTGTAAAGTAGCTTCGGCCTTAGACAACCCAAATTACATTTTTCTATATGCATAGGTTCTCCATTTGGTGGTGAAATCTAGTTTGAATTGATCATCTTCCTTTACCATGATCTGATTATACCCTAAATAACCATCTAGCAATGAAAACTTCTCAGAGCCAACAACAACTTGAAAAATCTGCTCCATAGAAGGAAGTGGGTAGTGATCCTTGAGGGATATTGCTCTATTCAAATATCTAAATTCTACACACAACTTGATTTCTCCACTCTTCTTTCTTACTGGAACCAAGTTT
The DNA here is from genome assembly GCA_019776745.2 of Taxus chinensis. NCBI lineage: Eukaryota > Viridiplantae > Streptophyta > Pinopsida > Cupressales > Taxaceae > Taxus > Taxus chinensis. Next base: position 208,736,174 of record CM034146.1, read on the forward strand.
GCAACCCAACTTGAATGCTTGTTGGGGAATATGATACTTGCCTCTATTAACTTATTCAATTCCTTCTTCATGAGAGGCTCAATGTGTGGATTGACTGGTCTTTGTTTTTACCTAATGGGCTTAGCACTTGGATCTAGTTCAATTGTGTGTTGAGCTAGCTTGGGATTGAAACCTCTCAAGTTCTCATAGCTCCAAGAAAATACATCTGGGAACTCTTGGAAAAGTTGTATGAACTCCTAATGGAAAAACATGAAACAAAAGTGTACTCATGTTTTTGTATGATAAGCATTATTAATATGTAATCCCCTAATGGAAAAACATAGTGGAAAGCTATCACAAGTGAAATGCAACATCATGATACTAAAAGAGGATGATCAAATATGGTGTCCCTATTCATAAAGTTAGGCTAGTTGTCATCATGTGAAAACCATTCATTCATTTGTGAAGGTTGAACAGATGGTTCCTATTAGTAGTTCCTATACTAGTTTTGTTGAATGGTTGATAAACAGATGGTTCATGTTCTTGGTTCCCACACTTGTTTGGTCATATTAGTTACCAGTAGTGCATGGTTGATGAGAGGTTGATGAGCTCCTTTTCTACGTTCAGTTCAAGTTGATGGACCAAGATCATGAGTAAGAAGAGGTTTCACGAGCTGCAGAAGGAAGTGTGGTTGTGTTTCTACCATGTTCGCACTAGGGGAATGTTAAGAATTATTATTTATGAGGCATATATTTGTTAATGCGTACATATGATAATAATATTCTTATGGTGCTTGAAATAGTCCGTCTAACTTTAGTTTGAGTAGTTCATGGAGATTTAATAGGACTCAATTTAAGAAGGTATTGTTCCTATATATGTGTAATCTCTATGATGAATAATATATAAAACGAAGTATTTTTCTTGTGCAAATTTGTTGATCGTGTATATACATAAAGGGAGGTAAAAGTTGGAATAATTGCTCTTCTCAGGTGAAAAATATTAAAAAGTGGGAGGTATATTGTTATATTTGATTATTGAGATAAAATAATAAAGTACAAAACTACAAAAAAAGTCGAAAACTTTTATAAATCATTAAAAATCAAAGAACATTAATATTTATCAATCAATAATTTCTTATACAGCTCGTGCTCCACTTTTTCTAAATAAAATTCTATTTTATGTAGTTTGTGAAAAGTTGTTTTTTACATGGGACCACTTGCCCCTTAAAATATGTTAAAGTCGTTCCTTGCATGGGACCACCGCATTAGTGCGAAATGAACGACTGCAATGATTCTAATGGACTTACCACATCATGATGAAAGCTTAGCTATTGAATTGTTGGGGGAAATCCCTTCACGAAATGAATAGTAGGAAATTGCCAACATTTGATGGCCAAAGTCACCCAGATAAATGTGTAATAGTGATGGGCATTCTCAATCGCCAATCACCACTCTAGGTTAAGGGGCATTGTTGTTAAGAAATCGCCTATAAACACAATAGAAGCATTCTCAATTTTAAAAATTATAATTATTTGGTTGGATGTAAATAGAAGTCCATTAACCAGCATTTTTTATCCAAAGTTTGTGAGTTGCCCTTTCCTTTAAGCATATTCGACCGAAATTGCACCGTCACGGCGGCAGCTCGAGGAAGGAACTCAATTGCCGAACGTGTGAGTGAGTGACTTTGAAGAAGTCTCTTCCACTTTGCTTACACCAGAATTGTTACGCCATACATAGATAGAACAACTAAACGCAACCCCGGTCCCCGCATCTACCTGCCTAACTAAGCTCATTGCGTTTGCTTTACTTCCTTTATAAATTAATTGTCGTTCTTGTGCGGCTATTTATATGCCCACACTTGTCATACACATTCACATACACGCGTCTGTAAACAATTTACTTAAGCGCTCTACACAATGGCTTTCGGAACTCGAGTGTTGACGTTGCTTTTCTGCGCCTGCATTTGCAACGTCGGGGTGGAGGGACTGTTAACTGGGTTAAGCGAAGATTACTACAAACAGACGTGCCCAAACGCAGAGAATGTGATTAGAGACACCATTCGCAACGCTACCAGATTCGACCCTAAAATCCCTGCTCGCATTCTCCGCATGCATTTCCACGACTGCTTCATTCGGGTAAGTACTCCTCCGTTTATAAGTAGTGTGTCTTTATTAATGGCTACTTATTAATTACCTTGTGATCATCAGGGATGTGATGGGTCGGTGCTGTTAGACTCCACAGCCAACAATACTGCAGAGAAAGATGCGCCTCCCAATGTCTCACTGCGCGCGTTTTACGTAATCGATGATGCGAAGAGCAAGTTGGAGTCTGTGTGTCCCCAAACTGTTTCTTGTGCGGACATTCTCGCCATTGCAGCGAGGGATGTCGTTGTGCAGTCTGGAGGTCCTCACTGGGAAGTTGTCAAGGGAAGAATGGACGGAGTCATATCCAGTGCAAACGAGACGAAGGGTTTGCCGGCTCCCACTTTCAATGTTTCTCAGCTCTTACAAAGCTTCATCCAACGCGGACTCTCCATACACGATATGGTGGCATTGTCCGGTATACCTAGTAGTGAATGAATCATCTGAATCTGCATCCATTGTTTATTTGTGTATGTATTTGAGGAATGATAATAATAATATTAATTATGTGAAGTACAGGCGGGCACACGTTGGGTTTCTCTCACTGTTCGTCGTTCGCGAGGAGAGTGCAGGGGTTCAATGCAACGCATAAGGTGGACCCGGCCATGCAGCCGCAATTCGCACAGACACTGCTCGCTCTGTGTCCGAAGAGCAACACCAACCTCAGCGCGGGAGTATTTCTGGATTCCTCCGCCACTCGCTTCGACAACGCATATTATAAACATTTAGTTGAGGGCAAAGGAGTGTTCGGGTCGGACCAGGCTCTCTTTACCGAACACAAAACAAAGACAATGGTGAAGCGCTTTGCAAAGGATCAGAACGCCTTCTTCGCTGCATTCGCAAACTCCATGCGAAAGATGGCCACCGTCGGACTGCACACCACCCACGGACAAGTCAGACTCGACTGCAGAAAAGTTAATTCTTCATGAACACCAATACTTCTTATCTCCTCTTCTTAAATAAATAATTACACCCTCGGAATTTCAAATTCATCAACACGGTTACAATTTTCTTCACTGCTTCTTTTCAGATCTATAACCTAAAATTTGATTCTTTTTAATAATAATAAAATCAAATTGCATTATGATACCCTTCTTCAATCACTACATAATTTTATAGATTTATCAATGGATCCTTCCTAATATACACGTTCCTTACCTTCATTAGCATTCTTCTTTTCTTCTTTTTTAGTTTTCCTTGTTGGTAAAATGCATGAGAGGTTCACTTAGTAAAAATATGGTATAATATGTTCATTAATATGAATTAATCTAGACTACAATTTGTTGCAAGTCTTGATGTGAAAATGTTAAGATGGATACTAGGACAAAGCGATGTGGAACAATGGCTACAAATAAAGATACTAAGATGGGCGGCGTGGGAGCGCAAACCAGCTACACATAAATGAGATTCAACTACATGAAATTTAATTCTTGAACAAGAAGTTAAATTAATGTTATTTCCCATTGTTAAACACTAATTACTTAAAGGCAAGCTTGAAATTTCAAATTTGACAGGAAGCCCATTGAGTCACAATATAGTGACGGTTATATTTTTTTCCTTGTATTCAAACCTAAAATTTGGTGTGGATGCTAGGAATATTGGAAATTGTTATGTAGTATGATAGCGTTCTTGAATGACTACATAATCTATGATTTTATCAATACATCCTTCTTAATATACATACACATCCCTCCTAATTTTTTATTCTGTATTATAATAAAAAAATATGTGGGTTTATGTTTTTATAGTATATGTATGGGCTGTCTAAAATATAGATTATAATTCATGGCTAAATTTTTTGATTAGAGTCTCAAGACCATCAATTTTCAGGCCAATACTACTTAAAAGGGGATTTGATTTTATTACTCATATGTATTATGATCCTAATAACTGGTATAAGATCCATAGTTTATTTTGGTAGAAACATTTCACATGAGGGTTTCTTGTTTGAGTGGGAGGAATGGTAGAATATAACAAGTTCAAGGTTGATAAGTTTAACGAATAGAAATTTCAGCTATAGAAGATGCAAGTGGAGGACTACCTATATCAGAAGGATATTTATCCACCATTGAAAGGGAAAGCCATGAAGTAGTCAACTATGATAGATGAAGAATGGGATGTTCTTGATCGGAAGGCACTAGGAACCATACGGTTGTGCATGGCAGCAACATTATCTTTCAATATTTCTAAGGAAAAGACAACGGTAGAACTGGTGACAACATTGGGTAAATTGTATGAAAAACCCTCAGCCTCAAACAAGGTATTTCTCGTGAAAAGTTTGTTTAATATGAAGATATTAGAAGGTGAGTCAATAAATGATTATTTGAATGACTTCAACATGGTTACTAGTCAATTAAGCTCTAGAGGAGTAAATTTTGATGATGAAGTTAGGGCTCTTTTGATTTTGTGCTCATTGCCTGAAATTCGTAATACTTTGGTTATGGCTGTGAGTAATTTTGTTTTTGGTTATAGTACTTTAAAGTTTGATGATGCTATTGGTGTGATTCTTACTAAAGAGATGAGAAGAAAAAGCAAAATTGAGTCATCTAGTAATGCTTTAAGTGTAGAGAACATGGGAAGATAGAAGGAAAAAATGAAGAGTCTTGGACACCATGGAAGGTCATAGAAGGGATATTTAAATCCAGAAGAAGGATAGTATGATGAAGTTGTGGAAAAGAAGGACATGTAAAGAAAGATTTTTGGTCTTTAAAATTAGGGAAAGATCAACAAGAAAGGAACAAAGAGGAAAACATAGCAGGTGATGTGTTATAAGATGTTCTTATTCTTTCTTTGGATAGTAAATTAGAATCTTGGGTTTTAGATTCTAGTGCTTCATTTCATGCAACTCCTCATAGATAATATTTTCAAGATTACATTCAAGGGAATTCTGGGCATGTATATCTTGGTGATGATGAGCCATATAACATTGTTGGAAAAGGAAGTGTCAAATTTTAATTGTAAAATGGTAACACTTGGGTGTTCAAGAATGTTAGGCATGTTCATATCCTGAGGAGGAATCTAATTTCTGTAGGGCAATCAGGAGATGAGATTTCTATGGTTACACTTACAATAGATTCTTGGAAAGTAACCAAGGGTTCTCTTACGGTTGGAAGAGGTAAGTGTTAGTGCAAATCTACAGCACCCCCTAAATGACCTTCAGATCTGTAGTCCAAAATTGGGTCATCTAGTGTGATTTCACAACATTTAGTTTTCTCCAAGGTGTGGGACCTTGCAAGGTGTGAAAAATCTTTAGAGAAAGCTGGTTCTTACTCCTCTATCTAGGTGTATGCATGAATTTTACAGAGGTTTAATACTAGATCCTACTCTAAATTCCAAGGAGACAGAGTTAAGAGATGCAAAAGGAAATAAAACTAAGTAAAAATGGTGATACACCAAAGGAGTGATGAAATTCTATCTTGAAAATAAACACATATCGTAGAGATGTAACACCAAGCATCCACAGATTGCCAAAATGTAATGAAAGACTAGAAAACAATGATATATGCATGAGAGGATTGAAAGAAATCATTCAAAAAACATGCATTACCATTCCCAAATTTGATACAATGCATTACACTAGTAGAAAGGCAAAAAATGTGTCACAGGTTCCATGGAAGGTCTAAAACTCCTCAAATTCATGTGCCAAGGGGAAGAGGGGAGTCTGCAAGAAAAAAAACATTCAACCCTTTACAAATGCTCCAAATCTGGCTTTTAACAATGAAAAACAAAGTCCAGGAAGGAGAAATGCGGGAAAGTTGAAATGAATATTCAAACAACAACTAGATTCATCAAAATGGAATGGGTACCCTTAAAAGTTCATTCCCCAAGATTTTCAACCATGTTGGAGAAGAATGGAAGCCATACTGCATTAAAACTGGTGGTTTAATGTCAGTTCTGCTCTTTTTCTCGTGTCAAAGGTACTTTTTTATTTTTGCCCCACTAGATCCCACCAAATTTTTTTTTGAAGAATTCATCATGTAGAGGACTTCAATATATTTCCAATGACATCAAGAATGCAAAATTCTGAGCTCTGGATCAAAAGTTATGCCCTTCTAAATATTTAGGCAAAAACTGGCAAAATTAGGGCAAAAATGGATTCGCGGGTCAAAATTTGAAATTTATCCCTTTTGGAGAATTTTCCCAAAAACCTTTGTGCCTCCACCGCTCTAGGACATGTGTCACCTTCCCATTCACTGATGAAACGTGGGCTCAAACCTCACTTTTCCTTCAATTTTTGCCCTTGGGAAAATTTCCCAAAAAGGTATGTGCTCCGCCACTCCTCTGCCATGTGGCAACTTCTGGTTCACCAATGGGAATGCAGGCTCATCCTTGTCTTTTACCCCTTTTGGTTCTTTGGAATTTTTTCCCAAATAGCTCCTCACCTCCACCATGCCACCACTCCTAGACACGTGGCGCCTTCACATTGCTTGGCGGGGATGAGCTTCCAATTTTTTCCTTCACGCATTCTTCAATTTTGGCTACTTTCTCCAAATCCTTCCGCGGGTCTGACTCCTCTACCGCTGGACACGTGTCGGCTTCTAAACGATCGGCGGGCCTTGGGGCCAAAATTTTCCTTTGGGAATTTTAGACAAAATGGAAACATTTCCCAATTCTCCCCACGCCTCCGCCAACCCATTTCCTTCTCCTTGGTGGGCCTGCGGGCAAAATTTTGTCTTTGTGCCCCCACCAGCCGCTTTGGTAAATTTTTGAACTTCACCTGCCAGCCCAACCTCCTCTACCACGTGGCACATTTTTATTGGCCGTGGGCCTGTCAAGGTAAATTCTCCCCAAAAAACTCCGCCGAGCCATAACTTGAAATTTGAAAGGAGTTAGGAGGAAAATTTTACCTTTCTGGAAAGGGGAATAAAAATCCTATCTGATGGAGCCATTTCCAATAAAATTTGAGTCCCTGAAGCATGCAAAAATTTCATTTTAAGTACCAGCAAAGGGAATGGAGGAGGAGTTAGCCAAAAATAAGCATGGGCTTATTTTGGATAACATTTTTGGCGACTCAGAGGGGTCATCTGCCTTCTGGATGAAGCGACCAGCTGCCTAAAACAATCCATTGGGCATGGAGTCATGAACTTAACTGCATGTTACTATCAATTCATTAGAAAATATCTAGGATAAAGATGTGAGAGTATAAAAATCATTTTGTCCTAGAACATGATCTACAAAAGATGCATCCTTGGGGCAATAAAACCCATGCTAAAGCACTTAGGGAAAATTAAACCTAAGCTATAACAAAACAATGTGCATAAGCACTTGGAGGAATGAAAATCTAAGCTAATATGTACAAGGTGAGAAGTTTCCCTTAGTAGCAATGCTTTAGATGGATTCCCTTAACTGGAATCTATAGTTCCTCACCATCCAACGTAGACAATTGGGAAGGCATTGTTGTTTTTGCATTTTGTGACCATGTAGGGGCCACTCCAAATGGCATCAAATTTTGAATGCCTTCCTAGCTTTTCTCAGTCTGCATCCTATTTCACCACTAAATCTCCAACTTGGAAAGTTCTAGCCTTATATTTCTTATCAAATCTTCTCTCGATCAAAACTTGGTCCTTCTCCATTGTTTGGGTTGCATGCTCTCCGATTTCTCAGAGTTTCATTAGTTTTGCATATCTAACCTCCATGGATTCAAACTCTAACAATTCAAATTGTTTCATGAGTTCCAATGTTGGCAACTCAAGTGACATAGGTAAGATTGCCTCTCTCCCATAAACAAGTCTGAATGGAGAGTTACTAGTGGATCTCTTGGGAGTTATCCTATCAGCCCATAAGGCTGATTTGAGATTAGTGTGCCAGTCCTCTGATTTTCATCAAGAGTCCTCTTGATGATCCTTAATATATTCTTGTTTGTAGACTCAGCTTGGCCATTACCTTGAGGGTAATAATTTGATGAAGTGCTCAAATAGATCCCATTTTTAACAGCCCATTCGGTGACCCTTGATCCTATGATTTCCAATGCATTATCTGATCTTATAGTGGTAGGTATACCAAATCTAGTTGTTATCCCCTTATAGAAGTCTAGAATTCTAGATTCATTTGCCTCTTTGAGTGCCACTTCCTCAGTCCATTTGATGAAGTAGTTTGTTGCTGTTAGAATCCACTTGTGTCCTTGGCTTGAGTTTGGATTAATGACTCCAATGAAGTCCAAACCCCATTGCATGAATGGCTGGTCAAATGAGATTGGGTGCAATGGAAGTGTTGCTAACCTTTCTTTACCTGTGAAGAATGCACAATTCTTACACCTCTTGATCCATGCATAACAATCACTAATCATTTTGGGCCAATAATAACCAGCCTTCATGATCTTGAGAGCTGTCACTCTTGGAGAAAAATTCTCCCCAGTTGATCCACCATAGAACTCTTCTAACATTCTCTCAATTTGATTTGTCTCAATGCACCTCAGTAACACTCCATTGATATCCTCTTTGAACAAGATGCCATCAACAAGTGCATATGGATTAGCCTGCAATTTGAAGTGTCTTCTTTTGGCTTTATTCATCTTTAGAGGGAATAGGTCTGTTTTTAAGAAGTGCATTAAATGTCTTGGGTCTAGCAAGGAGTGAGCATACCAACATTTTCTTCTTGAACATCTCTTTGTTCTTGGCTATATTGCAACACCAAAACAACATTCTTCTCTTTGCTTGTTCCAATTGATTGGCTCAAGGCCAATTTCTCACACAATGCCTTTCCTCGAATCGGATTGGTGAATTTGATCTCAATGTCATACTCCATGACATGAGTAATCCACTCTGCATGTTTTTCATTTAGATCTTTGTTGAAGAGGAAGTCTTTAACTCCCACATGAGAAACCAATAGTTGAACCTTGTTGTTTGAAACTAGATGTTTAAATTTCTTCAAGATCCAAATCACTGCAAGAACATGCTTCTCAATGAAGGAATACCTTACTTCATAGTCCTCAAAGCTTTGGATAAATAAGGAAATTGGCTGCTCTACATTTTCTTGATTCTGTTGTACTAAAATTGCAGAAATTGTATCATCACCGCCAAATGCATAAAGGATGAAATCTTTAGAGAAATCTGGGTTAATTAGAGTTGGATCTTGTGAGATAGCCTCTTTGATTTCCTCAAAAGTTTCCTTACCTTCATCTATCCATTTGAATTCCATACTTTTCTTCAACATCATAGTTATTGGCTTGACAAGGGCTGTAAAGTTTGGAACAAACCTTCGAACAAAATTGATTCTTCCCAATAAACTTTGAAGAGCCTTCTTATCTCTTCGCAATGGCGGTTCTCTTATTGCTTTAACCCTCTCTGGATCAATTGCTAATCCCTCTTTGGAAATAATGTGGCCTAGGAGCTTGCCTTCATGAGCTAGAAAAATGCATTTTTTGGGATTCAAGGATACCCCAAATCTTCTACATCTTTGGAACACTTGTCTCAAATGAAAGAGATGATTTGTTGCACTTTTAGAAAATACAGTAATATCATCTAGGTATATCAGCACTATTTTTTTTTATCAATCCCTTAAACACCATATCCATCACCCTTTGAAAATTAGCTCTGACGTTGGATAACCCAAATGACATTTTTCTATATGCATAGGTTCCCCGCTTGGTCGTGAAGACTGTTTTGAACTGATCATATTCCTTTACCATGATTTGATTATACCCTGAATAACCATCTAGCAATGAAATCCTCTCAGAGCTAGCAACAACTTGAAAAATATACTCCATAGAAGGAAGTGGGTAGTGATCCTTGAGGGATGCTCTATTCAAATCTCTAAAGTCTACACACAACTTGATTTCTCTACTCTTCTTTCTGACTGGAACTAAGTTTGCAACCTAGCTTGAATGCTTGATGGGAAATATTATACTTTCCTCTATTAACTTATTCAATTCCTTCTTCATGAGAGGCTCAATGTGTGGATTGACCAGTCTTCTTTTTTACCTGATGGGCTTAGAACTTGGATCTAGTTCAATTATGTGTTGAGCTATCTTGGGATTGAAACCTCTCAAGTCCTCATAGCTCCAATAAAATACATCTGCGAACTCTTGGAAAAGTTGTATGAAATCCTACCTTTCTTGCTTGGTTGTCACTTTACCAATTTGAAGTGACTTGCCTTCTCCAATTGAGATGAGCTCTGAATCCTCTCCTTTGACTTGGATGTTTGATTTCTCCTTCCTAAATTGATCATTAGGATTGAAGATAGACTCTAAAGTCACAAGTCCTATTGGTAGTTTGTTGGTTCTCAACTGTACCACTTGATCACCATACTACTGTTCTAACTTTTCCTAATTTTTGGCTGAGAACTCAGCTTCTTCTTGCAAGAAATTAATGATTTGTTGGTCACTCTCAAACACTTGACAATTACATTATTGTCTAGTAATGATGGCCTCACAATCACATGGATGTTTGGCTGCATTTTGGCCCTTTTGATACTCTCTACAACATCAAAAGTTGCTCCAACTGCTGCAATCCTATCAGCAACTTGGTTTTCTTTCCTAGGGATGGAGTTGATGCCAAAGCCCTCAAAATCCTTAATGAGGTCCTACACCCTATTCTTATAACTCTTGAGTAGGTCATTCTTGGTGGCATGATGTCCTTTAACTTGATTAATAATCAGCTCATTATCACCAAAGACTTGTAAGTTCTTGATGCCTCTTTTCCTTGACCAATGCAACCCATGTATCAAGGATTCATATTCAACAATGTTGTTAGAACATGCAAAATGAAATCTAAAGGTTGAATAATACTTAATGCCTTGAGGTGAAACAATCATAGCTCCTCCTCCTGCAACTTGTCTACTTCTTGATCCATCAAAGAATAGCTATCATACCTCATTGCCATCTTTATGGTCTAGCTTGGTGATGCTAGGAATGGGCTGATTTTCTTCATGCATGTAATAGACTCCTAGTTCATATTCCTCTATTTCCTTGTAGGGATCAAAATCATGTATCTTGATTTCCCATTCATCAAGAGTCATATTTGGGATGCTTCCAAATTGGGTATCAGCTTCATGTTTTCTTGGATAGTCCTCTTGATCAAATGTTGAATAGTTGGCATTGATTGGGCTTAGAGTATGAGGCTCAATGTGGAAGTTTGCAATAGGTTCGGACCTGATTGTGGCCTTGGCTCCATACCTTGTCCTAAATAACATGTGTGACCAATCAATAGATAAGTAGCCTCCAATTTTAGCTGTGAAATCCCTTGACAAACATATGGCAAAGAGTGGTAGAAAATCTATCACTGACACATCTTGCAAAATAGTGAAATTGAGGCATGCATGAAAAGTGAGGCTCAAATATTTAATTACCCCAACTATGGCTACTATTGTCCCATCTAATTGCACTACACTTTTAGATATGACTTCATATTAGAGGCCCGTCTGATCAGCTATTTACTTGGGCATCATGGAACTACTTGCCCCAGAATCAATCATGTAATTATGAACTAGTTTATCCCCAATGATCAATGAAACATAGAATGGAGGGGGCTTCAAAAATTTACCTTGTTGTCTGCCAAAATTCCCCTCAGACTGAGTGGCATTTGTGAGTACCTTCTCTTACATATGAGCTTGCTAACTTGATGTTGACCAATTCTTCATGGCATCTTGTAGTAGATCTCTTTGGCCTGGAATGGATAGTGACTCCCACATAGATATTTTCCATTTTTCTTCTTCATTTGTGCAATGATACTAAATGGGGTTGAAACATCCCTTTGTTTCCCTTTAATCTAAACATTATTCTCTTGTACATGGGCTGCAACAACTGGCATTTAAGTTGGTCTAGGAGGTTGCTTGGGCTGTCCTTTCACATTCAAAACTACATTTTGCTTGCCAACACCCTGTGGAGTGATGGAAGGTTGTGAATCACTTGGATCTAATGAATTCTCTTCACCAATATTCCTCTTCTTTAACCTTGTGTTAGCTACTACACTCTGAGAAGTTGTTTGATTCATACCACAAAAATCTTTAGCCTGCCAGTTCATAAGTGTAGTCTCATTTGGAGTTGTATCTTGTTGAGATGTCCTTTGTTTTTGGTTTGTTTCTTGACTCACCTCACTCCCTAGGCCAGTTGTTGTCACCATAAAATCTTGGTTCAAAGCACCATTAAAGCACATAGATTGGCTGTGAGGTTCACTACATGGGAAACACCAGTCATACTGTTGAGATACATTATTTTGCACTGGCACTAAGGCTTTGGAGGTAGATACAACCTTGGGGTTATAGGGCTAAAATGGTCTATTGGCAGGAGGCATTACTTGATTTTGATTTGCATCTAGATTGGGTGGCCTATTAGGCTGATATGGTTGTCTAAATAGGTTGAGTTTGAGGCTGGTATGATCTACCATTTTGAGCTTGCTATCTCTTTATTATCACCAACTCGTTACCCAAGTTTTGTAATTGCTTCATAACTTCTTGAAGCTCATTTGAGGCACTAGAGGATGAAGTAGAAGTTTTAATTGAGATCTGATTTCTAGGAGTGGGAATAGGAGCTAAAGTATGTGCTTGACTAGTACTCGGGATTTCTAAGTCTTGATATAAGGGTATAGGATGCCTAGGTGCAAGTTTACTAGCTTGGATCAAACAATTCTCAGCCCTAATGGTGATGCTATAAGATGCAGGTATAGTTGTACCTCCCATGGATTGGATTAACATAGAAATGTTAGAATTTAAAGCCTTGAGAAAGTATAAGAAATCACCTTGAGCTGTTGGCCTCACTGTAAATGGGATCCTATCCCATGTTCTTTGAAATTTGAAATTGAAGTCTCTTAGCTGCTCATTGGGAGCTCTCTTAATAGTTGTCTATTTCTCCAATAGAGACAAGTTGTCCCCCTTTTCTCTAAACTGGTTATGGAAAGCTATGCACAACTGGTTCCAATTTTGGATAGAGCCTGCCTCAAGGATCCTAAACCATTTCAAGGCTTTCCCTTTGAATGAAGATGCCAACAATTTTATGACAATTTGCATCTCATGGATTACACAAATATTAGCAATGTCTTTGACATGATCACCAGGAGGGGTCTAATTTTCCCCAGTAAAGTATGGGATATTCTTCAATGTTACAATTAGAACTGGGTTTTCTGCATTGAGAGCAAGTGGGCTACTACCTATAAATTTGACATAAGGATTGGGTTGTGCCATGATGATTGGCCTGAGAACCCTTGTTGATTGGGTGAAAGGTCTACTAGGTGGAGAAGTTGATAGAGTTTTGTTTGGTGGAGATGGAGACCTTTGAATCCTCCTTCCCCTCTCTCTTCTTCATGGGGATAATTGTAGATACTCAGACAATCCCTCTTCTCTGGCCCTTGACCTTGTTTGTATTCTTCTCATGAATCTTCAGACCTAGACTACTGAAACTAGTTGATTCTATCCTTTTAGAGTCACCATATGTGAAAATCAGGGCTCTTTTCAAGCAAGAAATTACAAAAAATTCACATCAAATTTGTTTTAATGAATATGAAGACCTCTAAGGTCCCACCAAGTGTGCCAAAAATGGTTAGTGCAAATCTATAGCACCCCCTAAATGACTTTCAGATATGCAGTTCAGAATTGGGTCATTTAGCGTGATTGTACGACATTGAATTTTCTCCAAGGTGTGGGACCTTGAAGGTGAGAAAATTCTATAGAGAAAGCTAGTTATTACTCCTCTGTCTTAATACTATAATATTACTCCTATGTGTATGCATGAATTTTGTAGAGTTTTAATACTAGATCCTACTCTAAATTCCAAGGAGACAGAGATAAAGGATGCAAAAAGGAACAAAACTAAGTAAAAATGGTGATACACAAAAGGAGTGATGAACTTCTATCTTGTAAATAAACACAAATCATAGAGATGTAACACCAAACATGCTTAGATTTCTAGAATGTAATGAAATACTAGAAAACAATAATATACGTATGAGAGGATTGAAAACAATCATTCACGAAACATGCATTACTATTCCCAAATTTGATACAATGCATTACACTGGCAGAAAGGAAAAAAATGTGTCACAGGTTCCATGGAAGGTCCGAAAAATCCTCGAATTCATGTGCCAAGGGGAAGAGGGGAGTCTACAAGAACAAAATGTCCAACCCTTTACAAATGAGACAAATCTGGCTTTTAATGGTGAAGCAGAAGAAGAGAAAGAAAAAACGTGGGAAAAATGATTTATGAATTCAACTACCAATCAAATCCCTTCAATTTCACTTGCAAGGTGATGGGCTTCATGGAAAAACCTATACACCAAAGTACGTTTCTCTGCAGATCCAAAAAAGACCCATACTTCATTAATTTTAGTGGTTGAATGTCATTTCTGTATTTTTTGCATGCTAGAGATGTTTTCTCATTTTTCTCCCACCAAAATCCACCAAAAAACCAAATTTAAAATTTTTTTGTGTAGAGGGTTTCATAAGCTTTCCATTGATATAAAGAACATGAAAATCTGAGCTCTAGATCAAAAGATATGGCCCTATGAAGATTTAGAGAAAAACTGGTAAAATTAGGGCAAAAATGTGTTCGCGGGCCGAACTTTGAATTTTTTCCCCTTTTTTGAAATTGGGAAAATTTCCCAAAAATTCCCTACACCCCATCACTCCACTACCATGTGGTGCCTCCCCTTTCACTGCAGAGGTGCGGGCTCAAAACATCACCCTGGCACTGTTTGCAACTTTGGAAAATTTTCAATAATACTTCCACCGCCCCGACTCTCGCCGCTTGGCAAGACATGTGGCACCAAGTCATTACTCGGTGGGCTTTTCCCTCCATTTTTCCTTCATGGGCCTATGGGCCAGTTTTCCCTTTTTTACCTCTACCAACTCCTTAGCGAATTTTCTAACTTACCTCCGCTGGCCTGACCTCTGCTACCGACTAGACACGTGGCATCCTCTGGTTGGTCCACATGCTTGCAGGCCAATTTTTTGACTTTTTGACTTTCACCCCAAAAGGGGCTAAGTGCCCAAATTTCTCCTTGCCTTCACTGACACACTTCCTTTTTCTCTGCGGGCATGCGCTTCAATATTTTCACTTTGCACCCTTCGCCAACTCCTTGGTAATTTCTCCAACTTCGCTCTACCGTCCCGACCTCCACCACCATGTGGCACCTTTTCATTGGCCGTGGGCCTATCAAGGGAAATTTTCCCCAAAAAACTCCGCTGTGCCATAACTTGTAAAATACAAGGAGTTAGGAGGAATTCTTTACCTTTCTAGAAAGGGGAGAAGATCCTCTATCTGATGAAGCAATACCCAAAAAATTTTGAGTGCCTAAAAAGTGAAAAAAATTCGACTGAGTCACAAGGAAGGAAGGAATAAAGGAAAGTTAGCCAAAATAAGTAGGGGCTTATTTTGGATAACAAGAATATATCAAATGTGTTTGTTTATGTGATTTTCCATACTTAGTGGATAGGATGACATGATGATATGGGTGTGGGGGAGATAGATTTTGATATTTGCAATCCCTCTTGCCCCCATTTGATGATACAATATGTAATGATTAGCTTAGCATTCATGTATGATGTATACTTAGATTTTTCCTGATATATGATGTATAGATGATGTTAGATGTGATGATAGTTATGGTAATGTGATGATGTGATAACAAAACAATGCATATGTAATAAACACAATCAAATGCTAACAAAGAACACAATGAATTAACATAATAATGCACCATGATTCACTAGCATGCAAAAAAACACCTCAATATGCACAAGTAAGAATGAATCTAATCTAGCCAAGAAAATATGAATCCTAACAAAGTATTTCCAAGCAACAAACAACCTAAAAGCACATATATGAAGCAACTATACAAGCAAACAAGCAAAGCAAGAAACAAGAGAATGTAAGTAAACGTAAGTAAATGTTTTTGTAAGATTTGTTTTCATGCAACAATTTTCTATTGTTTTTTATTTATGTGAAATGATTTTCTATTGTTTTTGTTTTATGTGAAACAATTTTCTATTGTTTTTGTTTTATGTGAAATGATTTTCTATTGTTTTTGTGTTGTTTGTGAAACAATTTTCTATTGTTTTTGTGTTGTTTGTGAAATAATTTTCTATTGTTTTTTTGTTATTTTCTAATGGTTTTCTAGAGTTATGCACAGGTAACCAAGAAAGCATCGATGCCCCTAGCATTAAATGGGGAATATACAAGGGTAGAGGCTGCATGATTATGAACAAGAAGGTGAAATATTTGAATCACCCCCAACGTAAGATGGGGAATAGCGAAAGACCGTGCCCCTCAAAGATTAATAAAAGAAGAAAAAGCCGGATCAAGGCTTGATAGGATTGGGCTCATAGGGAATATTGAAGGTAGACCTAGTGCTAGGATAAGTAAAAGTACCCTCCAGATGCAAGATGCTTGTGAACAATGAATCCTCCCAAGGTGCCAGAAACTGTTTTTCACCTAAGGACCTATCCAAAGTGCCAAAATTGCGTGGTTTTCATTTGTGGATGACCTATTTTTCTCTTTTTCTTTTTGCCTTATGAACTTTTTTTGTATTTTTTATTATTTTACCATGTTTTTTATTTATTTTCTTTTCCGATTGTGTGCCATGCTTAAGCATAGGACTGCTTAAGGTGCATGGCATTCATGGGCTCACAGAGCTCATGACCATTGGGATGAGAAAGTTTATATGCTCCTGTGTTGTATTTGTCCACTATAACATAAGGTCCTAACCAATGTGGTTTGAACTTTCCTTTCTTTTCTCGCTCTGCCCTCGTATTGAACTGATTCTCCTTCATAACTAAATCACCAACCTTGAACTGATGAGGTATGATCCTCTTGTTGTAGTTTCTAGAGACTTTATTCTGATACACTTTGAGGTGATTAAGGGAACGAATTCACTTCTCATCTAGGAGCTCTAACTCAGCCATTCTAGCCACCCGGTAATATTCATCTTTATCCAAATAGTCCCTAAGAGAGATTCTTAGGGAAGGAAGTTCAAGTTCTAGTGGGATGATAGATTCCATCCCAAATACCATAGAATATGGTGTCGCACCCGTAGGAGTGTGAATGGAGGTCCTGTAAGCTCAAAGAGCTGGGTGGATTTGCAAATGCCAATTACGACTTGTTTTACTAACCATTTTCTCCTTATTCTCACCAAAGTCTTGTTTGTGGCTTCGGCATGTCCATTACCTTGAGGGTAATATGGTGTAGACCATTTTAATCAGATTTAGAACCATTGACAAAGACCTTTCACCATTTTATTTTTGAATGATTTTCCATTATCTATGACAATGACTGTAGGAATTCCATACCGACAAATGATATGATTCATAATAAATTTGGAAATCTGAGCTCCCATTACATAGGTTAGAGGAATGACCTCCACCCACTTTGTAAAGTATTCAGTAGTTGTGATGATGTTGGTATGACCATCAAATGAGGTGGGGGTTAGTTTCCCTATCAAGTCAAGTCCCCATTTAGAAAATGGCCATGGGGTAGTGATAGGTTGCAATGGTTGCGATGGAGCATGGATGAATTTTCCATACTTCTAGCAAAATACACACTTCCTGACATAATTACAACAATTGGTTTCCATGGTAGACCAATAGTAGTCTACTCTTAACAATTTCTTGGCCAAAACCATTACATTTGTATGTGCTCCACACACCCCTTCATGTACTTCTTTGATCACTTGGATTGACTTCGTCATATCGAGACAACGTAACAGATTCCCATTGTAGCCATGACGATAAAGCATACCTCCTAAAAGGGTGTAATGGGCTATTTGGTAAATTAGGCTTTGTTTCTTGGAATGGGAAATGTTGGGAGGGAATGTGTAATCTTTGAGATAGGTAAAGATGGGATCATACCATGGGGAGCTAGGACCAACAACATCACAAGAAAGAAAAGACTCTGGCATGTCGTATGCAGGTTAGCATAAATTTTCCACAAAGAATGGCATGTCATATGCAGGTTAGCATAAATTTTCCACAAAGAATGGCATGTCATTATTTCCTGGTGGAATACGAAGAATAGAACCCACTATTGCCATAGCATCTGCAGATCTATTTTGCGCTCTTGGAATTTTTTCAAATGTAATGCACACAAAGTACTCTTTCAGAGTTTTTGCCAGCTTTTTGTAAGGTATAAGCTTTTCATCTTTAACCTTGTATTCATCATTAACCTTCTTAATAATTAACTGAGAATCACCCACAACTTTGACATGGTGGATGTCCCATTTGATAGCGAACTTCATCCCTATGATAAGTGCCTTATACTATGTGATATTGTTTGTGCAAGGAAAACCCAGGTGAAAATCCTGTGGTAGAGGGTCACCAGAAGGAGTAATGAGGACCACCCCTGCACCTGAACTATGAAAAGTAAAGGACCTGTCAAAATGTATCTGCCACATGATAGATTCTTCAATGTATAACAATGAGACATCTAGAAGATCTAGATTCAAAGGTTTAGTCCCTTGCAAAGGTGCTTCTGCTAATTGATCTGCGAGTACTTGTCCCTTAACTAACTTCTGATGGAAAAATTGTATATCAAATTCACTTAGTAGAATGACCCAATTAGCCATTCTACCCATGAGGGCAGGTTTAAACAGTAAGTACTTGAGTGGGTCAACTTTTGATATAAGCTTGGTTTTGGTATTGAATAGATAATGGTGAAGTTTTTGAAAAGTAAAAACAACAACCAAGAAAGCTTTTTCAATTTGAGGATAGTTGATTCATAAGCGATGAAAGTGCGGCTAAGGTAGTACACCACTTTTTCTTTATGGCCAAGATCGTATTGGGTGTGCAGCGCACCAATAGAAAATTACATAGCAGAGATGTAAAGCAAGAGTGGCTCACCCAGAGTTGGAGGCATGAGGATAGGTGGATTGACCAAGTATTGCTTAAGAAAAGAAAAGTATTGTTGTTGCTCTAGTCCTTAGATGAAGGTGACGTCCTTCTTAAGCAGGTGGGTGAACGAATGGCACTTATCGGTAAGATAGGAGATGAAGCAGCAAATAGCTTGTATTTTTCCCTGCAAGCTACGTAATTGCTTAATTTTCTTAGGGGGAGGAATTTTAGTAATGATAGACACTTTAGTAGGGTCTAATTCAATTCCCCTTCTTGATACTATGAAACCTAGAAATTTTCCTGATAGCACGCCAAATACACACTTCTTCGGATTCAACCGGACCTTGTACTCTTGTAGGCACTCAAAGATATGCAACAAAATGACAGGGTGATCTTCTCTTGTCATAGAATTTTCGAGGATTTCATCCTCATAGTCCTCCATGATATCATGAATCATATCATGAAAAATTATTGTCATTACCTACTGATAAGTAGATCCTACTTTTTAAAGGTCGAATGTCATTACTTTGTAATAGAAGGTACCCCAAGGAGTCGTGAAAGACATTTTGTGCTGATCTTCATTGGCAATATTGATTTGGTTGTATCCTAAAAAGCCATCCATAAGAGATAGCATTTCATATCCTGTTGTTGAATCCATAATCATGTCAATATTTGGTAGCAAAAAATCATCCTTAGAGCAAGCTTTACTAATGTCTCTAAAATCCATTAAAATTATGATAACAACAGGATTTTTCTTGACATGGATGATGTTAGATATCCATTCAGAATAATAAATAGGCTAGATGAGTCATGTCGCAAGAAATATTTCTAATTCTTCTTTAACCAGTAGGGCTACCCTTGGGTGCATCTTTCTAAGCTTCTGCTTAATAGGCTTAGCATTTGCATGGACAACTAGGTTGTGCATGACGAAAGTTGGATCTAAGTCTAGCATATCTTTATAGGACCATGAAAATACATCTATAAACTCCTGTAGCAACATGGTGAATGTTTTCTATTCCCGTGTCGAGAGTGATGCTCCCAATTTGACGATTTTTGGTTCCTCTTCTATACCAATATTCACATCAATAGTCTCTTCGACTAGTAATATTAACAAGTCCTCCATATGCGTAGGATTGGGAGGAAGGTTGAGATCTTCATCCAAGGATGTCTCCATGAGATTTTCATCCTTGGCATGGTCACTTTTATTGTCCCTTGATTTTTTTCACCTATTTTTCGGCTAGTGCCTCAAAGATGTTTTCACTATGTGACTTGGACTTTGATTTTTGCCGAGGCTTTACGTTGGAAATTTTTCCCTCACTTTTTGTTAAGTTTATCTGACCACGAAGCTCAGTATACTCACCAAAGTAAGCACAGGTATCCAATTCAATATAGAATCCCTTTTTGAGGTCTCCAATGGGAATTGTATCCCTTATGCCCATGAACTCTATGATAGCTTCATCATTCTCAAATAAATCTAGTGACATATGATGTTGTTGGTCCCATTTAACAAGGGAATGGTAAACAAGGTCAAGGGTAGGTTCTGTAGGGGTTATGGTTAGGACAACGTTGTTCATGAATAGGTTTGTGGAGGCAAGATCCTCATATTGGCTACAATGGGAATCTGTATCGTTGTCTATATATTCAGAGCTATCCTCATGTTCAGAACAAGTAGCGTCTTGATCATTGGGGTGTGCTCTGTAAGGGTGAATTCCAATGTCGTATCTTTCTATTTTAAAATGTGGAAGAGGCACTGGTTCTCTTTGTCCTTGTTCATTTCTTCCACATCCTAGGCCCTTGTAGCCCATGGAGTACATCACTTTACTGGATTTCTTGTATTCAGGGATTTGATAATAGGTTGGCTGAGTATCCTTTGGGACCTGAGTTGTAGGTGGATCTAAAAATTTTTCTTTAGCCAACAAGCCTCCATGTAAGAATGACCCAATAGTGTGTTCATTTCTAGGTCTTCTGAAGCAATAGTTGGGTCGACCTCTAGTCTTGGTTGAAAACGAGAGGTCTGAAACTAAGAGGGCTTATTGCACATTATATTCTCCATAGCCATATTCAAGGATTTTCATCTCCCATGAATCAAAAGGAGAGGTTGATGTAGACTCACCATGGGTGCAATAACTAAGAGAATTCAAATCTATTCGTGATTCTATGGCTTCAAATTAAAGAGGGACATCTATATCGGTGGAGGGACACGCATATGTGCCCTTGCGTGCAAAACTATTGAGAGCTCTGTAGTGAGCGAAGGGCTCTAAATATCCTTTTATTGTAATGACGTGTCCCTCATGCTTCAATTTAATGCACTGATGGAACATTGATGGCACGACCTACATGGCATGAATCCATGGTCGGCCTAGAAGCATATTATATGGAAGTTCCAAGTCTAGGACATGAAACTTTGTTTGATGGAAAGGGGGACCCACCTCCATGGGCAACATGATTATGCCCACTGACTCCTTTTCTGAGTTTTCGTAAGTTGTGATAGTGATGATATTTGACTCAAGATCTACTTCAGTATGTCTTAATTGCTTTACTAGCTTTAGCGTGTATATGTTCAACCCTAATCTGTTGTCCACAAGCACTCATTTGATCTTCCTGTGGGTAACAACTACCTCAATGTACAAAGGAATATTATGTGTTAGATTTTCAGTAGGGATCTCCCTATGATTGAAGGAAATGTGTTCATTTGGTACGATGTTTGCTACTGCATCTTGAAGAGGTGTAGGATCTACCTCTAATGGCACTCTTGACCCATGAAGAGTTTGGTATAGAATGTCTTTGTGCACATTGGATATCTTAAGAAGATATAAGATCGAAATCTTAGCAGATGTCTTCTCAAGTTGCTCTAAGAGGTTGTGTTTACCAGTTTTTGGGGTTGATGGAGAAAATTCTGGAATCACGAGGCGAGCACGCCTTGTTACTGCGGCATAATCATTTCCCTTGATTTGTATGGTGTTTCAATGGTCAGTAGGAGAGTAGATACATCTAATAACTGAATCATAATGATTTCTGCCTCTCTTGGTGTATAAGTAATTCACTGCTTTATAAACTTGGGATGACTCTCCCTGATCCGACTTTGACTTTTCTGTTTTATCATGTTTGGGGAATGGCTCTTTATATATCCCCATTTTTTCATTGGGTGTCTAGGTTTTATCAGGGTTTTCCACCTCTATCTCCCCATTTTCAATGAGGTCTTGGATATAATGACAAAGTCACAGACATTTGTTTGTCTTATGTCCCTTGACATGATGCATTTCGCAATATTCATGCTCCTTGTACCATGAAGGTTTTAGAGCATTGTCATCAAATGGCTATGTCATAGGATATGTCACCATGTGAGCCGCGTCCAACTATTTTAATATAACCGAAAAAATATCATTAAGGGGGGTGAACATTCTTCATTTTTGTGGTGGTTGAATGGGTCTATTGTTTAGTTTAAAAGGTTAACCAGTTTGAACCACTTGAACACGTTTGGAATCAGTGATCCCATCTCCTACCACATTTTTGTTTTTGTTAAATATCTTCAACTTCTCTGTGGGTTTAAAATTGTGATTATCTCTAGATTAGGACTTAAGAGTTCCTTTAGAAATGAGAGATTTCTCTATCTGAACCCATTTTTCAATTACCTCCTCAAAAGTGTGAACACAATGTATTTGGAGGTGGAAGGCTATGTCTGAATTTAGGTTGGACACAAAAATACTAATCAGCTGTTTTTCAGGGGAAAGCGCAAGGGAAGCGGCTAGTTATCCCTCTCCACCATTGTAGGAAGTTGGAAAAATTATTATTAGGTCATTGTTTTGTGCCACATAAATCTACCATGGTGACATCACTCTCTATATTGTATGAGAAGTGACACACAAACCTTTCTGCCAATTATGGCCAAGTGAAAATTGATCCCCGAGGTAAACGTGTAAACCATTCCAAAGCTTGACCTCCTAGACTCTTGGGAAAACGTCTTATGAGATAATTGTCAGTATAGGACACATCTTGACATGCCATATAGAAATATTTGACATGATCTCATGGATCTCCCTTCCCTTTATATTTGTCAAATTTTTGCATGTCAAATTTCTTAGGAAAAGGTTGAAGGGTCATAGTCTTGTCAAAAGGATAGGGACATAATTATTCATATTGATACTTTCTAATGCTCCCTATATTTCTCTCTTGAAGGATTGTGAGTGTTGATTTCATAGAATATACCTCTTATGTGAGAAATTGTTCTTTAGTGGGAGAAGCGAGGATATATACTTGATGATAATCTGTATCATCTTCTCTTTGGTTTTCTCTATGCAGTTCACTGATCTTAACCTTTGACCTTGACTTTTGAACATTTTTTCTTTCTTCCTTTTGTACATGAGAGGTTAGCAAAGCTAATAGTTGGCTTAGGTTACTAATCTGTTGTTGAATTTTGCTTTCTTCTTCTAAAGGTTCCTCCTCTTCTTTGTATTGTGGAGGTTCTTCACCATTCTCATGCCTTGTCCTGTTTTTACATGGCACTTTGATAAAGGGTATTTTATGTACTACTATCTTATCATTTCCTACGTTGGATATAGAAGCATGTCCATGTGTCAGAATATACTCCATGTTGATAAGGGTTTGTTCTTCCTCATTAGCGTTATTCGCAAGTGGGATTGTTTCATTTTCAGTGGGCATTTTGGCCCTTAATTCTATGACTCATGCTAGCACTCTATCATTATTTTTGAAAATAAAATCATCTAATAAAGTAGGGTCAAAGTCAAATTTTGTGTGTGGGGATTCCAATTCATCACCACTATGATCAAACAAATCTTCTATCTCTTTTTCCGTAGAAAATAGAGGTCTTAGATCATGTCCAATGAAAGGGTTTGACCCTTGTTTGTTTGAGGCCTCCCAAGATTACGCTTATTGTTCCTCGTATGTTTGTTTCTTAAGTCCTAATAATGTTTTGGGAGCCATGATTTGTGATAATTTCACTACGGTAAGTTGTAAATATGTTCAAAACTTTGTGATCACACCTAAGTGAAATGCAAGATAAATTGCCAAGAATATGAATGAGTAATAATGCGAGAATACCAATGTGATAGAGTGATAAATCACCAGTGACACAAATGTTTGGTATGTAAGCCTATCAAATGAAGTACCTCCTAGGCTACGTTTCAAAAAGTAGTTAATATCGCAAGATAATTAACAAGATGTTCTCACTTATGTCAAGTTCAAGAGAATGAACAAGACGTAAGTAAATACAAAAAGTTAATGTGACCTCCCAAAAAGATATACTAGAAGCGAGATCAAATTCGATTAAGAACTACATCCTAAAAAAAAAGTGTCAATTACAATTTGTGAGTGACACAACAATATCACCAAGATACGTTAACCAAGCATTGCGAGAAAGTATGGTATTGATATCAAGATGTTATTGATATAACACGCACAAGTGGTAACACGTAGCACTCTTCAAAATCAAGGTAATAATAGAATTGAACTAAAAGGTCAAAATATAACTAGGAATAGTTAAAATGTGTGTAGCGTAACCTTAAAATATAGATATTTAGGTCGAGTTTACAAGAAAAAAGACATAAATATCAAAATTGTAGTGATACGATACAAACAAGGTAACCTTTCTAAGGAAGTCCAAGATGCTGAACCACGCCTAAATACAATGACGATCTTGACATGGGTATCAAGATCAAAAAGTCCACCAATTATATGAACATGCCTCCGCACACTTTAGACATTTAACTTACCCAGCCGTAAACATGGATGGGCATAAATAGAAAAAAAGTGGTAGAAACAATCGATTGGTAAAACATAGGTAGTCACCCTTCTTTTGATCAACAAAGTGTCAAAAGAATGTGAAGGAAGTAGATCAAAATGGGGATGAAAAATGCTGGCTTCACTTCGGCAGAGTTTCACCTCACCCTAAGGAAAGTGAAAAACTAAGCGAAGTAACGCGTCACACGTTTTGTGATGAAAAGATGGTTCACAACTCAACATTGTTTTAGAATGGTCAAAGTGGGCTCTTGGCCAAAGAATATATACCTAGGTGGTTTTCTCACCTTAGGTGTTACAAAGTTGTCTTAACCAAGCGTGATTTACCCAAAAATTTGCACTAACTAGTTTGGGAGTAGCTTGGATTTATTTTACCCCCTTCAAGAATAGTAGGCAACTAGTGCATCTATGTGTACTATCATTGGGGTTTCCATACAGACAACCAGTAATGCTATCTCCCAAAGGAATCACTAATCAGGTAGGTAGTGCGGAGCATTTCCTGTTTCGTCCATAAGGTTCCCTCTTGGGTGGACTACTTTGGGGTTCCTGGTACCACCTCCATTGTTGTAGCTTAAGGCGTTATGCCAAAGGGGTTATGTTCCAGTTGAGCGGAGAGGGACGTACCCTTTTCTGAAACCTGCAATACAGTGTTTTGAATATGTTGTTCTTTTTATCTTGTTTAATTAGGTGTGGTTTTCTTGAACACCTTTTGGCAACCTGTATAACAACTGTATTAGTAGTTTTTGACTTTGTCTTTGATTCCTTCTTTCTTTGACAAGCGTGGTGTTTTGGTCATGTATGAGGATTTTAGTAGTTTTCCATCAAAATAGTAAACATCATTTCTGATTCTCCAGATCATCCAAAGATGCAAGAGAAGAGCATACTTGATGTTTCCAAAATCTAAAAAGATATCAAATGGAAATACACTTTAATTCAGACACACCAAGTTAACCAATTCCAATTCAAATATTCCTAACAACCTCAAAGCATCAAAATGATCTAAGAATCATTTTTGATTCCCAAGATCACCCCGAGGGACGCGAGGGAAGAGCATACAAGATATTATTCCTATAAGTAAACATGAAAAGTTTATCTAATCAAGTAAAAGCATGTAAAAACACCCTATAAAGATGAGTATTTAATTAGATAAAACCTGCAAGAATGTTATCACCTCAACACATTAACTTCAAGAAAACAAAAAGACACCTGCGCCCCTATTTTGGCATCTACACGTGGGTTAGGACTTATGCGCCACTCTGTGTGTTTCTAGCTTTTCGTGTACCTATGCCACCTAAGAGGCATGTGTGCCACTAGAAGAACATATGCACTACTCTGTGTGTTTTTGGATTTTCATGTACTTACACCACTCGAGAGGTGTGCACGCCCCCAGAAGGATGTATGTGCTACCTTCAATAAAAATATGCTTAATTTTGCACAGAACACTTGCACTACTAGAAAAGTGTGTGTGCCACCGAAAAAGCATGTGTGCTACTAGAAAAGTGTGTACGCCACCACTTTGTAAAACACTCTCAGATTCTGAAAGAACACTTGCGCCACCGAAAATGTGTCTGTGCCACCAAAACAACGTGTGTGCTCGAGTTAGGGTGTATGTGCTGGTCTAATAGGTTTTACATTATAGTGAAGGTACAATACGAAATAGCACTAGTGCTTGGGTTAGTGTATATGCACTCTGGTTAGGATATGTGTGTTGAGATTAGTGCGCCTACGTCAAGGTCAATAAATAGAGAATCAGGCTCCGACAGTGTGCTTGCACCACCATAAATGTGCCTGCACTCTTGGTAGTGTTCCTATGCCACCCCTACAACCAAAATATGGCAAAAAACACAAGAAAGATCACAATACTTCAAATTTTAGCAAGTTAGTTTTAAAATGGCAACAACCCATTAAAATGATGGCTATGAACAAGAACTTACACATAGAAAATTAGCAAAAATTCTGAAAAAATGGTCATGAATTACTACATGTGCATATCAAAAGTTAGCCAAAACAATGAAATTTAAACTAAAATGCCAAGGGACTATGTCCCATCGGGCATGCCAAATGTGTGCATGATTTTTAAACTAAGCTAATGAAAATAAAGACTAACACCTAGTAGTCTTTATTAACAAAGTTAAGAAAAATACAAAGCACCATCAAGATAAGAACTAAACAAGGTTAGACACTAACAATTATCATATTAAAAACTTTGAAACTTAATATGCTAGTTATCTAAATCCTCTATTCTCTTAATTAACAACAAAATCAAATGGGTGAACCTATGTAGGCTCCATGGAAAAAAAATTTGGTTGTTCTTGATGATCCAAGAACCTAGGAATGGAGGCTTATCAAAGTTGGGCTACAAGACCCTTTTGACACCTCCCATATGACCTAAGCACTTTTGGCTAGAAAAGAGGCTTAACTCTCCAAGTGGTGAAATCTCAAGAAAACAAAGGAAAGCTTTTAGTCTATTTTTCTATATGCTTTTCTTTTGTCTTCTCAAGAAGTTTAGGTGTAGGTATAAAGGTAGAAGGAGGGCTCCTTATATAGCCCAATGGATAAAGGAAACACTTCATCCCTTTGCATGTGGGATAAAAGGTAAAACAAGATTAGGAATGGATAATGCTACTTTATAAAATGTAACCTTACTTTAAAAGGGTTTAATTTATACTTATCAAGTCATGGGAGTTGGGGGGTGCTTTAATTAATCAAAGGTGATTAACTAATAGGTAGATGTAAGCTTATAGAAGCTAATTAGAGGAATATCAGTATGATTTAAGCTATTAGAAGGGGATTAAATCAATTAAATATTGATTTATCAGTTAAATGAAAGGGAAAGATAATTAATTAGTTTAGGTAGAAGGGGTGATTAATTAACGAAAGGCCATTAATTATGTTGTTTGTTGGGTAGGCGACTTAACTAATTAGCGTATTGTAATTAATTAATGATGATAAGAGTGTAGATGAGCACTTTTGATGATATGTCACCAATTTGCAAGCAGGGAGATAATTAACACAATTTAAGTATTTAAATTTCTTGGGCGTAATTATGGGTGTTTACAAAATGATGGTTCTTATGGAAATATCTTGTCAATTTGTGTTGCATCTTTAAGTTACACTTGTTAGTAGCGTGAGTGGTCTGTGTAAAATGTATCATGATGTATGGTTCATCTATGGAGATTCATACATGTTTTGGTATTATATTTTCATGTCTTTATGTTTGTCTTAATGGTCTTAGTAGTCTTGAATATCATGCTCATGTCTTTTGTGCCCAAATTTGATCTATATTCTATCTCTAGGTTTGTGAAAGTTTGAATTGTCATTTTTGAGTCTTTAGAAGGTTATATGGAATTGTCATGGGGTATAAATTGTATTAAAAAGTGTTGAATTGTGCATTATACATGTGTGGAGCCACAAGTATGGTCATTTCATTGAAAAATAAGTATTTTGCACTCATATCTGTATGTTGTCAGTCTTGTCAACCTGTGTGTTTGGTCTGTGTCTAGTTCTTGAATGTCTTAGGTATATATCATGAGTTGAAAATGTGGTGTATAGTCTTCTGAGTCCACTTGAATAAATTTTAAGGTGATCAAGTCCTACTTGATTAGTTTGACCTCAAGAAGTTTCACAAAGATAATGATATTATAAAGATGGCTCTATTATCAAGAAAATTTAAGTTCCACAAGTGTGTAAGGTGATTGATCATGATGAAATATCATTGAAGAAGGCATTCAGTAAGTTTAATTATGTTGTTGTAAGGTGGTAATGCTAGTTTGAATAAGATAAGAGAAAATTATGTCGAAAATTCTAGTTCATTGTTCTTGACTGGGTTTACATAGTCTCCATGAAGCGGTATGGATGGACACTCTCTTTTGAAGGTTCTATTAATGGAATTTTGGTTTGAAATTTGGTACTTAACATATAGACTCATAGGGATTGAGGATGTGAAGTTTTGGATCCTCAGTAAATTTTATTCTTTCAATTATTCTTGATAGAGTTAGAGTGTCAGTTCATAGTGCATAATGAAGAGGGTTTTCTTTTAAAACTCTAACTCTTGGATGTTTCAAAAGTTGATAAGGTATTCTAACTATATGAAATAGTCTGTGAAAGGATATAATGTTAAACTATGTGTATCTAATGTCCCAGATTTGATGTGAGGAATATTTCATTGTATTTTACCATGGTTTATGCCTAAAATGCATGTTACAGTCCATGAACTGAGTTAATGGCATATCAAGTATAAAATAATATGTTACTACATTTGATGTCGAATCACAGCACCCCTGGGACTCTGCAACTCGATGGGTTGAGAATCTCAGTGCGATTGCACAACATGGAGCTTTTCCCAAGTGTGGGACCTTGCGAAATCGGAAAAGCTCTCCGGATGAAGGCCGGTTCCTATTCCTCTGTTCAGATGCACACGTAAAAATGCAGAGGGTCTACTCAAAACCTAATCTAATTTTTCAAGGAGACAGGGGTAAGAAAATGCAGAAAATAAAACCTAAACTAACAGAGGTGATGCACCGAGGAATGAAGAACACCTGTCTTGCCAATAAACACAGACCAAAAAAATGTAATGCAAGATCATGCACAGATAACCAGATTTACAGTGAAAGATCAAGAAGAAGCAAATAAACACTGAGAGGGTTGATAATCATCCACAGACATGCATTAATTTGCTCCAAAGATTGATACAACACACTGCAAAATGCCAAGAGGCAAAGCTGCATTACAGTTTTAAATGGGAGGTTTTAACTCCACAGATTCACCTGCCAAAGAGAAGAAGGGAGGGGCAAAACAAGAATGTCCAACCTTTAGAAAGAAGCCCCTCCTTACAATTTATAGGAAGAATGAGAGAGAGAAGAGAGAGAAAGTCCAAATCTACCCCAACCACCTCAGGTTGTATCTAATTCATCTCATTATGGTGGTAGGTGAGGACCATATCAAACCCCAAAAGTGGCAAACTGTATTTTGCATTTTTAAGAACTTTTTCCCACCCAATTAAAGATATCCAGTCGTAGTTAGGTAGAGGACGCCGTAGGCTTTCCGAAAAGTCCAACCTTGTGTGAATCGGAGCTCCCAGTCAAAAGTTATGGCCATCTGAATATCTGGGTCAGGGTCTGCTTCCTGTCAGCGTTCAGAATGTTGCGCCTCCTGAAGGTGCGCCTTGGCGCATCCATATGCATGTTGACAATCCTTTTCGGGCGCCAAAGGTGCAAATATGTTTGTGTCAACAACCCTTTTTGTGCGCCAAAGGCGCATTCATTTGCATGTCAACACTCTTTTCTGTGCGCCAAAGGCGCAAATATGTTTATGTCGACACATGTTTACGTGCGCCACTTTACCTGCGCCAAGGGCGCAACTTTTCCTGTGTCAACATTCCTTTCTGTGCGCCAAGGGCGCGTCTATTTCTATGTTGACATCTTCTTCTGTGCGCCAAGGGCGCATTTACATTTGTGTCGACATCCTCTTATGTGCGCCAAGGCGCAACTTTTTCCCTGTTGACACTCATTGTTGTGCGCCATTTCCGTGCGCCAAGGGCGCATCCTTTACATTGTCGACATCCATTTCTGTGCGCCACTTTCCTGCGCCTTGGCGCATACATTCTCATGTTGACACTCATTGTTATGCGCCATTTCTGTGCGCCAAGGGCGCATCCATTTTGCTGTCGACACTCATTGTCGTGCGCCCCTTTTGTGCGCCATGGGCTGAGGTTTGAATTTCTTTGGTTTCCATATTCTTCCGCTTGTCTATATCTACCTGGGGGGAAGATATATACAACAATTTGGTGACTCAACGGGATCACCTGCCTGCTAGGTAGAAGATTAGTGGCCCTTTTAGAAATCCATTGGGCATGGAGTCATAAGCAATACTTGAAACCAACTTGATCTCTGATCCCGAGCCTGAAATCGCAACTCCTTCTCCGACAGCACTTTGAACTGTAGAAACAACCTGAGAGCAACGAAACCTGTGCCAAAGCACTTAGGGAAACTGAAACCTAACTACAACAAGACAATGTGCAAACGCACTTAGAGGAATTGAAATCTAAGCTAATATTTACAAGGGTAGAAATTTTCTCTTTTCAGTAGAAATGTTTAAGATAGATTCCGTTGACCGGAATCGAAAGTTCTTCTCCGTCCAATGTAGACAATTGGAAGGCATTACTACTCTTACATCCTGTGACCATGTAGGGGCCACTCCAAATGGCATCAAACTTGGAATGCCTTCCTGGTTTTGCCCGATCTGCATCCCATTTCAGAACTAGGTCCCCTTCCTGGAAGGTCCTTGCTCTTGCTTTCTTATCAAACCATCTTTTCACTAAGGCCTGATCTTTCTCAATTGTTTGAACTGCATGTTCTCTAATTTCTTCCAATTCCATCAACTCTGCATACCTAGCCTCCATTGGTTCGAACTCAGCCAACTCCAACTGCTTCATGAATTCTAATGCAGGTAGTTCTAATGATATAGGCAATACTGCCTCTTTTCCATAGACCAACTTATAAGGGGAATTACCTATAGACCTCTTTGGTGTTATTCTGTCAGCCCATAATGCTGATTTTAGCTTGGTATGCCATGTTCTTTGATTTTCATCCAGAGTCCTCTTGATGATTCTTAGCAAATTTTTGTTTGTGGACTCTGCCTGTCCATTACCCTGCGGGTAATAATTTGAAGAGGTGCTCAAGTAGATTCCATTCTTAACAGCCCATTCTGTAATTTTGGAACCTATAAATGCCAATGCATTGTCTGATATGATAGTGGACGGCACACCAAACCTGGTCACTATTCCTTCATAAAAGTCTAGTATGTTAGACTCATTTGCTTCCTTGAGCGCTACTGCTTCGGTCCACTTGGTGAAATAGTCTGTTGCCGTGAGAATCCACTTGTGGCCTTGGCTTGAGTTTGGATTAATGACCCCGACGAAGTCCAATCCCCATTGCATAAATGGTTGGTCAACCAGAATTGGGTGCAATGGAAGTGCTGCTTGTCTTTCTTTGCCTATGAAGAGTGCACATTTCTTGCACTTTCTTATCCATGTATAGCAGTCACTGAAGACTGTCGGCCAATAATACCCTGCCTTCATTATTTTGAGAGCTGTTACTCGTGGGGCAAAATGTCCTCCAGAATCTCCATCATGAAAATCTCGTAACACCCTCTCAATTTGACTTATCCCAATGCACCTCAATAGAACTCCATTGATGTCTTTCTTAAACAAAACACCATCAACAAGCACATATGGAATGGCTTGTAATCTGAAGTATCTCCTCTTTGCTTTGCTCATTTCTGGAGGGCATAGGCCTGTCTGTAGGAAGTGTATCATATTT
Source organism: Taxus chinensis (assembly GCA_019776745.2). Lineage (NCBI taxonomy): Eukaryota > Viridiplantae > Streptophyta > Pinopsida > Cupressales > Taxaceae > Taxus > Taxus chinensis. Next base: position 208,768,115 of record CM034146.1, read on the forward strand.
TGAGTCCAACAAGGAGTAGGCACGTCATCATTTTCTTGTTCTTGATCATCCTGTAGTATCAAGGTAGTCTCCTTTTCATCACCAGCTTCAACTTTCTGACTCAAGGCTAGCTGCTCACATAGTCCCTTCCCACGTACTAGTTTGGTGACCTTGATCTCGATGTCATATTCCATGACACGAGTTATCCATCCTGCACGTTTCTCATTCAGATCCTTGTTTAGAAGGAAGTCCTTGACTCCCGCATGAGAGACTAATAATTGGATCTTGTTGTTTGAGACTAGGTGCTTGAATTTCTTTAAGCTTCTGATTACCGCAAGGACATGCTTTTCAATGAAAGAGTACCTAGTTTCGTATTCCTCCAAGCTTTGACTGAAGAAAGCAACTGGTTGTTCTAACCCTTCTTTGTTTTGTTGTACCAGGATTGCAGAAATTGTGTCTCCACCACCAAAGGCATATAGCATGAATTCCTTAGAGAAGTCTGGATTGACGAGAGTTGGGGCTTGAGATATAGCCTCTTTTATTGCCTCAAAACTTGCCTTGCCTTCAGATGTCCACTTAAATGCCATGCTCTTCTTTAACATCAGTGTTATTGGCTTCGCAAGAGCTGCAAAGTTTGGAACAAACCTGCGGACAAAATTGATCCTTCCCAAGAAGCTTTGAAGAGCCTTCTTGTGACTTGGCAATGGCAATGCTTGAATTGCTTCAACTCTTTCTGGGTCAATCGCCAACCCCTCCTTTGAAACAATATGGCCTAGAAGTTTTCCCTCGTGAGCCAAGAATATGCATTTTTTGGGATTCAATGATACCCCAAATCTTCTACACCTCTGAAATACTTGCCTCAAATGATAGAGGTGATCCGCTGCATTTTTTGAGAATACAGTGATGTCGTCAAGATATATCAAAACTATTTTATTGATCAACCCCTTGAATGCCATATCCATTGCCCTTTGGAAAGTGGCCCCAGCATTTGATAGCCCAAATGGCATCTTCTTGTAGGCATAGGTCCCCCATTTGGTGGTGAAAGCTGTCTTGAACTGGTCATCTTCTTTTACCATCACCTGATTATACCCTGAGTAGCCATCTAGGAGAGAGAACCTCTCTGAACCGGATACTACTTGCAATATTTGTTCCATTGAAGGAAGTGGGTAATGATCTTTGAGAGATGCCCTGTTGAGGTCTCGGAAATCTACACACAACCTGATTTCTCCACTCTTCTTCCTGACCGGAACCAAGTTTGCAACCCAGCTTGAGTGCTTGATCGGGAATATAATGCTTGCCTCTATCAACTTATTTAGCTCTTTCTTCATTAGAGGCTCAATGTGAGGGTTGACCGGTCTCTGTTTCTGCCTGACGGGATTAGCATCTGGATCCAATTCTATGGTATGTTGTGCCAAATTTGGATCAAATCCTCTCAAGTCTTCGTAGCTCCAAGCGAAGACATCTGGAAATTCTTGGCAAAGTTGTATGAAATCTGATTTCTCCTGTTCAGTGGCCACTTTGCCAATTTGAAGTGTTTTGTCTTCCCCAACCGGAATTGGCTCTGAATCTTCTCTCTTGACCTGTATGTTTGCCTTTTCCTTACGAAACTGGTCGTTAGGGTTGAAGATAGACTCCAATGTTACCAAACCCTTAGGAAGCTTGTTTGTCCGCAGCTGTACTACTTGATCCCCATACTGCTGCCCTAATCTGTCCTGATTCCTAGCTGAAAATTCAGCCTCTTCTTGTAAGAAATTGACGATCTGTTGATCGTTCTCAAACACCTGCCAGCTTGTGTTGTTATCTGGAACTGCTGGCCTCACAACCACATGGATGTGTGGCTGCGTTTTTTCTCTCCTGATGCTGTCAACCACATCAAATGTCGCTCCAACTGCTGCGAGCCTATCTGCGGCTTCATTTTTCTTCCTGGGTATGGATACAATGTTGAAAGCTTTGAAATCCTCAATGAGGTCCCATACCCTATTCTTGTAGCTCCTTAGCAAGTCGTTCTTTGTAGCATGTTGTCCCCTAACTTGGTTGACGATTAGCTCGCTATCTCCAAACACCTGCAAGTTCTTTATGCCCCTTTTCTTGGCCCAATGAATTCCATGAATCAATGCTTCGTATTCAGCCGTGTTGTTTGAACAGGAAAACTGGAAACGAAAAGCTGAAAAATATTTGATGTCTTGTGGTGAAATCAACATTGCACCACCTCCAGCACCTTGTCTGCTTCTCGAACCATCGAAAAATAATTTCCAAACTTTGTTTTCATCCTTTTGTTCAGGCTGAATGATGCCGGGAATGGGTGAATTTTCTTCGTGTATACAATACACGCCCAATTCAGATTCTTCAATTTCCTTGTATGGGTCAAATTCATGACTCTTGTTTGCCCATTCATCCAAAGTTAAATCAGGAATTCCCTCGACCTTAGTACCTGTTTCTAGATCACTTGAACACTCCTCCTGATCAAAAACCGAGCAATTTGCATTGATAGGATTTGGTACATGAGGCTCAATATGGAAATGGGCAATTGGTTCTGACCTGATTGTTGCTTTGGCTCCATACCTTGTCCTAAAAATCATGTGTGACCAATCTGCAGATAAATATCCACCGATTTTTGCAGTGAAGTCTCTTGATAGACACAACGCAAAGAGTGGCGGAAGGTCAATCACAGACACATCTTGTAGAACTGTAACATTAGGACAGGAATGTAGTGTTAGGCTTAACCCTTTGATGACCCCAACTGTTCCTACTGCCGTTCCATCTAGCTGTACCACTCCTTTCAGCACTGGCTCATATTTCAAACCCAGCTGATCCGCTATTTGCTTCGGCATCACTGAACTACTTGCCCCAGAATCAATCATGCAGTTGTGTACCAAGTGGTTTCCAACAATCAACGAAACATAGAATGGTGGAGGCTTCAAATTTTTCCTTGTCTGGCCCCCATCATGTTGCACTGCATTAGTGAGAACTTTCTCATGTCCCTGGTTTGATACATTTGTGGCAGACCAATTAGCCATTGCAGCTTGCAATAAATCTCGTTGCCCTGGGATCGCCAGTGATTCCCACATGGAAATGTTCACATGTGTCTTCTTCATTTGATCGATGATGTTGAAGGGGAATGAATTGTCCTTTTGCTGTCCCTTGCTTGGCGCAACCTTTTCTGGAGCTTGAACAGGTGCATGTGTTGCTACAACAGGTACCTTAGGTTGATTCTGCACATTTGGAGCTGCGTTTGGTCTACTGACCCCTTGTTGTGTAAGAGTGGGTTGAGAAACAACTGGATTATATGGTTGTCCCTCTCCTATATTTCTCTTCTTTGACCGTGTGTTGGCAGCCACGCCTTGAAAAGGCTGTTGGTTAACTCCACAGAAGTCTTCCGTTTGCCAATTTGCCAATGTGGTTTCTGTTGGAGGTCCTTCTTGTTGTGTTTGTTGCTGTTGATTCTCCTCCTGGCTTGGTTCTTGAGCAACACCAATGGTTTGCACCATCAAGGCCTGATTCAGTGCACCATTGAAACATGCTGACTGATTGTGAGGTAGATTGCAAGGGTAACACCAGTCGTACTCCTGTGCCATGTTATTTTGTGTTGGAACCAAGGCTCTTGAGGACGTCGTTGCATTTGGATCATACGGTCGAAATGGCCTGGCAGCTTGAGGCTGTCCTTGGTTCTGGTTTTGATTTGCAGCCTGAGGTGGTGGTCTATTTTGTTGGTATGGGGGCCTAGCTTGGTACTGTGCTTGAGGCTGATACGGTCTAGCACTTTGAGCTTGCTGTCTTTTGATAGTCACAAGCTCATTTCCAAGGTTCTGCAATTGTTTCATGACCTCCTGCAATTCCTTTGAAGTATTCGAAGAAGTCGACGCCTCATTATTGCTTTGATTTCTAGGAGTTGGAATGGGATTCAACTCTGGTGCTTGACTGGTTGTAGGATTTCCCATGTCTGGATAGAGAGGCATTGGTGGCCTTGGTGCAAGCTTTCCAGCTTGGATCAAACAGTTCTCTGCTCTGATCGCTGTGTCATAGGACCCTGGCAGCGTTGTCCCTCCCATTGATTGGATCATCATGGCTATGTCTGAATTTATAGCCTTTAAGAAATAAAGGAATGCTCCTTCGGCAGTTGGTCTAACAGCTATTGGGATCCTGTCCCATGTCCGTTGGAATCTAAAGTTGAAATCTGCCATTTGTTCGTTAGGAGCCCTTTTGATTGTTGTCAGCTGTTCCAATAAAGATAAATTGTCCGCCCTCTCCCCGAATTGGCTGCAAAGAGCAGAACAAAGTTGGTTCCAATTCGTAATAGAGCCTGCTGTAAGGCTCCTAAACCATTGTAAGGCTTTGCCTTTGAAAGATGAAGCCAACAGCTTGACTGCAACATCCATTTCATTTATTTCGTGGATTGCACATGCATTAGCAATATCCTGGATGTGATCAATAGGAGTAGTATGATTTTCTCCTGTGAAGTAGGGGATATTCTTTAGCGCTGCAACTGGAATTTGATTCTGAGCATTTAGGGCAAGTGGACTACTGCCCGTGAAATTGACAAAGGGATTCGGTGGTAGATGCGCCATTATGATTGGCCTAAGAACCCTGGTTGATGCGAGAAAAGGCCTACCAGGTGGAGGTGTAGACAAAGTCCTGTTAGGCGGAGATGGTGATCTTTGTGGTCTTCTTCCTCTCCTTCCTCTGCCTGGTGATAGTTGCAAGTGGAAAAATAGCCCTTCTTCTTGAGTATTGGACCTGGTTCGAATTCTTCTCATGTGCCTAGGCAACTTGTGCTGCTACACCACTGAATTCTATCCCTTCGGAGTCGCCAGATGTGTTAGAGAACAAGCCTCAAAAGACTAGATTTTGCCAAGTTACACACCAAAACCTGACAATATTTAAACACAAAATTTTTTAAAAGACCTGCACATTTGAGATTTTAGGGTTTGGAATTTGATTTGGAATGACAGTCCCGAAAACCCAAAAAACGCCAGATTTCTGAAAACCTGAAATCCGAAATTCAAAAAACCATGAAATTTTGAAAGTCAAAATCTCAAAATTCTAGGAATACCCTTTTGAAGATTACCCCCCGATCTATCAACTGATGAAATTTTGACTTGTTTCGAGCAAGTTAAGTCCTTGAAAATCAATTTCAAAGTTCAGCCTGGAAGGTGAAAAATCTGGAATTGTAAAACCTGCAATTTTTTGGTCCGAATTTCATGAAAACTCCTTCAAATCTATGGAATGACCTCTTGGTCCCACCGGGCGTGCCAAAACTGTTGATGTCGAATCACAGCACCCCTGGGACTCTGCAACTCGATGGGTTGAGAATCTCAGTGCGATTGCACAACATGGAGCTTTTCCCAAGTGTGGGACCTTGCGAAATCGGAAAAGCTCTCCGGATGAAGGCCGGTTCCTATTCCTCTGTTCAGATGCACACGTAAAAATGCAGAGGGTCTACTCAAAACCTAATCTAATTTTTCAAGGAGACAGGGGTAAGAAAATGCAGAAAATAAAACCTAAACTAACAGAGGTGATGCACCGAGGAATGAAGAACACCTGTCTTGCCAATAAACACAGACCAAAAAAATGTAATGCAAGATCATGCACAGATAACCAGATTTACAGTGAAAGATCAAGAAGAAGCAAATAAACACTGAGAGGGTTGATAATCATCCACAGACATGCATTAATTTGCTCCAAAGATTGATACAACACACTGCAAAATGCCAAGAGGCAAAGCTGCATTACAGTTTTAAATGGGAGGTTTTAACTCCACAGATTCACCTGCCAAAGAGAAGAAGGGAGGGGCAAAACAAGAATGTCCAACCTTTAGAAAGAAGCCCCTCCTTACAATTTATAGGAAGAATGAGAGAGAGAAGAGAGAGAAAGTCCAAATCTACCCCAACCACCTCAGGTTGTATCTAATTCATCTCATTATGGTGGTAGGTGAGGACCATATCAAACCCCAAAAGTGGCAAACTGTATTTTGCATTTTTAAGAACTTGTTCCCACCCAATTAAAGATATCCAGTCGTAGTTAGGTAGAGGACGCCGTAGGCTTTCCGAAAAGTCCAACCTTGTGTGAATCGGAGCTCCCAGTCAAAAGTTATGGCCATCTGAATATCTGGGTCAGGGTCTGCTTCCTGTCAGCGTTCAGAATGTTGCGCCTCCTGAAGGTGCGCCTTGGCGCATCCATATGCATGTTGACAATCCTTTTCGGGTGCCAAAGGTGCAAATATGTTTGTGTCAACAACCCTTTTTGTGCGCCAAAGGCGCATTCATTTGCATGTCAACACTCTTTTCTGTGCGCCAAAGGCGCAAATATGTTTATGTCGACACATGTTTACGTGCGCCACTTTACCTGCGCCAAGGGCGCAACTTTTCCTGTGTCAACATTCCTTTCTGTGCGCCAAGGGCGCGTCTATTTCTATGTTGACATCTTCTTCTGTGCGCCAAGGGCGCATTTACATTTGTGTCGACATCCTCTTATGTGCGCCAAGGCTGTTGACACTCATTGTTGTGCGCCATTTCCGTGCGCCAAGGGTGCATCCTTTACATTGTCGACATCCATTTCTGTGCGCCACTTTCCTGCGCCTTGGCGCATACATTCTCATGTTGACACTCATTGTTGTGCGCCATTTCTGTGCGCCTTGGCGCATCCATTTCTCATGTCGACACTCATTGTCGTGCGCCCCTTTTGTGCGCCATGGGCTGAGGTTTGAATTTCTTTGGTTTCCATATTCTTCCGCTTGTCTATATCTACCTGGGGGGAAGATATATACGACAAAATGTGTCTCATAGATTGCCAATTTCATGATGTTCTTGAAATGGTATGTTTCTTCATATATTCAGTATTTTAAATGTAATGGTGCATGAGTAAGGTTAAAATGATTGTCAAGGATTGAAATATGTGATTTTACTCCAAATTAGCTACCTACAAGCTTGTAGGTGCACATTCTCAGTGTGTTGATAGTTTTGTTGTAGTATAATGTTTTTTTCAAATCCTTTGCATGAGATCTCTATGATGGATGCACATGGAGAAATGTTCTCATGTGATGATGAAATAAGAAAGGTCTTGTTGCTTGTATAAGAATTTATGTGCAAGGGTGATATGCTACAGTCAGAGTGTACATTCAGAGGCAGAGTATGCTTATTGTCTAGAAGCTAAGAGGTATGAAATTGTTGCTCTAGTATGTATTATGCATTTATGAGAGGGGCCTAATGGTTTAATATCTAGATGGTGAATTGGTGTTCTCAAGACAAATCCAAGGTGAAAATGAGGATTTTTCTTTCATCCATGCTTAAGTTGATATGTTATATCCTATATCAGTCAAAAATGATTATAGAAGACTGAAAATGTTTCTTAGGGATTGTTAAAAGTTTAAAAAGTCATTTCAAGGAACGGTTCCATGGCTAGTTAATCAAATTTGTGCCCATGAGCTAGAAGTATAGTGATGATACATTTAGTCCAGGGGGAGAATTAATTTTTTAAAGTATATGCTGAGTGAGGATGTGGTGAGCTTCAAAATTGGTCTTTTTTTCACTAAAAAGGTTTTTTAGGGCTTTAGCTCCAAGGTATGGTATGAAGAGAAATAATATGCCTAGTTTTGCATGTTTTAGGCCTAGGTGAGATGGAATTTTCTCAAGGAAGGATGTAAAAATCTTGGTCATGATGCTTTATGTCATTGTTGGCATGAAAATGGTGTTGTTGTCTATGTTCCAAGACTACTAGAGTGTTGTTAAGAAGTTCAAAATAGGGTTGAATATGAAAATTTGTTAGTTGGAATTCCTAGGAGGATTGAATTATGGTTTTTCCCCTAACAAGGTGAATTATTTGATTTTTCTTGATGAATTGATGGTCTTTCAGATGTTTGCAAAGTACTTACTATTCTAAGGGGAGCTTGTTGACTTGCATGCCTAAAATGGAGGATTTAGATTTTGGGCAAAATCAAGAAAATGGAGCTAATTGATACCTTTGGTTGATTAACTTTAATTAAACAAAGAGTTCATGGCAGGTATGCAAAGTCTGAATGAATAGAAGCATTAGAAGTGTGATCTACATAGGTATGTCATTTTTCATTAATGTAAAAAGGGGTAGAAGTTCAAGGTATTTTTCCATCAATGAACAAAGGGGGATATTGTTGGCATGGTGTCCTAATAGGTGTTGTCATTGATGCAAAACCACATTAATGAAAATAGTGAATGTTGTATGATCATGTCATGATGTTGTTATATGGTGCTAACATATGGTTCAGATGTGTATCAGCTTGCTATAGTGGGATTCAGTGATGTGTGCTTGCTCTAACAAGCCTATACAGGTGCCTAGGAGGTGTTGCTTGGTAAGTATGAGATTTCTTGGTTGCTTGGGAAGCATTTTGACATGATGGATAGCAGGTTTTGAGGGTTCTTGAGCACTCACAACAGTGGCATGGTGCAAGTATAAGTGGATCACTTGGTTACAGGTGCTCATTGGGAGTAGGTATGACAACCATGGAGGTGTGACAAAGTGTTTGGAGCTAGATGAGCTCATGGAAGCTTTAATTCAGGTGTATAATGGCATATGAGGTATGTTTGGGTCATTTCAGAGATTACTTGATCCTAGTTATTGCACTATTTCAGTTGATCTAGCTTTTATAATGAGGATATAACATGCAAACATAGGTGAAGTCTTAGTGAATGGATGGAAAGATTGAGCCATGAAATTGATATTATGATGATTGGATATGTTATAGGGATGGTATTCATAGTGTATCTAAGAAAATTTTTAGGTGCCTATGATGAGAATTTTACAAGCTGTGACAGTTTATGTGAGACAGGGTCAAGATCAAGTGAAAATCAAGCTCGAATTTGAACTTCTAATGCTCGTGTTGAATGGTGTGCTTTGCATGAGACGTTGTTACTTTCAGTGATTATTATAAGGTTTTAAAAAAAAATTATGTTGTTTGATTGTCACATTTTTATGAACGAATGTTAAGATAGTAAAGAGGTCTAAAACCCTAGTTAACGCCTAACTAGGAGCAGTTTGCAAAAAGTGAAGTATACTGACCTATTTTTTATTAATAGTAAAAAAAATATTATTTGATGTTGTATAGGACTCCTCAATATTTATATAAATGTATGGTTGAGGTCATGATGATGAGTGGGCCCCACCTAAAAATAAAATTTTATGGAGAAGAAGGTTTTAAGACAAAATGGACCAAAGGAGTAGCATAAAGAATTGATGGTGCATGATGATTGGGAGTTTTTTTAAATTAATTTCCATGTATGTTTTAGGACATTAGCATGTAGTTTCACGATTTTTTATGTCCAAAAAATTTGACTAGTCAAAGAATGGTTTGGGGGTCTCAAATAGCAGGGTCTAGTAAATTGAGCATAACTTGAGGTAAAAGTGGAGTTGGGAGGTGATTAAAGTTGTGTTGAAAATTATATTCAGATATATTTCTAGTGATATATTTATTGTCTCATGATAAGGTGATTTGATATGGTTTTTAGGTCATTCTTTGAGTAATAATATATTTGGAGATTCAAGACAACATCTATTTTGGTGCAAGTTTGATGTTGTTTGAAGCATGTAATTGATTGGGTGATGCTTACTATAATATGGAATGTGAATATGGATGAATTTTTCATCAAATTAATCAATTTGGAAGTCTTGAATGTATGTAGAAATTATTGTACTTAGAAATAATTTTTTTTGGCAGGTTGATATGGTGAAGGAAAATGTTGTCGTGGTTTTAAGTGAAGGATGTTTCATGACTTCTAATTTTCTTAAAAGTATTATACATGATCTAAAATTTATTTTTTCTTTGTCATATGGCATGTTTTGGTTGAGTATAAGTGATTTGGTGACCAGATGGAGTTTCCAAGGTGCTGAAGGGTGAAAGAAACAACAGTTTTGAGATTTGTAATGGGAACTGGGCCTAGTAAATGAAATAATTTGATTAGTTGATATTAATTGTGACAATGTATAAATGTTTTATGATATTTTACTCATATGTAAAGGGTTTGTGGTCATCAAAAATTATGGTACTAATGTTAGGGCATTTTAAAGAATTTTCCTATGGGGGTTTGAGCCATTTTTGGCACATGTAATGAGTTTTTTGGCTATGAAAACCTAATTGGGTCACTTGTGACTGTTTTATTTATAAATTTAAATATTTTCCTGATGTATGGGTAAAAAAAATGGATGGAAAACGTTGTACCTAAGTTTGAAAGGTGGATAATCATATAAAAGCATTTTTGGGTGCTTTTTGGAACTAGTTGTGTGTGTGTGTGTGTGCATGTGGAATGACCTAGGTGAGTTGTGATTGCAAGGTGTTTGAGCATGATTTGAGGCTCAAACAAGTGTGATTAATTTTGAGAAAAATTAGAGGACATGAGAACAATAGTTTGATGATTTTTAGAGAGTTTGAAGAGCTTTTTTTGTGAAAATTGACCTCCTTGGGTTTGAGTGAAGAAGTGTGAGCTGAATATTGGATATCCATCAGTTGTGGTAAAAAAAAATCAGAGATAGATAAATAATAAGGTACTTTAGTGGGTGCTTGATCATCCTTGGGGGTTGTAGCATCCTTGTGGAGTTGGTGCTTCACAAAATTAAGGGTTGATGCTTCTTATAGGGTTGGTGCTCTACTAAAGTAGGGGTTAGTACTCCTCATGGGGTTGGTGTCTCACTTAGTTCATAAACATATCAATATAAGATTGTGTTTTAGTGGTTTTTATTCCCCTTGAGTGTTTCTCACTTATATCGTGTGTTCTTATGGTGTTTATTTGCTTTCATGGTTACATGCTTTATTGATGGTTTATGGTGTGCACACATTAAGATTTGAATAAGTGGTTATTATAATTTTATGCTTATGGTAATTTGAGTTTAATATTTGAAATATAATTTTAATTTTTTATAAGGACTAATCTACACCCCTCTCTTAGTCCATTATGCTTCGAACAGATAGTCACCATCTTTCTTTCCTAAAGGAAAAATATAATTTCAATAATATATTCTATAAAGGAAGTAATGTTCCACACCATGAGTCTATTTCATATGAAGATAAGGGTGAGATTAATAGGGTTGATTCAGATGGATTTATCAGATTAAATGGTAAAAAATTCCAAAAATACTAATTTCTCTTAAATATTTTTTTGATAAGCATAACATGTTTATCAAAGAAAGAACAAAAGAATCCTCTCGCCACACCACTAATTTTGAAAAGGAAAATATTGGCACTTAAGAGAATTCATGAATGGTGAACATTGGAAAATGTTGTTCGCTAGAATTAAAAAATGAGCTTTGTCTCATTATTGAAAATATATTATGATGTTATAACATATTCATATGATGAACTAGAATCCTTCAAACCAAAAGAGATGCACCATTCCATACCTCTCAAGCATGAGGCCACTCTATTTTGGCAGAAGAAAAGGCCATTTAACCCCAAGATTACTAGCATGATGAAAGAAGATTTTTTAAAAAATATTTAATGTTATAATTATATTTTCCATTCATCACTCCACATGGGTGGCTAACATTAACTCGGTTCAAAAGAAAAAAATGAGATAAGGATTTGTGTTGACTTTCAAAATTTGAATCAAGCCTCGTTAAAGGACAATTAACCTCTACCCATTATGGACCATATCCTGAAGGAAGTCACTAGATCCAAATTGATTTATGTTCTTGATGTATTTTATGGATATAATCATTTTGAGTGAAGAGGAGGATCGACTACAAACTTATTTCACCACTATGTGTGGTAGTTTTTCCTACAACAGGATGCCTTTTGGTCTCATTAATGCTAGAGATAAGTTTCAAAGGGAAATGGATCTTGCTTTAAAGGATCATAAGAATTTTATCATCATCTATCTTGATAATGTCATAGTATTTTCTAAAATGTAAGGAGATCATTTGAAACACTTGGAAAAAGTGTCGATCAGATACCAACAAAATGGGATATCTTTGATTCCTAAAAAAGGTATTTTTGGTGTTATAAAAGGAAAAATACTTTGTCACATTATGAAAAATTAAGTAGATAATATTTATCTTGAAAGTATAAATTTAATTTAGGGACTCTCCTTTCCCACAAGAAAGCTAGGAGTTCACTCATCTTTTTGTAAGGTAAACTTTCTTAGTTGTTTTTTTCCATATTTTGTTGAACTAATGAAGAATATTACTGGTAAGATGAAACCACAAGAAAGCCTCAGGTAGAGTAAATAAGGAAAAGTGACATTTGAAGGAATAAAAAAAAATTCAAAGGCCCCTACCTTGGTATGCCCAAATTTTTATAAATATTTTATTGTCTATTGTTATGCTTTTAAATACACTCTTTCAACCATCCTAGTTCAAAAAAATTAAGAAGGTATTGAATCTCCAAATTCCTTCATGATAGTTACTTTGAAAGATAATGAATTTAAGTATAATTAGATCGAGAAGCATGTATATGCCATTTTCAAAGTAGTCAAGAATTTCAGGTTCTATATTCTCAATTCTCACACCGTAGTTATGGTCCCAGGATCAACAATAAAGTCAATTTTAACTCAACAAGATCTAGGGGCTAAGAGAGGTAATTGGGTGGAAAATATCCAAGAATATGAATTGGATATCTGACCATCAAATATGGGCTAAGGAAATTGTTTATGTAGGTTAATGGTTGAAGATGAGTCACACATGAATTAAAAGGAAAAGGATGAATTCCATTGTTATAAATGCCTCAAGTTCTCTTTTTGAACACCACTGATGAGTGGTATTCTAACATTTCATACTACCTCACCTACGGAGAGTTCCCTTCACACCTTGATTACAAAAAAATGTGAAGTCTCAAACTTGTGTTATATAAAAGAGGATTAGATAGATGTTTTCTAAGATGCATTGACAAGGAGAAATAAGAGAAGTTGCTAAATTCCTTTCATGACCAAACTTGTGGTGGAAATTTTTCTACCATGGTGACTACACACAAAATCCTCTAAGGTAGGTACTACTAGGCTACCCTATTTTCAGAATATCATAAGTGGGTTTTTGGGTATGATTCATGCCAACAATTTATGGGAATACCCATACTTGTTGCACTCCCTCTTTCACAAGTGGTCATTGAGAAACCCTTCCATTAGTGGGGCTTGGATTTTATTGGTGTGATTGAACCTCACTCAAGTCCATGCCATAATTTATTACTCACAGATATGAATTACTTCATAAAATGGGTGGAGGCCATCCTCACCAAGCAAGAAAACTCTGAGATAGTATGTAACTTTCTTAAGAAGAACATCATTGTTTGTTTCGAAATACCTCAAATATTGAGGTTTAGAATTGATTAAGTTTTTCTATAGTTATGAAATATATCTTGCACATGCATTAGACTATTAACCTTTAGGGAATGGGAAAGATGAGTCTAGTAATAAGGGAAAGGAATGATAAGAGGATTATTTCAAGATGTGATCTCAGATGATAATAACACACCACATTAGATTTGTAAAACAAAAGGTATAAAATACCATGTATGGAAATCCATCATAATCCATAATGCTCAATACATTACAATACAATGACTTGAATTAATCAATAAGAAAGATTTACATATAGGAGGGAAGTGTAACTACTACCTAAATTAGTGGTGAATAACTACCACTAACATATACTGGTAGTTAAGTTAACTCCAGAAGACTAGTAAGCTAACTCCACACAACTAGTAAACCTAAGAAAGCTAACCCAACACGTGTGGGGCTATCACAAGTGTAATATTTATCCTAATAAATAAATAAAAGGAAAAATAATAACCTACACTAACACCATCTCGTAAGCATAGATTAGATGGGTGAAAAAGATGGTGGGTCCTAACAACAAAGCTTGATGAGGTACCCACATACAATAACTAAGAAAATTAGACATCACAAGGTACCCAAAACCAGTAATAACAAAGTAGAGAGAAAATTCCCATTGTAAGATATCCTAAGAATATCAGCTCTAAAAACTCATACAATGTTGAAGACGTTTTGTGTGTACTATGGTATGAATCCACTACTTGATCACAGAACTCAAAAATAACTAACATTGGGCTTCACCAGAATAGCTCCATATAAGGAGATTGTCAATGAAGTGATGTCGAAAGTGTAAAAAAACTCAAAACATAATTTGATCAATTACTACAAATAGGTGTGCCATGATCCAAGAAAAACCAAGGCAACAAGGCAAGGACACCAGATCCAAATAAATAGGAGTGCCACAATCCAAGAAAATCCAAGATAATAAGGAAAGGACACAAAATCTAAAGAAGCAAGATCAACTGCTACAAATAGGTGTGTCACTATCTAAAAACAATAACCAAGGAAACAAGGTAAGAACACGATATCCAAATAAATAGGAGTGCCACGATCCAAGAAAAACTAAAGTAACAAGGTAAGGACATGAAACCAAAAGAAGCAGTATCAACATGTAACAAGGTAAGGACACAAAACCAAAAGAATCAGTATCAACACCATACCCTCCCATATTGTTGAATGGGTAGAGTGATACACACAGATTTAACTGCTAAAAAATTGACAAACTAACATTGGGCTTCACCAGAATAGCTCCCCCACAAGAGAGATTGTCAACATGCCAAAAAAAGTGTCAAAAATACAGATCCAAAATATCTCAACAAATAAGAGAGATATAAATGTATATGCCCATAGATATAAGAATACAACACCCAAAATTTTAGGACATTAGGCTCAACTGAAATTACGTCCACAAGTGATTACAACACCCTCCCAAATTTGATACTTTATAATTGAGTACATGTAAATATTATAACGAGTAAAAGTACCTTTTACATTTGAAATATGTGTATAAAAATTTCACTAATGTGTAAATCTCGAAAAAATACATCATTTCAAATAAAATATTCCCTTAATCTGAGCTACGGATCAAAATTTATGAGCTCTAGAAGGTTTTGCTATTAAAATAATGTTTTAATCCTGATGTTTTTTTAAAAGGTACACATGACACCTAAATGTCCAAAGCGTAAAATATTGCATCCACAATATATAGGATTGTGACCAAAGGATAAAAGCCTGTGTCCAAAACCTAAATGTCTAGATGGTAAATCATTGCATGCGGAGGGTACACATTTATATCCAATAGATAAAATAATGCACCTAGAGGGTAGTGTCCAGTAGATAAAAAGAGAAATATCCAGAGGGTAAAAGAATGCATCTGGAAGGTACATGATTTTATCCAATGGATAAAAGAATGCACCCATAAGGTACAAATATGCATTAAGTGGATAAAATACTGCATCCAAAATAGAAATATCCATAGGGTAAAAGAATGCATCCGGAAGGTACACACTTATATCTAATGGATAAAAGAATGTACTCAGATGGTACAAATCTGCATCTAGATTTTACTATCTCAAAATATGGTCAAGTTTATAGTCAATTCTAGAGTTTTGGCACCTTCCAAATCCAATGGTATACTCCGTTTTGCATAAAAATGCATGTTGTAGAAAAGTGCTAACAAATTTTGAATACATGAAAATAATAAACCCTTGCTTACAAAGAAAAACTTACAGATGAATGTTTACATCGTCTATAACTTTGGTACCATGAAAGGAACAATAAGAAGATTTTTCCAAGACATGATCTATGATGATAATAACACACCACATTATATTTGTAAAACAGAAGAGCTAAAATACCATATATGGAAATCCATCATAATCCATAATGCTCAATACATTACAATACAATGACTTGAATTACTCAATAAGAAAAATGTACATATAGGAGGGAAGTGTAACTACTACCTAAATCAGTGGTGAAGAACTCACACTAACTTATATTGGTAGTTAACTCCAAAAGATAAGTAAACTACTCCATATAATTGAGAAGCTAACTCGACACAACTAGTAAACTAACTTCACACAACTAGTACACCTAAGCAAGCTAACCCAACAAGTGTAGGAATAGAAAAATTGTAAGATTTATCCTAATAAATAAATAAAAGGATAAATAATAACCTACACTAACTATAAGAATATTTTGATAATTTTCCATAAGCTTGTTAATCAAAACCAAAAAAATTGGCATAAAAACATGATGCATTATAGGTGGATAGGATCACTTTAGAGAAAACTATTGGAATGTCTCCATTTCATTTGCTTTATGGGATTAATGTTGAGATTTCTACCATATTTAATTACTTACTCTTCAATTAGTTAGGGTAGTTGAAGATGGTCAATTCCATGATTCTCTTGATAAAAGGAGATTGTATTTGGAAAATCTTGATGAAAATAGGATGATGGTGGTTGAACGGATCCAAGAACACGAATTAAAAGTGAAGAATATATTTTAAAAGAATGTTAAGGAAAGAGAGTTCCAGGTTGGTGATCTTATCTTACTATAGGATAAAATAAGAGAGCCCAATGACAATAATGAAAAATTTAACTCATTATGGTTTGGAACATTCCAAATTTGGGAAGCTTATGGAGGAAACACTTTTCATTTGTCATATCTGGATGATACTCATATGGAATTTCCCCACTTCAAGAAATATTTGAAATTGTACAAGAGATGAAAGTAGGTTGTCACATTCCTATACCATAGGTGATTTCAGGTTGTGTGTTTCTTTCTAAAAGTGTATTTTCCTTTCGCGTTGTTTTTTTTTTTTTTTGTGTGTTGTGTTCATATGTTAAATAAATAAAGATTCATTTCATATCTCTGTTATGAATCTAATCCCAATGGATAAGGGAATCTTCCAAAAAATATTCTTGAGATTATGAAGTTCATGCATGGCCTATCCTCACTATGTTTAATCTAGAACAAGTCCCCAGAAAAAGTCACTTGTTGTCATGCTAAATGTGTTACCGAAGAAAGAATGAACACATAGCTTGATAGTAGGAAGAGATATTATTTGAATAGCCTCTACCCTCTCTAGATCAATCTTGATTCCCTCTTTGCTCATGATGTGCCCAAGGAGCTTTTCCTCAATAACCCAAAATATTGAATTTTTAGATTTATACATATGTGGTGCCTCTTGCAATGAATTACAACTTTCTCAAGTACATAATTTCTCTTCTTTTCTTGGAGTATAATGTCAGATCATCAAAATAAACTACTATATAATATCCCTTGAAATATTTGAAAGAAATTTCTATAAACCATTGAAATGTAGCACCCACATTGATCAAACTGAATGACATGTGATGGTAAGCAAAGATTCCCCATGGGGTGGTGAAGGAATTCTTGAATTGATCTTATTTAGCCAAATGAATCCGATTATACCCAGAAAATCCATCTAACAAGGAAATCATCTCTGAACCATTAACTACTTGCAAGATATGGTCCATGAATGGTAACGAGTAGTTGTCTTTTAAAAAATCTTGGTTTGGATTCCAAAAATCCATACAAATGTGGATTTAACCACTCTTCGTACTCACTATTATAATATTAGCTATCCACGTTGAGTGGTAGATATTGAAGATGATGTGGGAATTAAGAAACTTCTCAACATCTACTTTGATCATTCTGACAATTTTGGGGTTGTATTACCTTTGCTTCTCCCAGAATGATTTTGCATTAGGATTTAGTGGTATAAAATATTGTATGGACTATGGTTGGAAGGAAATAAAATCATCATATGAGTATGTGAGCACATCATAGTACTATTTCAAGAAAGCTATGAAATTCCTCCATTCCTTGGCTACTCACTTGTGTTAATGTTGACTTTGTCATACTCTGATGAATACCTAGGTTGATTCTTTTATTTACCATGAATGAAAATGTCATGATTTTGAATAGTTCTTTGAAAGATATTATTACCTTTAGGATCATGTTTCCTTTCAATTGATCACTTTGTATTCATCCACCTAATCAATTAAATTATTTTCACTATCATTCCTGGTAAACTCCCTTGGGACTTACTCACTTCCCTGGAAATACATGAACCTAAATTCCTCTGTATATTGTAGGAAGGATAAAATTTTATTATAAATATGTAAAACTTGCTAGCTGTCTGATTTTTTTGGCACACTAAGCAGAAATACCATTTCCATCAAGAATATTTCTCCTTAGAATTCAATATGTGGAATAATAAATGATGTAGATATGACCAAAAATCTTGTAATAGAAGAGACAATAATTTTTTACTTGAAAAATGTCTCTCACTTATTTCATAATTTTATTCCAACATCACCTTGGACAATGAACTTCTTAATTCCCATCTCTTTGGTATCTCTAAACATGAGAAACAATGATTTGTATTCGAAAGTGTTGTTTGCGTTATAGAATTACAACTTGCATGCCAATGGGAATAAGTATCCATGTGGAGAAGATAAGATGATGTTTACTCCTGATCCGAGTGTAGAACAACTTCCATCAAACTCCATGTTCCAAACATCATCAAAAATGTTTGGTGCCCTTTCCTCTAGGACATGCAATTCTTCAATCCATTCAACACTCATGAAGTACCATTAACTCTTTCTTCATGTGGAACTCTCCCTGAATCTTCAAATGAATATTTTCCAAACTCTCTACTTTGAAAGATAATGGTGACCCCAGTGTCATCGAAAATTTAAAATGTGTACTTCATCTTTGGCTTGGGATAAAGTTTATTCATCTCACCCTTGATTAGAAATAATGTAAAATACTAATTCATTTGTATTTCACCTCCCATGTCATGAGATAATCTTCTGTTAGGAGAATTCCATATGTAGTTTACATGCCAACTACTATGATTGTTTCCTTCACTTGTTTTTCTAGATAAGCCACAAAGTCCATCCCTGTATCTTTAACCCTCCCAGAAAATTGAAAATATTTGGTCTCCATTGAGTAGTAATGTCCAAATTCCTGAGAGAAACTTAAACTAAGGGCTTGAGAAACCTTAGCGGGCATGAAATTATCCAAGCCACCAAAATTGATGATACAATTATTTAGGTGATATCCATTTATCAGCAAGGAAAAATATAAGGGTTTAATCTATTTGGTGGAGGAGGGAGTAGAGGTTTAAACGTTTTGGCTTGGACTCAGCTGGAGAGTGGGAAGAATTTTTTTAAGTGGATGATACTTTTGAAGAGGATG
The DNA here is from genome assembly GCA_019776745.2 of Taxus chinensis. NCBI lineage: Eukaryota > Viridiplantae > Streptophyta > Pinopsida > Cupressales > Taxaceae > Taxus > Taxus chinensis. Next base: position 208,787,113 of record CM034146.1, read on the forward strand.
ACACTTTTGACTTGGAGCTTCCACTCTTGATGAACTTAACAAGTTTCTCGAACTACTCAAGATGGGTTTGTAAGTATTCAGAATATGAGATTTAGACCTTATCCATTTTTACATGATTGATGATATCAAATTTTGGAGAGGGATTTTTAATAACATGGGAAGCATTGAATCGGCTTGATTTATATGAGTTATTTTATGATTTCTCGTCACTCTTATTCTTTGTAGAAGTAGAAACAACATTTATGGAAGTATTTGACTTACCTTACTTGGAGGATACCTTACAATGGGGCACAACTTCAGGATTCTTATTTGTAGACTCTAAATATGGTGGAGTGGAGATCCTCTCTTTTTTAATAATCTTTTCAGGAAGTAGATTCATCGGTTAAGGATCTTCTCTCTTTATCTTTATGCTTGGAATACTTATCCTTCTCATTATTCTTCCACTAAGTGAAAACAAGAAAAGAGTGGTTGTTCATATCCGCCACATATTCATCATATTCATCATCTAAAGTGGATGTATACTCACAAAAACCTACCCTTTCAGATCTAAATTATTCTGTTAATATCTCACCTTCTTCTTTTTCACTTTCTGAACCCACTTCTCCTTCACTTTCTTCATCAAACTAGGTCCCATGCGATGCGTTCACAAGAGGGGATTTAAGAGAAAACCCTTGAGGTGGAGGACCAATTCTATGTTTGTTTGAAAAAATCTATCTTAGGACATATTTGTACTTGGAATTATGAGAAAGTTGTTTTTGAGGGAAAGAAGATCATTAGCCAATTTTTGCATTAATGATATTGTGGCTCCTGAACTTGAACTCAATTTTTTTCCCTTACTTAGAACATTTTTTACTTTCCCAGACATCATAAAATCATCATCTACATCAACAGTAAGAGTCTGATCTTCATCCAAAGAGGTAATTTGGCTTCTTCTTAGCATGAAACCAACATCAGGAATTTTTGCATGGGTGAAAAACCTTAATTGGTTATCTTCCAAGGGACTTGTAACTTCTGGTATCTTCTAGAGAATTATGTTAATATTGGATATAAAATATCTCATATGTTCATAGGTATATTTTTTCAATTGTGATCACTGGGTGAGGATAGCATGGGAATCTTCAGTTGGTTTGAATCTAGCTTTAAATTTAGCTTTCATACCTTCCTAATTGGTGATTAATCTTCTTAGCATATGGTAAAACAAATCTGTATCAACATCTTGTAGAGATTCCATGAACAAGTAGACTAGAATTTTATTTTAATCCACTCCACACACCCCATAAGATGTTATGAATGCATCGATATGATCATCAACGTGATTTTTCCATCTCCTCACTAGGAAATTTCTTCCTAGGTCCTTTTGGTAGGTCATGCAATATAGGGATCAAGGCCAATGGGCCTGTGTTTTTTCCCTAAGTCACATGTGTAGCCATTATCTCTTCTTCCTCTTCTGGTTCTTCTTCTCCTTCTTCATCTAGTTCTTTTCTTTCTTCTTCCTCTTTTTCTAGAGGAATGAGATTCGATGATTTTTTTTGTGGTTCTTCACTAGGGCCTTTAAGAGGAAGGATAGGATCAAACTTAGGAAAATATTGTTGACAGGTTCTCCTTACTAGTTGAGTAATGGGAAGTCTAAATTCAGATATTTGTCACTCTTTGAATGTTGGGTCAGTTGTACCACAAACTTGAGTAGAAACTTTGTATCTTTCTTCTTCCATTTTTAGGATTGATACACAACTAAGAACAAATTTATTTTATGTACTTCTTTTTTGATTAGGATATTTTCTTGGAAGTTACAGATCTTGTGCACATTCTTCTTTAAACTCTATAATTCTTGAGGTTCGGTGATAGTGATTGAAACTTTCTTTATTACTCCAGATGAAATTCCTCATATCAGTTATGAGATATTCTTGGGTATATTGAAAGAAAATAAGCTAAATATGTAATAAAATAGAATTTTTAGGAATGATCATTATGGGAAAAATGCATAGTAAACATCAAGGCTCTTAGGATTTTCAAATTCTAATTCTTTTTAAGATATATGATTTTTTATAATTTTTTCATTCTAGGAAGTGCTTTAGATTCTATAGAATATTTCCCCAATGTGGGTGCCAAAACTATTGGTGAAATAATCTATCACAATGAAAATTTAGTTCATTTTCACTAACACTCTAGGAATATGACTCTCCTCTTTATGATGGGGAGTATCCCATTTATTGAATGCAGATAAAATAAATATCATCAGTGTTCGTGAAGCTAGGGATCACAAATAAATAATCCACTAGAGATGTGGAAAATTGAGTTCACCTAGTGCAAGGGAAGAATTTTCTTGAGAGATAGCGTGAAGGGGAGTGAGAAACTAGGAGAGAGGGGGTTAATATTATAAATAGGCACTAACAAAATTTCACAAGCATTACCCAGAATAAATCTACACTTAATTAGAGGAAAAAAAATTGTCTAACAATGATAAGACATAATAAGTCATAGACACGAAATAACATTAACCATTCATCAAAGACACTAACACCTTCCTTAGTTATATTGTATTATCATGTGCACAAATTTGAAAAGTAGAGAGATAAAGGAAATATAATGAAAAGGAATAGAAGATTGCTATCATTTGTTTGTTTCTTAGTAATACAATAGATCTCTACCTAGTGACTCACAATTGATAACCCTTTGGAATGAGGGATCCATAAAAAATATATCTTTACAAAAATATCTTCATCTACCCCCACATGACATTTCACTTATTTTTATAACTTGTGACCTTTCATATTCCTAGGAAAGAAAAGTGCTAGGGCCATAATGTCAAGTGGGATATCTACCACGGATGTATGACCCACATTATCTTAAAGTTTATGTATTAAAATTTATTAAGATGGTCTTCCACCTTTAAGTGTGGAATAGAGAGACTGACTAGTAGATCTACTGACTCATGGAAATCCCTCTCAGGATTGCTAATAAACCAACTAATACATTGGTATTGATAATAAGATCAGTTGGTTGGTAATAGATATGATAACTACATTGTATAGAAAGAAATCACTCTACAATTTCTAATGCTAAGAAAAGAGACCAAAGAATGAAGTGGAAGTTCTGGGTAAAACTTGTTTTCAAGATTCTTAATAAAAACACTGATGTATTGTACTGGTGTTTTTTCTTCAGGTTTCCCCACTTAAATTTGGTGTCTTCTATCTCTTTTATTTCTTTCCATTTTCTTTAGCTCTTATTATAACATTTTGTATTTTTCATACTGTAATCTATAATCCTCGACGACTTATATTATGGATTTATAATCAGTCTTTTACTCATTCCTTATAAATCCTGATATGGTATCAGAGCTAGTGGTTATGCATGTGCATGATTGATCTGGAATATTGTAATTAGATATAAAAAAGAATATTGAAGTCTGTTTACGAATCAGTGAAGCACTAGTTGCTCTCGAGTACAAATAGGGGTGCTGTGTAACCCCCATGCCTAAATAAGGAAATAATATCAATGATGCCACTGACGCATATGACATGATTGACACATATGATGCCACTAAAGGAGGAGTTATAATTCCAAATAAGGAATGTAAATCCTATGATGCACTAACACAAATGACAATGATAGATTCTATAACAGAATCTGACACTTGTCATTTGACTTCCTAAGACCTATGGCTCTCATAAGGTGAGATGGCTCACTGGGTGATGTGGATGATGAATATGTATGTCACACACACCAACACCCCCCTTCATCAAAGTCGAGGAAGAGGTCAAGGTAATCCAGAATAGAAAATAAGACTCCCCTAGACAACTAAGAAAGATGTGTCAATGGGGCTTGGTAACTAAAGGTGTGATAAGGTGCCCATATACAAAAAACATATTTCTAGAAAGAAGAAGAAGATAAGGAGGACTATATAGCCTGAAGAAGATGGGAAGTTGTAGTAGACCTCACCCTAAGAAGAGAATGCAAGTGAAGAAACTTCACCTCAGTTAAGGGCTTATGAATATGTCTCCAACCTGATCAGTTGTCTGGACATATTGTATGTCGATGATGTTTTCATGTATCAGCTCCCATATAAAGTTCATGTGAATCTCAATGTGCTTCATCCACTGATGTTGAACTATATTTCTACTAATCGAGATAGTGCTCATGTTGTCACAATAGATAATGGTATGCCACCGAAAGTGGATGCCAAACTGTATCAAGATACCCTGTCACAGTAGACAATGGCAGCCCACTGAAAGTGGATGCAAAACTCTATCAATGTGCTCATGGAGAACTTATTGGCCAAGGATATCTTCACATAATTAATGAAAGAGGAAGAGCTACCCATGATCAATAATTCATCAACATAGAGAACAAGAATAAGCATGGATTCATCTTGCCACAGAATATACACATTTGGGTCAGAGTGACACCGAGTGAACCCTGATGCAAGTAAAAAGGAGTCCATCTTGGCATACCAAGCCCGAGTGGCTTGTTTAAAGCCATAGAGAGAATTCTTTAACTTGTAAATGAGGGATGGATCATGGACATAACCCAGAGATTGTTCCATATAGATCTCTTCCTCTAGGTCCCCATGAAGGAAGGCACTCTTAACATCTATCTAGTAGAATTCCCATTTGTTAGTGGCAGTGATGGCAAGGGTCAGTCGAATGGAATTCATCTTTGTAACCGGAGTAAAGGTTTCTGAGTAATCAACTCCAACTACCTAGGAGAAACCCTTAACTATAAGTTGTGCTTTATACTTCTTGACTTCTCCGTTGGATCCATACTTTGTTCGATATATCCACCTACACCGAATGAATTTTATTCCTTTTAGAAGAGGGGTAAGATCCCAAGTGTCATTCTTTATGAGTGAGGAATATTCCTCATCCATAATAGAATCCCACTCAGGAAGCCCAGAATCTTCTTGGAAAGATGGTGGATCAGAATCAGAGGCAAAGAAGGAGTGGGGTCCAATGAAACTCGAGTGAGTACGTCTCTCAGCTGAAGGATCTCCAACTAAATCTCTAACACTTTGTAAATTTTTTCGTGCCCAAAGAGGTCCCGAAGGTTGAAGCTCAAAGTCAGAAGATTCTTCACTTGAGTGAGAAGGGAGATAGTCCTCATCATCACTACTGTCAGAATCAGAAGACTCAAAAGTTTGAGGATCAGGAGGAGCAGGGAGAGGAGCAACTCACTCAACAACATCATCATTAGTGGGAAAAAGAACCTCAATGGAAGTAAAATTCAAGGATTACTCATCAAACTTCACACTCCTATAAATATAGAGCTCATGGGTAGTAGGTTTCAAAAATCAATATCCCTTCATGCCATCAAGATAACCAACAAAGATACACGGTTTGGTTTTTGGATCCAATGCCTTACGTTTCTTCTTGGGAATATGAGTCATAGCCTTGGATACAAAGACTCAAAAGTGCTCAACATCAGGCTTATGTCCAAACTAGGCTTCAAAGGGTATCATCCCTCTTACTACCTTGTGTGGAACATGATTATAAATGTAACACGCATAATTCACTGCTTTAGCCTAATACTGCGGAGAAAGGGACTTCGAGTGAACCATACAAGTGGCCATCTCCTTTAAAGTTTGGTGCTTTTTTTTCTGTAACTCCATTTTGGGAACGGTTGTAAGAAACTATATGCTGTAAAGAAATCCCCTCAAAAGTGCAAAAATCCTCAAACCTATTTCTCACATATTGGTCTCCATTCTTCAGTTTGAAGAACCTTGATAGACTGTTATGCTTGTTTCTCAGCAAGAGCCTTAAAGTTTTGAAAATGCTCAAAGACTTAAAACTTAAGCTTAAGAAAATATACCCAAGTATAACGTGAAAAGTCATCAATGAAGGTTAGTATATATAGATCTCTAGTGAAAGAAGGAGATGGAATGGGGCCAAAAACATCACTATGAACAAGATCTAAGGGATGAGTAGCTCTCCAGGATTTTCCCTTATCAAAGTTTTTTTCAGGATGCTTTTCAAGAGTGCAACCATCACAAAGACCTTTAGAAAACTTAACTTGGGGTAACCCATTGACCATTTCATTTTGGCTCAATTGTTCAAGGTAACAATGATTAATATTCCCAAAATGCTCATGCCATAGCTTGCTAACCTCATTTGTATGAGTGAGAAAGGCATTATGTGTCAAATCAAAAGAGAAGTGGGAAAAGGTATACAACTTTGAACAGTGATCTGCCTTGCCCTCAGCCATAGTGCAGTCAGAGTTAAGCTCACGAATGATCACCGAGTTAGGACCAAATTCCACTCATGTTCCTTCACCAAGGTGGGTGATTTTGTAAACCAATAGGAGATTGGGAACACTCAACACTTGGTTAAATGTTCCACCTTCTATCTCTACCGGTCCACTACCAGAAACTGACACATGAGTGTCATCACTTAACATGATTTGGCACATGCCACATGGTTCAATGCTATAGAATTCAACCTTTTAAGAAGCCATGTGGTGCGAGGCACCAAAATCAATAATCCAAGTTGATGATGGAGCTGATCTAGCTACGAGGGCCTTACCTTTCTTATTTTCATTTATAGACTCCTTTGCATTAGAAGACTCACCCTTCTGAGTTTAATGGATTGAAGAACACTTATTTTATTTTTCTCAAGTAAATGAGATAAGTGATCAATTTGTTTTTGAAAACATTGATGCTCATTGTGGCTAGATTTCTTACAATAGGAGGATTTAAAATTTTCCTTCTTCACTTTAGGCTCAGAAGTCGAAGTGTTAGTGTTGGGCTTAGCTGGGGATTGGTTGGTCTTGGTTTCTTTCTTAGGTTGGTCCTTTCTTTCTTTCATCTTTTCATTTTTCTTTCCCTTATTCACCACAAGGGCATGTGACTTGGATTTTAGAGTCCCCATTTGAATGATTTTTTCCTGTTCTTGAATGAGTTGGGACAAAAAAATTTCAAAGGAGGGCATTGTCCAAGTACTACCCAAGGTAGATTTTGTGGCGTAGAAAGTTAAAACAAAGACAGAGTATTTAGGACCTAATTTAGATAGAATCAAAAAGATCAATTGAGAGTCTTTCTTTTCCACTTTACATTCCTTTAGAAGAAGTCTAGTGTGGACAAAATTTGAGAAGAAGGCCTACAGGTTTTCATAGTCACTAGGATTTAACCCTAGTAGTTCATTCTCCAACTCATGCGATCTCATGTCATCTTACTTCCCAAACATATCGTCAAGCATTTTCCATGCTTTATCAGGTGTCAAGTAAGTTTCGATGTGGCAAAGAAAGTCGGGAGAGATGGACATATAGAGAATACCTAAGGCTTCATGACAATGATTGAACCACTTAGATTTTTTGGGTTCATCATTAGGTTCGGTATCTAACCCCATGGTGACACGATATAACCCTTTACTTCATAAAACCAATATAATTTTAGATTTCTATTCAAAGAAGTTAAAATTTGTGAGCACTCGTATTATAGAGATATCCATAATGAAGAGATCGAACTAAAGGATGTAGAAGGAAGGAGAGAGAAAAGAAACAACCACCCCAGAACAATATCACACCCCCTTGAGTTTGGAACTTTATAGTTTAGTGTGTTGATTAAAAATAGATGAGACTGTGTGCCAAGAACCATTCTGTCACTCACCTTGTAATCAACATAATAACATGCAATAGTGGAGACAACAATCGAAGCTCGTTGCGCACAACAGATCAACATAGTAAGCAAGCACAATAACGAGAGAAAATAAGAAGGGGAAGAGAGGGATTTGTGAGAAACAACATCTCACATCACATGAAAGAATCCCTTTTCTGTAAGATTGTGGCGGATGTGCTCACAAGTCCACAAGCAATAAAAAGGATAAAACAAGGCTCGAAATGAGCTAAATTAAGCATTATAAAGACACCCCTAGAATGTGGCACTTTATAAAATATTGCATTTACAAAACTAATAATCCCATCAACTAGAGTGTGAAAAAACATGTAACTTTGACTAAATAAGTGCTCAAAACCGAGCAACGAGTCAAAAGTTATAGGAAAAAAAAATTCCCGTAACTGATGGAAAAAAGCTAATAAGCTTGCAAACAGATTAAAAAAGTTCCCTAAATGCATGCAAAGGGTGTTGTATGTATGCTCATTGGAAATGGAATCAAATTTTAGATAGGGTTTGCTTTAATTGTGAGGGGGAATTAGCCTCCTTCCAACCCCAGACCTCACCCTCCATCTTTGACACTCGAAGGAAGGATATTTAAAACAAGCAAAGAAATATCTAAAAAGAATTCAAATGCCAATTAAATAAATGTACACCTTAAAAAATTTAAAAATTGATTTGATTTACCAATGATTAACCCTAACGGATGGATAATGGCTGAGCTAGTGTTGACCGAGTTTCTTGAGTATAGAAGCCCACGTGGAGATGTGTTCATGGAGGGGATCCCTTAGAATGCGGCCGAGCTGTCTGAGAGGAAACAATGAGCACAGGTAGGAAACACATGCACAGGTTGGAGAAACCACTGGAATGTGAACATGCAGAGGTGTGGCTTAGGAAACTAATGACAAGGTGAGTCTATTGGCTAGCTAGTTTAGACGAAAAAAATCCCAGTGCACTCTAATGCAGATCCCAAGAGCTGAACACAACAAGTGGAAACTAGAGCCAAACATAGTGCATGGAAACAAGAGATGAACGCAACAAACAATCAGGTGAGTGGAAACAAGAGATGCACACATTCCACGTCGAGCCAAAAAGTGCAGGGCTACATGACAGTTAGGAATCAGGAGAAAAGGGCATTCGAATACACAATCAAGGCAACCAATGCAAGGTAGAAGAACTGTAGTTTGAGGATTGTTGTATACTCAAGTTGTGTTGAATCACATTTTCATTAGTGTATCCTTAGCAGGACATGAAGGGAGCAAGTTGGTGGTGATCGATGCAATAGACATGAGTCGAAGAGCATGAAAAGGGAATATAGTTGAGCTGTTATGAGGACAATACTGCGAGCTATATTCCAACTCAGTTATAGGATCCAAAACTTCTCAAATACCAAGAACTAACACTCCTTTTACCCTGTAGGATCTGAACTTGAACACAACCATAACTAGTAAGTAATACACAAACAACCAAAAATAATGAAAACACATGCAAAGGTAGTTAAGGTGAGAGCCTACACAAGGAATAAACAAAGAACCATAAGTCCACACTAAAGCAAAACAAAGCTCACAAGAATAGAAGTAATCACGAACTTAGCAATGGATAATGCGAACCGAAAAAAATACCTTCAAACTGGTAACTTCTAAAACCTCAATGTGAGGTGAGCAATATGATTCCAAAGTAATAATCGAAAAACTTACACAAGGAAATAAGAAGAAACCAGAAGTAATAAACAACTTGATAAATGAAGAGTGAACGTTTTACCAAAACCAACTATGATACCATAAAAGAGGGAAAAATGAGAACCAATGTCGACAACAAATGCACCACAACAAAGTTTCACTCTGATGTTAACATCAAGCTCCAACGTAATAAGCAAGATTGAAACCAATGGAAAGAAAATACAAGTAAGAAAAAAAGTCTTCTCATGCTCATAGATCGAAAAAAGGAAGTACAAATAGGGGTACTATGTAACCCCCATGCCTAAACAAGGAAAGAATATCAATGATGCCACTAAAGGAGGAGTTATAATTCCAAATGAGGAATGTAACTCCTATGACGCACTGATGCAAATGACAATGACGGATTCTATGATAGAATCTGACACTTGTCATTTGACTTCCTAAGACCTATGACTCTCACAAGGCGAGATGACTCACCAGGTGATGTGGACAATGACTAGGCATGTCACACACCAATAAGGCCGTCTTTAAGCTAACCGGGCTTAAAATTCTAATTACCACCCCAATATTTTGTGAAAATATTGGTTAAATGGATGTTTAGATCATGGTTTATAATTTGTATGATTAGATATGTGCTTCTGCATCTTGTTTAAGTCATTTTTGGTTTAAATCCATCATATGCAAATTTATTTTAAGTTTTCACGCCATCTATATCCATTAAGGCTATTTTTGTCTATGGATGCGAAAGGATATACTTAGATCCAACTAGTTTGTGTAGTTAAATCCACGTCAAATTTATAAATCATTATTTTTTGCTAGATCTATTTGTGTAAAGCCTGATCCAATAATTTTATGCCTTCTGACTTCGCTCTATTGTTTTTTATTTATATCCGATTGGTTTTGAAAATCTTTGACCAATTAAATTGCTCCAATAGCTTTGATATCCTTTTTTTCATGTTTATGAAGCTAAAAACACTCATAGAGTGCCAAGTGGATTCACTCTGTCATTATTTTATTGAATTTTCTGAATCTCTACTATTGAAAATTTTGATCCAATAATTTTTTTCCATCTAGCTTTGAATTTGTCAACATTTTGATCTTTCTATCATTTGTGAAGTACGAACAAATAAGGTTGTTCCACACACTTCAAAAATTCAATTTTATTATTTATCTGATATCAATTGTGAAACGTGAGCCAATAAGGGATTTATGCATGTCTTTACGTTGTCAGACTTGACTTTTCTTTCCTCTTTCATTTGTGAAATCTGATCTGAAGCTCTAAGTTTCTTTATATTTCATGCTATTAGATCTTTTTTTTCTTATTTATGTCTTTGCGAAATATAGACCAATAGAATTACTTCTTCTGTCTTCACATTTCACAGTTATGAGTCATTTTTTAATTTTGTTAGTGGTTATCCAATACAAATTTTCCACCATTTCACATTTTTTAATCTTTACCAAACTTGCGAAAAGCAAGCCATTTAAAATTCTCCACGTGTGTCCAGTTTTTCCTTAGTCTTTTTAGCACAATTGCGAAGTGCAAACCAAATGAAGTTTGACGCATATTTTAATTATGAAACCTATTATTTGATTTCAAACCCAAACTTTATTATTAATTTTGGATTTTTTCATGGACTATAAGTCCACCTGAAGCCATCTCTTAAAAGTTTGGTGGAAAGGTGTCAAGTGACCCTTTTTAGTCGTTAGATCTTTAACAAGTGGATTTGTTTGACTAAGTATTTGATTTCACATATTGGTTTTTCTTTGTCATAACCATGTCAGAGTCCAAATAGGTGATTTAATAAAGTAATGACACGTGTCTATGGTTTTGTAGTCTTTTTTTCTCTACTACTTAGTCTTCTGACTTGTTTTACTGCGAATTGCAAGCTAATAGAAAAATGACACATGTATTTATCTTTTCACGATGTTAGAGTTTATATCTTTTGCTATGTAATTTAGTTGACTTGTCAAAATTATTGAGGACCTGATAATTTTTTTTTTTTTATTAAATTCTAAGGATTTCACCTCCTCTCGAGGGACCTACTTTAGAATTTACTAGAATGCCGACATTTTTCTAGCTACAATGGTTAGATCTTGGCCACGTGTCTTGTCTAAATTATTATTTTTCTACATATATTTTTTAATTTTTCTTGTACCGTGGGTTTAATATTTTCTTTATACTAGAGATTTTTAAAGTTTCTTTATACCACAAGTTTCAAATTTCCTTTGTTCTATGGTTTTTCTACTTTTCTTCATCCTGTAGATTTGCAAAGATTCTCACGGATTCTAAAATTTGAAAATATTAGATATTTTCTCTATGACCTTCTGTAGCATGTCTATTTCAGTTTTAGCTAGCTATACTGCATATTTCTGTTGAATTTTCTATAGCTAATTTTTTGTCTCTATTTGGCCTCTTTTATTCAATTTATTAGTTGTATTTGTTACTAGTGTTGGATAAGCATTAAAAATGGTTATATTTTCTAGTTTTCATTAGATAAGTCTGAATTGTTCAATGGAATGAATTATAACATTTGGAGAGTTCTATTAAAATCCTATTTTATGGCTAGGAAGCTATGGGATCTCATAATTAGTGTGGAGACATGACCCAATGGAAGATAAGAAAACCCTGAAAATATTATCTCCTTCTCTCAGAGATATCAAAAAGTTATGACCATCCTTTTACAAAGCATAAAATATCAATTATTGATGCATATAGGTCATATGGACTCTATTGTTGATGTATGGAAACAATTAGAGACAATGCATGAAGGCATTCATCTATCTAAAATAAACAAGCTAATTATGGAACCGTGTACAACTCCCATGAAGGGGGATGAGAAAATAGTCAATTATTTAGCTAAAATTAACAACATTAAAACTCAATTAGATGGTTGTAATTGTGAACTATTTCAAGACAAGCTTGTACTTCATTATTCACATAAATATTCATGAAAATTATAGGATTTATATCATTCTCATTCTGATTTATATCAAAATGAGAATGATTTTCTTGATCTGAACACTTTTTCTTCTTTGATAATTCAAGAAGAGCATGTTATGGAGAATTTCGATTCAAAAGAGACTGTTTCTCAAACTATGTTCTTTCATAATCATAAATCTTCTCATTATAAGAAGAACAATAATCTTAATCAAAAACCTAATATCAAACCTAAATTTTAATCCAATCATGTTAAGAATAGTCAAAATTTAAAGTTAAATTCAATGGCACATGTAAAAAATGTGAAAATTTTGGTCATAAAGAGTTTGAATGATGGGTAAAATAAACAAATTTGCTAAAAATGCTAAAACTAGTAAATTTAACAATTGAAAGAGAGGTCAAAATTAGAAACAAAATCATGCAAATGAGGCTAAGTAGTTTATTGCCTTATATATTGTTCTCTCAACCTCAAATAAAAATGAATGGATTCTTGATAGTGGTGTCATTAGGAACATGACCTGTACTCCTGATATCATCTCAAATGTTATTAAATGTGAGGAAAATATCTATCTAGGAGATAACTCCATCATTAGATCTAAAATTTGTGGTAATGTTAAATTGTCAAAAGGTGTAACTAGGAATGTCTTGTTTGTTCCTTGGCTCAAAAAGAATCTTTTTTCTTTCTCTAAGATAACTAAATAAAACTATAAAATTATTTTTTTACAAGATAAATGGTATGTAAAATATAATCTCAGTAATGTCATTACTTCTAGTATTCAAAAAAATGGCTTGTATATATTTGATGGTTATCTATCTGAATCTTGTTTTTCTTCCTCTTCTAGGAGTAAAATTCAGCTTTGGCATGAAATACTTGGTCATGTATATGTCAAAAGTATCTATGAAATGTCTATAATTAATCTTGTTATTGGTCTTCCTAAATTAAAGTATGATCACAAGACATGTGAAATTTGCTTGCGTGGTAAGCAACTTGTTGAATCATTTCACAAGCATCATGATCCCAATTATTCTTAACTATTAGAGCTGATTCACAGTGATGTGAGAGGTCCACTATAAATCCCTTCTCTCAGTGGATATTTTTAGGTTTTTTTCTTTATTGATTACTTCTCTAGAATGACTTGGTATTATTTTATTAAGAAGAAGTTTGATGTTTAGTCTAAATTTAAAGAATTTAAAGCTTTAGTAGAGAACACGTCTAATATGAAAATTAAAATAATTAGAACTGATAATGGAGTTGAGTGTGTTAGAAAATTTTGTTATGAGTTCTATTTGTCATATTGGATTCAAAGAAATTTGATTACTCCCTATTCTCCAAAGAAAAATGGCATTGCAGAAAGGAAGACTAGGACTATTGTATAAATGGATAGGCCTATGATTCATGCGTATAATTTGCCAAAGTTTTTATGGGAAGAAGCTATGAAAACTTCAGTTTATATTCTTAATATAATTCGTACTAAATAATTTCATTAAACTACTTGTCATGAAGTATGGACAAGGCAAAAACAAGCTATCTCTCACTTAAGAATATTTAGTAGTCCTGCCTATATCTTCATTCCAAAATTTAAGAGGAAGAATCTTGATCCAACCTCTTACTCTTGTATTTTTTTTGGTTATGGATGTCAAACTAAAGGTTTAAGATTTTATGATCATTTCAAGCATGACATTATTGAAAATGGAAATGTTCAAGTATTAGAAAATAATTCTTGTGATGCTGCTCATGAACCCTCCCATGTTTCTCTTGAGAAAGAGCTTGCTAATATTTCTTCTAAAATTATGGAAATAGAAATTCAAGATAATGATTATCCTTATCTAAATATGATGGAGACTGAGGGGAATCATCTAAAGTTGTATTGCATCTTGAGAAACCTAAATGGGCTCAAAATATGGTTAAGGAATCCAATCATGTTAGTCTTAGAAAGGTAACTTGTAGTTAGCATTCTTATCATGCCTTGATGACCCTCTATGAGGTTGAACAACATTATTTTCAAGAATCCTATCAAGATGATATATGGATTCAGGCTATGAAATATGAATACAATGCTTTAACTAAAAACAATACTTGGGAACTAGTCCCTCCTCCTTCTAAATGAAGCATTGTAGGACTTAACTAGTTATACAAGATCAAATATAACTCTATAGGAGAAATTGAAAAACTTGAGGCAAAGCTAGTAGCTCGTGGTTTCACTCAGAAACCTGGTCTTGACTATGTTGATACCTTTTCTCTTGTAGTTAAGATGAGCACTGTTAGAATTATTCTTTCTTTGGCTATCCAATATGGTTGGGATATTTACCAAATGGATATTAAACATGATTTATTAAATGATGACTTAAAATAAGAAATCTACATGTGTTAGTCTAAAGGGTTTGAATAACCTAGTAAGGAACTTTATGTCTATAAGCTTAAAAAGTCTTTGTATGGTCTTAAACAAGATCCTAAAGCTTGGTATGCTAGAATTAACAATTTCTTTCAGGATATTGCTTTTTATAACTATTATTCTAATAATTATTTATTCATTAAGTTTTAAAATAGTCATATTATAATTATTATCTTATATGTTGATGATCTTTTAATTACTTACAGTAATAAAAAATTAATTTTTAGAATCAAAGAAAGGTTAAAACAATGTTTTGAAATGACTAATTTAGGTTTATTATATAATTTTCTTGGCATGGTTATCTTCCAAGCTCATAATTATATTGTTGTATCTAAATCTCAATATGTTGTGAATTTTCTTAAAATATTTAACATGATTGATTGTAATCTTGTTTTCATTCCTATTGAGTTTGGTGTTAAATTAGATCCTAAACCAACTTGTGCTAAATTTGATCCTACTCTATATAGACAGATAGTTGGTAGTCTAATTTATTTGACTATTACTAGACCTATATTTCTTATACGTTAAGAATAGTTTCAATATTTATGCAAGAACCTTATTAGGTTCATTGGAAAATGGATAAATTAATGTTGAAATATATTAAAGGAATGATTAATTATGGTTTTTTTATTCTTCTAATGATGCACAATTATTTGGCTATTGTGATTCTGATCATGTTGATGATGTTGCAGATAGAAATTATACTTCTCAATATGTTTTTAAAGTGGGTACAGGTTCCATCAGTTTCAGTAACAAGAAGCAACCAATAGTTTCTATCTCTTTTACTGAAGCAGAGTATATAAGTGTTATGGAAGATACAAAAGAAGCTATGTGGCTGAAAAAGACTATTGGAGGAGTAGCACATGGGTGTCAAAGGGAGCACTACTCTTCTATGTGATAGCCAAAGCTGCATTTATCTTGAAAACAATCAAGTTTATCATTAAATGACCAAACATATTGAAGTTCATATACACTCTATTAGATAAAAAGTCATGAATGGTGATGTTGATCTCAAATTTTGTTCTACTAAAGATCAAGTTGCATACATCTTCACAAAGTCATTGTTTTTGTCAAGTTATGTAAATTTCGTGCCTTATTGGGCCTATCACAGTTGCCATTGAGGGGGAGTGTGCATGAAAATGCAACTTCTTAACGACCTGTTGTAAATTTCCAATACTTCCTCTATTTTTTAATAAGTAAATGTGTCAAACTATGTGAAGTTACTTGAAAATCCTAGTGAAGTATTATTTATGGGAATGATTTTGTTTATAAAAGGATCCATAAGCTAATATACGTCTTCACATATAAAGAAATTGTCTTAAGAATTTTGGTATGGGAAAATATGTATGATTTCCTTCATTTGCATGCTAGCTTGAATCATTGTTGTTGATTCATGGATCTATAAATCCTTTCGTAGAAAAATGTAAATCTAGCGTGTCTTGTTTTGTTTCTCCCACTTAACATTAAGGGGGAGTGGTGGGGTAGTAATTTCAAGTGATATATCTACCACTGATGTACAACCCACATTATATTAAAGTTTATGTATTAAAATTTATTATGATGGTCTTCCACCTTTAGGTGTGGAATAGAGAGAATGACTAGCAGATCTACTGACTCATGGTAATCCCTCTCGGGATTGCTAATAAACTAATAAATACATTGGTATTGATAATAATATCATTTGGTTAGTAATAGATATGATAACTATATTTTATAGATATAAATCACTCTGTAATTTCTAGTCCTAAGAAAATAGACCAAAGAGTGAAGTAGAAGTTTTAGGTAAAAATCGTATTCAAGATTCTTAATACAAACATTGATTTATTATAGTGGTGTTTTTCCTTCTGGTTTCCCCACTTAAATTTGGTGTCTTCTATTTCTTTTATTTTCTACTATTTCCTTTAGCTCTTATTATTACATTCTGTATTCTCTATACTATAATCTATAATCTTTGGCAACTTATATTATGGATTTATAATCAGTCTTTTACTCATTCCTTATAAATCTTGACAAAAAGTGAATCCCTTTTTCATTAATTAAAGGGAACTTATTACAATGCTTAAAAATGGGTCACATTTAAATGAATAAGAAAAAAGTGAAAATTTCCTTCACAATGGAGAATTAAAGCATGAGAGAGAAATGAAGGAGGAGAGAGGAGGATATAAGGTCATGTTTACGGAGAGGAATAATTTACCGATGAAGATCCACCTATCGATTAGCCTTGTGGGAATGCACTTGACAAAATTTCTTCATCTTTTAACTCCTTACTGAAGTGAGTTGTCATAGGTGCCACTTTCTCTACTTGAGAGATGTGTATGAACTTAAAGGACATCATCCATGTATCATAAGTACTATTAAGGTTTTTTCATTACGTGAACCAAATTTGATTCTCCTTAATAGAGTTTGATATAACACACCTTATTTCCATGAGAACCTCCAAAGTTTCCTCATTGAAGGAGAAGGGGTCTCCTACTTCATTCCTAACCAACTATTAAAATGGATTCATAAGATCCTCCACTGAGGAATTCTCATTCACTAAAGGTGCTCCATGTTCAAGCACTTTGGTGCTTATGTTTTCTTGGGTATGTGAAGTGATGTCATCACAAGTGTCAAGTTCCTTAAGAGAATTTTTCAACATCTCATATTGAGTAACCAATGTTCAAAACCAACTTGGAGACATATTCTCAATTATAGAATTGAACACATTTTTTCCTACCAACATGAAAGAATCATGGTTACCCATCTCTATAACCAACATAAGAAACTGGTTCCAATGAGCCTTTTCCTTATCAATTTGACCTTTAGTCCTTCTCACCTTCATGGAAAAGGAAAACCCAAACTCAATCAACGAAATTATCTTAGGTAACATAGTTTTACCTATTTCAAGGATCTTTTCAACTCATATTTGATTGGACCTTCCGTACATTGAATATCCTTGAGAATTCTTGATTAAATCAGGTTTGAAGTTGCTAATTAGGGTTACATATTTGATAAAGAATGATGGGACAACGCTAGGATCTATGAATGATGGAACATAGGAAGTGAGATTTTTCACATGTTCTTCTAACTTTTAAATTTTCCCTTTGTACTCTTCATTTCTTGTAAACAAATGAGTGGAAAATTCCCTAAAAAATGAGCATCCCCTTCATTTTTTTCTAGTTGCAAGGGAATTGTTGTCATCTCATAGTCTGATTGATTCATTTCCTCAATGGGATTTATCAACTTTGGCCAACCAAATTCTACATATTGGATACTGGAAACACCACTTAAAAATAGAGAAGTAACTTAGGTTTACTTACCCCATTTTACCTTCATGATTTTTGAAATGGCCTGAAATTATAGTAGTAATTATTGTTACACTATTTGAGGCTCAATTCTAATCACCTCTTGGATCCATGGAATTATTTTTGTTATTACAAGTTCGGCATCAGGTATGATTGCAATCTCAGGTTCAAGGTGAAAAATTACTTGTTACACTAGGTGAGTTGAATCAGTAATAGAGGAAGAGATGATTGGATACTAATGTGACACTAGAAGTTGGAAAGGGTATATCTCTCCTTTCCTGAGGTATCCGAAAGGACCCTAAATGAATTTTAATTTCTTGTGTAATCTCCTGGAGTGAAGCATTCAATATCTATTGTTTTCATTTTTCCCTGACTCTCCAGAGTGAGGAGATATCACACTTCTCTCAGATGCATTCAAAGATGAGAGACGATATTTTTTCCTTGAGATAGTTTAAAGACCACCAGATTATATAAAATCATCCCTATTTTTATTGAACTACCCTTTAGATATATGGATCACCAATGTGGTCCCCTCATTGATTAATTGATTCATGAACACTCCATGAGACAAGAAATATGTGTGAAGACTTCACCACTTGATATTCAAGATCAAAAAAATCAGTTACATCATCTTCCACATGTTTCATGAACCAATCAAAACTGAATTTCCTCATTTGGCCAATGGTCATCCACATGTGATGTTGTTTCCTTACCTTAAAATTAACTAGGTAGTTGACCCCAATTAAACTAAAATTGAAATATAATAGTCTAATCTAGATGTTATAGGATTAGTAAATAACTGAATAAATGAAACAATACCTAAGAAATATAAGAAATGAAATACATAATCCCTTATGTGTAAAGAGAGTTGGAAGATCCTAAGCTGATTAGAAGACTTTATGTTACTGTGTCATAGTGGAGACTGGCTAAACATGAGGAGGAAACTATCATAAAGTAGCATGAGAAAATACAGATTCAAGCTATCTAAATGGACCGAGGCTCTTGGAAAATACATTGGGGTATATGGGATGCCCTGGTTTGTGTGGAAATTCTAGAAACCAATTTTTTATGGTCACGAGATGATGTAAATAATTTTTTTCTTATCGCATTTATATCACACTTATCTCATTGTTCTCATTGTAAACCTACATTAAATAAACCACTAGTAAAACCCCAAGCGAAGCATCAAAACCCTAAAAATATAAATATGCATATGAAGGGGTCAGATTGTCCTTGGTCACCAAATTGATAGACTTATCACTTAGGATTACACTACATCTCAAACACAATGTAGTTCTAGGTGTGTGTGTGTGGAATTTTTTCCTAGTTTTCTCTTGTGCCACTCTCACTTTGTGAGTAGCGAGAAAGTAATTAGATGTAGAATGTAAATAATGTTTGCATGGAAACAATAGACTCCCCACCTATGAAGTGTGATGCAGATGATGTTTAACCCTGGTTATTGGTGTTTTCATTGATGTCAAGTGGAATTGATGGAAAAGGAGTGAGTGGTGAAGTGAGGATTTGTAAGGGACATGAAGTTTGATTGGTAGTGCCTTCTAATGATGGTTGAAGATCACATAGATATTTCAAGTTGCCACATGTTGGGTTTGTGAGATAGGATTCCACTAAAAGCATGGGAATGGTTAGAATGGCTAGGTATCATCCACAATGCATTCATTATGTTTATATCATTGGTAAGAGATTCCATAGTAAGTAATAGGTCAAGTGCTAGGAGTCGTAGTTAT
Source organism: Taxus chinensis (assembly GCA_019776745.2). NCBI lineage: Eukaryota > Viridiplantae > Streptophyta > Pinopsida > Cupressales > Taxaceae > Taxus > Taxus chinensis. The sequence continues at coordinate 208,806,752 of CM034146.1, forward strand.
AACTGGCTCATTTAGGCCTAGTTCTAGAGCCTAATGAGTTGTAAGAACTCTTTATATTTCATGAAAAGATCAGGTAAACATGGGAATGTCCTAAGAACAATTTCTAGGGAATATATGAGCAACTACAAGGTGTATTTCATCTCTTGGAGGCTAGAATTGGAAGTTCACCAAAACTTCCTTTGAGGACTGACATTGTATGTTGAGGTAAATGTGATAGGTATGAGTTGTATAGGAAAAATTTTGGTTGACCAACCTGTGGAATATATATAGGGTTTTTTTTTAGTGATTCATGTCAAATTTTATCAATTTCTGAAAAGGTATTTGAAATTTATGCAAGTTTTCCTAAAACTGGTTTCTTAAGGAAGGAAAATTGAATGCCCTAACTTCTTAGCATCCAAGAAAAATTGTCTAGTATTTTTTGGATAAATCATAGAATTAATTTTTGAAGAGCACTCCAAGCTTGAAGTTTTGTAAATTTTTTGAGGGAAATTAGCTAAGGAACAAATAAGTTATGAGCATTTTTCAGAAAAGGATTTTCATCTTTTAGACCTCCTTGAAGCAGTAGGCACAACATGTGGTTTGTTTACTTCAAATGAATTGTGCAAGTAGGTAAAATCCTAAAAAGTGAAAAATACTCTCTCTAGGACAAAATGGTTATAATAACCTTCTATAGGTCTAATGTGAGTTGTTTAAGCTCTTAGTTTGCATATCTATGAGTGTGAATGTGTAAGAACCATTTTTATGTAAGTGTTCTATGTTTCTTAGTAGATTTGATTTTTTATTCTTTATCACCCTAATCTCAAAGTATTGAAGGTATTACAGATACTCTTCAACATATATTTCTCCCACAGATGGATATACGAGTAAAGGATAAAGGATAAGTGAGCTTCAATTTAACAATGCCATGAAAGGTATCAAGAAATGGTGAACCCAGTCTTAAATTTGTCATTGCACCTGACAAGAATGCTTCAAGTTTGTGATTACATATAGTATGGGAAGTGTTTACAAACAAAATATTTCCTAAATGTTGCTCTAAGCTCAAAATCAAAGGATATAGTGGTTTAAAAAAATTATGTATGCTCAAGGATTATCATGTATGAATTTGATTGGATTGGAGATTGTTGCATGCCTTATGAATTCAGTGAAGTGGAAGAAAAAACTAGCATCACCCATCTATCCTTTTTGCATCTTAATCAACATTTATGTTTTATTTTTTTTGACGTTAAGAAAGAAGAATTATATCATTCTATTGGTCTGAACCAAGTCTTAAATCTATGCATTATAGGATTGAACTCCTTAAGAACACCATCACTTTCATTAAGGGAATACAACTGGTTTAGAATTAGAAAGAAACTTTAAACATCCCATTATACCAAGAAAAATTCTCAAGACCAACTATAGTTATCTCTAAAGTAGAACAAAGCAATATATGAAATTTGATCATTGTCAAATATAATCAAAAAGAACTCGTGGATTCTGTTCAAAGGAAATTGGATGGTTGGAAGCTTCTGTAAGACCTAGTCATCCTCCCACGATGGCTACATTCATAAAAATTAAAAAAATGATCAAGGAACAAAAAATTTTGAGCTCTTGGGCATATGTTGACTGGTAAACCCTGGAAATAAGGTTTTAGGAAGAAATCTCATTCATATCACTTTTTCTCCAATGAAAAATCATAAAAACTCAAAGGTACCTATGTGGGGAGGTCGTAAATCCTCTACAAAAAGAATTAATCTTGTTTAATTCAAAACTAAGGATATTTTAATAAAATTCATCTCAAGGTAGGGATTCACGTTTACTTGATAGTTTGTGAAGGTTTTTATTGTAAGTTTTTTCTTTTTTGAAGGTTATATGATTTTTTACATGACTTATAGAGACCAAATAATGAACTAATTTTTATATAAAGTTTTTTGAAGATTCTTGGGGTGGAAAGTGTGGCAGTAGAACTTCTATAGAATCTCAAAACTAGTAAATACATGCTACTTACCCTAAATATTGAATGTAGACCACATATTTTGAGGAATACTATGACAAGGTGATTTGGAATTACGACAATAACAAGATGAGGAAGAAAATTACAAGGGTATATCAATATAAGTTTTGTTCTAGCTCTTTCTTAAACCAGTAGAACAAGTATTTAAAAAATTCTAGGTATGCTTGAGTGAAATTCAAACATCTTAGCTAATGTAAATAATCTCATGGAGAAGTTAAAAGGTTAGGGGTGTGGAATAAGCACTTAATTATAACTCCTCCTTCATTGACATTTACCTCTATAGGTATTCATGAATTTACTACAGATGATCTCATTTTATTTTGAGTTTTTAAGGTTAGTGTTGGAATAAATATAGACTTAGATGAATGCAAAGGAAATTAGGAAGGTCATCATTATAACTAATGTGCATAAGAAATATTTGAAATATCTTATAATTGTGTGTGTGCATGCCAAAATATAAAGTTTCTTTCTAAAAAACAAGGTAGTTAAAGAGATGGAATGGTCTTCATTCCTAGCTTAAGCTCGAAAGGTGAACTGAAAAAAATTTAGTTTGAGAAGATGAAAATTCAAGTGAATAAGCTTGTGTTGTATGAAAAATATCTTAACTATTGAATGCATAGATATAATAAAATGTAGTAAAAAGAACAATTTTGTGTGTGTGTGTGGATGGTAAGAGAGGAAATAAGACAAGAAAGTATTGGAATGGTGAAATGATTATTAGTATGAAACATAGAGTAGGTTAAATGATGTAAAAATTGTCTTGAATTTTTGAGTCAATACATGTGGGAAAACGTGTGAATGATTTGAAAAGTAGAGAAGAAAACTAATGTGATACTTGCTAATTGACCAGCATAGATTAGATGATAGGAGAAAAATCGTACTTTAGATATGAATAATATGTAATCATGTGTTGAATGGATTGTAAATCAGGATCAGTTGAAACTTAGAGGAGATAATGAATCTTGAAGGTGCTGAAGACATGCATAGTTTGTGAGACCTTTGAAAGCGAAAAAGTGTAAATGAATAGTTTAGGGTGTAGTATGCAAAAGTGTGTGTAAGTTCTTGGAGAATGTATAAAGAGTGAGTTATCAAGAAAAAGTGAAAGTGAAGATAAGATATTTTTTACTAAGATATGAAGCACATAAGTGAATGCATTCATATTATTGTCTTTTGTATGAAATAAGACTATGGATCAATTTTCTTATCATACTATTAGGTAGATACTTTGAAGCACAGAGAAGTGGATTTTTGACTAAGATATGAAGCAAAAATATATAGAAAATACATGTACTTTGAGGTTGATGATAATGAGATGCAATAATTGAAGATATTGTTGAGATAGAGGCCTTGAGGTTGAATGTAAAAATGAATGCATGGTTAAATTTGGAGATACCTCTATCAAAATTATGCATGAAAGACACAGAAACATTAGAGGTCATTTGAGAAGTATTTTTGAGCAAGAAGGTGTGCTAATTTTGAGGTCATTATCAATTTTATAAGACATCAAACTAATTATAACCAAAATTTTGTGAATAAGTCAATATGACAGCTTAATAGTTGGGGAGTTGAAGCTTCCCAGTTAGTTGAAACTCACTGAAGGTCAGTTATAGATGAGCCAAACTTGGGAGTTGAGGCTTCCAAGTGAGTTGAAACTCGCTAAATGTTGGTTATAGATGAGCCACACTTGGGGTTTGAAGCTTCCAAACAAGTAGCATCTTTTCAAAGGATGAGTAGCAGCTTAGTCAAATATTTTGAGTTGTAGCTCTAGGTTGAGTAGAAGCTCAACCATGACATAAATGTAACATATATAGGAAATTTTGGTCCTAAGGAGAGTTTTTTGTTTCAGTGGGTTTTTTCCCAGTTGGGTTTCGCACATTAAAATTTGTCTCTGTGTGTTCTCTCCTATTATATGCGTGTGTATGATTTTTAGTGTTCATCATAGCAAGATTAAGGAAATGAAAATGTCTATAAATGTTTGATTAGAAGTTGATTCACCCCCCCTTAGTGTCCTAGTTTCCAACAGATGAACCAGCCTTGTTCCCCTTTTGATGGAACTATATGGATGTAAATAGAGCTATAGATTCCTTTAATGGATGCAACCTTAGGTGGATATAGTAGATGATTAGTGTTTGGACCCTTATTATGATCACATAACTTTATATTTATATGATTCCTTCACTTGAATTTCATAATAAACCCTGAAAAGGCTGACCAAAAAAAAGATAAGATGATTAAACAACTAGAAAGGACCCAAAAAGTGAGAGTAAATTGTAAAGAGGATAGGGGCAGGGTGCCTGGTGCTGGGATCGTAACTCGGCACTCTAGTCCAAAAAAAGTAAAAATGTAGTATGAAAAGATAGATTTGGTCAATAAAGGTGAAAGACCAAAAGTAGTAATAGAAAGCAACAAAAGATGGAAAAATACATGGGTTATGTTGTTGTGCAAATTTGCAATAGGGAAATTGGAATTTTTCAATCAATGGAGTGGGAGCGGAAGCAGAAGTGGGATTTGCTAGAAATTTCAAATGAAGGAAATGAAAGGGAATATCTAGTGGGTTAGACGGAGCAATAGGATGAATGGGTTCTGAGCTTGGTAAAAGATCACGTGATTGTTGAACCCAAGGAAAACAAGGATAAGGATGGGACTGCGAGCATGTGGGAAGAACGTTTGGTCGATCAATGCTTGGATAAGGCAGTTTTGGAGGGACTGGAGCCATTAAAAGAGAAAGGTAACTTATCCTTTAAATTCCCTAAAATTATATTAGCTAGAACCAAAGCCTTCATGGAAGGTGCTCTTTTTGTTAAATGCCTTGCCTCTAGACCAAATATTAACTACTTTAGAGGTTGGGTCAAGAGGCGTTGGGCGTCTAATGGAGTTGTTGAAGTTTCAACATATGATAATGGTTTTTTATTAGTCTCTTTTCCTAGTAAATATCATGTGGTGAAGATTCTAGTTGGAGGTCCTTAGTTTATTGGAAAATCTCATGTGGTTGTTCAAAAATGAAAACCAGATTTTAACCTGTATATGACGTATTTTTCTAAGTTCCCTATCTAGGTCAACCTTCTAGGATTACCCCTAGAGTTTTGGGAGCCATAATTCCTTATTGGCATTGCAAAAATCCTAAGTAAGCTGATAGCCTTAGATCCTATCACCAAGGCTAAATCTAGACTCACTGATGCCATATTTTGTGTCAATATGGGTGAAGGTGCTTTTTTAGAGAGTAATATCAAACTCTTGACTTCTGAGGGTGTTTGGATGCTGATATTTGATTATGATTTGTCTCCCTTTTCTTGTAGAAAATGTAAGCTAGTGGGTCATGACAATATAAATTTTCCTCTTCATAAGAAAAAAATTGATCCCGTAGTTGGTCCACAAAAGAAAACTAATAAGGAGGCAAAGGAATGGAGGTCGATTGGGAAAAATGGAAAATTTGTAGAAAAAAAGGACCCTCGTATCATCCAAGAGGATATTAAAGAAGCAGATCTCTTGGTCCATATTAATACCCCATGCAAGGAATTGGTTGTCTTCGATTTTCATGAATTCACTGATTTTGAAGATGAAGATGAAAATGAAAATGAAGATCCAGGTTTGGAAGAGGTAGTTCTAGAAACAGAGGAAGGGGCTAGACAAGATTCAGAAGGTAACGATTTTTCTCTACAAGTGGCCTGCAGACCTTTGCTGGATGAAGTTTCTTCCATTGGTCAGAGTTCCTTTGGTCACAGATAATATGAACTCCTACCCATGTCTAATGTTTTTGGAATTCTTATGAACTATGTTGTTTATACGTATGATTTGGTGGTCTCTCCTAAGACCCCAGTAAGTAAATCAAAACTTGATACTCATAGTACCTCTACAGATGATGTTGTTAAGGATTCAACTCCTAAGGGCATGAAAAGTAATAAGGAATTAAGGGAGACTAACTCTAGGAGGGAAGTAGATGCTGATATTGAGAGTACTTTGGGGAAGTTACTTCTTCAAAATAAGGAATGTTGAAAGATCCTCCTCTCTTGGAACATTAGAAGATTGAATAACCCTAGTAAACACATAATTTCTAAGGATATTATATTTAAAAACACACCGAATATGCTCATGCTCCAAGAAACCAAAATGAAAATGGAAAAATTTAAAGAGGTGGGTACGAAAATTTGGAAAGAAATTTACTGGGAGCGGTGTAGCTCCTCGGGATCCATAAGAGGTGTTGTCACTATGTGGGATCCTAGAATAGTGCATGGTTTTCTTATCCTTTATTCCCCTGGTCATGTGGTTATGAGTTTCATGGAAATCATCTCTAAAAAATATTGGTATGTTTCTAATATTTATGATCCCAATAAACTCAGTGAAAGCTGGAAATTCTGGAAGGAGATCTCGAGCTTTAGATAGCTATTTAAAGAAAAAGATTGGATTTTTGGAGGATATTTCAATACCCCCTTTCCCCTAGTGAAAAGAAAGGGCACTTGATCTCTTATTCTGAAAGTATGGAAGATTTAGTTGAATTCCTAGCTAGTAATAGTATGTTTTATTTAGAATTGGAGGGATCCAAATTTACTTGGGTAAATAGAAGGATGGGAATTGAACTCATTGAAATTATATTGGAAAAAATTGTGGTGAGTCATATTTGTATGATCAATCAACTTTATTCTCTAGAAACTCTCCCCAGAATTGGATCAGATCATAGTCCCATTCTTATTGATTTGAAGATGAATAAAATGAAAAAATCTAGACCTTTCAAATTTGAAAATATGTGGTTAGACCAGCCTGATATTTTCAATAGAATTCAAGAATGGTGGGATATTCAGGTTCGTGGGGTTGCTAGTTTCATATTATGTTTTAAACTGAAGCATATCAAAATTAACCTTAAAATATGGAATAAGGATACTTTAGGAAATATTTTCCAGGAAAAAAGTAGAATTGCTGAAGATTTAAGAAATATTGAGGAACTTATGGAGAACAATGGTCTTAACACTATTCTCAAGGATCAAGAAAAAAACTCCTCTCTGAATACCATGAGATCCTTGCTAAAGAAGAGGTGTATTGGCGAAAAAACTCTAAGGGTAAATGGATTCAGGAGGAGGATAAGAATAATAAATTTTTCCACTTCTCTACCACTTCCAAAGCTAATCTCCTAAATATTAATAACATAAGAAATGAGAATGGGGAGATCTACACGGATAGTAGGGAGATCAATGCCACCATAGTAAATTAATTCATGGAGATTTTTAAATAGGGGTAGAGGTCGAAGAAGCTGGTTTAGAATAAAGTCATGGATCTTTTCTAGAATCTTATCACCCCTCTTGAAAATAGAGAAATCTTAAGGAGCCCCTCAAAGGAGGAAATTCATTTTGTGATCTTTGATATGGAACCGGATAAATCTCCAGGCTTAGATGGTTTCCTTGCCTTTTTATTTCAAAAAATTTGGGAGGTGATAAAATATGAGGTCATTGAAATGGTCCAAGATTTTCTCAACAATGGTCATATTTTGAGGAAACTGAATAAAACCTTCCTTGTCCTATTTCCAAAAATTATTGGTGCCAAGGAGGTTAAGGAGTTAATACCTATAAGCCTTTGCAATACCAGCTATAAAATTTTGACTAAAATAGTAGTTGGGAGGATTAGAATGGTTCTTCCTAACTTTATCTCTGGAAATCAGGACACCTTTCTTCCGGGAAGGTAAATTACAAATAGCATTATTGTGATTCAAGAAGACATACTTTCCATTGATAGCTCTGGAAAATTGGCAATGTTTCTCAAGTTGGATATGCATAAATCCTTTGATAGGATAACATGGTCTTTCCTCCAGGCCATCCTATTAAAGGTGGATTTTGATAACTTCATGGTTAATATGATTATGACCTGGATATCCACTGCTAGTTTCTCGTTTTTTTTTAATGGAAAACTAGAAGGTTTCTTCCAAGCAGGTAGAGGACTCAGAAAAGGTGATCCTATTTCACCTTTCCTTTATGTCATAATGGATGAATCCTTGAGTAGAATCTATCAACTAGCCATGTTTTCAAACAATATCCAGGGTATTAAAATATCTAATGGTCATCCCTCTATCTACCTCAATCAATTTGTGGATGATAAATTTATGATGGGAAAATCCTCTGTCCATGAGGCCTCCAATTTTAAGGTGGTTCTTAATGATTATGAACAGGTTTTGGGATAGATGGCTAATTTCCATAAAAGTGCTAACTTTTTCATAAAGGTGGAGAATTAGGTTCAAGCTAGATTATCTCACATCCTGGGGTGTAGGATCAAGCATTTTCCATATTCTTATCTAGGTATGCCACTAATCCATAAGAATCCTGACTTCACGGTTTGGAATGCTCTTCTAGAAAGAGTTAATAGTAAAATCTCATCTTTGAAGGGTCTCTTGCTGTCTCAGGCTGGTAAGATTCAACTGCTCCAAAGTTCCCTTCAAGGAATTTCCATTTATGTGATGTCTCTTTTCATGCTCCCTACTAAAATTAAGAAATCCTTAGAGAAAATCCAAAAGAGATCCCTTTGGATGGGAGCTAGAGAGAAGTTCAAATTCCCTCTTGTGGCCTAGGACAAAGTCACAAAACCAAATATTTGTGGAGGCTTGGGGTTAAAAAATATTTCTCTTATGAATGAGGCATTAATTGCTAAGGTAGGTTGGAGGATTGCTAGAGAGGAAGGATTTTGGATGCAAATTATAAAGATGAAATACTGGTAGAATATAGGCAGAATGGAATCATTTTTTAATCAAGATAATCTTCCTAAACGGTCTCCCTTTTGGAATTATTTTATAACCTCCAAGGAAATATTAACCAAAGGTACTATATGGGAGATAGGAAAGGGATCTAGAATCATTTTTTGGTATGATAATTGGATTGAGGATTCCCCCTTAGCTAACCTAGAAATATGGAAAAGGGTTGTTGAGTTCTACAAGGAAACAAAAAAATTGTGGATTTGGGACTTTTGGATCCATGAAGATTCTATCTCACCTTTTTCATTACTTGTTGATCATCCTATACAAGACTAGACCATCTACACCTACATTTTGGTAATTCCTCTCTCACCAAAATCAACCTAGACTCAATCATGCATAAAGAGCTACCAAACCATTCCTATACCTCATCATATTCTTCACTAGCTTACATGATAAATACATTGGCTTGAGGTCCGTTTTCACTGAGGTTATGTAAGCAACATTTCTAGGGCATGGGGCCCTTAAAGGTTATCTCATCCAATATTTAACCTAACCAATTTTCCCCATTTTCTATTAACATTCTACCTTAATGAGTTTTCCATTTTACATGAAACTGAGAAATTCAACATTCATACAAATATACATACCATATTATAAGCATCATCATATAATTACATCCATATTTTTACATTTCCATGATAACAAATATTTGGAAATTTAAACCCACATACATGTATATAAATCATCATCTATTTCTCATGTTATCAATAACTTGGAAATTAAATCACAACCAAAAACCCAATTCAACCATGCCTACCTGACCTAGACTCAACCATGCCTAATGGACCTAGACTCATCCATGCTTATACTTGAATCCACCATGACCTAGAATCAATCATGCCTAAAGAACCTGACTCCACCATGCCTAAATTGACCTAACTTGATCATGCCTAATCCACCTTGTTTCCATCCATACACAAATAACAATGGACATTTAAAAACACAAGTACATCATCTATACCATCAATCTCACCATCTATAAATGAAATTATGTGTATCAATCAAATATACATTGGTACAAAATAAATACCATTATCTCAGAAACTCTCAGATACATCCTCACCATCTTCGGCATGCAGGCTGGTATATGATCAACCTCTCAAAAATATCATGTACATCCTCACTATCTTTATCTTTTAGGCTGGTATATATATATATATATATATATATGAAAAATAATAATCATACCAAGTGACTAATCATCACCCCACCTGAGACCCTCAGGGCCATTCTCATTTGTCTACTCCTCTCATCCTGTTCAGTACCCTACTAGCATCTCTCCACACTCTATGGGTCTCGTTCTAGTCTTTGCCTAGCTCGCAACTAGGTCTAGCCTCTATAAACTCATGGCCTCACCTTAAACCTATCTCTGGGCTCGCCGGCCCCTTATACTCTCTGTACTACAAGTGTGGGATCTCGTCCTCTCACTCAATTCCTATTGTGCCATGTACTCTGCATAGGAGGGGACATCTATCCCGGAAGTTTTCAAGTGATCCTTGTAATACCGTGCCTCATTCAGGGCATCCCTAAACCTCACCATCAACATTATCTGAGGTGGTGCCATAAGTCTCATAGCAGCCTACAAGCTCTTTCCTACTAGGGCTAGCCTCAAACCTCGTACCTATGTACCCTGTCCTCCTCCCTATACCATGGGATCCTTTCCCATAGCTATTTGTAATATGGGACCCTTTCCCCTAGAATGTGGAGGTGCCTACATTGTAACCTGAGCCTGTAGGACCAAAACCTAAGATTTTATAGTGGCTAACTTGTCCTACAACCTGGTGACCTATGCTTATAAGGTGACTATCTTTCCTCCATCCTGTGCAAGATATTGACCCTGTGCCTATACCTATACCTGTGCCTCGGTAGAAGTCAACTACCCCTGTAGTGTAATCACCTGTCCAGTTAAGGTGGCTACCTTTTCCTACATTGTTTTCAAATACACTACCAACATTGCCACTTGTCCATGTAATGCATCTCTCTTCACTATCATGGTTGCCAAAGAAGGCTACCTTGACCATGGTGGTGCTTCCTGTAACTCTGCTGCTCACCAGCATCTATATCCACCCAATACCCCTGCATTATCTATCCTACCATCTAATGGTAACTCTTCCTGACCTGTTGGCTCTGTAGGGTGAGGTGGAGACAAAGGCCTCTCCACATCCTCCCACCAATACTATAGAAATGGCAACGGTGCATCCTTCACTAGTTCAAACTACCCTCGGACTCTGTCTATTAGGATCATCTCATGTTCATCAGCACGTCTCCCTTGTATCCATCACACCAGCTTCACCCCCTGTACCTATCACCTCATGCCTCTAAATGCTAGAAATCTTACATAAGGCCACCATAATATGTCTCTCACATGTAGCCCCTGCATCTCCCGCTTGTAATGTGCCAAATCATGTAACACCTCTATTGCTCATGGCTGACCTCTTGGGGCCACCCATCACCTGAATCCTGCCCTCTTCCCCCACGATGTCAGTCTACTACCTATAGTCCTTATGACTGCACTACCAAAATTTTCTCATAGGCCCAACAATGCAACAGAAAGGTACAAAACACACCATATCGGTGCATATTTTGATAGCCCCAGAACTCTCGATATAACTGTACCAAATAAATCAGTGCACATGTAAAGCAGACCCACTCCTTGATCATGTCTCATAATACTCCCATCAGACCCCTTGGAAAATGACTGCCCTTTGAATCAGGTAGTGCATGGCACCCTAATGTTACCATCATCAACATGGCTAGCCGCATCTCATGTGGGTGTGTGATATACATTTCCCTATACACTAAGCTTTCACTGTGCTCATTCGGCTCACTTACCATCTCTCTGAACACTCTAATCATCTCCTCAAAGGCATCATCTGTGGATACACTATAAACCGGCTCCCTAATAATCGATAGCCATAATATCTTGTAGACATCCTCTAGCATGATCATTATCTCACTGGTAGGAAGGTGGAATTTGTTGGTCACTACATCCCATCTATCGATGAGATCGACCATGAGACTAGGATCCCATCAGATCCATCTATGTCACATGACCTTGATCAACCCTACCTCGCACATGTGGGCCAACTCCTCTCCATCACATGGCACCTCAACTCCCCTAGTAGGGGAAGTACTCTATCTCGCAATGTCAATTGGTGCCATTCCTGTAATTAATCAACTCAACAATGTCAAGGCCTAAATTCATTTTTTATTAACAACATAATTCTACACCCTGCTACCACATACACATTTATCATGTTTTTCCTTTTTATCTCTGACTCCTTATTTATCTCCTTCCCACTTACCCAAACCCCTTACCCATCATGCCCTAAGTCCCACCTATTCCCCACCTACATTTACCTACCATTTCCTTCACCCACCTACTTTTATCCCTCCTATGTCTCTACTTCATTCATTTTCTTTTTTAACTATTTACCCTACCCTCTCTTTTCCACCCCATTCTCGCCCTCTACATCTAACCTATTTTTACCCCATCACCTTTTCACAGTGACCGATGTTGGTCACCTACGACCAAAATCAATCATCCATGACCGACATCAGTCCCCTTTGACCACTATCGGTCCTTCTTTCCCCCCAACAATTTTGGTAATACATAATCGACGTCGAGTGACCTAAAACCAGCATTGGTCTCTAGTTCGGCCTAGAAGACAAACCCCCACAGCCCTAAAATTTAAAATTTGAAAAAAATAAACCTAAACTACCCTCATTCTACCCACACCTCACCTAAATTCATTTACCAACCTAATTATTCTACATTCCACCCTCCCCATACTAAAATCTGTTCATTTTACCCACATTTTTAAAAAAATCAATTTTCCCCCCATTTGTTCATTTTTACCCAAATTTCTAAATACAAATGAGCCATAGGAATTGGAACCTACCTCATCCAGCTACCTCCTCCTTGCTAACACCTCCAGTCTCTACACTAGTAAGCCTCCTCCACTCCCTCTCACTACCACCATGTCTAAAATCAATCTCCCGATCCTCTGACGAATCAACTCATTCTACCCAATCACGTGGACCCAGCTTCGTCGTTCAAATAACCACTCAATGCCCTCCACCTCGGTCTTGTCTAATCACCTTGCCCTCTACTCCTCAAAAACACCACACACTCCTTGCTCATCATTTTCCAACAATGTGAAATGTAAAATGAATCTGTAACTATATGGATTTTTACTTTTTAATCACATGCCGACCTGATCGATGTTGATTTTCCCATACCGCCAGCGGTCATGTGCCCTAGTCCACTGATATTGGTTTTATATGACTAATATTGGTCATATACCTTATACCCCATTTGGTCCCTTCACATCAATTTAACCACCTTCATACACTTTTACCCTTCACCACCTTCACCACTCACCTCGAGGTATTTTTTACCACCTAACCACCCAATTGGTACCTTTCATATTTTTTCCTTCCACCTCTTTCTCTCTTTCTTGGCCTTACCCACAGCCTTACCTCCCAACCTCCACACCACACAACATTCAACACTACCCATGCTCTTGCCTCCTAACCTCTCCACCACCGAATTTTGGCCTGAACCCTAAACTCGGGACATTTTTACCTTCCACCCGCCCTCATTTTCTGCTAGGGCATATTTTTTCCCCTAACATGGCCTTACTTAGGGGATTTCCCAGCTCACCCAACTCAACCTTGACCCTCGTGACCCTCATATTTGTGTACTCGTTATCCCTTGTGATAATGACACTCGGGTTGTTTAGGTCAATTCCCTTAGCTTTCCTAAATGTTGTATTGTTTATCCACACCAACCCATACCTTTGGTGCATCAGATAATACCTAACGTCCTGCACCTAGCCTTGTTGTGATTCCTGAACATATCCTATGCCTTGGATACCTGAATCACTTCACCCCTACTAGATAAACATATCGTCCTTTACCAATGTTGAGTTTTTCCACTCTTCATCCTAGTACCTTATCGCAACCTATATTTTGTTTTCACTATATCCCCACCCAATATACCCTACCCACCAGCCTATAATACCCCTAAATTTCCTTAATTACATTTAGGGATTTGTTATTTTACCTATACCTTGCCCTTACATGTGCCATGACCTATTTACTTGGACTTGACCTACTTTGTGTGACCATTGAACTTGTGTACTTGTTATACCTTGCGATGTCGTTACCCATGTTATTTTAGCCTAACAATCATACCTTGCCTATTTTCATGTCATTTATCCCAACCAAACCTTTGGTGTACCAGAACATACCTGAATGTTCCTACACATGGCCTACATTGTGTTTCCGGACAATAGCCTATACCCTAGATACCTGAATCAATTCACCCTTGTTTGGATAAAGCTATTGACCTTCGACGACGTATATTTTTGAAGCTCTTCGATTGCAATTACCTAGTACCATGTTGCAGTCTATACATGTGCATGCATTCAATTGCGATTACCCATTACCTAATTTGACCCTGGCCCATTACTTATTACCTGAATTAACCATCACCCTTTCCCAAAATACCTATACTCTTCCCCACCTACCTTAACTTCCACCAACTACACATTTATCAAACGAACTACCAATTTTTTATAACACCTCATCAGTTCCTGGTTTGATGGGAGATCACCTCCACCCACACTTGGGGATCTTTCACCTTTAACCCCACTTGGGGAAACAACTTCCTATTTTTTTTTTGGCGTCACTTATCAATACAAGCTACATGATAAAAAGGGGTAAATGTAGACACCAAATTTGGGTCACACTCCCCTTTTACCCCACATGTATATTGATTTAATTACCCACAGTTAAATTAATTCCCATTCTCACAATATCTATTAATTTAATTACTTTAATTAAATTAATTAACAACTCACCCCACCACATCACCTAGACACCTCATCATAGACCTATTCCTAGCATGTTTCCTTTTAACTAAGACTCGGTTCTACTAGGCAAAATTAATCGAGACTTAGTTCAACCCTAAAATCACATGCCTATTCTTCCTATAACAACATGTCCGCTTATCTAAGCACAATATAACATTTTTTATCTACAATAACAGATGGAACTAGACAAAATATTTCAAAAAAAATTCAATTTTAGAAACCTATGATTTCCCACCTTAACCAACACCAGTTAACCCTAAATTGACGTCAGTTACCCTAACCATCATCGGTTATCATATATTCATTTTGGTAACCTTTATTTAGGGTTGGTTGGAAATTTCAAGTTTCAGAGAGAGAGAGAGAGAGATCTACATGCAAGCACAAACTAGAGCCCTCTCCCACATCCAGACAACTCTAACTAGCACCAAGACTTATCTGAAGGCATTTTGATTCACTATAACATCCTAGGAAGCATTTTCGTGGCAGTGATCACAAGTTACATAGATCCACCATTGCCATTCTCCATTAACTGGGTCTGTAAATACAAGTAAGTGTGTTTTTAATCTGCATTATTCAATACTTACTTTAATTACAATTCCTTTATATTTTTTTTAATATATCCCATTCTCCTTTACATCCCACTATCCCCACCTTCATGTTAATCCATCTATCCAAACACCCACCACCTTTTATCTCCCTATATCCATCTCCTAGAGATTCCTAAACCTTCTTAACACTTTTATGAACCTAGCCTCACTTATTTTTTCTTTGTGCAATCACATAGAATCTCCCAAAAAAAATTATTTTATTTCCACCATTCACCCATTACTAATGCCAGTCACCTTGACTGTCGTTAGCTTCCTCCTCACCAACATCGGTCACCAGACCGACATTGGTTACTGTGTTTCCTGACAAACATTCATTAAGCTGACCTTAACACCCTAAAAACCTCTCAAAAACCTAAACCACACTAGGGATATCACCTGAAACCTCACCATAATCCTTCTCATCTCTCTACATAGACAAAAAGAGAGACTGACCACTTGTTTTAACACTCTAACTTCATCCACCCTAAACCATCATCGGTCATAGCTAAACCATCATCAGTCATAATCTAATTGACATCGGTCTCTATATCTGACAACCTATTTCAAGACATCAAGCTAATACCCATTCTCAAAATACCTAGAATCATTTGCAACCTTCACCAAACCACTTACCCAGTCTCAAGATTTGATTATAACCCTACCTATTAGATTAGATTTTCTTATTGCATTTAAATGAGATACCTAAATCATATAAACTATAGTAGCATAGTATTGGTTTATATTATTTCTTTCATTAAGTTTTTTTAAATAGTGGATTGATAGCCATCTAGGAAGTATCACACTTCTCAGATCTAGAATACGCTAGGCAGTCCACTGACATATATTGTTTAATATTTGTCTTGCGGTCTTGTTTTGTGTTCATAGGTAGTTCCTCCTAGCAAAAAGGAAGTTCTCGCAGTTAGAATTGGATCATAAATCAAAGCACACACATTCTACCTTTCACCTTCATTTCATAGGTATTCCTCCTCACCTTTACCTTATTTGTTTTTTTTCATACGTATGTAATTTATCGATGAAACAAAAAGTATAAAAATGAAAGAAAACATGGGCACCTGATCTGTTATGATAAAAAGGATGTAGAAGGGATCATGTCAATGAAGTGTGATTTTTTGGTTGATCTCATGCCATTGGCCGAAGAAGATTATGATTTATCCTCCAACCTGTAACCACTTTTGAAAATTGAAGAGATATTTGTATTGTTTAGTTTTTTGGCTGATCCGATGCCACTGGTTGAAGTAGTGTAGAGAGTAAGGTATGGTTTATCCTCTAACTTATAACTTCTCTCCATAATTCTAAGGAAAATCTACCTTGTAAATATTTTTGTGTATGGATTTATGTAGACTTTGTTGAACCCACTATGTCATGGATGAAAACTAAAATAATCAATTGTATTGGTACTTTGTTGTATAGTCCATGTAAACCCAAATGATGCCCTCCTCTTTGGGGGTGCATGTAGTTTCATTGTAGGATGATGCAACCCAAAAGAGGACCAACCATTGTAACTAAAATTATGTCCTACAGGGGGAGGAGGGGGATGTGCTTGATAGAAACCAAGGAACATGTAAACAAAGTGGCTAGAAACAAATATTAGCACTAACAAGCAAGCATCTAGAAGACAAGTAAACTACACAGACAATGTGTAAGTATATAAGTTAAACACCTAAGAAGATAGTAGAAACCGTAAAGAGTGTGTTACAAATATGGGACATCACTCATAATTTTGCAAGACAAATAAGGCCATAGTGGCCATAAGAAAACAAGTGTGCATAGAAGAAAAAGGGAAAATCCCTCATCAAAAAGCATACAATGACAAATAACTACAAGAAAATTAACAGATAACCATGGTGGAAAATAATCCTACAAAACAAATTGTGTATTGTACAAATGTGGATGCCTCTAGGAACCATTGTGGGATGGGTGCCAAGCATACATATTGCATGTAATGGTCATGTGTAATATGTGATCACAAATATAAATTAATTGAATTTACATGTGTGTATGATAAAGATAATGACATATAATCTATCTATCTAGCATATATAAGATGAACATGTAAAAGTAAGTGTAAGAAAGGGTAAATGCAAGGAAGATATGTAGTATGTTGAGGATGGATGGAATGGAATGCAAATTGAATGATAGGATCCATGTGTCCCACAAGTGAACGAATTTTTATGTAGTGAGGTTCATTTGTTTATGCCCCCTTAGTAGTCAAGAATGAACCATAAATGAGAGTGTGTGATCAAGAAATGGTCGAGCGATGTGTTGTATGTAGATGATGTGATGAGTATGTAGTGATGATGTTTGACATAGAAATGATGTGCAAATGTGTGAAAATGTATCCTAAATTTATATCATGAAAATATGATCAAATGATTGATAATTTATCCTAAAGATTATAACATTACAAGATGAGTATGAGAAGCCATGATGTAGCCTATGGTGTCTATCACTAAATGATGATTAGAATAGGTGATGATGAGGCTAAAGTAAGTTATAATGTAGCCTATGACATACATCACTAACCTAGGAATGTCACATGAGGAAAATGATTGGATGGCTGAATGTTTGAGTATGATGCGGTTCATTTGTGATGTATACCCTCAATAGTCTAGTATGAACCGCGAGACTAGAGTATGTCATCGGGTAGTGATTGCATTGTGTACGAGTAGATTTGTAAGATGTGTAGTAGATTTAGTGATGAGAAATCATCAGGTGATGTGTAATGTGTAGAGTGTAATGTAGGATGTGTAGTATGGAATGTAAGATGTGTGGATGATATGAGATGTGTAGATGAATATTAAGATGTGAGATGTAATATGTCGGATGTAGGATGTATGATGTATATATATAAAATGTGTGAATATGTGTAATGTGTAACATCTAGTGTGCAGTGTGTGAGATTCATGTGTATAGGATGCCCTCAACATTCGAGTGTGAACCACAACACAAGAATGCATCAACAAGTAATGTTGATGCTAGCATGTGTCAAAGTATGAGTGGAATGAGTGGATTTTGGATTATTATGTGATGAATATGTAATGCACATGTTTTTTTAGAAGAGGGATGGGGATGATAAGCGTCAGCCCCCCAAGTATCTAACTAATGGAGATTTAGTCAAAATATGTTGAGTGGATCAATGTAAGGAGTAGTTTCTATGACAATAGTGATTGGACACTAAAGTGAGGATTGAATAGGGTCATTAAATTGTTAGAGTTGGAAGATGTTAGCTAGAGTGTGCTTTTCTTGTGTAACAAGTGGTTTCTTGTTGACTATAAATGACTTGAGAGGTAGAGGTGTTGAAATGATATTTAGAGGGGGTTGTTTAGTTTGGATCAATATTATTTTAGGTGACTTAGTAGGAGGAAGTGTTGGACTAATTTAGAGATGTGGTTTCCTGACATGAGTAGACTACATATGTGGTGCCTAAGTGATTGAATAAGGAACACTAGAATTGATTTTGTGATGCTCACTAGACATAGACAAATAAGATTTGGAAACCCATTGAGGTATAACATTTGTAGATGGGCATGCAACCGAATGTTGTGCAGTGAATGAGATAAATCCCTAATGCTCAAAAAGTTTGATTATGTGTTGTAAAATGTAACAATCATTGGTGTTATTTCCATTGATTCAATGATAATTACAATCTACATGACCTTGATATTTTGCAAGGTGATAACGAGGATAACAATGCTAGGTAAAAAAGTGATCAATTGATGAATAAGGAGCTTAGCAAGAATGTCATGTTATTAAGTATTATGATCAAAGGTGAGAGGATTTGGTAATTGTATGGCTTTAGGTTTATTGATATGAGCACATGTAGTAGAAAAAGAATTAACATTCAATGTAGAAAGAGAATGAGCTTGAGAAACGTCCTTAAGATGTTGGATTTCATATTTGAGAGATGTAACCATGGATTCCATAGCCTTAAAATTTTCTTGAAATAAATAATGTAAAGCTTGAATTAACTCCAACATGGGTTGATTAGATGGAGGATCATGAAGACTAGGTCCATCAAATAAAAGATCAAAAATAGATCTTATTTCAAGTGGTGGGGTATCTGTAGGAAGATACATGGTGTGTAAGGAGTTTTTAAGAACAAATTGGAAATTAGGATGCATCTTAAGAAAATAAAACAAAGAAATTTGTGGAATTTTAGGAGCCAAGATAGAGGAAAACTAAGGATCCTAATGGTGAAGATCAAGTTCGGGTTCACTAAAATGATTAAACTAAAATGGAAAGATAGTAGTCTAATCTAGATGCTATAAGAGCACTAAATAACTAAATAAATGAAACAATAAAGTACTAAAACAATACAAAATAAATCTAAGTAATGAAATATAGAAACCCTAATGTCAAAAGATATTTAGAAGAGCATTAGCAGATTCGAAGATGTTGCGGGAATGTTTCGTAGTGGAGAGTGGGAATAGGAAGAGGAAACCATAGCACAGGAGCCTGAGAAAATATAGATTCAAGATTTTTGACTAGGTCGGGGCACTTGGAAAAGGGATCGGGATGCCTAGGGAACCCTAGTCTGTGTGGGAATTATAGAAGTCAATGTTACAAGGTCACTAGATGATATGAAGCCTTCACTGCTTGTCATGTGTATGTCGCACTTACCTCATTGATGTTGATGTAAATATACAATAAAGAAATCACCAGCAAAACACCAAGGAAAACATAAAAAACCCTACAGAAGAAATATGCATACGAAGGGTCAGAATGTCCTCAGCCACAAAATTTATAGAATTATCACTAAGCACTACACTACATCTCAGACCGAATGTAGTTCTAGGTGTATGTGTGTAGAATTATGCCCTACATTGTTCTTGTCCCAGTCACACTTTGTGAGTAGAAAAAAAGTAAATAGATTTAGAATGTAAATAAAGTGTGCATGGAAACAATAGACTCCCCTCCTATGAAGTGTGATGCAGATGAACCAACCTTGTGTCCCCTACAATGGAGCTAGATCAATGAAAATTGAGTTATAGATTCCTTTTATGGATGTAACCTTAGGTGGATATAGTAGATGCTTATTGCTTGGTTTCTTAGTATGATCAAATATCTTTATATTTATATGATTCCTTCACTTGAATTTTTTAACTAACCCTGCAAAGGATGTTATGTTGTGGAGCATTTTTTCATGTGTGGAAGTGTTGAACACCAAAAGTAGAAACAGAAAGCAACAAAAGATGGCCAAAGACAAGGGTTAGTTATTAATTTTAATAATTAGGAACCATTTAAATAGTACTATGTAATCGAGACTAGATAATTACCCAAAGTGTGTGATTTTGTGTCTATAATCCTAATAATCTTAAATCTAAGAAACATGGTGAAACTCAAGGAGATTGAAAGTTTAATGGTTGATTTGAATTTCAAAATTTTCCCTTGATGTGTATGAATAGAAACTAAAGTATGAGAATGAAAATTCAAGATTCAAGGAATATGAGATACTCTTGCATGAAAAAATTCCAAGGGAGATAGGGAAGGACACACATTTGTTAAACCTATTGTAGACTTGAGAAAGTTTCTTACACAACTCAAACGTCAATATATTTTCACTGAGATATCTAGGGATTTTGTGAGGAGCAACATCAAATACTAAAAGCATGATATAGGAAAATAAGGAGAATTGAGTGAAGTAACATCCATATTTCTCATTCAATGTTGTGGTTTGAGAAGATAACCTCAATTTTGGATTTCCTTCTAGAAATCAAATGAAAAACATGGTGAATGTATCATTCACCATAGAAAAATGATAATTTCTTTCTTTGAGAGTAAGTTGAGGGTACCTTTCATAAGATGGTGCTATTTGAGAAAGAGTTTAGGAAAGAGTTTGGACTTTCAACGGTCTCATGCTCGCGAGATCATACACCAGGTATGAGGTCATCATGAATTTATTTGTAACCATAAACTGAAGTAAATGATGGTGGAAATATTTCCACTTATTATTTTATGTCAATAAACCATCTGGTTACCTTCACTAAGAATGAGGATGAACTGGGCCATCTAGTCATGAAATTTTTTTTCTCCTTGGACATTATCCTTCTTAACAAGATGATTGCATCCAAATAACCCTCACGAAACTCACTTCTTGACAGACTCTTCGAAACATGAGATGGTTTTGTATCTTGTTTCAACCATGATCCTAGTGCGAGGATGTGGAAGTAAGATTTAATATTCAACGATTTGTGAGAAGCAAATTCTTTCAAGATTGACCATGTTGTTGATAGTTAGAATTTGCATACAATGTGATATTCCCTTATGAGTGAGCACTGCAAGGATGAAGTTTTCATCCACCCTTAATATTTTGGAATTCAATTCATAGTGTTGGATGGGTGAGCACTGCAAGGATGAAGTTTTCATCCACCCTTAATATTTTGGAATTCAATTCATAGTGTTGGGACCTAACACTAAATCTATAATCTATATTGACAAAGGATGATATCCTACTACAAACAACCCGCTTGTGAAAATCATCTCTTTAATAGGACCTTTGGGTCCTCCAAGCATCCAAATTTTTAGGTCTTCTAGGTCCATGTGAATGACATCACTATCACCCACACTTGGATAATCAGTTACTAGTGTTTAAATGGGCTCCATATTGTATAAGTTGAACTTCATGTATCCAAAAATCAACAAGATGTGAGAAAAAAGAGCCTTCAACAACTTTTTGTAATAGAATATGAAACTTTCTATTTTTGGTAGTGTTGGAATGGAGTAATTGCCTAAGTGTTAAGAGGTCACACAAATGGGGTGCGTAGGCATGTGCAAGTTTCAGTTAAGAAGTCCGCACCTAGGAAGAAGATACTTTTGGGACTTCACTGATTTTGCTTAGCATGGGATAAAATAGGAAGAGAGGATGGAGTATAGATCATGCAAAGATAAGAGTATGAAAAATTCATGGCTAAGTAAGCATTATTTTGGGAACAAAGTGGAAGATCAATGGTCATGTGTAGATTTTTCTAATAATACGATTGAGATAGAGTTTAATTATAGATTAATCTATTGTTAACCACTTTGTAAAAACATACAGTTTTTAGCACATGGCTATTATGAGTATGCAATACATTTTGAAATGCATGGGTGGTGAAGGGAAAGTCCCCACCCCTATATATGTCAGTTGGTTTACATAGTTTTGAGGATCTTAGTTGTATCAGAGTTATGATGCCTAGATGTACTTGCATGCATGATTCTGTGACGTTATTATGCATTCAGCTTCTGATATGTAATATTATCTATTGTTAATGGAGTATTATGGGTGGATTATGGTAATTTATGTATCTGATCATAAATTTTTTATGGTGAAGCTAATTCTATTAATAGTTTGATCCATATACTTCCTTACTATCTTTATTTCCACTTGAGCCCATAGATTTGATGTTTATACTGGAATGTATGCTTTTCTAATGTTTAATATGTAAATGCATGCTAACATCTTGAAAAGATAGTATAAAAGAGGTACAAGGTAGTTTTACACCCTTCGAGTGAGCATCCAGATCTATCTAGATGACATGTTAGCGTGCCTAGAAAATTGAGTATATAAAACAAGACTACCATTTTGGTTCTGTTGATGGGACCTCTTTTCGAGCTATTTGCCATGATTTTTCATGATGATGGCATATCAATTGAATCTTGCATCCATTGAAATTTGGGTAGATGAAGGAAAATACTAGTTTGTGCAAAGATATGGTTCTGGACTTGATTTCAATACATGTAAGTTGGTGGAAGATAATTTTTATCATGAGTTCTATGAGACAATTTTCAGCCTTTTTTCTATAGAATTGTACTAGTGGTTATCATCATATACATCAAAGAAAAACTAGAGTTACAAACCCGGGGTTTGGATGAAATAAGATTACCATACATTTTTTTATACATGTGAACCTTTGACACGTGTTGTAGATCATTGATGGGCTGGTGTTGTGCACTGCTAGAGTATACTTTTTCTACATATTCCTATTTATAAGTTTTGAGTTTGAATTTTTTTTATGATCCCAGAAGATCTTACATACATGTTATTCCTTTGGAAATTAAGATCTTGATGGTGGTACTAGGTTTGGAAAATTACCTATGGCTAGCTAAATTCACCACTACACATAGGGGCAGGAGCAAGTGTGGTGAAAGATGGCGGAATTACTATAAAATTATAGCACCCCTGATTGCTAGTGATTTATATGTGAGGCAATCAGTGTAATCTACATAACATGGGATTATCTTGTAGTGTGGGACCTTGTAAGTAGGATAACCCTCTAGAGAAGGATAATTTCCTCTTCCTAACCTAGTGCCAAATTCTTCAAACTATAGAGAATAGAAAATTAATCTAATCCTACCCTAATGCTTTCTAAGGAAATAGGAGTAGAAGAATGCATAAAAGAAACCCTATCCTAAGGGAAGGTGATGCACCAAGAAAGAGTGAGACAATCTAAGTGAAAGATAAGGAGTAAAAAAAGTGGGAGATGTTAGGTGGAGATGCCATGGTCTGTAACAGTATTCAATTTCCTATATTCATAAAGAACAACAAATCAAAGATCCCATGAAGAGATAAATACATGCAAAATATACCTGTAAACATAATGGGAGACAAAAGATGCAATATAACTTGAATTAGAGGAAGAAAATCCACAAAGCACCAATTTTATTGATTTAAAATATGTACAATCCATTACAATATAGGAACAACGAAAGAATCCTTTATAAAATGATTAAATTTGAGGCCTCTAGCTCACAACCACTCTGGAACAATTTTGACAGAGTTCCTTTGACTTACAAAAATTTCTCCCCTCAAAATGAGGTGAATTTTACAATTTGTAGAAGAATAACCTCAAAATTTCCTCATCAACCAAAAGATTTCATTAAATAGGTATGGGAGGCCATACAAATTTGTACTTTTATTGCACGTGTAGTCATGGGCACTATACCTCATTAAGCTGGTAGTTGAACAACCTATATTGCTCCTATTAATGCCTAGTTTGTTCCTGTACTCGGTCAGTCGCATCTATTGTTTACTCCTGTTTGGCAACATTTTCTCCTTGGCATCGGCCAGTTACATAAATGTAACCGTTTGGTAACATGTTTTCTTTGCTACCGCCATCTCTTTTATCATGGTATGATTGCTTGATTTTCTACTATTAGCCAGTAGTAAAAAAATTGTTGTTGGCCGGTAACATCCTTACAAATGCTATCAAGCCCTGGCTATCACCCAATTAAATATTTATCACCTTTGTATAACTAGTTGGTAGCACCAAAAAATGATACTGACTGGTATCTTTTTAAAACTCTTGTTGCTACCATCATTTTCCACTACTGGGCCTCCATTTTGCTACTATCTGGTAGCATCCATGCATATTACTGGCCAATAACATATAAAATTCTACCGACACCTTTGCATAGTTTCTCCATATGCAACCTACCTATTATGCTACTAGTCGGTAGCATAAAATATGCTATTGATCAATAGCATATGTACCTACTAATGATTTGTAGAATATAAAATGCTACCATCCGGTAGCATCTTAAAATGATACCGGCAGATTTTACCACCATATTTTCCCAACTTATTGGCTGAGACCTTCACCAAAATGAGCCATATCACCATAAAAATAGACCAACTAGTAAGCTACCCTATGAAAATGCAAGGCATTACGTCACCCATCAACTTCCAATGCTTCAACCCATTTATTTTTCCACTTCGCAGGGGTGTAAAAAAATAGATAACAATTTGGTGACTTTTTAGGTGATGTGCCTCCTAGATCTGAAAGACCAATGACCTTGGAGGATTTACTAGGCATGGAGTCATTTTGATTAATGAAACTGATCTAAAACCTGATAATTCCCCCCTTAAAATCATGCAAACCTAGCATGTGGAATGAAACGTCGTTGACTTTCTCTTGAAAATGACATTTGGGATCTTCTGATTACACCTATAGGTTCTCCCAAAACTGAATTTTTTTACTAAGGGTGCGGAGAAATATGGACTTGCAATTAATCTATTGAGGCTGAGAGATGTACCTTCCAAACTAACCCAAAATCTTATTTATGCCATCAACACCACCACTTTTGAAACATACTATGCAAGAGCAACAACGACACAAAAATATGTACAAAGATAAAAAAATCATACATGTTCCAAGTGGAAACATATAGAGCATGCACAAGCACTTATTACAAAGAAAAACTAAACTAAAACATAGAAAAGTATTGCATGCACTTGGAGGAATTACAAAATTCTAAACTAATGTGTACAAGGGCGATAATTTTCCTTTCAATAGCAGTGCTTGAGATAGATTCCATTAACCAAAATCGGAAGTTCTTCTCCATCCAACTTGGATAGTTGGAAAGAATTGTTTTTTTAAAATTTTGTGACCATGTATTGGCCACTCCATATGGCATAAAATTTGGAATGACTGCCCATTTTAGCAAAATCTACATCCCATTTCAGCACCAAGTCTCCTTCTTGGAAGGTTATTACTTTATCTTTCTTATCAAACTTCCCCTTGATCAAGACTTGGTCTTTCTCCATGGCTTGGATTACATACTCTACTATATATTCCAACTCCATGAGTTCCACGTATATGGATTCCATGGGCTCAAACTCGGAAAATTATATCTTCCTCATGACCTCCAATTCCAGTAACTCAAGTGATATGGGCAGCATGGCTTCTTTCCCATAGACCAGCTTGTAAGGGGAGTTTCTCGTCAACACTTTTTGTGTGATTCTATCAACCCACAAGGCTGATTTTAACTTGGTATGCCAAGTCCTTTTATTTTCATCTAGAGTCCTTCTAATGATTCTCAACAAATTCTTATTCATGGACTCTACTTACCCATTACCTTGGGGTAACAGTTTGAGGAGCGACAGACCTAGTAACTCAAGTGATATGGGCAGCTTGGCTTCCTTCCCGTAGACTAGCTTGTAAGGAAAGTTTCTCATTAACACTTTTGGCGTGATTCTATCAGCCCACAAGGCTATTTTTAACTTGGTATACCAAGTCCTTTGATTCTCATCTAGAGTCCTGATGATTCTCAACAATTTTTTAGTTATGGAATCTTCTTTCCTATTACCTTAGGGGTAATAATTTGATGAGGTGCTAAGGTTATACTCCATTCTTAACATCCAATTATGTGATTTTAGTGCAAAGGAAGGCCAAAGTATTGTCTGATATAATAGTAGATGGAACTCTAAATCTTGTCACTATCCCTTTATAAAATTCCAGTAATGCTAGACTCATTTTCTTCCTTAAGTGCCATCACCTTGGTCCACTTGGTGAAATAGTCTATTGTAGTTAGGATCAACTTGTGGCATTGGCTATAATTTGGATTGATTACCCTCATGAATTCCAATCCCCATTGTATGAAAGGATGGTCTACTAAAATGGGATGAAGTGGTAGCACTGCTAGCTTTTCTTTACACGTGAAGAAGGCACTTTGTTTATACTTCTTGACCTAATCATATCAGTTACTAGAGAGTGTAGGCCAATAATAACTAGCTCTCATGATCTTGAGAGCTATCACTTGTGGATAAAAATGACCTCCAGCTTCTTCATCATGAAATTATTGTAGTACACTCTTTCAAATTGGTTTTTTGTAATGCACCTCAATAGGACTCCATTCACATCCTTCTTGAAAAAAACATTATCAATCAAAACATGTGGAATGGCTTGAAGTATAAAATATCATTCTCTTTACTTTTCTCATCTCTGGAAGGGCATAAACTTGTTTGTAGGAAATATATCATATCCCAAGTCTAGCACGGAGTATGTATGTTATCATTCTACTTTGTTCTTAATTATCCTGTAATACCTAAACAATCCTCTTCATTAATCACTTGCCTAAACATGTTGACTAGAAGCTAGCTGCTCACACAACACCATTTCCATGGAACAATCTGGTGAGTCTTATATCTCTATGTCATACTCCATAACATAGGTTCTCCAACCTTCCTACTTCTCATTCAAATATTTTCTCAAAAGGAAATCTTTGACTCCGACATGAGACACTAGCAGCTGAATTGTATTGTTTGAGACCAAATGCTTGAAATTTTTAAAACTCCTAATAACTATGGGGACATGTTTCTCGATGAAAGAGTACCTCTCCTCATAGTCTTCCAAGTTTTGACTAAAGAAGGAAAATGGATACTTGGATCCTTCTTTATTTTGTTTCACCAAAATTGTAGAGATGGTGTCCGAACCACCGAAAGAATAGAGTATGAAGTCTTTGGAGAAGTATGGATTATTAGAGTTGGGGCTCGAGATATAACATCCTTAATGGAATCAAAACTTGTTTCTTCCCTTTGCTAGTCCACTTGATGATGTCATGCTTATTCTTGAGAATCATTATTATTGACTTGACGAGAGTGGTGAAATCTGGCACAAACCTTTGCATAAAGTTAATAGTCCCCAAGAAAGCTTTGGAGATCATTCTTGTGACTTAGCAATGGACCAATGCTCAAATGGCTTCTAACCCTTTCCATATTCAATAGTCAATCGCCTCTTTAGACATGATATGGATTAACAACTCTCCTTCATGAGCTATGAAAAGTGAAATTCTTGGGATTAAAGACACTCCAAACCTCCTCCACCTTTGGAATACACTTTCCTTAAGGTTAAAGAGGTGGCTATCTGCATTCTTAGAAAACACAGTGATTTCATCAAGATAGACAAAGACTATATTTTTTTCAACAGAACTTTAAACTCCATATACATAGCCATCTGAAATGCTTCTTCAACGTTTGAACAACCTGAATGACATCTTATTATAGGCTTAAGTGCCCCATTTTGTGGTGAAATTCATTTTGAAATTGATCTTCCTCCTTCACCATGATCTGATTGTAGCCTGAATATCCATCCAAGAGGTGAGAATATTTTTGAACTAGACCACTACCTGCAATATATGGTCTCCATTGAAGGAAGAAGATACTTTTCTTTGAGGGATGGTCCCTGTTTAGATCCATAAAATTCCACACATAACCTGATTTCTCCATTCCTTTTCCTAACTGTTACCAAATTTTCTACCCCACTCGAGTGCTTGATTGGAAATATGATGCTTACCTCTATCAATTTATTCAGCTCTTTCTTCACAAAAGGTTCGATATGAGGATTGACCGGCCTTTGCTTCTACCTAATAGGGTTAGCCTCTGGATTCCAATTCAATTGTATGTTATGCCAATATTTGGGTTAAAAAACTTCAAATCCTCATAGCTCCAAGCAAAGACGTCTGGGAATTCCTAGAAAATATGCACAAAATTAGACTTTTCCTTGTTCATTTCTCATCCTACCAATTTGGAGTGTCTTACCTTCTCGAACCGAAATAGGCTCTAAATCTTCCCTTTTAAAATTAATGTTTCTACTTTTCCTTTCTGAATCTGGTCACTTGGGTTGAAAATTGACTCTAGGAGTTCACTAAGTCCTTTAGGTAATTTGTTCATCCGTGCAGCTGCACCACTTGATCCCCGTACTACTACTCTAACTTCTCCTAGATTTTTAGCTGAGAATTAAGCTTCTTCTTGTAAAAACTTAATGATCTACTAATCATTCTCAAACACCTACCAACTCATGTTGTTATTTCTGGTACATAAATGGCCTTACAATGATGATGGATATGTGGTTACATTTTATCTCTTTTAATATATGTCAAGCACATTGAATATCGCTCCAATTTCCTTCCAGTTTGTCTGTAGCCTCATTCATCTTTCTTGGTATGGCCTTATAGTTTAAATGCTTTGAAGGTATTCCATGAGGTCCTATACCATAATTTTTAATAAATTTTTAGATAGATCAATTCTCAGCAGCATTTTTCCTCTTTGACCTAATTCACAATCAAGTTTGCTATCTATAAACACCTGCAAAAATTTAATACCCCTTTTCCTTGCCAAATGCAACCCATTAATCCAAGCCTCATACTCTTGTATTATTTGAACAAGTGAAATGGAAGTTAAAAGAAGAATAGTATTTTTATTTATTTGGTGAAATAAGCATTGCACCTCCCCTAACACCCTGTTTTTCTCCTTGAACCATCAAAAAAACAATTTCCATACTTCATTACGATCCTTATTTTCCAGATTAGTGAGGCTGAGGATGAGTGGATTTTTCTTCATACAGATAATAAACAAATAACTCATCTTCTTCCATTTTCCTGTATAGATCATATTCATGCCTTTTGTGGGCCCACTCATCAAGTTTCATAATAGGAATGGTCCCAACCTTAGTATCTGATTCATAACTATCTAAACAATCTTCCTATTTGAATATTGCACAATTAGCATTTATTGGACAGGCACATTAGGGCTCAATGTTGAAAGTGTATGATTGGCTCCAACTTGATAGTAACCTTAGCTCCATACCTTGTCCTAAACAGCATGTGGGACTAATCTGATGACAAGTACCCACCAATCTTGGCCATGAAATCCCTTGAAAGGAAAAAAGTCAAATAGCGGTAGAAGGTCAATCATTGATACATCTTGTAAAACTATGACATTTGGGCAAGCATGAAGCATGAGGATTAGTTATTTTATCACTCCAAATTTCCTTACCATTGTCTGCGTCCAATTGCAATACTCCCTTTAATACTGGATCATATTTGAAGCCCAATTTATCATTGATTTGGTTCGGTATTACTGAGCTTCTTTCGCCCTTGAGACATCATGCAATAGTGAACTAATTTATCCTAATGATCAATGAGACATAGAATGGTGGAGGATCCACATTATTACTTAGATAAATGACCTTCTCCTTTTTGTGTAGTGTTAATAAGAAACCTCTCCTTATTTTTTGGATGACCCATTAGAAAGTCCCCCATGACCAATTTTCTATAGTTGCTTGTAGGATCACCATCTTGCTACCCTGGAATTTCCAATGATCCCACATGGAAATACTGACTTTGGTCTTCGTCATCTATTCAATGATATTGAATGGAAGTAGGTTCTCCTTTTGTTTTCCCCTTGGCATCCTTGATGAGCATGACCATTTTTGGCACTTGAATTAGAACTCCTGGGATGCTACAACTAGTACCCTAGGATGATTCTACACATTCTGGGGCTATTACAACTATTTTTGGTTGTAAATGCATTAGGAGCTGTGGTTATAGTCTACTAACTTTTTGTGGTGTGGGAATTGGATGGGAAACAAGTGGACTAGATGATTTACCATCCTCTATGTTCCTCTTCTTTGATCATGCGTTATCAGCTAAACCCTGGAAAACATATTGATTGATTCCATAAAAATATGCTACTTGTCAATTAATTAGTTTGGTTTCAGTCTAAGGTGCCTTTTGCAATCCCGCTTGTTGTTGATGTCTTCTTGGCTTGCCTCTTGAGGCATGCCCATATTTTTGTACCACAAAGGATTGATTTGATGGATCTTGTAAGTATGTTGTTTGACCATAATATCATCCATACTAAAGATACGATTCATACCATGTGCCATATTATTCTAGAATGGAACTAGAGCCATACTTATGTTTATGCTAATTTTGGATTTTAAGGCTGAGAAGGTTTGACAGTAGGAGGTTTCCCTTGATTGTGATTAGTATCCTGAGTAAGTGGTTTATTTTGCTTATATGGGGGCTTGGCTTATATTGAGCTTGAGGCTAAAAGAGTCTGAAATTTAGGGCATGTTTCCTGTTGATGGCCACTAACTCATTCCAAAAAATTTGTAGCTGCTTTCATAATCTCTTACAATTCCTTAGAAGTTGGCCGAGGAAGTGGATGCCTCATTATTGCTTTGATTTTAAGGGGCTAGGACAAGGTCTATTTTAGGTGTTTGAATAGTATATGAGTTTCCCAAGTTATGGATACATGGTGATGCATGAGCATCCTCCATAATGCTTGGAAAACATGAACAAGTTTGAATAAGCCTTCTTGAGGAATCCTTAGGATATACTGGGGTTTTAAATACCATATTCCCTCCATTTATTTGAAGTTTGATTTCTATATCCTAATGTAATGTAGCCACTCTTCATCATGAGATTAAATTCAAAAGTTAGTTGTTTAGTTTGTTCTCATACTCAGGCTACATAAAAGGATAAGTGTAATAGTCTAAGATCTCATGTTAATAATATCAGGCTATCCATTGTCATAGTTGACCAATAAACTCCACAAATTATTCATGTGTAGTTGATAATCTTACAAAAATTTAGGTGGAAGGTTTTAGATCTTGATAAGGAGAATTATAGTTAATTCAAGCTATTGAAGGGAGTATGAGGTCAAATTGAAGTGGGACAAAGACTAGGAGATGGAATTCTAACATGGAAATGTAGGGAAGATTAGAGGAAATAATAAATACAGTGAACATGTATAGAAAAATAGTATATTTTCAAACAATAATAGAACCATATGTGAGTATCCATGAATGCATAATGATGTTTAAGCCTTCCACATTCTATGTATGAATAGTTTCAAATGTACACATGTTGATTTGATAAGCTCCAGTGATAGATTATTTGTGTTCTTATGAACTGTGTCTGAGAGGGTTTGATAGGGGTAGTGAGTAAGAAAATCCTCAGTCGATTAAATCCAATTTAAATCTCTTGACTGTTAAGATAAAATTATTTCCTAGGTGTTTAGGAGTCCAGACATATTTTTTAGGTTCTTGAAGATGTATTTTAAGAAATTTATAGCTCAATATTTACTCCCAGGGGATCAATCTAGAGGAAAGAATAACTTATTTATAGCTAATGGAAATGGATGAAATTTTGTAGAAATATCTGCCATTATATAGAGAATAATTCCAAAAAAATTCAAGATGGATGGGAATGTGCAGAAGAAGATCTAGTTGACAGAAATTTCGGGAGACAAAGGTTTGTTAGAGTTAACATAAATACAAGGTAATGATTACAAAAATTGATAATTTTTCATGTTTTAGAGTACAAGAATTGTTTGAATGATGATTTAGAACATTTTAAAGTTTCCTATAAGGTTTTAAGGGTTGATGAAACATGAGTGTATCATACTGTCTATCGAACAGGCTTGAACTCAGTCTTAAGACAAGTCTATTCAAACATCTTGTTTCTTCAACTTGTTTTCCATGGAATACAAAGGAAAGATTATTATAGAGTTAGTTCATGATAAAGCTATCACATGCATGGATAAACCTTTTCCATACTTCCATATTATTAGTTTGAATTCATTTATGAAGATGGTAACTTTTCTTGGAGGTTATAGACCTACACAAGTTCTTGTTAATAGTTGAAGGATAAATGCATGAATCCTAATTAGTGTGTTGAAGAGCATATAGAGTGCACATGAAGTGGATATAATTACTTAAGGAAAAATTAGTTATACCAACATATGGCACTACACCAATGGTAATGACCAATGATCATCCCACATGAGGATAGTGAAGAATGAGGTCTTTGAAATCTGATCAATGATAGCTAATGCAGATGTGTCTTGACCATGGTATCCATCCAGTTCATGGGCATGACCTTTTCCACATTTGTCAATTATCCATGAGTTACTTGGAGGACTAGTAGCATGGACTCATGCTTACACATCTAAATGGTTATTTTTGGATGGTATGACAATTTCATTAGGATGGTTTTGTACACTACTTGTTCTATATGGTCTGCTGAGGGTTATAATGTAGGACTTAGGGCATGAGTAAGAACTGAAATACAATGAAGACTAATACATGATCAACTATAGGTAATTAAATATTTTCAAGTGATTTTCCATCATGTCTAAACAATGGGAGATAACAAGGTTATAAGATTCTTAAGGGAAGTATTACCTCCATCTAATTGCAATGGCTATGGTTTCTACTTGAGAGTAAGCCTATGGAAGACTCACCTAACTCCTAATGTATCTAGTATGACTATGTCCTTTTAAGAGGATGCTAATGGTTTTGACCACTAGATCTTGACTATGGATCTTAAATCAGTATGATGGTTTGAATCATAAGGGGCCATATGGAGGGTACCATTTGAATAGGACTTGTGTCATGTTATCCTGGACTGGAATTAGAGTCCTAAGAAAAGACATTGGAATTATAACCTTGAATTATTTGGTCACTAGGAGATTGCCCTTGATTTTGATTCTTTCTTGAACAGGTGGATTATTTTGTTGACATGGGGGTTATCTCTTATAATACTAGAAGACATGGTTGATTCAATAGTTCTGAAGCATGTTGCATCTTGACTGTCACTATCTCATTCTCAGAATAGTTTGTTTCTACCTTAGTAAGTATTACTAGGAAGATCATGGAGCTAGGTGGAGTCTTGAATTTCAAGTGACATTATGAAGACTAGTGGAAACCTTAATGAACTCTGAATTATAGGGACATAATGGGGGCTATTTCAAGGAGCTTTACTAAGCTAAGAGGAGTTCCCCAATTTAGGAAATAGTGGCATAGGTGGCCTAGGAGAAATATTTTCTACTTGAATCGGATTAGACATACTGCTCTACTCTTATAGTATATGGCATAAGCCCTCTAGTAAGTATTATCCCTCCCATGGATTGTATCATAACATAGCTATATCAAAATTTAAATCCCTTAAATAAATAGATAGAATGCACACCTTCCAGTAGTCAACCTCATGACAAGAATTGGGGATCCATGGTCCCACGTCCACTGGAATCAGAAAATTGAAAGTATGCCATTTTTTCATTAGGGAGCCCTCTTGATTTTATGTCAATTATCCTCCAATAGGGAAATATTATCTCTCCCCTTTCTCCAAATTGGTTATAGATGGCCATGTGCATATTTGATCCTAGTTTGTAATAGACCCCTGTTGGCTAATCTCCTGAAAACTACTACAAGGCCTTTCCCTTGAAAGAGGAAGCCAAAAATTTAACTGCAACATTCACTTCATTAATCTCATGAATGGTACAAATATTTAAAATATCCTTAATATGGTAAGTGGGAGTCATGTGGTTTTCCCTCGTGAAGTAGGCAATATTTTTTAATGCTACAACCAAAATAGGGTTCTGGGTAGTGAGGTAAAGTGGACTAATGTCCATAACATTGACATAGGGATTTGGTGTTCCTTATGGTGGCTGCTGACGTGCCATCCTAATTGGCTTGAGAACTCTAGTTGATTAAAGGAAGGGTATACCTGGAGGAGGGGTTAGTAAGGTTCTATTTAGTGGAGATGGAGACCTTTGTACTCTTCTTCCTCTCCTTCATCTGCCTGGGGATAACTGCAAATACTCATAAATGCCTTCTTCTCTTTCTCTAGACTGAGTTTGGATCCTTCTCATGTACTTGAGTCACTAGTAATACTGGGGCCATTTTTTTTTCTAATTGGACTCATCATAAGTGATTTTCCAAAGCCTCCAAAGGCTAAAAATTCACCAAGACACACACACAATCTTCTTAAAATGGAAGTATTTACTTTTGGTCCCATCAGGTGTGCCAAAATTGTTATTGCAAAGTTACAACACCCCTGATTGCTAATGATTCATATGTGAGGCAATCATTGTAATTTGCATAACATGGGGTTATCCTGTAGTGTGGGATCTCACAAGTAGGATAAACCTCCAGAGAAGGAAAAATTCCTCTTTGTAACCCAGTGCCAACTTCTCCAAAGTGTAGAGAATGGAAAAATAATATAATCCTACCCTAATTATTTCCAAGGAGATAGGAGTAGAAGAATGCATAAAAGCAAACCTATCCTAAGGGAAGGTGATGCACCAAGAAAGAGTGAGACAATATGAGAGAGTGAAATATAAGGAGTAAACAAAGTGAGAGAAGGGAAATGGAGACACCATGGTCTGAAACAATATTCAATTGCCTATATTCATAAAGCATAACAAATTAAAGATCCTATAAAGAGATAAATACATGCACAATATACCTGTAAACATAATAAGAGGTAAAAGATGCAATATATCTCAAATTAGGGAAATAAAATACACAAAAGGCTGATTTTATTGCTTTAAAACATGCATAATCCATTACAATTTAGGCACAAGGTAATAATCCTTTATAAAACACTCAAATTTGAGACCTCTGGCTTACAACAACTTCGGAAAAAATTTGATAGAGTTCCTTTGCATTACAGAAAAGCTCTCCTCAAAATGAGGTGAATTTTACAATATATAGAAGAAGAGCCTTGAAATTGGCTCATCAATTGACAAATTTCATTAAAGAGGTATGGGAGGCCATAAAAATTGGTACTTTTCCTGCATGGGTAGTCATGGATGCCATATCTCATTAAGCTTGTAGGTGAACAACCTGTATTGCTCCCATTGGTGCCTAGTTTGTTCCTGCAATCAGTCGACTGCATTTAATTTTTATTCTCGGTCGGTAACATTTTCTCCATGGCATCATATGGTTACATAAATGCAACCAGCTGGTAACATGCTTTCCCTACTACTGACATCCCTTTTATCATGGCATGAATGATTGCATTTTTGCTACCAGCTAGTAGCACAAAATTTGTTGTCGTTCGGTAGCATTTGTACAAATTCTACTGACACCCTTGCTAACACCTGGTTGCATCTTTGTCACCTTTGTGTAACTAGCCGGTAGCACTAGAAAATGCTACTAGCTGGTAGCATTTTAAAATCACTACCGCTACTATCAATTTCCGCTACTGGGCCTCAACTTTTCTACCAATCGGTAGCATCTGTACATGCTACCAGATAATAACATATAAGATGATACCATCTAGTAGCATAAAAGGATGTTATCGGTACCTTTGCGTCGTTTCTCCATCTGTGACCTACCGATTCTTCTACCAATTGGTAGTATCTTAAAATGCTACCAACAACCTTTACCACTTGTTTTCCTAACTTATCGACTTGTACCTTCACCATGGAGAGCCAAATCACCATGAAAAGAGACCAAATCATGAGCTACCCTGTAAAAATACAAGGCATTACTTCACCCATCAACTTCCAACGCTTCAACCCATTTATTTTTCCACTTTTCAGGGGTGTAAAATATGGATAACAGGTGGACCTAGTGGCATAAATATGGCGAGAAGAAAGGTGGCTTGAGTATAATGTAGCATGGGAGAGGGAATTGGAAAAGAAGCGTGATATTGAGGATTCTTTGGAGCTGCATAAGATGATGTATCATGCAGGATTTGAAGCTTGCATGGAAGAAGTGGAACTAGAGCATCAGGATATCCCCCACTTAAGAAAGCATAGTAGAGAATCCCCTTCAGCTTCTGATGAGTGTGCATCACAGGAGGAAAGATTAAGAACCAAGTGCATGCATCTGATCCTACCTAACAACCTAGTCCTTGTGCTTAGTGTTCAAGTTACAAACGTAACCATTGATAAATATGTAGGCATAGGTAATCTTGTAGCTTTAGGTAGAAATAATTTTCCTTTGAATACAAAAGTGCATTAGATAACACATACATTTTTGGTAAAACAAACATCATCTTTGTTTACGGGCCGGATTGGAGGAATATTTTCTGGCTCGTCATCAGGACATAGTGTGGGTATGCAGAATATTGGATATACATCTTGAAGTAGTACAAATTCACAGATTTTGGGAGTTAATTTAGCAATATAGTTGGGACACAAGGAAGTTCATCCACTAGCCCATTTCCTCCTACATGAGGAGGATCATGTGGTTATGGTGATAGAGTAAATACTAGTGGGGGATCTAGTTTGGGATATGGTGGACAAGGTCTGCACCCTCATAAGCCAAAACAAGTTTACTATGAGATATTTATTCACTTGGAAAAATATAAAGGTATTGAAGATGATGCAAAGCATGTGCACAAGTATTAATTGGTATGGCACGCTAAAGGAATCAAAACCTTGGGTATGAAAACAAGTCAGTTTACTACTACTCTTCAAGGGTGTGTGCATATCTAGTACATAAAGTATGACCCGCATCAGACCACAGTGGATTATGATTCTTTACGCTTTGTGTTTTTGTTGAGTTCCATATTTTAGAATTTGAGTAGAAAAGTATCCACATGCTTAAGGATATTAAGAAGGGCTTATTTGAGTGCATGTGGGAGTATGACACATGTTGTAAAACTATATTGTCGAAGTTGTCTTATGATATACATCCTAGTCAACATGCACAGTGGTTTTTTGGGGGCTTGTTGACTTTATTCATAAGGGAACTATCTCTTAAGACCTTTGGTGATCTACACGATGCCTTGGAAGGATATAAACATGTTGAGGTAGTTGGGAGTGTGGATACTAGAGTAATTCCATTTTTAGAGGTGTAGATTGTGGTCGTGGAGAAACATTTGGAGAAGCTCTCTACTAATTCAACTCATGAGATATATAGTAGAATATGGTGTGCGAGGTTAAAGGACACACTAAGGATAACTGCCCTCATAATTTGGTGCATGTTATGATACTGGATTGTGATATTTTTCATTTGAACGATGATGCGAGTAGATGTTGCATCTTATAGTGTGTGATATAGAAGAATGTGTCTATGTATTGTACTATTTTCAAAACTAACACTTATGAAATAATTGACTGCATATTGATTAATCATATTCACGAATCCATTAATACTTGTGTGAACCTAACTAGTGTGGCAAGTGGATCTAAGGAACATGAAGAGTAGCATAATGAAGGATGCAATAATTGTGATAACATAAATAGAGGATTTTTTGGAGGATATAGAGGTTGAGTTCGTAGAGGTGGAAAAAGAGGATTTCCCAAAGTAACTTGTTATACTTGTGGATCACCTCATCATTATCGATGCGACTGACCTAAGAATGTGGTTTTCTCATGGTGTGGAAGAAAACACAAGTTTTAATAATTTCTTGATTTATATGATAACATGAGAAAGTAACACAAACAAGAAAAGGACACGAGAATGATTAAGGTACATCGTGTAGTTGAAGATCAATGGATGTTGAAGGTAGCACCTTGTCTTGAGTTACAACCCATTTTAGTAACTACATGTGGTGAGGCTATACGCACACGTAAACCTCTAAAGTATAAGCTAACTATAACAAAGAAAGAAGTGATTAATGCCAAGTACCATGATTTTTCACATAAGAAAGAGGTTCACCAGGAGACTATAGACGTTACCAAAGATTTACAAGGAGATATTCAGAGATTGAAGGAATAGGTACACATAATGGATCAAGAAAAAAAGGTTGAACTCCCACATAAGGATATAGATGACTTAAAGGAGGTATCTAAATGTCATGTCAATATAACATATTCCCTTTGTTAGTAGAGTGATTGAGAGAAAAAGTACCACACGTAGGTACTATGCACGAGAAGTAGATAATTCCTTAAAATATGCACCCACATAATCATGAGTATGAAAAGGAGATTACCCTGAATGTTGTCATAGATGGATGGATTCTAAAAAACATTCTGATAGATACAGGTGTAGAATTTAATGTAATCACATTGGATACATTCAATCAGATAGGAATACCACCATTGCAACCTTCTTTGAATGTGTTGTATATAGAAAACAAGACTAGGGATAATCCTATCAAACTACTAAAGGATGAAACCATTACAATTCAAGGAAAAATTTTTACATGGGACTTTGAAGTATTAGAGCTAGCTGAATCATATAGCTTCCGAAAATTACTTAGGCATCCCTAATGTTATGAAAATAATGTATATTTGTGCTTCAACAAGGGGTACATTAGCTTTGAGAACAAGGAAGATCACATCATTATACCTTTGACAGATGCAAAGAATTTTTTGAATGTTGACCCTTTGAGTGAAGAATAATCTAACAGGATATATGCATGAATAATCAAAGACCTTAAGGTAATTGGGCCATCTAAAGAAGGCATGATATAGTGGG
Organism: Taxus chinensis; assembly: GCA_019776745.2. Lineage (NCBI taxonomy): Eukaryota > Viridiplantae > Streptophyta > Pinopsida > Cupressales > Taxaceae > Taxus > Taxus chinensis. The sequence continues at coordinate 208,845,664 of CM034146.1, forward strand.
ATAACACTCAGTTAGTTAGTGATCCCACCATTATTTCTTGTGAAAAATTTTCAGATGGAACATATGAAGTAATTGGGTGAGATGTTAAGAAAAAAATTACTCACATGATCAATCCACACATGGTTAGGAACTTAAGTTACAACTAGGTTCCTCAGTACACTAGTGAGGGGGACCCTAATTTATTTCTATGTGTTGTAGAATCCCAGTGGAAGAATGAAGGAGATAGAAGAAATATGCTAGTATATAATCTGCATGAGACAACCACACATTGGTCAGAAACACACAGAGACAACCTGTTGAAATGGAAATAAGTGAGAATCACCTTTTATAATAATTTCCTAAAGAGCAATGTACCATCTCATATATGTAAATTTCATAGGAAGTCCCCTGTCTCGCATCATGTTTGGGATTGTGATATATTTTGGATGGAAGGGCAAGAGGCCTTGCTACCATCACTCTAGGTACATAATTTCTACTCCACTTTAAGTGGCTACGTGTGCATGGTATGTTCATGTAGAATTAAAAAGAGAAATAGTTAATTGGTAGGAGATGACCTTAGGTTTGATTCATAATTTTAATTACTTTTCTACTAAGCCTCCGCTTAATGAAGCACTACAAATTATGAAGCGGATTACTCTAGGGGATAATGTGAAGGATAAGAAACTTTTGTTATAAATGTTTGGAGAGATGGATTTAGAGGTGCACCTTAACCTTGATGAGACTAAGGAAGAAGATATGTTATGCATCTGGGAAGAAAAATAAAAGAGTAAACTGGTATACATGATAAATGATCAGGATGTTGGGGATAATAACCTACTTATTAACCATATTGAAGGTACACACGAGGTGATGGAAAAAATAGATTAAAAGGTGCACATGTATCATGATCCTATGAAAGAAAATAAGGTTAACATTAGAACGGATTTAGAACGTAAAGAGGCCATTATGGGTGACTACTGGTCAAAGCAGGAAGTGGTTAATATTATTGAACTCCTATGAAACTTTAAGGAATTGTTTCCAAGGGGCTATCATCAGTTAGAAGGAGTACACCCCTATTTTTTTGAGAAGATAATCAAACTTAAAGAAGGCACATTACTGATTAGGAAGAGGCCGTATAGGATGAATCCTAATTTGCATGTCAAGGTAAAGGAGGAAATTGATAAGATGCTCAAGTCTAGTATAATTGAGCCTATTGAGGAATCTAAATGGGTTAACCCCATGGTCATCAATATTATAAAGGATGGGAGGATAAGGATCTATGTGGACTACATAGAATTAAATACTTCATGTTTTATTAATCTCTTTCCCACCCCATTTACAGAGGAGATCGTAGAGGGAGTTGCAAGGCATGAGATCTACTCTTTTACATATGGATTTTTCAAGTTATCATCAAGTGTACATATCGAAAGAATGTCAAGAAAAGAAAAATTTGACCACTAAGTGGGGAAGTTTTGCATACACATTGATGCCCTTCGGACTGAAGAATGCAACAACAGTGTTCCCATTCATTGTTGTGCAGTATTTTAAGGACTTCATTTATAATTTTTTACATGTGTATCTAGATGATTGGATGGTATATGGTTCGATCAAGGATCATTTTGAGAATTTTAGGCTTCTATTTGAGAGGTGTAAGAAGTTGTTCATCTCTTTGAATATTAAGAAGTAATCTTTACAACACCTTTTGGCACTTTACTTGGGCATATGATTTGTAAAGAGGGCTTGTTGGTATATCCAAACAAGATAGTTGTGATCTTGGGTTTAGAAGAACCTAATAATAAAAGTGAAGTGTGTGGATTCTTGGGACATATAGGGTATTATAGGAAATTCATTAAGGGTTATGCAAATATTACTGTGCCCTTAGAGGAGTTATTGAAAGTTAAAGGAAATTTCTATTAGGGTGATGTGCAACAGTAGGCATTTGAAACAATGAAGGAAAGGCTTATTACTTTAAATATTTTGCACTTTTCTTCATGGGACAAACCATTTCATGTTCACGTTGATGCTTCTGGAATGGTGATTTTTGCATTGTTGGAAAAAATAGTAGAAGGAATTGGAGACCACCCTATTTATTTTACAAGAAAGAAGTTGACACCTACAGAAAATAATTATACAAATACTGAGCGTAAAGTTTTGTCCATGATCTACTCATTGTACAAATTTAGACATTTTTAATTGAAAAAACCATTTATCTTCTTCACAGATCATATTCCACTTAAGTATTTAGTCAACAAGCATGTTTTGCAAGGGTGCATTTGTAGGTAGATACTACTATTCAGGAGTTTGAGTTCATGGTTATTGTAAAACTAGGAAAAATCAATTCAAGGCCTGACCATTTGTTAATGATTAATTTTGGTTAGGATGCGTAGAGCATAAAATATATAATGATTGATGTACAAATTTTTAGGTACATATTTAGAGGATATATTAGTATTCTTGCACATTGGATAGGTGCCTAAGGGAATGAAGACATTAGAAATGAAGCAACTTGCAATACATGTGACACTAGTTGATTGGAAGAGATTTTTACAAGCTAGGATGTGATGAAAATTTACGTCACTATGTTCTAGAGCATGACCGTGACACTAGTATGGAAGAAGATTATAGTGGAATTCCAAGAGGTCATTATGTTGGGGATGCCACCGTGTGTAAGATTCTTATGGCTAGCCTTTGGTGGGATGCTTTGTACAAGGATACTAATGAATATGTCAAGGAATGTAACCATTGCTAGCACCTAAGGAAGCCTGGAACCCAACATGAGATCTATGCATGGATCTTAGGAGTGGTTTTAAAAAGTAATTAGATGTTTTCATCTCAGTCTCAAAGAGAAATTGTTGACAGTTTCTTCAAAACCCATTTATAAAGGTGTAAATGTGTTTTTGAAGAAATTTCTTGTTGTTACAAGTTTTCAAAATCTCATGCAAAATGTTCAACTGATATTGAAATTGATTCTAAACTTCATGATGGTCCTATTTGGTTTGGAAAATGTGAAAATCACTAACAATGGTGAAGAAAAAGAATAATCTTTGGGGTTTTAGTCCTGTCAAGTAATTAAGTGTAATTTTCTCATTGGAAAAGCTCTAAACTTTTTTGTAATTCCTCCAAAACATAATTAGTGATTAAATCAAATATAAGGCAGCTTGAAATTGTTTTGGAACCTATATTTTATGCTTGAAAATGATGGATTTAGTTAAAATAGTGTAGGTTGACTATTTCAGTTTACAGTGTGAGAAAATTTTCATCCAATGGGGTGATTCAAAGTCTTTGTAGGTTCTAATGGACATATAAGAACATTGCTTGATGAGAAGAAGAATTTGAAAATAAATTTTTCAGTTACATGCTTGGAAATATCTCATTCTTGGCTAGATTCATATAGGACAAGAACTTGAATGTGAAGAGATTAGTGACTCATGTAGTGCTAAAGAATCCAGAAGGGCAACAAAAGAAAAGAAGTTGAAAAGTCAAAGATAGGAGGTGGCTTATCCAAAATAAAGCATGATTATAATTAAATACTAAGAAGGTGAAATGACTCATTCAAGTTTTTTGTTATTATATATATAAGATAAAATACTAAAGAAGGTGGGAATTTGAATGCTTAATAAAAGTTTTTGAAGGACAGTTAGGTACAAAAGAAGATGTTTGAAAGAAGATGACAAGTTTTGATGGTATTTGTATGAATAATGATATAACAGTACTACATCAAATAGATATATATGTTTTGTTGGTTTATAAATTTGAATCTTGAGTACAAGCAACAATTCAAGGGACAACAACCCCTCCTCTTTATGAGAGAGGCTCCCTTATTCCACACACAAGAAATAAAAATACTTATTTACAAATTTACAAACTACTAATATTTAAATAAGGATCTTGATGTATTAAACATATCCATATTTAATAATTTATTAATACATAAGAAAAGGATGCAAAAGAATAAATGACCTCATTGATAAAGATGTTGGCACTTTCAGATGAATAGATTACAGAATGACATCCTACTTATGCATGCATGAATTTTCAAGAACACCTGGATCTAGATATATTTGAATACAAGACATACGAAATAGACACAAAGTTCTAAGCACAACATCAACTGAAAGAACAGAAAGTTTCAAACGCAAATATATATAATCCACATTCATTAGAAAGAGAACAAAAATAGAGATAACACATTAAAAGGGATGAAGGAACCTCTTCCGTATTGATATTCAATAGCTCTATAATTTTACATCTCAAAACATCAAGATCCAACCCATTTCGAATGATAAAGAAAAATATTAAATAGCCTTAAGGGAGGTTACAAATGAGTCTTTTCAATTTCCCTTCTTTTAATAAAAAATTAATATTTAATCAAGTGTTTATAATATTAAATTGGCTCCACTTAAATATTGCATGATTATAATAAAAGGTGGCAAATGTAATGGAATACATTGATCAAGAGAAACGTATAAGAGTTTTCTACTAGAATATTTGAAGAATAGGATGCAACAACCTTTGTTCTGAGAATTTAATTTTTGAACTTAACCAATGCTCCAACAATTTTCATACCCTGAGGAATAGTAGTATTAGCAATAGCATTTACCTAGTTGTTCAAACAACCTTCCATGTCCTTCCAAAAGTACACATTTTGTGAAAGGCCTTTGTTAGATTCAAAAACAATAGATTGTAATGCACATATTTCTTTCACCTTCTTTTTGGTTATAATGTCAGGTTTGAACAATTTCTCCTTTACGAGTACTTGAATTTTGTTTTAAAATCTTGCATTGTGTTCCTATTTATGAAATCTTCTTTAAAGAAATGACACTAAAGATCTTGAAATTCATTCAGTATGTAATCTTTGAAGGCTTTACCCTTTTGAAACATGTTCTTTAATTCATTAATTGCTCCTTCCAAGACCTTGACCTTCTAATCCACACTATATACCCACTTTTTTGAAAGTTTATTCTTTGAATCATTAAAGACTTTATTTACTATGAGAATTTTTTCATCAATATGACTCATTCTCTTGTGATCTTGTATGCACTTTGTCCATAATTTGAGCTCTTTTTCAAGGCCTACAATGGTTGAGGTGACCCTTTACTGGATTGAGCAAATAATATCAAATTTCTTGAATGCTTCTTCCATGAAATTCAAGCAAGGAAAAAGCATCTCATCTACCATATCCTCAAGTGATTTTCCATAAGATGCATGCTTATTAATGGATTTGATGTTTTACACTTCTTCACTAGTCAAGACAACAAGAGGTGGCATTGTAGTGAGAGGAATTGGATCCAACACTTTGTTACTTGCCACCAAGGTCCCGATGAAGTAAAAAAGAAATTGCACTTGTTCTTCTAACTTCTCATGTGTCTGCTTTCCTTTTTCAGCTTTTTTGATTACCTTTGATATGGTTTCCTTCAAATTATTAACTTCGATTGTAGGGATAGACTCACCCAATGGAATTCTTATTAACTCCAGATTATTCAAATCCAAATATTTCTCATCTTTATGAACTTGAGACTTAGAAATTTCCAAAAACCGTTAGCCTTTAGAATCATATACCAATCTGAAATTAGTTCTATCTTTCTTAGTAGGTGGGGCAGAAGTTGTGCCTAGGAGAGTAGCTGCAAAAATTTGAGAAGAGGCCTTCCCTTTCTTAATATTAACAAATACTTAGACCCAAGTAAAATAAGTACTAGAAGAAGAGGGAACAAGAGGACCTAATGTAAGTGTGCTCAATGAACCTGAGGTTTGTGTAGCTAACACTTCCATGATAGAAGTTCAAATGTTCCAAACAGTCATTTCCTTGGAAGGATTTTCTTAGATGGGTGGCTCAAGAACAACCATTGTATCGACCTCTATTGTGGGATCCTCTTACTTGTCATTTTCTTCTTCTTTTTAGTGTTTCCCCCTTTAAGATTGATTTCTTCATGCTCTTTGTTTTCTTCCTTATCATCACCACAGAGGTCAACAATTTTCTCAATCCTTGATATTGTTTCTGATTGCTTTGAAGAGGAAATTTGTTTAATTTCTTCCTCAATTACTTCTTTTATCTCTTAAAATTTGTTAGCTTTTCCATTCTTGATATACACCAAAGTTGAAGACTCAAGAGGAGAGGGGGTTGACTATGTATGTGCCTCAAGTACTTCTACAGGAGTCTCTCTATGATGAGTGAATATATCTTAAGAAGAATATGTTTATCTACCTACTTTATATGTTTTCATTTTCTTATCAAACTGAAATTTGGTTCTGACCAAGGTAGGGGTTATTATTTCTTGCAAATCATCTCTTTCCTTCTTGAACCAATCAATGGTATCAATACGAGTGTGCTTGATGGACTTGTCAAATTCAAGAGATTGTAAATATTTGTTATAACATTCCCATTTTAATACTTTAGAAATAATGAATTTTATTTTTTTCATAATTATTGTTCTCTGGTATAAATTAACATAATTTATAACACACATTCCAATACCAATACATCTCATAATAGAAAACCATATGCAGCTATAAATGACTCGGTGAAACATTGATCTCTTATTTCATGACTTGGTATTAAATTTATCTCTCATGTTAAATCAATAATATGTATAAAATGTATACTTGGTTCCTTTACCCTTTTAGGGTTACCCAAGTGCTCTGTCTAAGAGAGATATCAGAATATTTGTTAACTATAGTCATCTAAAATCTCACTTCTTAGACTAGGTGACATAGGACAACATAACCAGCAGATTGTGATACTTTGGCCAAAGTTTTTCAACATGTTTATCATGTTTACATTCCTTGATGTCATACTCTTCAAATGGAATAAGTCCCTCACCACACTTATTGTGTTATCTAGAGTGGTCTTTCCTGACTCTTGTCAATACAATCTGATCCAAGATTTTATACTAGACAAGGAAAAAAACATGCAGACTGTGGAAGACTACTCATGGTGACTAAGGGTACATAAACATACTCAATTGACTTACATTGATTGGGTGCATCTAGTTATCCTAAGTCATTATGATTTGATCTTGACAACAGTTCATGTTCTTATCCCTCTGTAGGATAGAGTCGTGATCCAATCTTACTTTTATATCAGTCAAGTTAAACAAACCAAGTGAGGTGTTGCGAAATATCAACTGCATCATAGTATCCTTATAATGACTCCTATCATTACTAAGGTACTGTACTGTAGTTGATGTGTACCGACATCCAATTGATTTTCCTCAACTGGACTATCATACCTTGGATTATAAGTTTATTAACCCATTTAACCATTTTCATATAAATTAATTACAACAACACTTAAAGATTCAACTAGATAATTTAACCTATAGTGAATACAAGTTGAAATTACATGTGAGGTAGGAATGCAAGTAAAATCTGCTTCCTAACCATCTTAATTTTTTCTTTAAATGAAATAGCTTGACTTATATCATGCCAAGACTGATCTTGAAGTTAGGAAAGTGTGTTAATTAGTTCCTTATTTATTTCAGCCCTAGCTTAAATAAGTTCCATATAAACCCTTTTATTTTAGACTTCATGGAGATGAATTCTAAATTCCATTTAATTCCTTTCAAAGCATTATAGTTTTTTATCAAGGGAATATTCCTAAGGAATTACACATGCAACCATTGACTTACAACATTCATAACACTTTAACAAGTTCTTAACTTATGTCTCAATGATTGATCTTAAGGGAATTATCCTTTTTCCCTATATTATGGACTAATGTCAATTTATGAAAACTGATTTCATATGTTCCAAATACATCCGGATATATATATATATATGTATGTATGTATATATGTATGTATGTATGTATGTATGTATGTATGTATGTATGTATGTATGTATGTATGTATGTGTGTGTGTGTGTGTGTGTGTGTGTGTGGACTAATGTCCATTTATGAAAACTAATTTCATATGTTCCAAATACATCCATATTTCACACACACACACACACACACACACACACACACACACACACACACACACACACACACACACACACAATCAATCATAGTTCTTTTATATTGTTTATAGATCTACTTATGAGTGTCAACTTATTGGTTGCATCTCTTTCATTTGAGAACAACCAACTAAAATTTCATATTCACAAACTCATAGTTTAATAAATATAAGAACTATTAAGTTCCAAATTCCATAGCTCTAAAATATTTATACTATCCTCCATTTATGATATTATTTAATAGTACCCCACAATCTATGCCAAAGAAGGTATTTCAATAAGGTAGTAATCAAAAATCAACACATTATTTATTCATAAAAAATTAGTTATACTTTCACTAAATCCAAAAATATTTCAGAGATTACAAAGTGTCATAACAACAGTAAAAAAATTAGTTTTATTACAAATTTCTTTTCCGACAAGGTACATCTCAAGTAATGACATCACATATCATCATAATAAAGATACAATTTCTTTTGTAAAACAAATGTAACTTTCTATATGTCATTCTCCTTTCAGATTTTATGAAATCCATTAGCAAAAGTGTTAGCATGGGTCAGTTCATTTGAACTGAGCATGGTAAGCACTATAACATTAAAATGTTGTTCTTTTATCTAATTGTTTCATAAAAAGAACCCTATTGTTTATGAAAAAATTCCTAAAACACAACCAAATAAATAGAAATTCTTTTCCGTAAAAGAATAAAACCAATAAGGAGAGAGATAGGATTAAAGTTTATAATGAGAAAGTAAGGTTTAATTCATCATCCTATCAACCCTAACTTTCAATCATAAAACTCTTTTCAACATTTTGGAAATAAAACAACAGAATTAAAGAAAGAAAATTCATATTTCATCCTAACTTTATCTTATTATTCAATTTCCAAAATAAGATCCTCCTTTCATCCAGTTCTAACTTGTCAAGAATTAATAATAGATACACAAATCTACCCATCTGAATATGTATATTGTTTTCTATTTCAAGAAAACATCAAAATCAATATATGAAAGAATTAACTAACAAAACAGAATTATATTCCCTCAAAAAATAATGAATATTTCATTCTCATCATAGAGACTAAATTTGGATTGATTAATATTATATCTCTATGTTCCTAGTAAAGAAGACTTAATCAATTAAAAAAAAATTAGCTCACATAAGATATACTCTAAAAGACCTAAATGAGTTCATTTCAAGTTCAAATCAATGGCATAATCATAACTGACACTCTATAGTCCTAACAACTGAATTTCTATAGAAATTAAAATCCTAAGGAAAGATGAGCTACCATTCAGAGCCACACATAAGTTTTGACCAACCGTTGTCATATCCAGAAAGGGCATAATGATTATAGTTCAGAACCAAACTAAAAAATACTATTCCCTTTATCTTATGTTAGAATTCAACCAAAGGAATGATTACAATGGTAATGAGTGAATAATATTCCATAATTGAAGAAAGAGACTTCAAACACGTCCTCAAGAGACTCTTCAACACAATAGTCTCAAAGATATCAAACTATCTTAAATATTCTAGCCAGTATATAGTTATAGAGAAAGGAAAACAATTATACATCAAGTAGATTTGGTTTCCAAAACCTCAACATTGGAACACCTCAAGAAGATCATAAACAAAGTGACCAAACTTTCCTCTATTCAAATCTACTAACACGTTAAGCAGGAAGCCACAGTCATATCTCATTTCACAGGTTAAGCATCCACTCTAAGAAAAGACAAATGAAATGATACAGAACCAACTTGCCTAAGATTAATGCACATTAAGTGTTTAATAAAATGAGGGAAACCCATTTAAGATCAACTAGATCATAACTAAGGTAACAACATAGCTCAGAGTTGGGAATCAATAAATGATCCAAGTAACATAACAAGAGACAATATCATATAATGAGCAAATTAGTTTTTCCTTCCTCCACGCAAAAGTAAAATCCCCATTCATTATTCAACCAAATAATAAAGCATTGTTTCAATTACTTAGAAATATCAACAAAATAAAGGAAAGGGGAGTAACTTAGATCTAGTTCAAGCTAGTTCCACAAAGAACTATCAATAACAAAACGAGAAGGAGAGAAAGATCATTCGAACAACTTCCATTCACAACATTTCAACAACTAATGATTCAGAGAGAACTTCCAAAATGTAAAAGATCTGCTAAGGTAACCAAAATCCCAGAGTGGGTTTAAGAGAATATGAATAATACTCAATAGAACAAAACCAAATTTCTCAAACACTCTTTCCTATACACTTTCAAAAAAATAACGAAGAGTTGATATGATACCCAATAAGATTTTTCCATATTTAAACATGTGTTGGGTATTCCTTACAATAAGAAATTACAATTGTGACATAAGTTGAGAAAAACAATCGTCTCTACTTCTTTTATCAAGAAAAAAATCCAAAACAAAGAGCTCACATTAACCTAAATAATGACGTACTTAAAAAATGGATAATCCTTCAAGCTTGATTCCCAATGACAACAGTAAAGAGGCATAAAATTTAAGATCTAAATTTTTCCATGAGCCATGTAAATGTTAAAAGTATTTAAAACGTACGCATGTGTTTTCAATTAGTCAAAGGACTACGTAGAATTGTTTCAATAGCAAGAAGGTCTGAATTTACAAACATGCTATCATTATAGTCAGAGTTCACACTTTAAGATTTGTTCTCAACAATGAAGAATCAATAGCATCCAAAGAAATAAAACAAACACCATTGATGCAAGAAAAATCAATCATAAAATAGAACCAAAAGGTTTCCACAAAGAGCAGAGTTATTTTTATGAAGCATTTAAGTAAAATCAAAAGAATTAATGGATAGGGCCTATCATGCATGATAGATCTCTTTTCTTAACTTTCTACATAAAATATACAAGCATAGCTTTGATTCCTTTCCACAGAATGCCAACAAAACTCCTCAGAACTTCTCTACTTCCCCTTATAACTTCATAATGCAATTTTCATCCTCTAACACCATGCAAGATAAAACATTCATGCAAGGATTTGAACTGTGGGTTTGAGGAGAAAAACCACATGCAAATCCAAAGCTTGAAAAAGACCAAATGACCAAAACAAAATCAAAACCATTCTCTTTTCCCCACTTTCCTTCTTCCTACGTGGTTTTTTTACCATTTCCAAAAATATTAAATGCCAAACAGGACTGACAGTCCTCTTTCTCCCACCACCACCAACTTATGTTTGGCCACTTAACAAGTTTGAAAATGCATACAACTAGCACTTTGGCAGAGATGCCAATTAGACCATAACTTATTTTTCATTCTTTCAACAAATTTGGCAGCATCAAGGAGATAAGACTGTATTAAATCCCTCTTAAATTTCTAGACGTTGGTGCCACCAACCTCCCCCTTTTACATGTTGTCCCATAGGCCCCTTTTAGGTTAGCCAAACATTAGGTTAGGTTCAACATTATTTTAGGAACTAACTGAGGTCCTTAAGTAATTTTCAAGGTTTAGTCTTAGGTATTTTGATTATTAACATCACACATTAATAAAAGAACATAGTAACTTAGGATAGGTTACAATTTTAGGATAGGTTTACTAATTTAGGAACATTAATTTAATTAGGTTCCTATGACAATAGTTATAATTGTATCATTCAACTTACCAATAGAAGAATCAAAAAAACATCCAAGATCACTTACAAAGCAGGGAGCAGTAGAGATCACCCGACTCTAAGACACCCAAGAGTTAGAGATCATCTGATATGTCTAGCTTGGTTAATATGACCACAAAGTCATGAATTAGAAGCATAACTTGTATAAATGAAATTGATCCAAGGTATTGTTGTTTTGCATCCCAACAATTATGAAAAATGAAGCACAAATTTGAGTGCAACAAAGACTCATGAATTATTCTAACTAAATCAATTTCTTATTTCCCAAGCAGTGAATTATTTGGCATAAAAAGAGATGAATTAATTAATTTTATATTCAGCATAAACATGGAAGAATGGTACATATTCCAGCAAATAACCTATTATATACAACAAACATGATTTATTGATTCATAATAGTACACCATCTTTAACAAGAATCACATGTCAATGTTTGTAACTTCAAAAATAAAAGCCATCATAGATATCAGCCATGTTAGAGGCGTTACATTTTTCATCATCCTGTAGTTCATCTAACACCTTATAGATTCCAAATGTATCATTCCCATTTTAAGACTTTAGAAACAAGGGAATATTTTTTTTAATGTTCTCTATTCTAAATGATCATAATTTATAACATACATTCCAAAGAAAATCAATCTCATAACAGAAACCATATGCAGCTGTAAATGACTCAGTGGAACACCAATCTCTCATTTCATGAATCAGTATCATACCAATCTCTCATGTAAACTTAATTTTTTTTAATATTAAGTATACTTGGTTCCTTTACCCTTTTTGGGGTATTAAGTGTTCTTTGTAAGACACCTATCTGAATATCTATTACTGATATTCATCTGAAATTCCGCTTCTTAAACAAGGTGACATATAACAACGTAACCAACAGCTTGCGATACTTTGGCCAAATATTTTAAACATATTGTTCATGTTTATATTCTTAGACGACATACCCGTCAAATGGAATACGTCCTTCATGCCACTTCATCTATTATCTATAATGGTCTTCACTCACTCCTGTCAATCCACTTGTTCAAGGTTTAACCCTAGCCAAGGTTAGCAACATAGTCTAGTGTCGAGGACTGCTCACAGTGACTAAGGGTACATAGTCATACTCAATCAACCTAAGTCGATTGCTTGTGTCTAGTTATCCTAATTCATCTTGAGTTGACCCCAACACTATATCATGCCCCTAACTTTGACTAAGGTAGAATTGTGATCAAGTTAGAATTTATGTAGATCTAGATGATTAAACTCTGAAGGGTGTTGCAACATGTAAACTACAACATAGTATCCTCATGAAGACCTGAGTCTTCACCCAGGTATTGTAGTGAAGTTGGCATGTGCCAACATCTGACCGAGTTCTCCTCTTCTGGATGAACATACCTTAGAAAAATTTAATGAATTATTAATTTTCCTCATTATGTATTAATTGCACTATCCCTATTAAACAACTAGGTTCATTTACCATTAGGGTTACAAGTTAAAACTACAAGTGGAGTGGGTATGCAAATACATCTGCTCCTAACAATTTCAAAAGTTATGTTTTTATTCCATTAACATTTTAATTAATGTTTCACATAACAGATTAAGCATACATGCCATTTTTGTTGATTACTCCCCTACTCAAGCCCTAACTTATTTGAAGAAAAAAACTTCAACCTTCCATACTATAAATTTTTAACAAAAGAATTACAACATTAATTCAAATAAGTAACATTTCTTCATAGTTGACTATCTCTTTGAAACTTTGAACTACATGTTTTCCTTCTCAGTTAAACCTATTTAACAAAAGGAGATAACTATTGTACTATCCTCTAGGCATAGTTCAGCTAAAGGTAAATTAACAATAATACCATCACAAAATTTCAATCATAAAAAATCATTCAAAAAATTGAGATGTCAGTAATCAGATCTAAAACATAAGAATAAAATTTAGGATGATTCAAAACATCATAACTTAACATGTGCCTTTGATTTGAGTATCCTAATACTCAAACCAAAAATATCTCCAATTTAAGTCCAACAAATGAAAAACAAACATCATTAGAGGTTTAAAATCAATAACGAAAGAAAAAGGGAATAACCTCAATCCTAAAAAATACACAACAATTCTTCCTATTAACCTATGCTTGAACTACACTACCCTTACTCCACCTGAACTTAATTCTACAAAACAATTCTAGAAGATTACATCATGAAGTGAACCAAAATGGATAGCACCTTCTACAAAGTTAAAATAGAAAGAAGATTGCAGAAGTGAGGGATAGATTACTCTCTCACAGTTCTAAGCAAGATGAGAGAGAGAGAGTTGGAGATAACCAGAACATAATCAAACAAGCTCAATATCTATTATCCCTTACTGAAATTCCCAAACAGAGAACAAATCAAATATCGTATTAATGACTATAGTCCCAAAGAAGGGAAGAAACGATGACCCACAACAATCATTACCTCTCATCATTCAAGAGAACAGTAAGGATAACATCCAAACCCACAAAAAACAAGTAACTTTTTTCCACAGACATAGTGGAGAGAGGAAGAGAATTATCCGAAAGGTAAGACTACACAGTCCTCCCAACTTAGATTTTTCAAAGGAAAAAAGTAAATAAAACAATTAAACCTAATAGGAGTCTCTATTCTTTTTCATCGATACCTTATTGCCTAGAATCTGAAAGAGCTGAAACTGAGTTCAATAGCCAAGGTCAAGAAATATACAAACTAAACACATCAAACCATGTCCAAAGAACTATCTAGAAATTCTAATTGACAACAATGACTATAAAACAGTATGCCATTAACCATGATAATTTTCCTTCTAAAACATCAACTATCTCAATTTAAGAGATTGCCCAATATTCAAGAGTAGAAAACCGAGCATCACTTCCCTTAATTACACTTTCACAAGAAATGATTCCTTTCAAGGAGCTACATAATTATTCAAAAATAATGAAGATAGATGACTGCAATAGGGAGGGTGAAAATGAGAACCCAATTCCGTAATCACAGAAGTGAAAAGGAATCAGACATATTATGAGTTAAATACATAACCAAATGACTTAAACAATTCTTGGAGCGATAGACTATTTGCCAAGAAATTCCAAGCAATAATTCCTATGAATCTCCAAAGTCAGAGGTCTGCAACAAATAGCAACACCAAAAAACCCTGATTCCCAACTACTGAAAATCCTTTTTCCTGGAGGATGATGAAAGGTTCAAACAAAATCATGATATTTAAACAAACTTTTATTAGCAGTATTCTGACAGAGAGGAGAACAATGTTATGCAAAAACAAGTTCCACATCATTTACCACAGTACACAGTTCAACAAGTTCTTCAAAAAATTTGGCTTCATAGTAAGCTCAAGAAAAAGGATTAAAACATAACCCAATAATTCATGTGTGCATGGGTTTGTTCAACTAAGTTAAGGAAATTAAAACTAACACCTAGTAATCTTAATTAACAAAGCTAAATCAAAATCTAAACACCATCAAGATAAGAGCTAAACAAGGTTAGAAAATAACACTATTGCATTAGAACTTTAAAGCATAAATCAAACTAATCATGCTAATTGTCAAAAACCTCTACTCTTTTGATTGACAACAAAATCAAATGGACCTATGTAGGCTCTATGGAAATCAAATTTGGTGAAGGAAGGAGGCTTAACTCTTCAATGGTGAATTCTTCAAGAGTGACAAAGAAGCTTATAGTCTATTTGCTATGTGCTTTGCTTTTATCTTCTCAAAGAATTTAGGTGTAAGTGTAAAGGTAGGAGGAGGGGCTCTTTATGTAGCCCAATGGATAAAGGAATCACTGCATCCATTTGTATGAGGGATAATATAGATGTTGAGTTAGTTGTGGATAAGGGGGGTTTATATAGCATTGAGTTAACTTTAGGGGGGTTTAACTCTGTCCTTTAGTGACCCGTGTGGCTAAAGGGAGGCTTCATTAATTAATCAAGATGATTTAACTAATAGATATGCAAGCTGTATAAATTTTTTTAGAGGAATATTAGCATGATTTAGATTATAAAAGAGGATTAAATAAATTAAATTTTGATTTATTTGTTAAATGAAAGGGGAGGCTAATTAATTAGTAATAATTAATTAGTCTAGACAGAAGGGAGGGATTAATTAACAGAAGGTTGTTAATTAGGGTGTTTTGTTGGATAGGCTAGCTTAATTAATTAGATGTAATGTAACTACCTCAATGATCGATAGGAGAGAAGATGGGCTATTTTGACGATATGTCACCAATTTGTAGGAAAGAAGATAATTAGTGCAATTTAAGTATTTAAATTATTCGGGTGTAATTACGGGTGTCTACGTTTGCCCCTATTTGGGGTGACATAAGTGACGCCACTTCAAATATAGTAGTTGGATGAAATTTTGAAGGGATAGAAAAAAAAATAGTAGGAGGGAGAGATGCCCCCCTCGAGTGTCAATGGGGTGATGACGGAAGACGATCGACGATCAAAAAAGGTGAGAAATAGATAGAAAAATGGGGAGGGGTAGAATGTCCTCAGGTGTAGTAGAAGAAAAGTGATGGGAGGAAAGTGAGATATAAGAAAAAGGGAGAAGTGGAGAGAAGTAACTTAGTCTCTAGCCTGTACATTGGAACAACTTTTAGTGTCATCATATTGCTATAAGATCTACGTCATCGGTCCTTATTAAAAATATAAACATACGAGAAAAGTAGAATGACATGAAAAATCCATTCTACGAATAATTTTCCATTTTTGAAAACACCAACTCTAAGAAAAATATGAAATGCAATGCAATACGAGAAGTAAACAAGCTCATTTACCAGGGAAAACAAGTACGAACGCACATATCCAACCCAACAATGGTTAAGAGAGTTGTAAAAATGTTTTTTTATCAAGCTGAAGATATCCAAATGTTCATGATCGACGAAAAAGGTTAAAAATGATGCCATGAGCAAGGATACATGCAAGGGGAAATGATAATGGACACTTAGGTGCAAATAGAAAGCTGTTGTGCACCACGAAATAATACCAGGCAACAAGAACATGCCCCAAAGTATAGACGAAGCAAAAAACTAGCTTTGTGAATGGTTGTGAATCTAGCAATCCATGTGTCGTATTAGATCAGAAAAGATGTGAAACAAACCAGTAGGATATGGAGAGAATACCATGCACAAGACACAAGTTTCAGCCGTAATAAGTAGGTTACCTAGTTTTGTAGGTTTTTTAATTTTTAGGATTTTGTGAAAAAAAAATTACCCTGTTTTTTGGATTTTTGAAGTGATATATATATATATATATATTTTATTTTTTTTTGTTTTCTGAAATGCGGTGGACAGTAGAAAAAAATAGAAGAAATAGAATGAAGGACGTAGACGTACAACAGAAACATGCCTCCAAGTGGAAGAAAGAAGAAACAAGCAACAAATAATGTCCCTGTATAGTTGAAAAATTTAATAAAAAAATTATTTTTAAAAAAAATAATTATATTACGATAGTGTGGATAAGAAGAAAAGTCACCTTGGAGCAATAAAAATTCTCCCTAGTGAGGAGAAAGTGGTATTGGACAGAAAAAAATGCCCCAACATAGTGAAAAATAAATGGAAAATAATTATTTAATTAAAAATAATCATTTAACGAGTGAACAAAGGATAAAACGGTGATTGAAACGAGCCTCTAGGCACTCATGGTGGTGAAAAATAGGCTTGATATACCCCACCCATGGGGGGTAAATCACTACGACCAATTCATTTATTGCTGACTACCTATTGAGTTGTTACTGCAAGGCTCTGACATAGCGACATGAGGACGACGATGATAACACAAGACCGATTGAGATGAGGTAGACACAATCTGAGGGTACCAGTGGCATGCCGATGATGGCGTCTTTGTGAGTATTAAAACCTTGCTTGTTAATTTTTGTAATTAATGCTCTAGGATTTAGGAATTATGGTTAAGGATTAGTGTTGGTTACATGCACGCATAGGCATAGGGGTGCTAAAGGTGGCGTAGGCCTCCTCAATCAGGGTGCAATAGAGTCGGATGCATGCATGCACAGGCACACTCAGGCACACACACGCGTGTACATGTGCATGCACCACACATATGCGTGGACACACACACACACTGAAGGGTAGTGCACACATCCATCCATAGGGAAAAAATTGCATGGCGCAAGGACACTTAGATGGTTATGATGTGCGCAAGTGCCAGAAAGGGTGGTGCACACGCCCCAAAGGGGCATGCAGGTGCACATGATTGATGGTGCAAGCACGCTTAGACAGTTGCGTGCACGTGCATGTGCCAGCAGTGTAGCACACATTCCTAAAAGGGCGTGTCAGGTACACTAGGCTGATAGAGGATAAATAAGAAAATGCCAAAAATTATGCCATTTAGATTTAGAAGAAAATGTAGTACTTTTTGGGTTAACCCTAAAAAGTGATATGATAAAATTTTAGAAAAAACGTTAGTAACTGACGAATGAACTAATTTTTATAGAGACATTCCTGCAAGTTCTTCAAACAGCAGGAGCGTCATTCACGAATCACTGAGCTAGAGGGGAGCATGCATCAGTAAGAGACCGGCATGTGTTAGCTATTCTGTCTAGAGGTTGCGGGCCTAGGCCTTGTGTCGCAGATGCCTTCTATCATGCTAGATCACAGTCTACTTACTTCACTAGCCGAGCGGTGGAACAATGAGAGTTCAGTGCTTTCTGAATCCCTACGCGAGAGATGACCATTACTTTAGAGGATGTGTGGAAGATTATCCATGTGCCCATCTTGGGTTCACTAATTGATTACACTTCTAATGCTGGGAAGATTAGAGTAGATATCTAGGGATTGGTTTGATCAAGATGATATACCGTGTGATGGTATGACTATTATGTTTCACGAGTACATTTCCAACCCGAAAATACACCGATGGTCCCTACATGTTATGGCACTTATCAATGGGTTTTTAATCACTGATAAGACTGGGACGTCTTTTTCGCGATGCATTGATGACACTAGTACAGGGGATATTTAGTGGTGATCACTATTACTCGGGACAGTGTATACTGGCACACCATTATTGGGACTTGCATCTTATCACCTACCACTGTCAAAATATAGTGGGGCATGCGTCACTACTACAGATTTGGTCATAGGACCACATTACTATCGAGTGCAACCTGTGGGTACTTTACATGTGTCGCAGATCCATAGGAGCCATCCTACATGGCATGAGTTTCAATAGGTGGCAATGTAGGAGGTCACCTAGCGTAGCCTATATATATATTGCCAGAGGGTTTGATGAGCTACCAAATAGGGATATCATATGGAGACCCTATAGGCATAAATAGTGGCCAGAGGATGCCATAGAGCTCAGTGTTTGTATAGTGGAGAAATCACCTTATAGGCAGTTGCATAGTTATATTTTTGAGCTATATAGGGTAGACAGATGCTAGTGATAGTCAGGCATGGTGTAGGGGGTTCTGTAGCTATGACATATGGTATGCCTCATCGAGATTCTGAGAGGATAGAACATGGGGCAGCATACATATAGGTGACCCGAGCCAGGGCCAGTTTCTTAGATGTGGTCCCATAGGTATGGGATCGAACACGACAGATTAGGGATCCAGGCGCTACTGCAGGGATTACCAGACATAATATGTTATTATTTTACCCCGATGCCTGAGTATACCGGAGGAGGCCTGGGCAGTAGGTGGTAGACCAGCGAGAGAGATTTGGCATGGTGGTGACTAGAGAGATGGTGCAGCAGGTCATGACCCAGAGGATGCATTTTATGAATTACCCCATGATGAGTAGGGGGCTACCACATAGGTACAAGGACCAAGGCCGCAAGGATCTAGGACAAGGCACCTACACAACTTTCTAGAACCAAAAGTATTAGAGCAAGGATCAATCTTCAAGGCTAGTACAGGGATAGGTCCTTGTGTCACAGGCAACCACTCTACAGTAACAGTTATAGCATAGACACTTACAAAGTGATATCAAGCCATAGCAAAGAGAGACCAGGATCAAGCTCAAGATCTTAGCAGTGACAACCGAGCGAGATCAGGCTCAGGTGCTTGGTTCGGTTAGGGAGTTGATATCACTATGAACTTTCAGCAGATATGATAAATGGCTAGGACAAATGGCCCTAGGTGACGGGTCTATATAAGGAGACACAGGCCCAACTTCATCCCGTGATACTTAGAGTGCGATAGGATGAGAGTTGAGAGCACGTATTAGGCTAGGCTAAGCCTGCACTTGAGATTCAACAAAGATAGTGTCCTACTCACGCACAGATGGTACAACAGTGACTAGCCTAAGACACACAAAGATATAGTCTATAGATAGAGGGTAAAGCCTCTTATTACTGATCCTTATACTTTTAGGCAATTCTGGCCGAGTAATGGGCACCCTCTTATAACTAACAGTCGAGCATGTGGTACTAGATCTGAGAGGCCTTAGGTCTCAGTGGAGCAGTCCACGGATAGGGACAGCCAGTGATGAGCTGAGTGATGTCACTCATGCCATGAGATGCCACCACCATCGAGACAGATCCCAGATTGTATTTGACCCCATCTTGATGAGGGATTTTTCGAGTCAGCCATGATTGTATTTGATACATATGCTTTTGTATCTTAGATGAAGGATTTTTTGATGTACTATAGTTTTGATACAGGCCTCTGATGAAGGTAGTTATTCTTTGATATATGTGTATCATCTTTTTGTACACCTTAGATGAAGGCATTTTTGATGTATTGTAGTTACGTTTATCCATTTTTTTGACACAGATATACCACACATGTATTATATGGACATTTTTGACATGACATATGTGTTTATGAGATGGACATTTCCTTTTATTTCCTAATTGAGTACATGGATAGATAGATGTGTTTATGATGTTAGATGATTTTATTTCACATGTATATATCATGATTTGTTGATGTATCACATGTGTTTTTTATTACTAGATGATAGATCTTGGTAGAGTATATCAAATGTATTTGCTTATGTGATGTGACATACTTAGTGGATGGGATGATATGATGATATGGGTGTGGGGGAGGATAGATTTTGATATTTGTGATCCCTCTTGCCCCCATTTGATGATATAATATGTGATGATTAGCTTAGCATTCATGTATGATGTATACTTAGATTTTTCTTGATATATGATGTATAGATGATGTTAGATGTGATGATAGTGATGGAAATATGATGATGTGATAACAAAACGATGCACATGCAACAAGCAAACACAATCAAATGCTAACAAAAAACACAATGAATCAACATAGCAATGTAACATCATGATCTCACCAGTATGCAAAAACACACTTCAATATGCACAAGTAAGAATAAATCTAATCTAATCAAGAAAAGATGAATCCTAACAAAGTATGCCCAAGCAACAAAAAACACAAATGTACAAACAGGAAGTAACTATACAAGCAAACAAGAAAAGAAAGAAACAAAACAATGCAAGTAAACTAAAGCAAACATTTTTGCAAGATTTTTTTTTTGAAATAATTTTCTATTGTTTTTGTGGTGTTTTTTGTGAAACAATTTTCTATTGTTTTTTTAATTTTCAAGAAATAATTTTCTATTGTTTTTGTTTTTGTGAAACAATTTTCTATTATTTTGTGTTTTTTGAGAAACAATTTTCTATTGATATTTTGGAATGTTTTTGTATTTTTCCAACAGTTTTCCAGAGCTACGCATAGGTAACCAAGAAAGTGTGTATGCCCCTGGCGTTAGATGGGTAATATATAAGGGCAGATGCCACGCGCTTATGAACAAGAAGGTGAAGTCATTGAATTGCCCCCAGTGTAAGATGGGGAATAGAAAAATACCATGCCCCTCACAGACAAAATAAAAGGAGATAAATCAGGATTAGGGCTTGATAGGATTGGGCTCAGAGGTAGGCATGGAACTAGCCTTAGGCTGAGTGAAAGTAACCCCTCAGATGAAAGATGTTTGTGAAAAATGAATCCTCCCAAGGCGCCGGAAACTAGTTTTCACCCAAGGACCTATCCAAAGCACCACAGTTGCGTGGTTTTCACTCATGGATGACCTGTTTTCTCTTTTTCTTTTTCTCTTTTTTTTTATTTTTTTTTTTTTGTATTTTGATTATTTTACCATGTTTTGATTTATTTATTTTTTTGCTTTTTAGATTTTGCATCATACTTACGCATAAAACCGCTTAAGGTGCATGGCATTCATGGGCTCACGAATGTCATCACCATTGGGGTGAGTGATTTTGTATGCTCCAGTGTTGTACTTAGACACTATAATATAAGGTCCTAACTAATGTGGTTTGAAATTTCCTTTCTTTTCTCACTCTTCCCTTGTGTTGAACTGATTCTCCTTCATGACCAAATCACCAACCTCAAACTGATGAGGTATGATTATCTTGTTGTAATTTCTGAAGAATCTGTTCTGATACACTTTGAGGTGATTAAGGGTGCGGATGTGCTTCTCATCTAGGATCTCTAACTCAGCCAGTCTAGCCACCTGATAATCTTCATCTTTATCTAAATAATCCCTAAGAGAGATTCTTAGGGAAGGAAGTTTAATTTCTAGTGGGATGATAGATTCCATACCAAATACCAAAGAATATGGCATCACACCCGTAGGAGTGTGAATGGAGGTCCTGTAAGCCCAAAGAGTTGGGTGAATTTGCAAGTGCCAATTATGACCTATCTTACTTACCATTTTCTCCATTATTTGCACCAAAGTCTTATTTGTGGCCTCGGCCTATCCATTACCTTGGGGATAATATGGTGTAGACCATTTTAACCTAATTTGGAACCACTGATAGAGACCCTTTACAGTTTTATTCTTGAATGAATTTCCATTATCAGTAACAATGGCTACAGGAATGCCATACTGAAAAATGATATGATTCATGATAAATTTGGAAATTTGAGCTCCTGTTACATAGGTTAAGGGGACATCTTCCACCCACTTGGTAAAGTATTCAGTATCCGTGATGATGTGGGTATGGCCATCAGATGAAGTAGGGGTAAGTTTCCCTATCAAGTCAAGTCCCCATTTAGAAAATGGCCATGGGGTGGTGATGGGTTGCAATGGCTGTGATGGAGCATGGATGAAATTTGCATACTTCTGACAAAGTACACATTTTCTGACATAGTTGCAACAGTCAGTTTCCATGGTAGGCCAATAGTAGCCTACTCTTAACAGTTTCTTGGCCAAAACCATTCCATTAGTATGTGCTCCACACACCCCTTCATGTACTTCTTTGATCACTTGGATCGACTCCATCATATCGAGACAACATAACAGATTCCCATCATAGCCACGATGATAAAGTGTACCTCCTAAAAGGGTATAATGGGCTATTTGGAAAATTAGGTTTTGTTTCTTAGAATGGGAGATGTTAGGAGGGAACTTTTTTTCTTTGAGATAGGTAAAGATAGGTTCATGCCATGGGGAATTGGGACTAACAACATCACAAGCCAGATAGGATTCTGACATGTCATATGCGGGCTAGTGTAAAGTTTCCATAAAGAATGACATGTCATTATTCCCTGGCGGAATACGGAGCATAGAACCCACTGTGGCCATAACATCTGTAGATCTGTTTTGTGCTCGTGGAATTTGTTCAAATGTGATGCACACAAAATACTCTTTTAGGGTTTCTACCAGCTTCTTGTAAGGTATGAGCTTTTCATCCTTAACCTTGTATTCATCATTAACTTGCTTGATAATTAACTGAGAATCACCCACAACCTTGACATGATGAATGTTCCACTTGATGGTGAGCTTCATCCCTACGATAAGTGCCTCATACTCTGTGATGTTGTTCATGCAAGGAAAACCAAGACAAAAAGCCTGAGGTATGGGATCGCCAAAAGGAGTAATGAGGACCACACCTACTTTTGAACCTGTAACCATGAAAATTAAAGGACCCATGTGTGAAAGTGGAAGACTTTACACTAAAAGTGTATCAGGGTTCGGGGGCGCAGCCCCCATATTTTTTGATAGATTCTTCAATGTATAGCAATGAGGCATCTGAGCATAGAAAGATCTAGATTCAAAGGTTCAGTGCCTTGCAAAGTGTGCTTCTGCTAATTGGTCAATGAGTACTTGTCCCTTAATTGGTCATCAAATTCTGATGCACAAACTCTATGTCAAATTCACTTAGTAGAATGATCCAATTAGCCATTCTACCTGTGAGGTTGGGTTTAGATAGCAAGTACTTGAGCGGGTCAACTTTGGATATAAGCTTGGTTTTGGTATTCAATAGATAATGGTGAAGTTTTTGAAAAGTAAAAACAACAGCCAAACAAAATTTTTCAATTTGGGGATAGTTGAGCTCATAAGCGATGAGAGTGTGACTGATGTAGTACACCACTTTTTCTTTTTGACCAAGGTCATATTCGGTGAGCAATGCACTAATAACAAACTGAGTAATAGAGATACAAAGTAGGCGCAGTTCACCAAGAGTTGGAGGCATGAGGATAGGTGGATTGGCCAAGTATTGTTTAAGCAAGGCAAAGGCATGTTGTTGCTCTAGTTCCCAAATGAAGGTGACATCCTTTTTAAGCAGGTGGGTGAACAAATGACACTTATCAGCAAGCTAGGAGATGAAGCAGAAAATAGCCTGTATTTTTTCCTACAAGCTGCGTAGTTGCTTAATGTTATTAGGAGGAGGCATCTCAGTAATAGCAGACACTTTATCAGGGTCTACCTTAATTCCCCTTCTTGATAAAATGAAGCCCAACAATTTTCCTGATAGCACATCTAACACACATTTCTTTGGGTTTATCCGGACTTTGTACTCTCGTAGACTCTCAAATATATGCCACAAAATAACATGGCGATCCTCTCTTGTTTTAGATTTTCCAAGGATGTCATCCACATAGTATTCCATGATATCATGGATCATATCATGGAAAATCACTGTCATTTCCCTCTGATAAGTAGCTCCCCCATTTTTAAGACCAAACGACATTACCTGTTAATAGAAGGTACCCCAAGGAGTTGTAAAAGTCATTTTGTGCTGATCTTCATCTGCTATCTTGATTTGGTTGTATCCTGAAAATACATCCACAAGAGATAGCATCTCATATCCTACTATTGAATCCATAATCATATCAATATTTGGTAGTGGAAAATCATCCTTAGGGCATGCCTTATTAATTTCTCTAAAATCCGTGCAGATTCTGATCTCGACAGACTTCTTCTAGAGAGGACGATGTTGGATATCCATTCTAAGTAATCAATAGGCCAAATGAATCATGCCACAAGAAATATTTCTAATTCCTCTTTAACCGGTAGGACCACCCTTGGGTGCATCTTTCTGAGCTTCTATTTAATAGGCTTAGCATCAGCATGTACAACTAAGTTGTGCATGACCAAAGTTGGATCTAATCCTGACATATCCTTGTAGGACCATGTTAATACATATATAAACTCCTATAGTATCATGGTGAACGTTCTATGCTCCCACACTGAGAGTGATGCTCCTAATTTGACTATTTTTGGGTTCTCTTCTATACCGATGTTTACATTGATAGTTTCCTCGACTAGCAATTTTGACAAGTCCTCCATATGTGTAGGATCAGGAGGAAGGTTGAGCTCTTCATCCAAGGATGTCTCCATGATATTTTCATCCTTGGTGTCGTCACTTTTATTGTCCTTCAATTTTTACACCTGTTTTTCGACCAACGCCTCAAAAAAAATTTTCACTATATGACTTGGACTTTGATTTTTTCCGAGGCTTTATGTTGAAACTTTTACCCTCACTTTTTCTTAAGTTTTGCTGACCACAAAGCTTAGCCTCATCACCGAAGTAGGTGTAGGTATCTAAGTCAATATAGAAGCCCTTTTTGTGGTCTCTAATGGGAATTGTATCCCGAATGCCCATGAGCTCTGCGATAGCTTCATCATTCTAAAATATATCTAGTGACATATGACATTGTTGGTCCTATTCAACAAGGGAAGGGTAAACAAGGTCAAGGGTAGGTTCTGTAGGACTTATGGTTAAGAAAATGGTATTGATGAATAGGTTCGTGGAGGTAAGATCCTCATATTGGCTACAATGGGAATATGTATCATTGTCTAGATAGTCAAAGCTATCCTCACATTCAGAGCAAGTAACATCTTGATTATTAGGGTGTGCCCCATAAGGGTGAATTCCAATGTCGTATCTTTCTATTTTAAAATTTGGGAGAGGTACTAGTTCTCATTTTCCTTGCTCATTTCCTCCACATCATAGGCCCTTGTAGCCCATGGAGTACATCATTTTACTAGATTTCTCATATTCAGGGGTTTGATAGAAGGTTGGTTGAGTATCCTCTGGGACACAAGTAGTAGGTGGATCCAACAATTTTTCTTCAGCTAGCAAACCTCTAGGTAAGAATGACCCAATAGTTTGTTCATTTCTAGGTCTTCTGAAGCAATAGTTGGGTCGACCTCTAGTCTTGGGTGACAATGAAAGGTCTAAAACTAAGATGGCTTGTTACACATTATATAATCCATATCCATATTCTAGAACCTTCATCTCCCATAAATCAAAACGATAGGTTGATGTAAAGGCCCCATGGTCACAAGAATTGAGAGAATATGAATCTACCCAAGATTCCATGGCTTCAGATTGGAGAGGGACAGCTATATTGGTTGACAGACATGAATATGTACCCTTACATGAAAAACTATTGAGAGCTATGCAGTGAGCAAAGGGATTTAAATATCCTTGTATTGTAATGGTGTGTCCCTCATGCTTCAGTTTAATGCGTTGATGAAACATTAATGGCACAACCTGCATGGCATAAATCCATGGTCGGCCTAGAAGCATATTATACGGAAGTTCCAAGTACATGACATGGAACTTTATATGATGACAAGTGGGACCCACTTCCATTGGAAACATGATTATGCCTACAAAATCCATTTCCACGTTTTCATAAGCGGTGATAGTGATGATGTTTGACTCAAGATTTACTTCAGTATGTCCCAGTTGTTTAACCAACTTTAACATGTAGATGTTCAACCCTGATTCGTTGTCCACAAGCACCCATTTTATCTTCTTGTGGGTAATAACTACTTCAATATATAAAGGAAGATTATGCATTATATATTTAGTAGGGATCTCCCTATGATTGAAGGAAATGTGTTTAGTTGGCACAATGTTTGCTACTACGGCTTGAAGATGTGTAGGATCTACCTCTAGTGGCACTCTCTGACCCCTGAAGAGTTTGGTAAAAAAATGTCTTTGTGTACATTTGAAATATTAAGAAGATACTAAGATTGAAATCTTGGCAGAAATTTTCTCAAGTTGCTCTAAGAAGTTGTACCTGACATTTTGTGGGGTTGATGGAGAAGGTTTAGGAATCACAATGTAGGCACACCTTGTTATCGTTGTACAATCCTTTCCCTTGATTCAAATGGTGTTGATATGGTCATTAGGAGAGAGAATACATCTAATAAGTGAATCATAATGATTTTTATCTTTCTTGGTATATAAGTAATTCGTTTTTTTATAAATTTGGGATGACTCTCCCCGATCCAGCTTTAACTCTTCTAATTTACCATGTTTGGGGAATGGCTCTTTATATATCCCCATATTTTCATTGGGTGTCTGAGTTTTCCCTAGGTTTTCCACCTCTATCTCCCCATTTTCGATGAGGTCTTGGATATAGTGATGGAGTCACAGACATTTATCTATTTTATGTCCCTTGACACGATGCATTTTGTAATATTCATGCTCCTTGTACCATGATGGTTTTGAAGCATTATCATCAAATGGTTGTGTTGTAGGATATGTCACCATGTGAGCCGCATCCAATTATTTTAATATAACTAAAAAAGGCTCATTAAGAGGGGTGAACATTCTTCATTTTGGTGGGGGTTGAATAGATCCTTTGGTCTATTTAAAAGGTTGACCGGTTTGGACTGTTTGTACACGTTTGGAATCTATGATCCTATCTCCCACCACATTTGTGTTTTTGTTAAATATCTTCAGCTTCTCCATAGGTTTAGCATTTTGATTATCCTTAGATTGTGACTTAAGAGTTCCTTTAGAAATAAGGGCTTTCTCTATTTGAACACCCTTTTCAATGACCTCCTCAAAAGTGTGAACACAATGCATTTGAAGGTGGAAACCAATGTTTGGATTTAGGTTGGGCACAAAGATACTTACCAGCTATTTTTTAGGAAAATTACAAGGGAAGCGACTGGCTATCCCTCTCCACCATTGTAAGAAGCTGGTGAAAGTCTCATTAGGGCATTATTTGGTGCCACATAAATCTGCCATGGTGATATCACTTTCTATGTGATATGATAAGTGAAGCACAAACCTCTCTACCAATTCAATCCAGGTAAAAGATGGACCCATAAGGAAATGAGTAAACCAATCCAAGGCTTGACCTCCTAGACTCTTGTGAAAGAGTTGTATGAGATAATTATCACTATAGGACACCTCTTGACACGCCATATATAAATATTTGACATGATCCCGTGGATCTCCCTTTCCCCTATATTTTTCAAATTTTGGCATATCAAATTTCTTAGGGAAAGGTTGAACTGTCATAGCCTTTTCAAAAGGATAGGGACATAGTTATTCATATTGATACTTTCTAATGCTCCAAACATTGCTCTCTTGAAGGCTTGCGAGTGTTTCTTTCATAGATTAAAATTCATGTGCAAGCAATTGTTCCTTAGTAGGAGAAGATGGGATGTATACATAATGATAATCTGTATTGTCTTCTTCGTGATTTTCTCTATGGAGTTCACCGATTTCGACCTTAGGCCTTGAT
Source organism: Taxus chinensis (assembly GCA_019776745.2). NCBI lineage: Eukaryota > Viridiplantae > Streptophyta > Pinopsida > Cupressales > Taxaceae > Taxus > Taxus chinensis. The sequence continues at coordinate 208,874,000 of CM034146.1, forward strand.
TTTTAGACATTCTTGCCTACTTCCTTTTGTACATGAGAGGTTAGCAAGGCTAATTGTCAGCTAAGGCTACTAATTTTTTGTTGAATGGTGATCTCCTCTCCCAAAGGTTCTTCTTCTTCCTCATATTGTGGAGGTTCTTCAACTTTCTCGTGTCTTAACCTAATTTTTCGTGGCACTTTGATAAAGGGTATTCTATGTCCCACTACATGATATTTTCTTGCGTTGGAGGTAGAATCATGTCCATGTGTTAAAATGTCCTCCATGTTAATAAGAGGACATGCTCCTCCTCATTATCATTATTCGTAGGTGGGATTGTTTCATTTGTAGTGGGCATTTTGGCCCCCAACTCTACAACCTGTGCTAGCACCCTATCCTTGTAAAAAGGAATCTAATAAGGTGGGGTCAAAGTTCGAATTCTACATGTGGGGACTCCAATTCATTATCACTATGATTGACCATGTCTTCTATCTCTTAATCTGCAGAAAATAGAGGCCCTATATCATCTCCAATAAAATGGTTTGACCCTTGTCTGTTTGAGGCTTCCCAAGATTGCACTTGTTATTTCTCATATGTTTGTTTCTTGAGTCCTAATCATGTTTTGGGAGCCATGATTTGTGATAGTTTCACTAAGGTAAGTTTTAAATGTTTTCAAAACTTTTTGACAACACCTAAGTGATATGCAAGATGTACATCAAGAATGTGAATGAGTAAAAATATGAGAATATCAATGTGATAGAGTGATAAGTCAACATCGACACAAATGTTTGGTATCCAAGCCTATCAAATGAAGTACTTCTTATACTATGTTTTCAAAAAGTATTTTGGTTTAGCAAGATAATTAACAAGATGTTCTCACTTATGCCAAGTTAAAGAAAATGAACAAGATGTAAGTAAATACAAGAAGCTAATGTGACCTCCTAACAAGGTATACTAGAAATGAGCTCAAATTCAATTAAGACCTATATCCCAAAAATTGCCAGTTATAATTTGTGAGTGACACAAAAATGTCACCAAGATATGGTAACCAAACTTTGTGAGAAAGTAAGGTATTGATATCAAGATGATCTTGATATAACACACACAAGTGATAACATGTAGCACTCTTCAAAATCGAGGTGATAATAGAATTGAACTAAAATCTTAAAGTATAACTAGGAATTGTTAAAATGTGTGTAGCATAACCTTACAATATAGATGTTTAGGTCAAGTTTATAAGAAACAAGATGTCAATACCAAAATTGTAGTGATACGATACAAACAAGGTAACCTTTCTAAGGAAGTCTAAGATGATGAACCACACCTAACTATAATGACAATCTTGACGTGGGTATCAAGATCATAAAGACCACCAATGATATGAATACGCCTACACACACTTTAGATGTTTAAATTACCCAGCCACAAACATGGATGGGCATAATTGGACAAAAATGTGGTAGAAACAATCGATTGGTAACACAGAGGTAGTCACCTTTATTTTGATCAAAAAAGTGTCAAAAGAATGTGAAGGAAGTAGATCAAAAATGGGGATGAAAAATGCTGGCTTCAGCTTCGGCATAGTTTCACCTTGCCTTAAGGCAAGTGAAAAACTAAGCAAAATTAACACGTCACACGTTTCATGATGAAAGATGGCTCATAAATCAACATTATTTTAGGATGGTCAAAGTGGGATCCTGGAAAAATAATAGCTTCCTAGGTGGTTCTCTCACCCTAGGTGTTACAAAGTTGTCTTAAGTGAGCATGATTTACCCAAATAGTCACGATTATCTTGGGAGTATCTCGGATTTACTTTACCCCCATCAAGAACAGTAGGTAACTAGTGCATCTATGTGTACTATCACTAAGGTCGCCATATGGACAACTGGTAATGCTATCTCACAAAGGAATCACTAGTCAAGTAGGTAGTGCAGAGAACTTCCTGTTTCATCCACAAGGTTCCCTCTTGCATGGACTACTTTGGGGTTCTTGTAACCACCCCCCATTTTTGTAGCTTAAGGTGTTATGCCAAAGAGGTTATGTTCTAATTGAGTGGATAGGGATGTACCCTTTTCCGAAACCTGCAATACAGTGTTTTGAATATGTTGTTCTTTTCATCTTGTTTAATTAGGTGTGGTTTGCTTGAACAACTTTTGGCAACCTGTATGACAACCGTATTAGTAGTTTTTTACTTTGTTTTGATTCCACCTTTTCTTTGACAAGCGTGTGTTTTGATCATGCACAACGAGTTTAGTAGTTTTCCATAAAAAGAGTAAACATCATTTCTTATTCTCAAGATCCAACAAGCACATAAGAGAAGAGCATGTGTGATGTTTCCCAACATCTAAGAAGATATAAAATGAAAAAATACTTTAATTCAAACACACCAAGTTAATCCATTCCAATTCAGATATTCCTAACAATTTCAAAGCATCAAAAAGACCTAAGAATCATTTCTGATTCCCAAGATCACCTCAAGAGACGTGAGGGAAGAGCATATGTAATCTTATTCTTATAAGAAAGCATGCAAAGTTTATCTAATCAAGTAAAAGCATGTAAAAACACCCTACAAAAATGAGTATTTAATTAGATAAAACCTACAAGAAAGTTAGCACCTTAACACACTAATCTCAAGAAAACAAAAAGACACATGTACCCCTGTTTTGGCATCTACGCGCATGTTAGGATGGATGTTCCACTCTGTGTTCTTCCAAATTACAAAACACCTACACCACCTGAGAGGCGTGTGTGCCACAAGAAATATGTGTGTGCCATTGCAGATTAAAAGTAGTGTTAGATTCTGATAGAACGCTTGTGCTACGAGAAAAGCGTGTGTGCCACTGCATATTAAAATAGTATCAGATTTCGACAGAATGCTTGCACCACAAAAAACATGTCTGCACCACCAGAACATCATGTGCGTTGGGGTTAGCATGTATGCACTAGTCTGATAGGTTTTGTGTTGCAGTGAAGGTACAATATGAAATAGCGTCTGCACTTAGTTTAGTGTGCTTGTGCAATGGTTAGGGAATGTGCATCAGAGTTAGTATATGTGTGCCAGGGTTGAAAAATAGAAATTCAGAATCAACAGTACAACTGCGCCACCCGAGAGGCGTGTGCGCCAAGATAAGTGTGTGTGTGCCCCGCCCCTGTTAGTGTGCCTGCGCCACTCCTGCAACCAAAGTATGATGAAAAACACAAAAAATCTCACAATACTTCAAATTTTAACAAGTTAGCTTGAAATTAGTAATAACCCATAAAAATGATAGCTATAAGTGAGAACCTACACATATAATGTTAGCAAAAATCCTAAGAAATTGAACATTAATTACTATATGTGCATATCAAAGGGTTAGCCAAAAAACAATAGAATTCAAGCTAAAGAATGCTAAGGAACAAAGGATTTTTCCCACTGGGTGTGAAATGTGTGCATGGTTTTGTCAACTAAGTTAAGGAAATTAAAAATAACACCTAGTAGTCTTAATTAACAAAGCTAAATCAAAATCTAAACACCATCAAGATAAGAGCTAAACAAGGTTAGACAATAACACTATTCCATTAGAAATTTAAATCATAAATCAAACTAATCACGCTAATTTTCAAACACCTAAAATCTTTTGATTGACAACAAAATTAAATGGACTTATGTAGGCTCCATGGCAATCAAATTTGGTGAAGGAGGCTTAGCTCTTCAATGGTGAATTCTTCAAGAGTGACAAAGAAGCTTATAGTCTATTTGCTATGTGCTTTGCTTTTATCTTCTCAAAGAATTTAGGTGTAAGTGTAAAGGTAGGAGGAGAACTCTTTATATAGCCTAATGGATAAAGGAATCACTACATCCCTTTACATGTGGGATAATAGGGATGTTGAGTTAGTTTTGGATAAGGGGGGTTTATATATGGTTGAGTTAGCTTTAGGAGGGTTTGTTTTTACTTTAGTGACGCATGTGGATAAAGGGGGCCTTTTAATTAATTAAGATGATTTAATTAATAGATGTGCAAGATTATAAAAGCTTTTAGAGGAATATTAACATGATTCATACTATAGAAGGGGATTAAATCAATTGAATATTGATTTATTGGTTAAATGAAAGGGGGGGCTAATTAATTAATAATAATTAATTAGTCTAGATAGAAGGGGGAATTTATTAACGGAAGGTTGTTAATTAGGGTATTTTTTGGATAGTCGACTTAATTAATTAGTATAGTGTAATTAATTAATAAGGATAGGAAGGAAGATGGGCTCTTTTGACAGTATGTCACCAATTTGCAGGAAGGGAGATAATTAGCGTAATTTATGTATTTAAATTGCTCAGGCATAATTATGGGTGTCTATAATTCAAAACAAAAGAATCAAACCCAAATCAGACCTTCCATCATAAGAGTGAAGTCAAATAGTATTCATAATAAACAATACAAGAATTGAATGAAAAGATCATAACATCAAACAAAAACCAAATTATCCCCAAGAGAAGAGTTTATTTAATGAATCATTTAAGTAAGAGAAAAACAACTTAATGGGTAGAGCCTATCATGCCTAATAGGGCTTCTCCTTCATCGATTGCAAAATATTTCCAAGCAGAACTTCAACAGCCTATTCTTATCCACGCAACGTCAACCAACTTCCAATCCTCTATCTTCTTTCATAGCTTTTACAGAGTCCAAAAATAGCTCAAATCCATACAAAAATTATAGTCATGCAAGAATCAAACTAGAGGTTTGAAGAGAAAGAACAATCTCATGTAGATCTTGGTTTACAAATGAACCAAAAGATAAAAAACAACCAAAACCCCTCATGCACCTTCCTAGGCGGTTTTCACCAAATTCAAAAACATTAAATTCAAAGGACTTTCAGTTCCCTCCATCTTCCATGCCACCACCATCTCCACATTTAGCAGTGCCTAAATTTAAATTTTTCATGTAACTAAACTTGGTGGATATGCCATTGCAGCCTCCCCTAATATTTTCAATGTACATGCCTAAGTTGGTGGTAAGATGAGATAAGAAAGAATTAAATATCATTTAATTTTTTGAAACTAATGCCATCGACCACCCTTTTTCCATGTCATTACACACATCCCTTTTAGGTTGTCCATACCTTAAGTTAGGTTACATTAGTTTAGGAAAACAACTTGAGTCCATAGGTAGGTCCAAAATATAAGTCTAGGTCCCTCATTATCCTTTTTCCTTCCCAATTGACATAAGTCATAAAAGCATAGGTTAGGTTTAATCCCTAGGATAGAGTCATTGGTTTTGAAACTTAGTTATATTAGGTCCAAATCCCTCCAATGACATATCATCCAAAAAATACTAGAAAAGAGGAACTAGAATCATTTACAACCTATGAAGAGGGTCGTTTACAGCCTTCACATTCTCCAGATCCATAACTTCTCCCATTTTTCCAAATTGGACATCATGTCAACAAAACATGTAAATTAGAAGCATACCTTAGAGAAATGGAATTTATCTAAGGTAATGTTGTTTGATTCCTCTTAAATTATGAATATTGAAACTCAAATTCATAATCCCATACAGTGAATTTATCCTGCTTAACAGAGATGAATTGCTTCATGTTTAATTAAGAAAAAATTCAACATAATGTACCTATTCAATTGATGATTCATTTTCTACTGCAAACATGATTTTAAAATTCATAAGAGTAAATCGTGTTAAGAAAAAATCACCTGTCAATGTTTGTACCCTTTTAAAGTAGAAATCATCATAGGTACTATTCATGTTTAAAGGTGTTACACCAAAATCCTTGATTTTTTGTAGGGATAACCTACCATAGTGTCTTCTTTTGGCCTCATAATTATCTGAACAATAAGCCCAATAATCTTCAAGATCAAGAAGATGAAATATGGACATTCTAAAATTGTTTGCAATTAAACCCTTGAGGTCAGAGAAAGTTATCTTCTTGAAATAATATAAATTGAAAGGAGTAATAGTTCTCTCAACATTTTGAGCATTAAGAGAAGTCTTACATGGGTAATTACCCAAAGTGATTGGGAATTGAATATCAGTTATTTTATTGTCCCTACAGGTTCTATGAAGCTTGTCAAGTTGTTTGTAAATTTCAACAAGAACAATCTTATCACTGCAAAACATTGGAAGTTTGAGAGGTGATCCCTCTAAGCCTGCTAGTCTGATGTAGGAAAAATTCCTAAATTGAATGAAGTAGCTACCATAAACAGAAATCAGCTACTTGGCCTCATCAGCAAACATCTCAGTTGTGTTTCCTTTGAACAATCTGACAATATACATAGTGAAAGCATCATTGACTCTTTTAAAATGGTGATTGTTATTCTTCAAAGTCAACTGTGGATAATATTCATATATTTTATCATCCTTTTTATTTTAATCAAGAGAAATACCTAGCCATATTTTGTATGTTGCAATGGTATAAATTAGGTCGGAAGTCATGTGAAAATTTTTGGTCCTTTTCACATTATCTAACTACTCACTGAGGCTTTCGCAAAAGATCTCCCCCAATTTAGTATTTTTTTCCCTTCACAGGTAATATTCAAATATGGGAATATCTAGAAATGGAACTTATTATTTGAAGGGAGATCCATTATTTTTGAAATAAGGATAATGATATCTGAAATTTCTTCCTTGAAATCAATCTTGTACATGGTTGTAGGTAACTTAGATGCTCCTTTCTTTGGGGTTTTAAACCAGGATTTGGCTATCACGTGCTTGTATTTTTCACTCTCTTGATGAAACAAGGACTGAGCATGGGATTTGGTGATAATATTTGAGTCTTCCACTTCAGGAATTCCAAAGGAATTGATGCATTTAACATCCAATTGAGAAATTACTTGACCTTGGGGATATTTGATTTCCTTTACACTTGGATTGAAATAGGAGCCACAAGACAAAACAGTGTCAGCACACTAGAATGAGACCAGAAAAACCCTAGCGTGACATATTCCACATTATTTGATCAACTGAGAAATGGGAGTGGGATTTTCACAGTTGAGTTGTGCCCAAAAATCGTTGAGGTCGAGATGTTGTGTGTCATTGTTTCTAATGTCAGACATAGTCATCTCTAAATAGGAAAGATAATCATGCCATTTAAAATGAATCTTCATGATGGAAAATGGAACAAATAACAAGTGCACAAGGAGAAAAGGAAGCTTCTAGCAGTGGGAAAGAAAATAGGGAAAAGGTGAAAGTTGCTATGAATTCCTGCATAAGGCTTTCAAAAATTATAATCTTCTCTTCCGAATAAATGAATGCCTTCTCAAGAGCAATATGCACTTGGAATTTTTGAAAATGATTAGGAAATTACCTTGCTATGGCTAGAAACAACTAAGGAAGATTGGGAATGGGATATAAAAATCACACTATAATCTTTGTGGTTAAAAATGAGAAGACTATCCTATATATATTCTTTTTTAGAAAGATTCGGTGGGGTGCATTAAATGAAGGACTCAGTGTAATAAGGGTAATAAGATTTTTTTTGACACAAGAAAATAACTTTAGTTTTTGGAATGCGGATATGGTGGAAGAAATGAGCACAATGGGCACGCAAGAGATTTGGGATTCCAAGATCTAACATCTTTACAACACAAGGAAAACCAACTCAATACGGAAAAGGTGGGTTCGCATGGGTGAGAATGCAATTAGAACACTTGGGATAGGAAAATTTAATTACCTTGCAATACATCAATATTGATTGATAATCAGGTGAATTGGACAAAAGAAGCACATAAGGCCTTTAAGAAATTGGTACACAAGTTCCTCGTCGAGCTGAAACGTCCAAACAACAAGAAGGACTTAGAAAAATTTGAAAGGTTGTGGGAATGTGAAGAGCCGATGGTCTGAGGGAACTTGGGATAAAAGGGCCATGAAAATATGAAGGTTCTGTAACATGAAGGAAAGGGACAAAGAAAATTGTGGGGAAAATAAAAATTTGGGGAATAGAAGGCCCATAAGGACTTGGGACATCTAGGACATGTAAACCCAATTTACCCTCAATACAAAGAAAATATCTCGAAACTCAAAAGTTCTTAAAAATGACTAACTTTTGGGAATTCTCCTTTTCCTTCATACTTCACAAAGGAAAACAAAGACTCTAAAGAGAGATCTTACCCAAAACAATTCAAAATTTGATGAAAATGCACACATTTTTAGATAAATGACAACATGTGTGAAATGTTAAAAATGTGAAAAGGAAAATATACCTTGGTCTTGATGGAGTAAACATGCAAGATACAAGTTTGATAAAATAGTAGTTCATTGAACAGGGTTGGAGGTATGAAGAAAATATAATAAGTTAGTAAAGACAAAAGATAAAAAAGGAGAATTTTGAAAGTTTTGGATAGAACAAAGGATACATGACTGTAATACAAATTCATAGTTTACAGTGAAGGAGACATGACTCTAATACATCAAAAGATTTAGGGGTGTGGTCATAAGTAGAAAGAATGTGTGTGAATCAGGCATGAAACAAATTGACATATGTGAATCAAGTATGTCAGAAGTAGTAGAGTGTGTTAAAGTTTTAGTTTCTCAAGAAATTATGTGTAGAATGTGTTGAGTTGTGGAGCTCAATTACTTTAGATTAGCATGCAATGTGAAACTTGCTGGAAAACACAGTAACCCACATCAATTATGTAGGGACCAACATTGGTCACCTATGACCGGCGTCAATTAGACAAGGAAGAACCAACATCGGTTAGGGATAATTGGCATCAGTTACCTGCGTATGAGTTTTTATAATTAACTCACATGAATTAGATCTATTGATTGTAATTGCATGTCTAAGTTCCATAAGTTTGTATATGCCTATATAAGCATGAAAGCTAGGGTTTACAAGTAAGAATTAAGAATAACTTGCAAAACTTGATGATTATTGTGAGAATAATTGTGAGAGAGAGAATTCTTGGAGAAGAAGAAAAATCTTGAGAGAAAAAAAGTATTGTACATCTAAGAGGTGTGGAAGATTGTAAATATTCATTGTATATCTTGTGAAAGATTTGGATAATAGATTGGCTTGTTTCTTGGTGGACGTAGCTCACACTAGGTGAACCACATTAAATCTAGTGTTGATTTATATCTCTTGTTTTGTGTGTTTTTTCTAGTAGAATATCTACTTTTATTTATATGTATGCTTAGATCTGATATATTATCTATACAACCAGTGTGTTAACCCCAACAATTGGTATTAGAGATTTGTTTTGAGGGTTTTTTTGTGTTGACATATTTACTCACAGAGGGTTTTCTGATTGAGTGGGAGCTAGAGCAATGGCAGAAGAAAAAAAATACAAGGTAGAGAAATTTGACGATTGAAATTATCAATTATGGAAGATGTAGATTGAGGATTATCTATATCAAAGAGATTTGTATTTACTATTAGATGAAAAGTTTAGACCTATGAAGATGGCTGATGAAGAATAGAATATTCTTGATAAAAAGGCTCTAGGATCTATAATATTAATTATGGTAGCATCCGTGGCTTCCAATATTATGGAAGTGACTTCTACAGTAGGTTTAATGAAATCTCTTGCTAATTTATATGAAAAACCTAGTGCTTCAAATAAAGTTTATTCGATGAAGAAACTATTTAGTTCTAAGATGCATGAAGGTGGATCTATATCCAATCATTTGAATGATTTTAGATCTATTGTAAATCATTTAAAATCAATTGAAATATCATTTGATGATGAAGTGAAAGAAATTTTATTCTTATGTTCTTTTCTTCATAGTTGGGATAACTTGGTAATGACTTTTGGTAATACAAAATCTGCTAATAATATTTTGAAGTTTAACGATGTGGTTAGTATAATATTGAATGAACAAATTTGAAGGAAGAGTACATAGGAATCATCATTAGGGAATTCTTTGAATGTAGAAAGTAGGGGCAGGAAGAAGGAGAGATCCAAGAGTAAGAGTAATAGGAAATCAAAGTCAAGGGATAGTAGATCTAAATCCAGAGGTAAGGGAGTTACTTGTTGGAAATGTGGAAAGAAAGGACATGCAAAGAAAGATTGTTGTTCAAAGGATAAAGAGAACCAACAACCAGAAAAAGGTAAAGAAGCAAATTTTGTTGCAGCGGAGGTAATGCAAGATGCTCTTATTATTTCTTTAGATAATAGAATTAAACCATGGGTTTTAGACTCAGGAGATTCTTTCCATGCAACCCCTAATAAGGGTTATTTTATAAATTATGTCTAGGGAAATTTTGGGCATGTTTATTTAGGTGATGATGAACCTTGCAGTATTACTAGTAAAGGGCAAGTTCATCTAAAATTGTAGAATGGAAATACATGGGTATTGACAGATGCGAGGTATGTGCTAAGCCTTAGCAGGAATCTTATTCCTACAACAACTAGGTGAAGTTGGTTGTATGGTTACTTTTACAGGAGACTCTTGAAAAGTCACCAGGGGTTTTTTTTGTGGCAAGAGGTAAGAAGGTAGGAACTTTATATTTATCTACCTATGTTACTAATTCTTTTTTTTTATTATCTACTTCAGATTCAGATACATATATGTGGCATAATCGGTTGGGCCATATGAGTCAAAAAGGAATACATATCTTAAAGGATAAGGATAAGTTATCATATTTGAAAGTTTTAGATCTTGATTTCTATGAGCATTGTGTTTTTGGAAAGAAAAAGAGAGTGATATTTTTCAAATTTGGGGTAACTAAGAAGGAGTATAAGTTAGAGCTTGTACACTCATATGTGTGTGGACTAGGTCAGGAAGCTTCTCATGAAGAATCCCAGTATTATGTTACTTTCATTGATGATGCTGCAAGAAAGGTATGGGTTTATTGTATTAAACATAAATATGATATTTTTGAAACTTTTGAAAGATGAAAAACCCTTATTGATAATGAGTCAAATTAAAAGTTAAAGTGTCTTAGATCTGACAATGGTGGTTAATATTGTAGCAAGATTTTTAATGATTATTGTTTAGTGAATGGGATACACAGAGAAAGGACGGTTCCAAGAACATCGCAAGAGAATGGTGTTAGAGAGAAAATGAACAGGACAATCATGCAATGTGCTAGAAGTATGAGGATACATTTTAGATTTCACTTGCATTTTTGGGAAGAAGCAGTTGATACATCAGTTTTTTTGATTAACCATGAGCCTTCAAGTTCACTAGATGGAGGAATACCAAAGGAAGCTTGGACCAGAAAAAGAGGTAGATCTTTCTTTTCTTAAAATTTTTGGTTCAGAAGCTTTAATGCATATTGATAAGGAAAATAAGAAAAAAAATGGATGTGAAATCCAAGAGATGCACTTTCATTGGTTATGGATCTAGTGATTTTGGATTCTGTTTTTGGGATTTATAAAATTCTAAAATTATTAGGAGTTGTGATATTGAATGGAATGCACATATAATGTACAGGGATAAAATTTTGGTACCTAAGGATGAAGTAGTTGAGAGGTTTGTGAATGAAAATGAATTCTTAGATTTAAAACTAATACCAACAGGGTTACACAGTAACTGGTGTCAATTGACCCCTGACCGACATCGGTCAATAGAACCGATATCAGTCACAGAAGAGACAAACCAACATTGGTCAATAGGACTAATGTCAGTTACAGGTGAGTGGCTTCGGTCACTAACAGATTTGGATACAAATGTCCAGGAGGTCCAGAATGAGCCTTCAAAACACCAAAATCCTCTGAGAAGGTCACAAATGGTAAGTAAACCTCCAGAAATATTTGCACCTTCTCTATTTTATTTATTATTGACTTATAATGGTGAACCATAGAGTTTTAAATAAGCAATACAGGATGAGACTCACATGCAATAGAAGCATGACATGGATGAGGAGATGGACTCCTTAGAATAGAAGCATACTTTGGGATTTGGTTAAGTTATCAGCAGGTAAGAGGACATTGCATAACAAGTGGGTTTACAGGATCAAGGAAGAAGAGGGTGGAAAGAAAAGGTACAAGGTAAGGCTTGTAGTAAAAAGATTTACACAGAAAGTAGATATTGATTTTGGTGAAATATTTTCTCCCATTGTTAAGTTAAATTTTATTCGTACTCTATTGAATTTAATTATAGTAGTGTATTTTCATTTAGAGAAACTAGATGTGAAGATAACTTTCCTTCATGGTGAGTTGGATGAAAAAATTTATATACAACAGGCGCTTGGGTATGAATTCAAGGGTAAGGAGAAATTAGTGTGCAGGTTGAAAAAAATCCTATATGGGCTCAAGCAAGCTCCAAGGTAATGGTACATGAGGTTTGATAGTTTTATGCATGAGCATGGTTACTTAAGATGTGAATATGACCATTGTGTTTATTTCAAGAAACTTGAAAACAGAAGCTATATTATTTTATTACTATATGTGGATGATATTCTTATTGCAGGAGCTAGTATGCAGGACATTGGTGAGTTTAAGGGAAACCTAGCTCACACATTTTCTATGAAGGATTTAGGAGCTACAAAATTAATATTTTGCATGCAAATACATAGAGACAGGAAGAACAAGAAATTATATTTGTCCAAGGAGGATTATATCTATCGGGTGTTAGAAAGGATCAAGATGTATAATGCAAAATCTACTAGTACACCTATGGCTGGACACTTCAAATTATGCAAAGATCAGTGTCCTTCATCACATGAGGAGGTCAAATATATTACATGAGTACCATATGCTTAAGCAATTTGGATTCTCATGTATGCTATTGTTTTTACTAGACCAGACATTGCACAAGTAGTGGGAGTTGTGAGTAGATATATGGCCAATCTAGGTAAAGAGAATTGGAAAATAGTGTAATGAATACTCAAGTATTTGAGAGGGAAATCTAGCATGTAGTTATGTTATGGAGGTTTGAATATTTTATTATGTGGCTATGTTGATTCAGATATGGCTGGAGATCTAGATGGTAGGAGAAGCACTACTAGATATATTTTCATGGTAGGTGGGATGAAAATTAGCTAGATATCAATATTGCAGAAGGTTGTGGCTTTGTCTATTATAGAGGCAGAGTATGTTGTAGCTATAGAGTCTAGCAAGGAGAGGATATGGATGAGTAGGTTCATAAAAGAGTTGGGAAAGGAGTAATATGATTGTAAATTGTATAGTGACCTATGTATGAGTGTTTTTAATTAACTCACGGTAATTAGATCTATTTTTAGTGTTAAAGCAGATCTATTGATTTTAATTTCATGATTAAGTGCCCTAATTTTGTATACGCTTATATAAGCATGAAAGCTAGGGTTTAGAAGTAAGAATTAGGAAGAACTTGTAAAAGTTGATGACTTGGAGAAGAAGAAAAGGCTTGAGAGAAAGAAAGTATTATACATCTAAGAGGTGTGGAAGATTGTAAATCTTCATTGTATATCTTATGAAAGATTTGGATAATAGATTGGCTTGTTTCTTGGAGGACGTATCCCACACTAGGTGAACCATGTTAAATCTAGTGTTGATTTATATCTCTTATTTTGTCTATTTTTTCTGGTAGAATATCTACTTTTGTTTGCATTTATGCTTATATCTGATATATTATTTGTACAACTAGTGTACTAACCCCAATAAAATGATAACATTGTAAGTTACTTAGGGGAAGAGAAAATTGTCTTGATTGAGATATAGGTAAATTCTAGAGATAGTAAAGAGTCAAAAGGGTTAAGGAGGAGGTAGTTAATAGATGAGAGTTTCTATAATAGTAGGTCTTACTTTTGAATACCATTGAGGAGATCATGATAGTGCGTATCAGTTGAAGACATTCAATTTCTCAATGACATGTAAGAAATAGAAGTGTGAAGATAAAAAGAGTGAGTGATTTTGTAGAATGAAGAATACAATAAGCTGATATAAAGATTAATTAGAGTAAAATTGAGAAGATATAAGAGAGAACATGAAATGAGATAAGACTGATGAATTTTTCCTTTCATTAGGTTTTATGATCAAGATAGAGAAATATCAGAGGTTAGTTGAGAAGAAAGTTTGATCATGAAGGTGTGCAAATTTAGAAGTCATTATCAGTTGTGTAAGACAACAACCAAAGTGTGACCAAAACTTAAGATCAAGTCTAAGTAACATCTTAGCAGGTGGGGAGTTGTAGCTTCCCTATGAGTTAAAGTTCAATAAATATAAGTTGTAGCTAGTTAAATTGCAAGGGGTTGAAGCCTCCAGACTAATTAGTATCTTGGTCAAACTTAGGATTTACAGCTCTAGGTTGAGTTGAAGCTCAACCATGAAATCAATGTAACAAAGATAAGACAATTTAGTCCTAAGCATAGTTCTTGTTTTTATTTGGTTATTTTGTAGTTTGGGTTTCCCATATTAAATCTATCTCAGTGTGTGATCTCTCTCTTTTATGCTTCTAATTGCTAATTTTTAATTGATGATGAAATTTGAATGAATTAATTTAAGAGGTAATATTTGAATAGACATTGATTTTTAGTGTCCTAATTTCGAAAAGAGGGAGATGTCAAGATACTTATGAGGTAATTTTATTTTATTAAAGCCAAATAACCTTTGTATCATTAGGGAGAGTATTCTAGGAACATTAACGAAAAAGATGAATGATTTTGGATTGCTCATCTCTTTCCCAACAGTTGTTGCATAAGAATCCAAAGTGAATTTAAATTCCTTTTCCTCCTGAACTGAGGCATAACCGAAAAGGAATGTATCATTTGTAAAAATTTTGTGAGTTGGAGTATTAGTATCCTCCATTATTCTTATGTTGGATCCATTTTTTTGAATCATAGGCTTAGTATCAATAGACAAGGGGATACATTTTCCTTATTCCTCTTTATCTTGGATTCTTCCACAACAACCCAAACCTATTTTCCACCAATATGCCAAAATTCTTGAAAAAACTCCACTTGGGATCCATTAGGACCCAAGGATTTGTTCTTATCCATAAAAAAATCCACTTTATAAATTTCCTCCATGGAAAAAGGTGCCATAAGAATTTTAGTTTGGTCCTCTGACACAATAGGGGGAATGTTTCCAATAAGATCATTCTATACCTACCATTGAGATTGAATCTCACCCCCAAAAAGGTTTGGAAAAAAATGAACAACCTCGTATTTGATTCCTTCTTGATGAAATACCTTATCACCATTGTTATTTTTTATGCTACAAATAAAATTAAAATTCCTCTTAACTTTGACCAAAGCATGATAATATTTTGTGTTCTTGTCCCCCTCTCTAAGCTAGTTTTCCCTATAATTTTTCTTCCAATAAATTTCTTCTCTGATTATTAGTTCCCCTAATTCCTCTAATAATTCTTTTTCCTTGATAAATTTGGGTTGTCCAATGTCATTCATAAATATTTTCTCATTCAAATTTTGTAATTGTTTCTCCACCATAATTTTTTCTTAAAAAAATATTCTTAAAGTGAATTCTATTCCACTCCAGTAACTTCCATTTCAAAACCATTAATTTTTTAGATAAGATAAACATTTTAGAACCTCTTATTTTGAAGGAAGACCACTAGGATTCTATAAGCTCTGGAATAAGAGGATCTCTAATCCACATTAGTTAAAATTTAAAATGGATTTGTGAGGGGATCCATCCTAGTTTGAAGAAGTAATAATAGGAAAGTGGTCTGAACCAGACAAAGGAATCATAGAACTTTTGACGAGAATGACCTTTTACATCCAAAGAGGGATGGCTAAAAAGGGATCCAATCTTTCTAAAATGTTGTTAAAGCCCACTCTACTATTTGAAAATGTAAAATACCCTATTTGGGGTTCTATATTGACCAAAGAAATATTCTAAATAAAAGAAATGAAATAAATTTGAGATTGAGAATTCCTAACAATGACTCTAGATTTTTTATTATCGAATAAAATGGCATTGAATTCTCCTCTTAGGAAAAAGATATGATCTTCCCTTACTCAAATTTCTTCAAAATGATCTTGCTAAAGATTTCTTTTGCTAACCACATTGGTAGGAAGACAGACATTGAAGAGGAAGAATTCATCCTGATCACTAAGTGGATTGATTTTACAAAGTTGATAATTTGAATTTTGTTTTACCATTTCTACTTGAACTCTGTAAGCCTTCCATAAAAGAGCCAAACATATGGAGGATCCTTATGCATCAGTAAATTCTCCCACCCACCCTTTCTATGAATTTGACCAACAACTCTTAATTTATCTTCACCTCATTTTTGTCTCTTGTAAAATCACTATACTAAGAGTTGTTTATTGGGGATATTTAAACCCCTAACATTCCATGAAATTTTTTCATTGCTTTGAGGGAAGGTATTTCACCTTCCCAAATTAAGATTGAAAACATAAAAAAAATTATTAACATTTTCCACTTCTCTTTTAGTTAGCTCATCATTTGATTTCCTACCCTTTTTCCAGAGGATCCATAGATGGCTGCCTTTAGGAAAAACTGAACTAGAGCTAGGCTATTTGGGATTGAAGGGAGATCTAAATCCTCCTCTTTGTCTTTTTCACAGGGTATTCCCCTCTTTCTATACCATATTTGGCCTAAAGTTTCTAAATCCACTCATTCAACTCATCTAAAGAATTAGCTTTTCCTGTAACATCCTCATTTTAGACAATAGAACAAGTCAATTTTTTTTTTTTTGATAAATGCATCCTGGTTCTAAATACATAATTTAGAACTCACAAATCAAATAACCATTCATTAACAGATAACCATATGCAGCTGTAATGACTCGGAGTACCTCCGATCTATTCATTTCATGACTCGGTAATCTACCGATCTATTCATGAGTAATAAGAGTTGGCGTTATTATTTAACACTTCACTCATGTGATTCTCTTCCCTATTCTGGGATTTAGAATGCTCTGTCCAAGGAACCTAACTGAATAATTGTTACCATTATTCATCGGCATCTCATCCCTTAGACTAGGTGAATTAGGACAACGCAATCAGCAGCTTGCGATACTTTGGCCAAAGATTTGAAACATACTGTTTATGTCTCGTATTCCTTAACGGCATACTCGTCAATCTGGAATACGCCCTTCACCCCATTCTTATGTTATATAGAATGTCTTACACTGACTACTGTCAGTCCTTCCTTTCACAACTTAATCACTCGGAGACAGATTAACAAGGTGATAATGTTATATGGATGCCCACGAGTATTAGGGATACGATGACATACTGGTTTAACCCTGCAGTTAGACCAGTGTGTCAAGATACCCCAAACCTCCTAGGCAGCCTTATAACATGGCCACATTCCTAATTGGTCCCTGAGTAATTCGTCGAGATCAAAGTGTAAATCTTAGCGATCAATGCAAAGGGTGTCGCCATAAGTCACCTGCATTGTTGTAACTTCGAGAAGATCCTAATCTTCTCGGAGGTACAACCCTGTAGTTGTCTTGTGCTATCAACCTTTAAATCTGCCTCGAAAAGATCTACTTACTAATATGTGTTACGCACGTTGAGTTTTAAATTACTTTAAAGACTTTCCCCATAGGTTAGCCTTTCCCAATCCTTGGATTCTTCGTCTTAAGACGACCTTCCTCAATAAAACCCATTACATGGTAGAGGTATTAAGGTCAAGCTCTCATCAAGGAGTCATTAGAATACACATGATTCTAAAACAACAGAATTGGACATTATCTCATTACCTTCATATGAGATTGCCATCTGAACCCCATTAGATTTATTTCAGTTCTCTTAACTGAATTTATATCATACTTATTAGTATAAGGATATAATTGGTTAAGAATCCAATTTAATGTTGTCCTGCCATACTAGGACTAGGGATTAGTAATTTACCTCAGCTTGATTAGTGTTCTGCTTAGGTTCGTTTTAACCCTATCTTTTTAAAAAGACAATGATTTAAATTTCAATTTAGCTTTCGATAGAACAAATTAGAACTACTAAACACTCATAAGAATTCAATCACATTTTCTTTAAGCTTTCATTGTCAATCACAAAAGCATCCAATTACACAAAGATAACATTGCCACTCTGGTATATAAACCGAAGAAGGTCAACTATCAGAATTAAGAATACAACACATAAGTATCAATACTTATTTTTATTCCTTGCATAACTGTACAAATACATTTTATGCAAGCAGCATACTTGATACAATGCTTAACGGAAAAGAAACATCTTTCCACATATAGTACGTTTAGAAAATCAAGCTGTAATTCCTTATAAATCAAATTAAACAATCTGATCATCCTGTCAGATCTGCATTGCTTTTACCACTTACGGCAACCATCTGCAAAAATAGTCAACATGAGTCAGTTCGATGAACTGAGCATGATAAGCACTAACTTTTAAAACAATTGCAATCCGTCAATTGTTTTCATTAAACACCCTGTTTAAATGAGTTCCATTAACCAAACAAGTAAACATATTCAGACTATGCCCTTGTAATACAAAAATGACTACAAACGTGTAACTCTATCATCGTTACCGAATAGTCCTAAACACTTCTCAATTATTTCATCAATATTTAAGAATCAAAGAACGAAAGTATCCAAAACAATTATCTTAAATCCAAGATCAGCAACAATGGACAGATCGTTAATTTCATCAGGAAATGGAAATATCATAACAACTCTTGAGTATATCAATATGTTAAAAACAGCTCCTACTGTTACAGATATCAACATGTATATAATAATAGAAAAGAAAGGAACAAATCATTCACACTTCCTTTCACACAAGTTCACTACTTTACCGTCTCCTCATATGGAAAGCATTCATCCGGTAAGTATACGAACAAGTCCGACAAGCCACAAGAAGAATTGTTGTTTAAATAAAGAAATAAAACACAGCAATTAAATCAGTCGAGTCCATCAACAGCACACTGTTAAAATAAGGCAACTACAGTACAGTAGCCCCCATGCCGAATAACATGGTCTTTCTACCAGACAGACTCAGAATGACCTCACGCAAGAAGCGACAGGCAAGAAGACAACTACTGCCGTTACCTATTTAGGTACAGTTAGCTCCTAAATTCATTCATGCTCAAAAATGGATATCAAAGTAAGGAAGGCGTAACATGCCTACTATCCCAATAACAATCTACAGCCTCTTCAATCCTTTACAACACTGTATGGCTTTTGTTCCCAAGGTCGAATTCAAAGGAACTCAATTGTTGCCACAGTCAATAAGAAACTCCAACTCCTTTTGAACAATGACATCTCCCTACGACTTAGGCAGAGAGAAGTTTAAATGAAACCCACGCATCACACACAGCCACATCAACTGGCATGAAATCTAAACACAACATAGAATATCGTAGCTACATCTGAATGAAATCAGAGTAGAAAGTATGGTATCCATGACCTACTTCATAAAGCCGTTATACAAGATGTCAAGCTATTCACAGAAATCCATCAAGGCCATAAAAACATCACATGTTCAATCTCAGGCTTATACAAAAGCCAAAAGAAACAAGATATCCACCATAGGGTCAAACAATAGAATAAACCCAACAGTCCTAATTTGAAGCGATCACACTGGTTATTTATCAAGAATTCAACCGAGTCTATACAACAGTATTCAAGATAATAAAGAAGAATAATTAATGATTCCATCTACTCCAGTAATGATAAACATAAAAGAACAGGCTTCAATAATTACTGATTTCGTAAAAAGAACCAACTGAACCTTCTTCAATATTTTTGAACAAGCTTACACAGAAGGAAACGAAACAGTACAACCGGGGAGTCTATACCCAAAATTCTACTATAGTTAACAGAGGTCGAAAGACCTGTTACTTCTTCAAGACTTCAAACAAATCAATATCCAACATTCAAATATATAAATGTATAGCTTCCACAGTGGTCCATTTATACAAGTCATTCAATGGACTATACAGAGCCATTCCAATATATAATATACATATATCCATAATGCATACTGTAATGGTTAAATCTTGTTACCCCCAACGAAAAAGGAAAACAATTCCAAAAGAGTTGCAATAATATACTGTCACACCAAAAGATGTTTATTCTCAAAAAACCTTCAAGACAAAACGAAACCCAACAGCATCAATAACTACCTTCATCAAAACCCACGACAGAGCTTACAAAGATTCAATAAAACTGAACAATCATACGCTATCCATCAGTATCCCTTCTAACAATTTCCACAACAAGTATTAACAAAATATTTATATACATTTATATATACCAACATGCATCAATAGCCTGCACCCATCGGGAGGACAATTCATGGACTCACACAGAGCAGGCCTAGCACAAAATCTTGCTATATTTTCACATATAAAAGCCAGAATGCAAAACACCCAGAAATATATAGCAACTGTTCGATTATATCAACACCCATCAAGGGATAAACGAAAAATCGAACCAGAAGAGATACAGTACCAAAAATCACACAAGACCACCAAGCAAAAAATCATCTATTTCCACAAATCATTTGAACAGAGTTGTTCTAATGAAATCACTTGAAAGACAGCAAGATATTTAAAGGTTAGGGCCTAACATGCCTGGATTTTTACTCAAAATTCCGAAGCAGACCACTGAAAGAGCTCAGACTTCCTTTTCCTTTTCCAAGTTAGAGCGACCAACAAAATTTTGCTATCTCCATAACATATATATTTCCCTTGCCAGAGAAAAGAGTTAGATATTCTCATGTTCGCCATGCAACACAAAGAAGGCTGGTGCGAAGAACCAGTGAACAGGCAAAAGGAAAACCTGAAATTCGCGACAAGCCAAACAAACCAACAACTTCCTAGTTTGCATGCCTTCACGCGAGTTCGAAGCTCGACTACCGAGCACATTGAATGCATTTACACCAACTTTCCCGCTCAAACTCCACTGCCACCGACCGCCAAAATTGGCGACATTCAAATAGAATTTCCAGTCCATTTTTAGTTTTGGCGACCTGCCACGTCGACACAAGTTAGCCGTTCCTAAAACCTCCGCCAAGACCTGTCCCTCATACTTATCCTTAGCATTTAATGACATAGAAAATGCCGCCCATGGTTCGCACCCCTCCATAGGCCCCCATACATCTTGTTCAATAGTTAGGTTAGTATCTTAGGTTAGAATTTAGGATAATACTTATTCTAACCACATTACACATAGATACTAACTTAGGACATTAGCACTTAGCCTAGGTCTAGGTTAGATTAACACTAATCTAACCCCTAGGTTAGGTTTAGTTTTAGGTTACTAACCATTAATAATTCCAGTTAGGTCTACATTTTGTACACTCAGAAAAAGACCTACATCATACCTTCTTGAACAGGGTTAGCTCCTGTCCTGCCTCAGGCTGCAGAATCGTATGTAACCGAATTATTACCTGGTCCACGATCGAGACCTTCCAGATATACTTCCATATCGGGAACCAATCCATTTCACATGATCAGCCTGAGTCAAACTCTGGACCAGCTTATTCAATGCTTCTAGACCTTGCAACCTGTTCAAGGTCTGTGATTTTAATTCATCACGAACAGACTTAGAGCAATACTTGGATCAATTCCACTGATCCAAGATTAGATCTTAAAGATGGATAACTCTATAATTCATTCTGAGATCAGATTAAACTCAGATGCAAAATGAAATAAATAAAAGAGTCTAATCATATTCTGACTCAGTCAAGGATCTGCAAAGAAATTACAGTACATATCAAGCATGATTTCTAAATCGAGGAACACATCCTTTTATAAGAAATCACATATCAACACTTGTATGCTCAGGAGGAAGTAACAACAGTTCAGGGTGTTACATGCTTCCCTCCTAAAAAGATTCATCGTCCCGATGAATTACATATTAAATTAACCTTCAGGTCAATCAAATTATCAGTACACAAATAATGTGACTATTTCATATTTGAATAGTTCCAGAAATCAATGTCACAACACATTTTATTCAACCTGAATAATGTTTGCCTTCATCTGGCTTTCATAAATACTTAAAAACAATAAGTTCATAAAAGTATGTTTTGTCAACAGATTTCATTCTATTGAAAAAGAGAAGGAAAAGCAATTTTCATTTCTTCCAGATTTTCCCAAGTTGCACTTTCTTCGCTAAACTGGTCCCACTAGACCTTACATTGCTATATTTCACGATTTCTTAAATGCAATTGGCGAGTTTCCAGCACTCGTGTGGGTTTAACCACGATTATTCCTGGGTCTTGGACCTGCAAGGAATTCCAATTTAAAACATGTGACAGATCTGCAACGTATTTCTTAAGCAAAGAAATATGAAAAACATCATGCATGCGAGATAAAGCAAGTGGCAATGCTAAACGATAAGCTACAGGATTGATTATTTTGACAATTTCGAAAGGTCCCACGAATCAAGGTGACAACTTGGCAGCCTTGCCAAAAGTTATAGAACTCTTTCTGGGTTTAACACAAAGAAAAACCTTATCACCAATTTCAAACCTTCTATCAACCTGCTTAAGGTCAGCATAGCTCTTCTGTCTATCCGCTACTTCCTTTAGTCTTTCACGAATCAGCTTAACTTGTTGTTCCATTTCTGTGAGAATCTCTGGTCCAATTACCACTCTATCCTCAACACTGTCCCAACTTACCGGGGTTCTACACTTTCTTCCATAAAGCGCTTCAAATGGTGCCATTTTGAGAGATGAGTGATAAGTATTGTTGTATGCGAACTCAACTAATGGAAGATACTCTTCCCATTTATACTGTTGATCCATGCAATACATTCGCAACATGTCCTCCAACACTTGGTTTACTCTCTCAATTTGTCCATCCATTTCTGGATGATATGCAGAACTGAAGTTTAGTTTCGTTCCAAGAGCTACGTTAAGCGTTTTCCAAAACCTTGACGTCATTCTAGGATCCCTGTCAGATATAATCAATTCTGGTAAACCATGCAATCTGAAAATTTCGTGTACAAATCTTTTGGCTAGCACTGGTGAATCATCCTTTAGATTTCCAGCGATGAAATGAGCTACCTTGGTCAGTTTATCAACAACTACCAGGATAACATCATGTTTATTCCTGTACATAGGCAGTCCTTGTACAAAATCCATGGTTATGACTTGCCATTTGTACTGTGGTATGCTATGAGGATATAACAATCCAGCAGGGTGCATATGTTCTACCTTCACCCGCTGACATTCCAGACAATGAGTCACAAAATTAATTACATCCTTTTTCATACCTTTCCAAAAGTATTGTTGTTTCAAATCAGCAAGCATTTTTGTGATGCCTGGGTTTCCAGAGAAAGGTGAATTACGAAATTCAACTAATAACTTCTTTCTCAAATTGTTCAGCATAGGTACATATACCCTGTTTTCATAACGCAAGATTCCTTCATTATGAAAATGAAAACCTTTATACCTTATATCCTTAGGTTCTGCAGCAAGCGCGGCTTTTACTTACTGAAAGTATGCATCTGATTCTGAGGCACTTTTTACCTCGTCTTTAAACTGAGTTCTTAAGGTTATAAGAGCAGAAATGTGCCTCCTACGACTTAGAGCATCAGCTACTCTATTCTCCTTCATTTTGATATAGCTAATATCAAAGTCATATTGTGATAAAAATTCTAACCACCTTCTCTGTCTGGCATTCAGATTGGGCTGAGTAAAAATATATATCAGTCCTAAGTGGTCAGTCTTCAACTCAAAAGGTTTCCCAAGTAAATAGTGTCTCCAGACTTGAAGTGCATGAACAATGGCAGTAAGTTCCAAATCATGAGGGGCATAGTTCAACTCATGTAACTTAAGTTTTCTACTTTCATATGCTATGAACTGATCATTTTGTAGCAAAACGCCTCCAAGGCCTTCCCCAGAAGCATCTATTACAACTGTAAAACTCCCATTAGGGTCTGGTACAGCTAGTATAGGTGCAGAAGTCAACTGGTCTTTCAAACTTTTGAAAGCCGCTTCGCACTTATCATTCCATATGAATTTCTTATCCTTCTTCTGCAAAGAAGTTATTGGTGCAGCTACTTTAGAAAAATCCTTTACAAATTTTCTATAGTAACCAGCAAGACCCATGAAGCTTCTTACTTCATGCACATTCTTTGGTGCAGGCCACTCAGTTATTGCCACTATTTTTGAAGGATCCACAGCAATTCCTTCTTTACTTATAACATGACCCAAATAGTGAACTTCTAAATCAAAGAAAGAACATTTGGATAACTTACCATACAACTTTCTCTTTCTCAAAATTCCCAAAACTATCTTCAAATGCTCATTGTGCTCCTCAACGCTTTTAGAATAAATGAGAATATCGTCCAAGAATACAAGTACAAACTTGTCCAGGTATTCTTGAAAAATATTGTTCATTAAATTCATAAAGGCTACGGGTGCATTAGTTAATCCAAAGGGTAGAACTGTGAATTCATAATGTCCGTACCTTGTTCGGAAAGCTGCTATATGAATGTCTTCTTCTTTAATCCTTAACTGATGATAACTAGATCAAAGATCTATCTTAGAATAAACCGCTGCTCCACGCATCTGATCAAACAGATCATCGATCCTTGGAAGTGGATATCGGTTCTTGATTGTTGCTTTGTTCAACATCCGATAATCAATACACAGCCTTAGTGTTCCATCCTTCTTTTTCACAAATATTACAGGCGCACCCCAAGGTGAAACACTTGGTCTAATCAAACCTTTTGTCAAAAGTTCATGCAAATGTGCCTTAAGCTCGACTAACTCTGTAGTATTCATCCTATAAGGCGCTTTGGAAATAGGTTCAGTTCCCGGTTTGATTTCAATGGTGAAGTCAAATTCTCTCTTGGGTGGTAACCCTGGTAATTCTTCAGGAAAAACATCCCTGAAACTTTGTAACAGAGGAATTTGCTTCATGTAACCACCATCTTCTTCTAAAGATTCAGATATCTTTACGACATAAAGGGTACATCCTTTATTTTTAGCCTTTTTAAGCTGCATTGCTGACAGTTTTCTAACTGAAATTTCCCGTTTTACACCTTGAATCTCTGCTGATTCCAGCTGATCATCTAAACATTTTATGTTCTTTTCATAGCAGTCTACCTTTGCTTTATGGTCAGCTAACTAATTGACACCAATGATAATGTCATAAGATCCTAAAGGTGTAACATAGAGATCAACTTCCGTGGAAAAGTTAGGTAAGTCAAGGACTGCCCCAAAAAGACACATACTCACTGTATGAATAGAATTATTACCATACTGTACAGTCCAAGATTTATCCATTTTTCCATCTTTTCTTTTAAGTTTAGAAGCAAGTTTATTAGATATAAAACATTCAGTAGCTCCTGTATCAAAAATAATAGTGACAGGTATGCCGAATAACTTACCCGGAACTTCTATAGGTGTCACTTGCTTTTCAGCTTGCTTGTCCGCTACTACAGCATGTATCTTATGCTGCTGATTACGATCATCCTTCTTTAAAGGGCATTGATTAGCATAGTGGTCTTTTCCACAATTGTAGCAGCCTCCTACAGGTCCCTTTTTAGGCTCAGAATTACCTCCAGCCTTGTAATTGTCACGTTGTCCTCCATAGGGCTTCTGCCCATTGTTATAATTTTTAGCAAAATTATCCCTTACGTTTCCAGCAGGCTTATTTACTACTGCTTTCTTATTGTTATCTCCTGGAAACTTACTCTTGTTTCCAAAATTTTTCCATGGTCCATTTCTGGGTGCAAGAGAGGTTGAAGAAGGCTTTGCAGTCTTCTTCCGCACTTCCTCCTTATGAGCAGAAATAGCCTTTAATTTCTGTTCTTGCTTTATGGCCTTTTCAACAACTCCTTCCATAGTGGTTGGACTGTGAACATCGACCTCTCCCCCTATCACGGGATTCAATCCCATGATGAATTTCCGTATTCTGAACTTTTCGTCAGTTTGATACTGTGGTACATATTTAAGGAGTTTTGTAAACCGCTCCCAGAATTCAATTACCGTTAGCTTCCCTTGAGATAAGTTCTGAAATTCTATGATTTTCTGATCATAGAAAATTTGTGGCAGCCAACGTTGCCTAAAATAGCCTTTAAATTGATCCCAAGTAATATTGGTCTCATCAATGTTTAGTTCAGCTTTACAACTATCCCACCACGAAGATGCTTCGTGGGAAAGCTGATAGGCTCCCCAAATAGCTTTGGTTTCCTCTGAGAAGTTCCTTATTGCAAAGTACTTCTCCATTTCACCGAGCCAGTTCTCAGCTCCATCTCCTAATGTGGTGCCATCATACTTAGGTGGACTTATCCTTTTTATATCATTAGTGAGTTCTGCTGCCAACCTGGCCTTTTTATTTTCCGGTTGGACAGGTGCATTCCCAGCATTAACATCAACACCCATGTCGAGGTTGTCCTCAGGAGGTTGCTGATTATTATTATTAGCTTCTTCATCCTCCTCATTTCCCATCACCTGCTGTTCAAGTACAGCTAAGCGATCTCTTGTGTCCAACAGGGCAGCAAGTATTTCATCAAGTTTCTGGGTTGTTGCCACTCCTCCTTCAGGTGGAGCATTATTTGCAACGTTCCCCCTTGTTCTAACCATTTTCTATTACAAGAAAATTCAGGTTTTTATCAGATTATGGACACAATAGGTCCAAGAGCTGCAACCTTCATCTCTGATACCAAGATGTAACATCCTCATTTTAGACAATAGAACAAGTCAATTTTTTTTTTTTGATAAATGCATCCTAGTTCTAAATACATAATTTAGAACTCACAAATCAAATAACCATTCATTAACAGATAACCATATGCAGCTGTAATGACTCGGAGTACCTCCGATCTATTCATTTCATGACTCGGTAATCTACCGATCTATTCATGAGTAATAAGAGTTGGCGTTATTATTTAACACTTCACTCCTATGGTTCTCTTCCCTATTCTGGGATTTAGAATGCTCTGTCCAAGGAACCTAACTGAATAATTGTTACCATTATTCATCGGCATCTCATCCCTTAGACTAGGTGAATTAGGACAACACAATCAACATCTTGCGATACTTTGGCCAAAGATTTGAAACATACTGTTTATGTCTCGTATTCCTTAATTCATGATGAAATTTGAATGAATTAATTTATGAGGTAATATTTGAATAGACATTGATTTTTAGTGTCCTAATTTTGAAAAGAGGGGGATGTCAAGATACTTATGAGGTAATTTTATTTTATTAAAGCCAAATAACCTTTGTATCATTAGGGAGAGTATTCTACGAACATTAACAAAAAAGATGAATGATTTTGGATTGCTTATCTCTTTCCCAACAGTTGTTGCATAAGAATCCAAAGTGAATTTAAATTCCTTTTCCTCCTGAATTGAGGCATAACCGAAAAGGAATGTATCATTTGTAAAAATTTTGTGAGTTGGAGTATTAGTATCCTCCATTATTCTTATGTTGGATCCATTTTTTTGAATCATAGGCTCAGTATCAATAGACAAGGGGATCCATTTTCCTTATTCCTCTTTATCTTGGATTCTTCCACAACAAACCAAACCTATTTTCCACCAATATGCCAAAATTCTTGAAAAAACTCCACTTGGGATCCATTAGGACCCAAGGATTTGTTCTTATCCATAAAAAAATCCACTTTATAAATTTCCTCCATGGAAAAAGGTGTCATAAGAATTTTATTTTGGTCCTCTGACACAATAGGGGGAATGTTTCCAATAAGATCATTTTGTACCTACCATTGAGATTGAATCTCACCCCCAAAAAGGTTTGGAAAAAAATGAACAACCTCCTATTTGATTCCTTCTTGATGAAATACCTTATCACCATTGTTATTTTTTATGCTACAAATAAAATTAAAATTCCTCTTAACTTTGACCAAAGCATGATAATATTTTGTGTTCTTGTCCCCCTCTCTAAGCTAGTTTTCCCTATAATTTTTCTTCCAATAAATTTCTTCTCTGATTATTAGTTCCCCTAATTCCTCTAATAATTCTTTTTCCTTGATAAATTTGGGTTGTCCAATGTCATTCATAAATATTTTCTCATTCAAATTTTGTAATTGTTTCTCCACCATCATTTTTTCTTAAAAAATATTCTTAAAGTGAATTCTATTCCACTCCAGTAACTTCCATTTCAAAACCATTAATTTTTTAGATAAGATAAACATTTTAGAACCTCTTATTTTGAAGGAAGACCACCAGGATTCTATAAGCTCTAGAATAAGAGGATATCTAATCCACATTAGTTAAAATTTAAAATGGATTTGTGAGGGGATCCTTCCTAGTTTGAAGAAGTAATAATAGGAAAGTGGTCTGAACCAGACAAAGGAATCATAGAACTTTTGACGAGAATGACCTTTTACATCCAAAGAGGGATGGCTAAAAAGGGATCCAATCTTTCTAAAATGTTGTTAAAGCCCACTCTACTATTTGAAAATGTAAAATACCCTATTTGGGGTTCTATATTGACCAAAGAAATATTCTAAATAAAATAAATGAAATAAATTTGAGATTGAGAATTCCTAACAATGACTCTAGATTTTTTATTATCGAATAAAATGGCATTGAATTCTCCTCTTAGGAAAAAGATATGATCTTCCCTTACTCAAATTTCTTCAAAATGATCTTGCTAAATATTTCTTTTGCTAACCACATTGGTAGGAAGATAGACATTGAAGAGGAAGAATTCATCCTGATCACTAAGTGGATTGATTTTACAAAGTTTATAATTTGAATTTTGTTTTACCATTTCTACTTGAACTCTGTTAGCCTTCCATAAAAGAGCCAAACATATGGAGGATCCTTATGCATCAGTAAATTCTCCCACCCACCCTTTCTATGAATTTGACCAACAACTCTTAATTTATCTTCACCTCATTTTTGTCTCTTGTAAAATCAGTATACTAAGAGTTGTTTATTGGGGATATTTAAACCCCTAACATTCCATGAAATTGTTTTCATTGCTTTGAGGGAAGGTATTTCACCTTCCCAAATTAAGATTGAAAACATAAAAAAAATTATTAACATTTTCCACTTCTCTTTTAGTTAGCTCATCATTTGATTTCCTACCCTTTTTCCAGAGGATCCATAGATGGTTGCCTTTAGGAAAAACTGAACTAGAGCTAGGCTATTTGGGATTGAAGGGAGATCTAAATCCTCCTCTTTGTCTTTTTCACAGGGTATTCCCCTCTTTCTATACCATATTTGGCCTAAAGTTTCTAAATCCACTCATTCAACTCATCTAAAGAATTAGCTTTTCCCTTGATAATTCCCTCATTAATCAAAGAGAGTAGAATTGATAAGCCCTTTATCAATTTATTTATATCATTTAGCATAGTCCTAGGAGTTAGGATCTCTTTCAATGCACCCCTAGGGTATTATCCTGAGGAACTAGGAATGGCCACTTTTTTATGCCGCCACTCAATTTTTATTGAAGGATGCCTTTGTTCCAGACATTGGGCTTTAAAGTGGCCCATTTGATTACAGGTAAAGCATCTTGAAAATAATTTCTCATAGTACAATCATTGTTTCCATTTACATGAAGAGGAGACAATTAAAATAAATGAGGTTAACCCAAATTTGATTTCCAAAGAAACACAAACCCTACTGAAGGTACACTTTGATCCATCTAAGGATCTAGGATCAATGCTCAGAACTATACCAATTTTTCTACAACTTTTTGACAAGATTTCAGGTTTCCAATACTCCATGGGTAAGGCATATAAATGAATCCATGCAGGTATTTCACCCATCAGTGTCAAGCATAAATCAAAATTTGGAACCCATGGAATTAAAAATACACTAGCCTCTCCCAATAGCTAGTCCATCCTATGCATAACATCATTTTTTTGTTCTTCACTTCAGAATAAGACATAGAAGAAACCATTTAGAAGAAAGGATACCTGAATACCACTATCCCACTGATGACAAGGACATAGAATACACACCCCTTAGGGATGTCAAAAAACCACTCCAAATCTTGACCTCCTAAACTGCATGGGAATAGGCATATGAGGTAATTTTCATTATAAGCCACTTCCTAGCACGTCATGTAGAAGTCCTTGATGTGATCACGTGGGTCACCTTTCCCTTTATACTTCTCAAATTTGGGGAAATCAAAATTCTTAGGGAACAGTGTACGTAGTATAGCCTTGTTAAAGAGATAAGGACATAGTTCTTCAAATTGATACTTTTGCTATGCCCCACATTACTTTCTTGACGTCTCGTAAGTATAGTCTTCATGGACTGCAACTCTTGTGTAAGGAGATTCTCTTTGGTAAGGGAATGTGGCATGTACACACTGTTATATTTTGACGTTTCACCCTCTTTGTCCTTGGTATGAATTTCACTATGTTTAACCCTTGATTTTCTTAATGTACATGTTTATCTATGTCCTTTTTCACATGGGAAGATAAACTAGCTAATTTTTTGCTAAGGTTTGTATTTTTTGTTGCATAGTGACTTCATCATCCTTAAGTCCTTCTTAATCTTCATGAGTAGGAGGTGGATCTTTTTGTTCAATTTCGATTCTAACTCTGCAACGTATTCTAATAGGTGGTAATTGATAACCACTTGTATGTTTAGAGACGTCATTTTCATTATTGTCAATTTGGAAACCCGGAGTATAAGCATGTCCTTGGTCTATGGGGTCATCCATGACAATAAGAGGGCGTTGTGATTCTTCTTCTTCTTCATGAGTGACGTAGGTAGGTGGAATAAATTCATATTTGGGTGGTAACTTAGCACCTAATTCTACCATGTGTGTGAGTACTCTTTCCTTATTGAGGAAAAGGAACTAATCTAAGTGTGTGGGATAAAAATCCAAATCATCCCGAGGTGAGCCTACTTCATCACCATTATGATCAATTAGATTGTTTGTGTCCTTTAATTTCGAGAAAATGGGTCCTAATTCATGACCAATGAACGAATTATACCCTAACATTTTAGATGTCATCCTTGTGATAGGGGGCATGAAGGAAAATGTCCACGAAGGTTTTTTAGAAAGGTGATAAAGGATACCACAAACCTAGAAAAAAACCAATAGCGTGATGACCGTAGTCACAAAGGAATGTTCAATCAACCAATGTGTAAAGAATTGAAAGAATAAAGAATCATCCTATGAAATGATATTGTATATCACAATAGTCAAGCACAAGACTATGATCTAACCACAAGAGTTATTACTTCCTACATTTTCAAAGATAGTCATGGCGCAAAATAGTGATAACATGATATCACTGCTTACATCAATTTTAGAGTAAATAAGACCTAAATACTAAGAAGGTGTTGACATGTTCTCCTAACAAGGTATATTATTGGAAACAAACAAAGTCCAAGTTGTGAAAAAAATGGTGGCTACAAATGCCAGCAATGTAACAACACTATTTGGACACGTAAATCAAGCCTTGTAGACAAAGGAAAGATTTAGTATCAAAATGGTGTCACTATAATGCTTACAAAGTAACATACCATTCACACTTTCAAAACTTGCATTTTGGCATTGCAGCCTAGTCATGCAAGTAGATTACAAAAGTGGTGGACATGATTATTTCTAGCAAGATACATGTGTGTTATTTTATTTTGTCCCAAAACAGGAAACAAGAATACAAAGGAGTGAAACCAAGTGCTGATGAAACAAACTAAGTATAAATTTGAATAAGTTTCACTTTTTCCTTAAGGTAAGTGCAAAACTAAGACAACGTAACATGTCGTAAGTTTTGTGATGAATATCACTAGGCCACAACTTCAATTGAGTCTCCCCTTGTTTGACCAACAAGGTTTTGACTTCAAAATAAATTACTACTTTGTGATGGTTCTTTAGAACGTGATTCCTATTTATTTCTCTCAACTAGGTTGTAATAAACAATCTTTGTGAGCGTGGTTTTCCAAGGAAGTCATAATGACTAAACCTTAAAGTATCCCATTTTTATTTTATGACATAGCCTAGAATTTACCAAAAATAACCCAGGCACACTGGCACATCAATCACTCAGCCTAGACTAAGCACTCACCTGACGCACACAAATGTACTAGGCCCCTCCTTAGAGTTGAATGTGCAGGATGTGAACATGCTGAAGAGTTAATGCATTCAGATCCATAAACGTTATAAAATTTCCACACAACATATTCTAGATCTAGATCTTAAATAATAATGGATTTAAACATTAGTCATAATGAATTCAACCATACAATAACTAGTTACAATCACGTTTAACACCTTGATTCAGCCAATACACTCCATTATATTAAACACAGTAAATACACATAAGATTCTTGCAATAATTAGTACTATAGCTCATGTGTGTATCAGTTTTTCCAACATAACTCCATAATAGCTCACACATCTCTAACCTACACAACTCTCTACATATTTATAGGGGTGGGGGCTTTCCCTTTGCCATTTACATAATTCCTAAAATAGGTCACATGCTGAAAATAGCCACATGCCTTTACAACACCAGGCACACATGCAAGTGCACTAACAATAGATCTCCCCTATTTTCTTGCCAGTGGTAATCCTATTATTAACTTGAACTCATGCAAAGTGCTTAGTACACGCTCTTCCAAAAATAGCCTTTGTGTGTTGCGTAAGTCTCCATCTAGTTGTGTGCTCTACACGCTATCTCCAAAAGTAGACCATAATCATGAAAATGGCTAAGTCCCAAATATTTCCTTATCTTTGGTGTGTGTTTACTTCCTTATCCTTTTGTGGCTTCAAATGTACCTTGCTCCTGCACTTGAATCTTCTAGTTGTTTCTTCCTTAGCAACATTATTTTTTTTCTCAACATTTCCCCACACTAAACTCCATTGTCGCCCTAACAATGGTTGCCTTTTGATATATAAAGAATAAATAATAAGGAATGGAATGAATGTAAAGAATTACTATACAAAGAATGAAATTTTACTCTGCAACATCCTCTATTTCAACTAGAAGAATCAATTCTAGATATTATTCTTTGATTTCATACTCTAAGGTTTGCCAATCATTTAGCGTGGCTTCTATATTTTTTGGAATATCCACTATGATAGATTCTAACTCATCTTTTCCAATCCTTTCCTTCTCATTTTGTAATACAAAAAAAAATGTTGGACATAGCATACATTCTTCCTTCCAGAAGACCCATCTTCTATGCTATAAGCTTCCCAATTTCATCCAACCTTTCCTTATGGGAGACCTGGACTCTTGCAAGGGCCTCGTGCTTTTTTACTAGTGTTAATATCCTTGCATGCCCCAATGTCTCATCTTTCATTGCCTTCAGGACTTCATTGTCTTTTACCATCGTTAGGATTTAGATTACTACTTTTAAATCTACACTAATATTCAAATCTTGGTCTACTTTCTTTAGATCTTCCTTCCATGTTTGGAGCAATGCCTCATAAGATGAAATCTTTCTAACCACTGAAGCCCTTACTCTCTCAACTTCTTGCTCTAGGTCCTTTGTCACTGGCATGCAAATGGGTCCATCCTCAAGAACCAAATCAACTAAGGTATGCACATAATGCATAGTTGAAGGAAATTTTCAGGTACCTTGGATTCAAAGTATGGTCTTACTTTCAGGACATGATCACCAATATCCTCTGCCATGCTGATGAGGGCCTCATTCTTCTTCTACTCTAAGTCCTTCTCCCCTTTTAGATGCATTATTTCAGCATATGTGACCTTTTTTTTCTTCTCTTAGTTCTCTAATAGTGGCAGACTTATCCATGTTCCTCCATGCCACCTCTATAGACACTTTAACAAAGGCATTGCTCACCTGTTCATCAAACATAACCATGGGTTTGATAGTTATGTGCCTATTTTGCAATGCCTTTTTCATTCTTCTTGATACACCTGACTCTTCACATATAACAAAATTGGGATCATCCATGTGAGTTTGCATGGACCAGGAAAATAGTTTCCTTTTGCACGTGGTTTCCATATATAGGTCCATTAGCTCCCATCCATACAACTCCTTGAGGCCCACTATATTCTGGAATTGGGATCAGATAATTTTACATGTGTCCTCATCATAGCCCATATGTTGAACATTATATTCTCCACTTGTTCATTTTGTTCTAGGCCCCTTAGGTACCTGATCGCCAAGGTATAGAGTTTGATATGTGATGTCTTGAGTGGTATCATGCTAAAGTTATCCTACCCCTCTCCCTCCTTCCAATCTATCCTTTATATCTTCATCCTTGGGCTCTTCCATCTCTTATGGTTGTATGGGTGATCTGGGTGCGCTCTCTATAGATTCCTTCACCTCCTCGTTCAGCATCACCTTCCTCCTTTTCCTCCTAGCTATCTTTTCTGAGGAGAGAGTCGTGGTGACCTCCTAATAGAATAACGAGTACCCTTGCCTTGTTTGTTTGTATGTTTGAATACCCTTTTGAATAGGTACTCTCCTTGGACTACTTCCAATTCCTCTTCCTCTTCTTGTACCTAAGGTAGGGTTCCCACGCACTCTACCTCCATCTTATCTGTGGGCTACCTCTGGCCCCTATGTTCTAAACCACCACTATCTTTATGTTTTTCCTCCTCTACATCTACTACTATATTTTCTATAGGCTGTGGGGTTGGCACGTTCTCTACCATGTGCTTACCTTTTGGTGGCCCTGGGAGTGCAAACTCATTTTCCACATACTTGTTATTTTCCATCATGGGCTTTAGTTGAAGGTACAAAAGCACTGCTCTGGTGTCCCCAATATCCAAGCTTATAGGCTTCATACTTATGACATATTAGATGAGCCTCTCAATGTAGGTAGTCCTTCCTAGATACACATATGTCTTTCTCAGAGTATGGTAGTCATAATCTACCTTTTCTACATTAAAACTCAGGTGACGCACATTAGTAAATCGATGGACTGATGCCTAGAAGTAGCACAATGTAAAGGCATATGGAATTTTGCACCATGGTCTCCACGTCCCATCTCTCATATAAAATTATGTAATGTAGAAGTGTTGGTATAATATGAAATATATTACCTTTCCTACCACTGACGGTAACTCCTTAAGTATGTGTCACTCCTCTTCAAATGACAAGCGGAGCTTGTCATACCACATCTCTGATCTATTTTTAAATGGTCCACCCATTGACCCTTCACATACATGTTTGTTAAATCTTTATGCAAGGAACTTGTTCTCCATAGGATACTCACAGATCTTGTCTTTTGGCCCATTGGGCACTCCAATCTCCATAAATACTAAAGAAAATAAAATAGTGCCAAAAATAATTTTATCACATGTGCACGCTTCCTCGATAATGGTTTTTACAATGTAGCCTACTATGTTATAGATCACTCCCTGAGACATTCTCCTCGTGATACGTAGCCACATTATATTCGCTTGTGACCATCTCTCTTGGTCATTCAACTTTGTTACCAGATGTGTAGTTTCCTGTACCACTAGATACTTCTTCAATTTGTCAATTTTCATTCCGTGTAAATCTTTGTATATCCTAACTCTTTTCTTGTTTCCATGATTATTGTTTTATCAGTTAGGTCACTGATAAGGTCTACTCCTATTCCTTTTAATCATGTTAGTGTTGTAATCAAGGCGGCTATGATTCTGACCCTCTGTCTGGTGAAATAGAAGAAGTCCTCATGGACTCTTCTCATTAACCATTGGTATAATGGTTCATACTTGGAAAAATATGGGAGATCGTATAACTAATAGACTCTAACCTACTTTAACAATTTCTCTCCAGTGTCATCATATATTGGCATGTCCTTCGTTGTGCACTTGTTGGTCTTTGTACTCAACAACGCATCTAACTCTTTCTTATTATCAGATGTACGGTGGTTGTAATCACAGATTTTTAACTTATGGATGTGGGAGTCCCATTCTTGTCCAACTATAAAACCTTCTGGGTACTGCATTTCTGAGAGATTACTCTCAAGATCAATTTCAAACTTTGCTTCTACTTTCTTCTTTCCTTTAGCTCCTGCGGTAGGTGCTTTCTTGCCATATGAAAATATCAACTTTCTATCCTTTGTAATGTACAAATGCTTCACCTTCTATCTTTTGTAGCGAGAAGGTCCAAACCCTAGCTCAAATATACACTCCCTAGTTTAAAATCACATGTCATAGCTCTTTTGAATTGTGTTTACTTCACTCAAACCCTTCACCAATGGGGACACAAGCTTCTTATGCACACAAATCTACTCTCCACGTCTTTTTTCTCACTCTTTACACCTTAATATAAGTCACTCGGATCAATTACACTTAGATCTTTCAAATACTTGCAATTAAAACGGTAAAAATGAACTCACATTACGTCCTTATATATATTTTCAAATAATTTGTGCATTTATTACTCCTTCACCTACCAAAAATTCTCTCATTAATTGACCATTTTCACAATTTCCACATGGTACATCTTTGCACCTAAGCTATAAACTTCTAGCACACCTTCCTACCTTCTGGCTACAAACTTCTCTTTAGCATGCTTCCATGCACCTAAGTACCTCGTCATTGCACCTTCTCCTGGTAGTCTCCACGGCTGTTGTTTATCATGCGTTATGTTATCCCTTCATTTATCCCTATCTATGTTCATCATTTAGAAGCAATCTCTCTTCTAACAAAATCCTCTCCAAACTAAAATAGCACCTATAATAGTTTACTCCTTGATGTTTACCCAGTTGTAAATATCCACCCCACACCAATGGTCTGTGTAGTCCTCTGCGCATAAAAATTCTTTAAATGGTAATTAGTTTTTGGCATGCAAATGCACTTATTACACAAAACACAACCTGAATGAACAAATCATAGTGACGGAGAAGGAAATACATTAAGGAAAATATGGAAATGAAAACCTAATCTAAATGGAAACACTGCCTTATTATAAACACCAAGAAGACTTATTTATAGTAGGGCTTTAGCCTACTCCCGTTGAAGTAACTGGGTAACTGTATTTAATCAAGTGCCTCTAACTGGAAAGCGCTTGTTTTCTAGTATGTGAGTGGTAACATACAGTCCCAACCAATGTACTTTAAGTTTTCCTGGATGGCACATAAACTTAGAATCATAAAGGAGCACCATCTGTGCAATCTCAATATTTTGATCCTGGATATGCCAGTCATGTCATGCTTTCTACCTGGCCTTTCCTACTTCTGATTCCAACATGTTATTGCGTGTCACTCATCCAACTTTATCATATTTTCAATTCATTCTTCGAATGCTTTCTCATAAGCTAAACCTTTGACACATGCAATACACAAAGATGGTAACACAAATTCCATGGGAAG
This sequence comes from Taxus chinensis, assembly GCA_019776745.2. NCBI lineage: Eukaryota > Viridiplantae > Streptophyta > Pinopsida > Cupressales > Taxaceae > Taxus > Taxus chinensis. The sequence goes on from CM034146.1 coordinate 208,910,972, forward strand.
AATTTCTTCCGCACCAAACACTAACTAAAATGGTGTGGCCTTGTTAAACCTTTTATATGTTGTTCTATATACCCAAAGCATGACATAAACTTTATCATCCCAATATTTCCTTCCAACATCACAAATTTTTGTTAATGTCTGGCTCAATTTTTTGTTGAAGGCCTCAGCAGTCCCATTTTCTTGAGGATGATAGGGTGTATTCGTATGGTGTGCGATCATAAATTCATCCAATAATATCATGATTGTCTCATTCAAAAAATGTGTGCCCCTATCGCTTGTCAAACTTAGTGGGCATCCATACCTTGTAAGAATATTTTCCCATAAAAACCTAGCTATTGTAATTTTTGTACAATCCTTGGTAGGTGTGGCTTCTGCCAACCTTGTGAGATAATCTATGTAAGTGATGATGTAGTGTGATCCAGTCCTACATGTGGCTAGGAAATAGGAACCACAAAGTCTATAGCCCATTTTTCAAACAGTTCTTCCCTAGGAATATATCATAAAGGCATTTCATCTCTTTTCCCTAGTTTTCCAAGGTGCTGATAGTAATCACATGCCTTGCAATACACCTTAGAATCCTTATATATGGTCTCCCACCACAATCCAGTTAGTGGAATTTTTTATGCAGTGGCATTGCCGGTGTAGTGCCCACTTGAAATACCACCATGAGCCTCATCCATGATATTTTTGTGCTCATGCTCTAGTACACATCAATGCAGTATTTCATCTCGGCCTAATTTTTATACGTCACCACTGATCAACATAAAAAGTGTCACGTGAATTACAAGTTGTTTCTTCTCTAAGGCATTTAGTCCTTCTGGCACCATACCTATATATATAAATACAACAGTATCCTCAAAGTCTAATGGTGCATGATGTAACTTGTATAAATGTGCATCTAGAATTATATCTTCAATTATTTGTGCGTCTTCCCCTGACTATATCCTTGATAAATGGTCTAGCCCAGAATTACCTTTCCCTGGTTTTACCAAAACTGTAAAATCAAACTCTTAGAACAAGAGAAATCATTGACATATGTGACCCTATAAGATGGGCTTATTTACCAATTATTTCAATGCTATGTGATCAGTATAAAACACAAAAGGTGTCATGAGCAAGTATTTTCTGAATTTCTATAGTGCATAGATCATCGAAAAGTCCTCATGCTCTGTTGTTGTATATTTCTTCTCTGTAGGGGTCAAATTTCTGATACTAAAAAAAATAGGATGATCTATAATACCTTCTATATATTGAGCCAAAACCACACCAGTGGTCGTGTTAGAAGCATCCACATGTACATGAAATGGTTGGTCCTACGAGGGAAACCATAAAATAGGCATTGTAGTAATTTTCTCCTTCAATGTCTCTTATGCGCATTGTTGTGGTTCCCCTAATAAAATGTCCCTTTTCCTTTTAGTAACTCTTCCAAGGGTGTGGCAACCTTAGCATAACCTTTAATAAATTTTCTATAGTACCTAGTGTGACCTAAGAATCCATGCATCTCGCTCTGACTGGTAAGCTCTTCTATGTCGATAATAAGTGCAACCTTAGCTCAATTAACCAACAAACCTTCATTACAAATGATGTTCCCTAAAAAAGTGCCAAATGGTGTAGCGAATATGCACTTCCTAATTTTTGACATGGCATCACGCTCATCAACAAGGCCTCATGCTCTATTGTTGTATAATTCTTCTCTGTAGTGGTCAACTTTCTGATAATAAAACAAATAGGATGATCTATACTACCTTATCTATGCTGAGCCAACACCACACCAATGGTCATGTCAGAAGCATCCACATGTACATGAAATGGTTGGTCCTATGAGGTAAACCACAAAATAGGCACTGTAGTAATTTTCAGCTTGAATGTCTCAGATGTGCATTGTTGCGGTTCCCCCCAATAAAAGGTCCCTTTTCCTTTTAGTAACTCTTCCAAGGGTGTGTCAACCTTAGCATAACCTTTAATAAATTTTCTATAATACCCAGTGTGACCTAAGAATCCACAAACCTCACTCTGATTGGTAGTCTCTTCTATGTCGATAATAACTACAACCTTAGCTCAATCAACCAACAAACCTTCCTTGCAAATGATGTTCCCTAACAAAGTGCGAAATGGTGTAGTGAATATGCACTTCTTGATTTTCAAGGAAATGTTTAATTGTCTACATTTTTCAAACATCAAGTGCAAATTTTCACAATGAGCCTTAACAAGTCCATACACCATCTAATCATCCAAGTAAACATGTAAAAATTTGTGGATGAAATCTTGGAATGCTTGAACTATTATGTGCGAAGATACAAGATGTGCATTTTTCAAACCAAATGGCATCACACTATATGAAAAAACTCCCCCCTCAGTGATGAAGGTCATTTTCTCTTGATCTTCCTACGCAATTCTGACCTAATGATACCCAAAGAATCCATCTGTAAAAGAATAGATTTTGTGCCTTGAAATGCCTTCTAACATCTCCTCTATGAAAGGTATAGGAAATGGATCAATTACACATGCAACATTCAATTCTTTGTAATCCACACAAATCCTAATCCAACCATCCTTCTTTATAGTGATAACCATGAGGTTAATCCACTTAGACTCTTCTAGGGGATTGATAATGCCATAGTTTAACATCCTATCAATTTCTTCCTTAACTTTGACGTGCAAGTTGGGGTTCATCCTGTAGGGTCTCTTCTTATGTGCACATGCACCTTCTCTAATCTTGATCTTCATCTCTCCTAATGATTTATGCACACCTTTTAATTCATGGTATCCCCTAAGAAATAAGTCTTGAAAATCCTATAGTAACTCTATGTTTTTTTTCCATTTCAAAGTGAGACCAATAATCCCCAATTATGGCCTTGTTAGGTCCAGTATTTGTGCTAATATTCACTTTTTTTGTCTTCATAGGTCTATGATATACACACATGTTCTTATCTGAATTTTCAAATACTTCACGCGTCCCTATTGAATGATCGAAATCACTATTTTCTACCTCTTCATCATCCACTATGTAGACCATCTTTCCTTTTTCTTTCTCAAAGAAAGCATGCTGAAGTAACATGGAATCTATCTCTTCCTCTTCATCAAAATGCACTCCTGATTCTATCTCACCAAGTAAATCTTGAATGACTTCTTCTACCTTTTCACTATCTCCCATACTTAAGTGCTTTATAACCTTTAACACCTCTTCTACTGGAGGTTTAGTAGAGAAGTATTCAAAAGTTTGGATCATTTCGGCAATAAAATCCCCCCAATTTCCAATCTCTCTATATAGCTCCACATATACATACCACACACATGTGCAGCCTTGTAAAGTGGAATAAAATTTTTGCACCCAGAGTGAAGGTGGTAAAGCTTCCTACCCTTGTCCAAAGTCTCTCACACTGCTAAACGTGGTGTTGAATAGGTTGATTACCATGATAAATGAAGATTTGAGTAGGTGCATTTCTCCTGGAAAACTGAGTAGAAAGAGCAATCGTGATCTCATTCCATTCTATAACATCATATATGTGAACCACCCACCAGTGCACTTTTGTCTTGTGTAGGGTATATGTTAACATATTTCTTTGCTCAACTTTTGTCCATTGTTCCTCCATGGTGTGGAGGAATACTGTAGGGTCTTCTTCTGCAGTATACCAAGGTACATGGTTGTTACCTATCCTTTTAATAGAATGAGGTCCAATTTTTTGTGCAAATGTGCTTCTTACTTCATGCCCTACCAACTCATAAGTACCATGGGCCCAATTATTGTAAGCAATACTCATAGTATCACTAATAGATTGAGCATCTTCACACTGAAGTATGCCCTCCTTAGATGGCTGAAGAACCTCTAGGTTTTGAGTGACACATACATAGATCCTATTCAGATCTTCCTCACTCAAAGGCTCAACATACGACAAAGATTTCCCATTTGTTAAATGGATTATAACCCTTTCCTCCTTATTCTTAAAACTGATATATCCCTTGTTGAACTATAAATCAACTTTATTTACGTAACACCAAGGGAACCTAAGTAGATTTGGGAAACTTTCTGCTTCTGCAAGTGATAAAACCTCAAAATCACTAGTGAATTTGGCCCCTTGTATAGTAATGGATGCATCTTTTAAAACTCCTATAGGCGTGGCCTTAGTATGATTAGCCATAAACAACACATTAGAAGACAGTTGCAATGGGGGTCTCCCCATCTACACCCATGCATCTAAAGTAATAACATTGACTTCCGCACCTGTGTCAATCAATTTATTACTTACAATCCATCCATCCATTAAAACATTCAGAGTGAACTCTTATCATAGTATATACTATAAGGGGGAAGATTTACATGCAGGATTTTTTGTCCATTTTAAATACTTATGCACAGAGTGTTTCCCTTCAGCCAATTCCCTAACAATGGAATTATATTCTCTTGGCACAACATTTTGCATACCTCTTTTAAGTCATCAATTTCAGATTGGGCCATCTTTGCTACTTTATTTTGTTCTATCTTCCATGATTGATCCTTTAAACATAGTATGTCTCCCTAAAGATATCTGAGGACCTCCATGGCCTCTTAATAAACCTCCTTTTGATGGGTGGGATCTTAGTACCTTGCATGTAGAACATCCTCTTTGGTGATGGTAGGATTCTGTTGTAACACTTCTTTCGAGTGTGTCTCTTCAGCACATTTAGTAATATTTACGGTTAATGCCTTAGGTTCTGGTGACAACTTGGGCATCCACTAATTTTCCACAAAACATTATATTCTAACCATCCTTTCACCTTTTTTCTCTTGTTTATGTTGCTTACTAATATCCTCATATAATTTTGGGCATTCCTCATAACTATGATTCTTTCCACAGAAAGAATATGTAATATTAGGGGGACATTCGTACCAGTAGTGGTCAGGAGATCCACATGTAAAGCACATCCCATGAGGAAAATTTCCTCATCCATCACCATGGTATCCGCAACCTCTATTACAACCTCCTTCAAAATGCCTTCATTCTTATCATAGTGCACTTGATTTTGATCTTGATGCTCACCCTTTCCTTTAGAGTTATATGCCACTCTTGTTTGTCGTACACCAATATCTATAGCATCATCGATCTGACCAATCAACCAGAAGTATTTTGTATCATGAGTTATGGACATACAAATTTTACAATAGCAAGAGATGTTATTCCTTATTTCACTTTGTAATAATGGGTAGTGGCTAACATAATGGTCCAAATGACATATCTCACAGTGCAGCAATAATGAACACACTGATCTACGGGGAAAACTATCCTTGGTTTGACCTTCCACTTCACAATCTGTACACCAAATCCCTGTGTGCATCTTGTGTGCTGAATTTTCTGATAGTTTCTCCAACTACTTTTCCATAACTGTAATCTGTGCTTCCAAAAATGGAATGACTCTTTTTTTTATACTTTTTACTGCCTCATCATGCAAAGTTGCTTCAAGTGCTTTGTGAAAATTAGTGTATGTCTTATGTGACAGTGCCCTTCTAAAAGGTGTAATCAGACCTCCAACGAACCATTATGCATGCTGGCTTGCATGACTATCATAGGAAAGCTTGTATAAAAGAATTTTGAAGTGGGAATCGTACTCCTAGACACTCTCAGTAGTGCCTTGTTTAATATCCTTGAGCATGCTTATAGTCTTCTACTCAAACTCAGGGATATAGAACTCTTTTAAGAAATCATCTTTTAATGCAATATAATCCATGCAAGATTGATCAAGGTCAAACTTCATGTATCATTTGTGTGTGTGTCCTTACAATGTAGTCACAAATTGGCTTTCCTTGCACTCAGAATCCATGATTCCTTTCATGTGCCACAGTATTTCACACATGTGTACGTGCTCAGCAGTATATTCTTTTCCCCTATATCTAAAAAATGAAGAGACATCTCCATGTAAATATTCAAGGGTTTGTGCAGACCTTTCCCACCTGATCCAGAACCTCTTATGTTTCCTCTACCTCTAGAACCACCTATACATCCTGATCCTCCTATAAGTATAACAAAATATTTATTTCTCTATGCCCCAACAGTAGTACTGAAGTGAACCCTTATGGTCTGTGAGGTGGTACCACTCCCAAAAGTGAGTCCAAACCTCTGCATGCTCACATTCTGTGCAGACAATGTGCCTGAAAAAGTACCCCCAAACAATAAGGAATACATCTACCCTACCATCGGTGTGCTTTCTATCTGGCTTACTCCTGCTCTCCCACTGCCTAAATTGGCTTGTTGACTACTTGTCATATTAGATATTAGAGAACCAAGCACAGGGATAGGTTGCCATGTTGGTTTAGATGTGTACCTGTGGCCCAAGTCATTTCTACTGGCATGCTCCGAGGAGGTTCCTTGTCATGTTTTCCTAGATGAGGAAGTTCCTGATGCTCTGGCTCTAGACCTCCTATGTGAGCTCTAGATCCTTCACAAGCCACCTCTCTCCTCAATGCTATCCACTCTGAAATGTCATGTTGCTTCTCTATCTCCCTCGCACACACCTCATTGTACTTAGCCACCTTTCTTCTCTCTACCTTGCTACTGCTAAGTCCTCCATATTTCACCAATCTTGTTCTTGCCCCCACATGTGGTGAGGTTTAGCTAGCCAATAGTTTTTCTTCCAAGTTTAGGGTTACCATAAAAATCTTGATTTCCAGTGGAATGCATTGTAAATAGGTTCCCCTGAGATAACGTAAAAACTAAAACGTAACTACCTCCGGAAAAGAATAAGTAGAAATTGAGTTCTCCAAAATATAGCTATTCAAGATGCCAGAGAACTAAGTATCCACAACACGTGTCCAGATTAGATCAACATCATAGAGGGCCTGAAATTATTCCTTCATCCAAAAAAGTGAGTGATACTTCTAGTTCTATTTAGAAGCATAAGAAAACTAGCCACTCATAGATTTCTACCAGAAAGATAGCAAATAAGCTCTCATACAAATAGTCATACATATTATATTCCACTCATGTGTGTGCGTTAAAATCAGATCCAGTGTTGAACCTCCATGTGTAATCTTCTTATAGATATTTCATCCACTCCTCAACACTTGCTAGGGTCAACTGGTACATCTTCATTGCGAACCATCCTAAAAACAACTAAAAAGGAGGTCCCAGAAATAAAACTAATGATGCAACCTAGAATTTACCAAGAATAACCTAGGTGTGATGGCACATCACTCAGCCTAGACTGAGTGCTCACCTGAAGCACAAAAAGGTATCAAGACCCTCCTTAGAGTTGAGTGTGTAGGATGTGAACATGATGACAAATTAATGAATTCATATCCATAAACAATATAAATTTCCACATAACATATTCTAGATCTAGATCTTAAAGAATAATGTATTTAAACATTAGTCATAATGAATGCAACCATACAAGAACTAGTTACAATCATGTTTAACACCTTGATTCATCCAATACACTCCATTATGTTAAACACATTAAATACACATAAGCTTCTTACAATAATTAGTACCATACCTCATGCACGTATCAGTTCTAGCATCATAACTCCATAATAGTTCACTTCTATCTAACCTGCACAAATCTCTACATATTTATAGGTATGGGGTTGTTGGTATCCAGATTTAATCTCTTTCACAACTTGAACAACATCATGAACTTGCACAAGACACTCAAGGATAGATAGATGGTTTGTATGTCATTTGTAGCCGAGGAGCACACCTATCTGCTTGTTTGCATTCAAGATTTGAGGGAGTGGATAGCACCTTCAAAAGGGTTTTGATCTAACCCTCACTGTTTTAGGTTATGCCTATCAACCAAGGCAAGATAACCTATATTGCAGCCCTTATATGGTAAAGGAGATGGAGATATCCTTATTTTTTGCATATGGTATGGAAGATGCCTTGTGAAAACATGATCAAGCATCCATTATCCAAACTCAAAGGAGTTGTCACTACTAAATGATGGAAATGTTCTCAAAACAAAGCTAGGGCTGCTAAAGACATGATAAAACCCTATTATACTTTGTGCATTTTGGTGGAAGGATTGTATTCTTTTGTTGACACACAATGCAATGCAGGGGTAGTATAGGTAGGATGAGTTAGTTTGAATGAAATTTTGTGGGGAGATGTTTTAGACAAGACTAGCTGGGGATTACCAACTTCTTTGAGAACCTTTGCAAGAAATTTTTAATACCTACACAACAAGAATACTTCCAGAGATTTTAAATGCTCCTTCAACTAGGATATGTGCACAAATGGAGGCCCAGATCTACACTCTTCCACACAACCTTTGATAACCTGCCACAAAATCTTGAAGCAAAATACCAACAAAGTATCTAGGAATCCCTATTTAATCATGACCTAAGGTGCACCCAAATGTTTACAAACAGTCTCATTATTTCAAGGACAGTAAAATGATTTTAAATTTGTTTATCTTCTATCAGATGAAATTTCTTCTAAATATAATATTGCAAATTCCATTAAACCATCAACAAGAAATGAGACCCTGTATGATCAAAGAGATCCTAAACACAAGATTGCAACATGAGCAAGAAACATAAACTAAAAAACATTTTGAAACATAAGTATATGCAAACTTTTCCAAGAGAATAAACAAGATAATCTAAAAAATGATCATATACATCAGCAGGGGAAAGTCATGAGAACAATCTAAGAGCCTGTTGATGGCTTTACAACTAAAACCAACTCAACATGATGAAACCTAATACAAAAATGGAATTGAAAATGGCTCTCAGGCGGTTTTCTCTAGAGAAATGGATTTCTTCTAGCCCTTTTGCTTGAAAATTCTGAGTCTTTTTCTCTCTTCTATTTCCTCCCTTTAAAAAATGCTTCAAAAATATCTTTTATACCTCATGCCAGCTTGGATCCTTTCTTCCCAAGCAAAGAATATGCTTAGGGATCAAATTTGTTACAAGAAACCTTATCCATTTCATGAAAATGACATCAAACTATAAAACAACTCGTAAAATGCCAGGGATGCACAAATATTTTAAAATATTGCATGAATTTAGATCCTTATCCATCCCAGGGTCATGTTTTTGGCATTTAGACATGCCAACATGCATTTGCAATCATTTTCCACCTTTTACTTCATCATTTTTCACCTCTGCAACTTTAATTTTTCACCTTTCACGTTTTTACACGGCCTAGGGAAAAAATTTCATCAAAAAAATCATAGGCCATCAAATTAGCTCCTAAAAATGGTGCCATTACACTCAGAAGGATGAGGGGATGTGAAATCATATAAAATTTCATGTAATTTGATGAAGAAACGATGAATCCAAGCTTCCTGGAGCTCCAATGGCGGCAAGAAATGAAAATGCACAGCAACCGTTGATTTAAAAATCAACTTTAAATTCTAGCCCTCCACGTGGTAGATTAGATCCTTGAATATTCCCTCAAAAATATCCTTTTTCCCTTTGGATGAGGTGGGACACGTGTCCAAACATGATTGGAGCGGGCCCCCATCTTAAAAAATGCATTTTTAACCTTTTTTGACCTTTGGAAAATTTTGAAAATTTTCCCTGCTTGCCCCCTGGACCCGCCACATGTCCACATGTGCACCCCACTAAAAAATAAGGGCCAATTAGATAAATTTTTCCACTTTTTTTAGAAAAGGAAAATTTTCTCAAAATTCTCCGCGGGCCCAAACACCCGCTCACTCCCTTGCCACGTGGAGGTTTCCCATTCACTATGGAGCTGACCCTTCCATTTTTGCCTTTAAATCTCTGAAAACACTAAAACCTTTTGGGCCCATGCTCTCCTTTTTTACCCTTTGTAATGTGCCACGTGTCAAATTGGATGTGGGGGCACACTTCCAAATTTTCCTGTTCCACGGATCAATTTTGACTTTGAGAAATTTCACCAAAATTTGTAAGATTTTCAATATTTCCTTCGCGCTCCAAACCTCCGCCTCCTTTTGGACACTGTTGTTTTCATTGGTTGTGGGACTCCAAAAAAAAAATTTTACCCTTTGAAGTTGAAAAACATGCACAAACTCCCGCTCCATTATACCCTTTTGGACACATGTCACTCTTCGTGATTCGTGCGGAGCTTCGGCTAAACATTTTAACTTTGAGATTTTTCCTCCAAAGGCAAAAAATCCAAAAACATGCACAACCCCGCTCCTCCCTTGGCTCTCCTAGACACGTGTCCTCTTCTTATTGGAGGTAGGCCTTCAGGTCAAAATTTTCCCTTGACACCTTGAGCCAAAAAACAACAAAAATTTTCCAAGTCCCCTGCCATCCGCATGCTTCTTGTGCCATGTGTCTCCTTCCCATTCGTTGCGAGCCTTCGGGAAAAAATTTTATTTTGAGAATTTTGCCAAAATGAAAGCAAAATTCCTAAATATGACCCGCCACCCACCGATCCTCCAGCCAATCAAATTGTGCCACGTAGGCACTTCACTATAGCAATGCGGAGCCGCGGACAAAAATTTTCCTTTGCCAAAACTCAAAAAACAACAAGTTAGAACATTTTCCCACACATCCCTGACCAATAGAAGCTTGCCATGTCACAAAAAGGTTGCGATGACTAATTTGACGGGCAAATGACACCCGTATGCCCATCAAAACGTAAAAAATATAGAGGATGCCCTAGAAATCAAATTTTTTCACAAGGAAGACAGATTTCTTGGTTTTAAATCAATTGAAACATGATTTAAGTTTGTTTTCAACCTGGGGATTGAGATTTCACTTTCACAAAAATGGAATTTGATCAAATACGAGTTTTTGAACGATTTAACAAGGGGAAAATGACATGGCCCAAAAAAATGAAGGAATTTGGGCACAAAAAGAGGGCAGCTTGAAAATTTGTTTCAGAATAGGAAAAAACCATAACATTTCGAGCATTTTGTAAGATTTCAACTGGGAGAGATGATTTGAAGATCATCAAATCAAAAAATAAAATGTTTGTGAGCATATTTGGACATAAAATTTAGGGCAAAGCATGCAAACTCAGAATTCGCACCAACATTGGCTTCTGCTTGGGGATGGGCACTGTCAGTGAGTGCCACAAGATCAAAACATAGAAAAAGTGCCAGAAATCCATTTGGAAAGGAGTCAAAATAGAGATGTAGCCCAAAAACTAGAATTTTCACCAAAAACAGGCCAAGAAAACCAGACCAAAAATGGTTGCCAAGGACAAAAGGGCAAACCACAAGCCAACAACAGCAAAAACAAAGCAAAACAAGAGGCTATAAAAAATGTACAACTTGTGCATACCTCACATGGGGATTTAATCCAAGAAATGTTTTAAATGTCTGCCATTAACAGGCAGCTCCAGCAAATCCCCATCCAAATCCTTGAGAAAAATGTATGTTCTCCAATCCTGATATCAATGGCATAAGAGCCCATCCATAGAGCATCAAACTTGCCATGCTTGCCCTTGTCTTCATGCCTAATATCCAATAGAAAAACAAAATATCCAACATTGAAGGCTCTAGGATTGACCTTCTTATCAAAACAATTTCTTCAATTTGTCTCTAAATCTGATATGCCTTTGGTGAGAGGCTTTGTTTTCTTCATCCAACTCAATGATCTGATTGATTCTTGATTCATATGGGCCATGTTCTTGATCTTCTAACTATTGGGAAAACTGAAAAGTGGATAATTGCAAGTGTAAGGGTAGCAAATCCTGAGTTCCATACACCAATTCAAACGGGCTCTTACCAGTTTCTCTTTTTGGAGTTATTCTATCAGCCCAAACTGTAAATTTCAATTACTCTCCCCACTTCTTCTTGTTGATTTCCAAGGTCCTTCTAATGATCTTGAGCAAGTTCTTGTTACTTGACTCATCTTGTCCATTCCCTTGTGGATTGTAGTTTGAAGCATAAGTTAGATTGATTCCATATTTATTACACATTGCCATCAAAGGTTTGGCTCTAAAACACATGGCATTATCAGATACAATCTTAACTAGGACTCTAAATCTGCATATGATATGATTCAATAAGAAATCCATTACCACTTGGTGTGTTTCCTTTCTAGATGGAATTGCCTCAACCCACTTTGTAAAATAATCAGTTGCTACAAGGATCCATTTATGACCAGCACTAGAAGGATCTGAAATCTCACCAATGAAATCCATTCCCCATTGTTTAAAAGGAGCTTCAATTGATACATAGTACAAAGGAAGGGATCCTGAAGCTTTCAGTCTTCCAGAGAAATTTTGACAACTATCACACTTTCTAACTAGCTGGGTTGCATCTTTAAAAAGAGTAGGCCACCAATAACCAGCTCTCAAAATCTTATGTGCTGTCACTTTCCTAGAAAAATATCCTCCACAAACTCCCCCATGGAAATCAGCAATCAACTTGGGAGCTTCATCTTCAGTTATGCATTTCAAGAGGACACCTTCAGGGTTCTTCCAAGCCAACCCAAGGTTTGTTATGATATATTTTTGAGAAGCTAGCTTGAGGGCCCTTTTCTTATTTTTTTTTAAATGACCAGGAAAACATAGGTGTCTGAGGTAGAAAATCACATCTTTGTACCACTCAAAATTTACTAACTTGTCAAGAATATCTACCCTTTCTTCCTCTAGCTGATTCACTTCTACATTTTGCAAATTGCTCTCAGCCATGAGCTTGGCAAGACCCAAACCTCTTACTAGCTTTGTTGTTTGGATATCCATATCATATTCTTGTAATTTTTTGACCCATCTACATCTCTTGCTTGATATCTCCATGTCTGATAAGATGTCTTTAACCATGGTGTGGGGAACATAAGCAACAACCTTTGAACTCAAAATGTAAGGCCTAAAAATCTTTGTTGCTTTCACTAATGCAAATTATTGTTTCTCCATGATTGTATACTTCAACTCAGCTACTTGTAAATCCTTGCTAGAGAAATCAATAGGCCTCTCAGCTCCATTCTCATCCTTTTGCAACAATACTGAAGCAATAGTAAATTCAGAGGCAAAAGAAAATATTTGGAAAGGCCTCTTATAGTTTGGAGCTGCCAAAACAGGTGCATGCTTAAGTGCATCCTTTATTCCTTCAAAAGCTTGAATGGAAGCCTCCTCCCACTTGATAACTTGATCCTTTCTTAGCATGCTTGTGATTGGAAGAGTTATCTCAGCAAAATTGGAAACAAACCTTCTAATAAAATTGATTTGGCCAAAGAAATATTGGATACCTTTCTTGGTTCTTGGAAAGGGCACTTTGTTAATTGCTTCCACTCTTTTAGGGTCTATCATAACACCTTCTTTGGACACAATATGTCCCAGCAACTTGGCCTTTTACGCACCAAAATGACACTTCTTTGGATTAAGGGAAATTCCATACTCTCTACATCTAATTAGCATCTTCTCTAGGTGTTACAAATGGTCTCCTCACTGCCTTGAAAAAATAGTCACATCATCTTGGTAAACTGTAATAAAGTCATTGATATAACCAACAAAGGCAACATCCATTTCCCTTTGAAAAGTAGCACCAGCATTCATCAATCCAAAAGGCATCCTTACAAAAACATAAGTCCCCCAAGGAGTAGTGAAGGTTGTCTTAAGTCTTTCTGATTCTTTGACAACTATTTGATTGTATCTGGAGAAACCATCCAAAGTAGAAAGCATTTCTAACCTTGTTACAAGTTACAACATATTCTCCATGTTTGGCAAAGGGTAGTTTCCTTCATAGATGCTTTGTTTAGATTCCTAAAATCCACACAAAGTCTGATATCACCATTCTTCTTTCTAACTGGCACAAGGTTTGCCACCCAAGATGAGTATCTAGTAGGCTGAATGATACCACCATCTCTCAATTTCTTCAACTCTTCTTGCATTTTCATGGAAAGAAGTGGGTTAATAGGCCTTTTTTTTTGTCTAAATGGCTTGGTTTTGGCCTCAAGAGGAATCTCATGTTGGAACAAGTCTTCTCTATATGCCTTCAGCTCTGAATAAGACCAAGCAAGGCAGTCTTGATATTTCTTTAAAAGTTGGGCATAGGATTGTTTTTCTTCTTTGCTTAAATTTCTGCCCAGCCAAATCTTCCTTGGTTTATCCCTGGTTCCCAAGTTGTTCTCTTCCACATCCCTTGAAGCATACATCTTTCTATTTATGATGCAATCAACATTGTTAAAATTTTCCTCAAGTGCAATAAGACCTTTAGGAATGGTATTTGTTTTCAATTGGATAATATCCTTGTCAAATAAAGTTTCTCTCCCTTCATTCATGCATACCATTGGTTCCCAATCAATGTTTTGATCAGAAAAATCACCTTGGCATTGTAAGAATCTCAATACTTGGGCATCATTATCAAATATCTGCCAATGTTTAACATTATCTAGGATAGCTGTCCTTGTTAGCACTTCAATGTTATATTCATAAAAGGGTGAAATGGTACAATTGTCAAATCTAGAGCCAAGGAAAGCCAACTTATCAACAACAGCATTAAAACTTCTATCATGGTAAACAATGTTAAAAGAATCAAACATTTCAATCAAGTCCTAAACAACATGTTTATATTGTTTCATCCGCTGATTTTTTATAGCATATAGTTTTCTTATTTGTTTGACAACCGGCTCTAAGTCTCCTTTGGCAACAATGTCCTTTACTCCATAATTCCATGCAATTCTTAACTCCAATAACAATGCTTCATATTCAGCAACATTGTTAGTGCATTCAAAGTTAAGTTTGAAGGAAAAAGGAAACTCTTCCAAACTAAGAGAAAGCAAAACTACACCAGCACCATTTCCAACTTTGGAGAAATCTCCATTAAATAGCAAGGTCCAAGGAGAACCTATCATATCAAGTAATTTTAACTTATCCATCTTGTTCTCTTTTCCGTCAGCAAAACCAATGAAGTTGTCAACATGCCCATCATCAAACAACACTTCCTAACAAGCATTTTTGGGATCTTCAATCAAGTGCAACATCTTCTTTTCACCATAGAGTTTGAAAAGGATTCCCTCAATGGGAATGGTGGAAAAAGACATGTCCATCTGAACACTACCACCAACACTTACAGCCCATTTTCTTGACAAAATCATACCCCATTTGGCAGGGCAATCAATAATTACAACATCAAGTTTTAAATTCTTACCCAGATATGCTGCAAGTTGCACTACTAAACCCTTCTCACAACCAACAACTGACAGTTCCCTTGAATCCCTAGGCTATACATTTCCCATATGCTGGTGTCACTTTGATATCCAACTCATTCATGACTTCTAGAGGCATGACATTACATGATGCACCAGAATCAAACATGCAATTGTGAAGCAACCTATCTTTTATGAGAAAATTTGTGAAAAATGGATCAACATTCAATTGGGAATCAACCAAGGATGTCCCCAAATATACTTCAGGTGCCTCTCAAAGATCTTCCATTGGTGGTGGTGTTTCAAGGCTAGCAATGTTTTGAAGAGGATGATTCTTAACAATATTTACATTTATGCTTAGGGTAATCGTTTCTTCTTTCAATCCCAAGTACTCGAATGCTCTCTTCTTATGCTCTAGGTATTATAAGCAACTCAATGATGGGAACACTCACTTTAATTTGGTTCAATACTTGGGAAATATCATATGGAACATTCTTTGGTAAAACAACATTGGAAGGGAAACAAGAAGGTTCATCAAATGGAGAAGTATTCTTGGCAGCCTGGGCATGAAGAGGACTGATATTTTTGCATGGGATAGTAGGGTTCTTGGCAATTATTTATTTTCTAGGATTTTCTTTGGGAATTCTTATGAGTAAGGGTGTCTTTGGTTTGGCTTGATAACCAGCTCCTCTAACAACTTTACTTCTAGTATTATAATCTTTCTCTTGACCAACCACAACATTCATTAACAATTTTCTATCTTCCTCTGAAGGAATACCACCATCATACTTCTTGATCATTAAAGCCCTTAGATATTCAGAGTAATTATTAGGAATTTTTAAGTCCTGAACTACATCTACATCATGAGCTTGAGAGAAGAGAAATAAATGGTACCCTCTTTATGCAATCCCAAATGGTTGTAGTAGTCCTTGCACTTATCACATATGTTGATGTTGTTGCTTGTTGTGAGCCTAAAGAGCTACCCATTATAGAAATGGCATCATCCATTTAATCTTCATTATCATCTTCAATAACTTTCTGGTCCATTTCACATGGAGGATGAGGAAGAAAACATCTATCACACCAATCCATATCAGCAATTTCTTGAACAACAACAACCCTTGCAGTTAGAGGGTCAGGCACCACTCTATTTTCACGTGCTTAGGGTTGTCTGTTTGTAGATCCAATAGGCCCTTTACCTCTATCATCTTGTATTTGATCACCCCTAAGATGATTGCCAAATCTATCATGGTTTTGAGTTCTTTGCTATCCTTGTGAACTTTGCCCAATTCCTTTCTCAGCCTGGGCTAATTTGTAAGAAATTTCTTTGACAGCCCCTACCAAAGTCTTGACAACATCTTCTAAATTAGCACCCTTGCTAGCTTGAGGCTTCTCATGGTTTATCATATTCACACCATCCCTCTTAAGTGGTTTACCAATAGCTTTAATATTATTTTCAATTTGAATTGCCATGGTGAAAGATTGCCTTAAGTTTTTAGGATTCTTGTCTCTCAAGTAATATGATGCTATTTTATCAAATGCATTTGCATATTTGATCAATCAAGATTCATAACAAGGCCTCAAAATGATATGCATCCTTCTCAATGTTTTATTAAATCTTGTATTGAAGTCATGGAATGTCTCATTCAGGTTCTTCTTGATATTTTCAAATTCAGATAAAAGAAATCTATGATCAGTCTTTTCACCATATTGCAACCTAAATACATTTTTCATCTCATTCCATGAATCAATAGAGTTATCAGGTAGAGCCTTGTACCAATCCCTAGCATCTTCTTAAAGTGTATGGATAAACAACTTGATATACACATCCTCAAATTCTATCTCAAAATCTTCCGTCATATTATCAAACAGTTTGAGATGCTGATCACCAGTAATGGCATTGTTACCTTGGAATTTTGGTAACCTATTTCTCACATCTTGTGGGACAACATTTGGATAACCATCCATTCCTCCAAAATTTATAGGACCAAAGGTGTTAACAATAAATGGAGGTCTAGGCTGAGCCATATTGTTTGGTGGGGGTGATCTTGGAGGTGAAACAAGCTGGTGAGGAGTAGTAATGGGTCTGATTGGAATAGATGAGTGATATTTAAAATGACAAGCCCCCAAAGGCTCTTTCTCTTGATAAACTTTAGCAAACTTAGAAACCACAGGAGAAGATTTAGGAGAAAGTTTTTTAAATACACAAGAAGGTCCCTCACCTGATGGAGAATGCAAATCAGCAAGAAAATTGTCTGAATCAGATCTACTTGAAAAAGAATTATAATCTTCAACAACAGGCTGCTCTCCTTCAAATTCAACTATGGGGATCTCTTTTCTTGCAACCAAATCACCAACCACTTTCCACACTCTTCTTCCTTCTAGTTCTGAGCTTCTTGATTTGGTGAGCAACTTCTTAGAAGAGTCCTTGATGAAGAGGGATCTCCTTCCCTCTAGCTTGACATATTTAAACAACAAGTTACAAATGACAGAGATGTATAAGACAACTGGTATTTCAAGATCCAAACAACATGGATTCACCACTAAGGATTTCCACCTTAGTTGTGTAAGAAAGCACTAAAATATTCTGTCAAATGTATGCTACTACTGAAAACTTTGCAAGGTTTTACAAATCAGATCTTCTTCTTCTTAATTCAACCAAAAACAATGCATCCAAATTATATAAACTGTTGGTAAATGAGAAGAGCATGCTGAGCTTTGAAACTTTTACCCAAAACATGTAGACCTGAAGTATAAAATGATATCTCAAGAATGTAACAAGCTCAAATACTTGATCACACAAATGCTCACACCCTTCAAACACTTCAAAACCACCAAGAAATTCAAAGAATTCCCTGGAAGTGGTGCCACTTTGGTGTTGGTATCAAGATTTAATCTCCTTCACAACTTGAACAACATCATGAACTTGCACAAGACACTCAAGGATAGATAGATGGTTTGTATGTCATTTGTAGCCAGGGAGCACACCTATCTGCTTGTTTGCATTCAAGATTTGAGGGAGTGGATAGCACCTTCAAAAGGGTTTTGATCTAATCCTCACTATTTTAGGTTCTGCCTATCAACCAAGGCAAGAGAACCTATATTGAAGCCCTTATATGGTAAAGGAGATGGAGATATCCTTGTGTTTTGCATATGGTATGGAATAGGCATTGTGAAAACATGATCAAGCATCCATTATCCAAACTCAAAGGAGTTATCACTACTAAATGATGGAAATGTTCTCAAAACAAAGCTAGGGCTGCTAAAGACATGATAAAACCCAGATATACTTTGTGCATTTTGGTGGAAGGATTGTATAATTTTGTTGACACATAATGCAATGTAGGGGTAGTATAGGTAGGATGAGTTAGTTTGAATGAAATTTTGTGGGGAGATGTTTTAGACAAGACTAGTTGGGAATTACCAACTTCTTTGAGAACCTTTGCAAGAAATTTGTAACACCTACACAACAAGAATACTTCCAGAGGTTTTAAATGCTCCTTCAACCAGGATATGTGCACAAATGGAGGCCCAAATCTGCACTCTTCCACACAACCTTTGATAACCTACCACAAAAGCTTGAAGCAAAATACCAACAAAGTATCTAGGAATCCCTATTTAATCATGACCTGAGGTGCACCCAAAGGTTTACAAACAGTCTCATTATTCAAGGACAGTAAAATGATTTTAAATCTTTTTATCTTCTATCAGATGAAAGCTCTTCTGAATATAAGATTGCAAATTCCATTAAACCATCAACAAGAAATGAGACCCTGTATGATCAAAGAGATCCTAAACACAAGATTGCAACATGAGCAAGAAACATAAACTGAAAACATTTTGAAACATAAGTATATGCAAACTTTGCCAAGAGAATAAACCAGATAATCCAGAAAATGATCAGATACATTAGCAGGGGAAAGTCATGAGAACAATCTTAGAGCCTGTTGATGGCTTTACAACTGAAACCAACTCAACATGATGAAACCTGATACAAAAATGGAATTGAAAATGGCTCTCAGGCAGTTTTCTCTAGAGAAATGGATTTCTTCCAGCCCTTTTGCTTGAAAATTCTGAGTCTTTTTCTCTCTTCTATTTCCCCCCTAAAAAATGCTTCAAAAATATATTTTATACCTCATGCCAGCTTGGATCCTTGCTTCCCAAGAAAAGAATATACTTAGGGATCAAATTTGTTACAAGAAACCTTATCCATTTCATGAAAATGACATCAAACTGTAAAACAACTCGTAAAATGCCAGGGATGCACAAATATTTTAAAATATTGCATGAATTCAGATCCTTATCCATCCCAGGGTCACATTTTTGGCATTCAGACATGCCAACATGCATTTGCAATCATTTTCCACCTTTTACTTCATCATTTTTCACCTCTGTAACTTTAATTTTTCACTTTTTACGTTCTTTCACGGGCTTAGGATAAAAATTTCATCAAAAACATCATAGGCCATCAAATTAGCTCCTAAAAATGGTGCCATTGCACTCAGAAGGCTGAGGGGATGTGAAATCATATAAAATTTCATGCAATTTGATGAAGAAACGATGAATCCAAGCTTCCTGGAGCTCCAATGGTGGCAAGAAATGAAAACGCATAGCAACCGTTGATTTAAAAATCAACTTTAAATTCTAGCCCTCCACATGGTAGATTAGATCCTTGAATATTCCCTCAAAAATATCCTTTTTCCCTTTGGATGAGGTGGGACACGTGTCCAAACATGATTGGAGCGGGCCCCCATCTTAAAAAATGCATTTTTAACCTTTTTTGACCTTTTGGAAAATTTTGAAAATTTTCCCCGCTTGCCCCTGGACCCGCCACGTGTCCACATGTGGGCCCCACAAAAAATTGAGGGCTAATTCGATGAATTTTTCCACTTTTTTTAGAAAAGGAAAATTTTCTCAAAATTCTTAGCGGGCCCAAACACCCGCTCACTCCCTTGCCACGTGGCGATCTCTCATTCACTATGGAGCCGAACCTTCCATTTTTCCCTTCAAACCTCTGAAAACACTAAAATCTTTTACGGGCCCACACTCTCCTTTTTCCATTTGTAATGTGCCACATGTTGATCCCTGATTCGATGTGGGGGCACACTTCCAAATTTTCCTGTCGGGGCCACGGATCAATTTTTGACTTTGAGAAATTTTGCCAAAATTTGTAAGATTTTCAATATTTCCTCCACGCTCCAAACCTCTGCCTCCTTTTGGACATGTGTCCTATTTTCATTGGTTGCAGGACTTCGGCCAAAAAATTGACTTTTACCCTTTGAAGTTGAAAAACTTTAAAATTATCACAAACTCCGCAGATCCATTATACCCTTTTGGACACATGTCACATTTCGTGATTCGTGCAGAGCTTTGGCTCACATTTTAACTTTGAGATTTTTCCTCCAAAGGCAAAAAATCCAAAAACATACACAACCCACTCCTCCATTGGCTCTCCTAGACACATGTCCTCTTCTTGTTGGAGGTGGGCCTTCAGGTCAAAATTTGCCCTTGACACCTTGAACAAAAAAAAAACAAAAAATTTCTAAGTCCCCCGCCATCCGCATGCTTCCTGTGCCACGTGTCTCCTTCCCATTCATTGCGGGTCTTCAGGAAAAAATTTGATTTTTAGTATTTTTCCAAAATGAAAGCAAAATTCCTAAATATGACCCACCACCCACCGATCCTCCAACTAATCAAATTCTGCCACGTAGGCACTTCACTGTAGCAATGC
The DNA here is from genome assembly GCA_019776745.2 of Taxus chinensis. Lineage (NCBI taxonomy): Eukaryota > Viridiplantae > Streptophyta > Pinopsida > Cupressales > Taxaceae > Taxus > Taxus chinensis. Next base: position 208,931,710 of record CM034146.1, read on the forward strand.
GAAGCCATGGACAAAAAATTTCCTTTGCCAAAACTCAAAAAACAACAACTTAAAACATTTTCCCACACATCCCTGACCAATAAGAGCTCACCACATCACCAAAAGGTTACGATGACTAATTTGACGGGAAAATGACACCCGTTTGCCCATCAAAACGTAAAAAATACAAAGGATGCACTAGAAATCAATTTTTTTTGTAAGGAAGATAGATTTCTTGGTTTTAAATCAATTGATACATGATTTAAGTTTGTTTTCAACCTAGGGATTGAGATTTCACTTGCACAAAAATGGAAATCGATCAAATATGAGTTTTTGAATTATTTAACAAGGGGAAAATGACATGGCCCAAAAAAATGAAGGAATTTGGGCACAAAAAGAGGGCAGCTTGGAAATTTGTTTCAGAATAGGGAAAAACCATAACATTTTGATAATTTTGTAAGCTTTCAACTGGGAGAGATGATTTGAAGATCATCAAATCAAAAAATAAAACATTTATGAGTAGATTTGGACATAAAATTTAGGGCAAAGCATGCAAACTTATAATTTGCACCAATAGGGGCCTTGCCTTTCACTACTTATATAATTCCCAAAATAGGTTACATCCTAAAAATAGCCACACACCTTTACAATACCAGGCACACATGCAAGTGTGCTAACAATAGATCTCCCCTAGTTAACTAGTAGTGGTAATTCTATTATTAACTTGAAAGCATGCAAATCACTTAGTAGACGCTCTTCCAAAAATAGCCTATGTGTGTCGCGCAAGTCTCCATATGGTTGTGTTATCTTCACGCTATCTCCAAAAATATACCCTAATCATGAAAATGGCAAAGTTCCAAATCATTCCTTGTCTTCAGCACACAATTACTTCCTTATCCTTCTATGCCTTCAAATTTTCCTTGCTCCCACACACGAATCTTTTGGTTGTTCCTTCCTTAGCAGCATTCTATGTTTACTTAACACTTTACCCACTTCAATAGAATGAGCAATAAATGCATTCATTTGTATTTTCACTAGGTCATGTGAAGAAAGTATTGATGATAATCTGAGAAGTGTGGACTAATCAAGTAGGTAAGCAAGGTGCTTCCGATTCATCCACAAGGTTCCATCTTGTGTGGACTACTTTGGGTTCCTATGAGCATCCCTCTTGTTATCTTAAGGCTTATGCCAAAGTGAGTTTCTCCTAGTTCAAAGTAGATGAGCCATAGTTCTTTACCAAAACCAACATATATAGTGTGTTGACTGATGAATGTGGTGTGTAATTTTATCTTTTGGATTAGTAAATGAGGTTTAGATCACTATTGGAAACCTTCAACATACGTATAATTAAAGTTTAGATCTTGATTCTTCGAAAATGCTAGTAGGTCCTATCCACAAATGATTTTAATAGTTCCCAATACAAGGTGAACCAAATTTTATTTAGATTTTCAAGATCATCCAAGGATGCAAGAGAATAGCATATGCAATGATTTGGTTCAACTAGATAAATGTAAAGGAAAACTTAAAATCGAATGAAAATTTCAAAGCAAAGTGTGACAATTTGTTTATTCCCTTAAGCCAATAATTTTAATGAAGTGTTTCAGTGAATTGGAACAAGACTTATAGCTATTTATGACTCCCATGTCACCTAAAAATATGTGAGGGAAGAGCATACATAACCCTTAATATAACAAGTGAAAACACAAATCTTCATTTAGCATTTATCAATCAAGTAAGTAAAGACATGATTAAAACACCTGCTAACAGAGATTTTAACAAAAGACCTACAAAATATTGAAAAATATTCAATATTAAATCTTACAAACTTTCAAAATAGAGCCAAGTATTAATATATCACACCTGTGCACCCCTGACATTGTATACGTGCCCCTGGCAGCATATGTGTTCCCTTGCTAGTATATGCGAAGACCTACTAACATATGTGTGGCCCTACTATAATATGTGTGACCCTAGTAACAGAATAAAAAGAGTGGGAAAATAGTGTAGCACATGCGCGGCCAACACAGTATATGTGTGCCCCTTAGAGTGTATGTGTACCCCTAGTAGTAAAACACAGAGAGCAGGAAGAAGTGTTGTGTATCTATGGCCAACAAAGTGTTTTCGCGGATGCATTTTTTCCCCTAAGCTACAAGATAGACTATGGGAAAATAGTGTGGTGTATGCATGGAAATCAAGGAGTATAGGTGCCCCTTAGAGCGTATACGTGCCCCACCTTGTAGATCACTAAAATATGGGTTTTTTACAAAACATTATAAAAATATCAAAACTTTGTTTATTTTATTCAATTTTGATGGCACCTATGCTCCTTTGACCTTGAAAAGAGCATAAAATACAAGTGATTCTAACTAAACTAGTTAAAAAATATTACGTTTAACCAAAAAATGAAAAAGAGGGTTAGTTTAAACAAATCTTGAAACAAAAGAAAAAGGACTAGGGATTACTCCTTCCAAGCATGCCAAATGTATGCATGAAAGACTATATCATAAGAATTGAAACTAACACCTAGTAAATTCAAGACATGATTAGATCAAACAAAAACTTCAAGGTAAGAGCTTAGAAATATAACTTCTTTGCATGTAATATGAATGAAACAAAATAACCTGTTAAGCCATTTTACTATTTAGATTGTTAACTAAATGTGAATCTAGTTAGATCCTATAGTAATCAAATTGGGTTTGTTGTTTTTTCTTCAAGATGGTGAAAGGATATCTCTAAAAAATGTCTACAAGGTCATATTAGATATTCCTCTACTAACCAAACATGAAGAATGGATGAAAGGTGAGAAATTTATTCAAATAATGGAAGTAAGGCTCAAGATTAGATTTTTTATATGAGATACTATCAATTTTATGGTATAAAGTTGAAAGGGGTGCTCTAGGCTTGTATTTATAGGTTTCCATTTGGGAAAATTTAGAATCCTAGTTCATGTGGGACAAAAGGTAAAGCCAAAATAGAATTTTACAGGTTAATGCACTTTGTGATTAGATTAGGAGATAATTAATCCTTTAGGATTAATTAAAGATCCTAAGTAGGCTTAAGAAGCTTTATGAGAGAATTTGGAAGGGGTTTTCATATATTTTAAAAGTTTTGGAAGCACAATTTATCTAATAAGAGGGTTTATTGGTTAAACACAAGATTAAATACTTAAATAACATATAATTAGTTAATTAAAAGGATTTATCACTAAGGAAAATTTCATTAATTGGCATCCTAAGTGAATTAAAAGTATAGCTAGATAAGGAAGTGTCATTATTTGACTAGAGTGAGAGGGGGTGAAGATCGTTAGTGTAATTTAATTATTAAAATTGCATTGATCGAAATCTAGGTGTCTACATTTTCCCCTATTTGGGGTGGCATAAGCGATGACACTTCAAAGATAGTAGACAAGTACATGCACACAAATTTTTAATGCATAGAAGAAAGATTAGTATAATGAAGGGTGCCCCCTGACGTATCAATGGGGCAACAAAAGAGTTCGATCAATGATCAAAATAGATGAAGGAAAAGGATAGAATAAATGTGAAAGAAGAGGGGGGATAGAAGGTAATATCCATTTCCCCAAGTGAGTTCGAAGAATAGTGTAGGATAGAAGAGAATGATAGGGGAGAAAAAATGAAGATGAAGAGAATGGAAATAGCTTGCATCTAGCTAATGTAAACAACTTTATTTCATCATATTGCTAATGATATATATCATTGGTCCTTTATTATATAAAAGCATACAAAAAAGTGTAGGATGACTTGAAAAGACAATACAAACATATGTTCATTACTAAAAATGTTTAACTCGATGCAACATACATAATGCAATGCAATACGAGAAAGTAAACAAGCTAACCTAATAGGGAAAACAAGTACACACACACATACTCAAACAAACAATGTTTAAGACAATTGCACAAATGTTTTTGTCATCAAGCTTAAGTTTTGACCTGTGTGAATTAATGATGAGGGTTAAGAGTGGTACCCCAAGAAAGGATGTATGTCAGGTGAATAAATGAAGGACGTACAAGTCCTATGAAAAAGCAATCATGCACTATGAAACTTCCCCAAGCAACATGTTTGTGCAAGGGAAGGTAGAGATAGAATTTTATTGATGGAGGAAAGATCAAAATTATCTTCAAGTTGCGCATATGAATATGTGAGATTGAAAGAGAGACATTTTGTATGATGATATTTGATGTTTGAGTATGATGAATGTGATACATGCTTCAACTTCATGCATTGCTTGTTACCAATTTTTTTATTTATGTGATGTTTTCAAATTTTTAGGATTTTTGTGGAAGTTATACAAATTTTTATTTATTTTTAAAACATTTTTGAATGTTTTTAGTATTTTCTATTTTTTTTTGAAACTATGTACATGAATTCAAAGAAACGTGGATGCCCCCAGTGATAGATGGGATGTAAAAGAGTAGAATTCCATGCATATTTGAAAGAAGGTGAAGATGCAAAAGTTTCCCCAATGTTAGATGGGAGTATACAAAGGTGAACCCTTCACATATATACAAGAGTAGAGTCAGTCCGATCAAGGCAAAAGGGTATAGGTCCAACTAAAACTAAAACATAGGTGAAAACTAGCTTATGATGAAGTGATTGTTCCTTGTATAGATGAGAATACTCTTAAAGAAAGAATCCTCCCAAGGTTCCAGAAACATGTTTGTACGCAGGGAATTATCTAAAGTGCCACAATTGCGTTGTTTTCAGATTTAGATGACCTGTTTTCTCTTTACCTTTTCTGTTTTTATACTTTTTTGCTTGTTTTTATTTTATTTTTGAGAAACTCCATACTCAAGCATATAACCTCTTGAGATGCATTGTGTTCATGGGTTCCTTTAGTTCATCACCATTTGAATGAGAAATTTTTTAGGCCCTTGATCCATACTTAGTGACCACTACATAAGGTTTTAACCATTTTGGCTTGATCTTCCTTTCTTTTCCCAATCTTTGGTGGTGCTTAACAAATTTTTTTCCAGCATTAAGTCTCCTACATCAAATTGATGAGGTATGATATGATTATTATAGCCACGAGATACTCAATTATGCTACACTTTTAATTGATTGAGTGCACAGATGTGTCTTTCATCTAGCAGTTCCAATTGTTTCGCCTAATTTGTTGCTAGTTAAAAATGAATAGGAAATAGGTTAGGAGGGATACTTGTACGATGTAGGTCGAAGGTTGAATGTACATGTTAATGAATTTTTGATCAAATTTGATCGTGAAGAGTTTCCCTTTGGCTAGGGGAAACGATTTGTAAGAAACACAAAAAGACTACAAAATGACATTAATAATATAGGTTAGTGGATAGCCTAGCAGATGCTAGATCTAGGAAGCATGGTGCTTCCTAGATGGCTATCAATCAACTTTTAAATACAAATTAATGCAACAAATATCATGGAACAAATTAATTCTATTGTAGTTATACGATTTACGTATCTCGTACAAATACAATAAGTAAATCTAATCTAATAGGAAAAGTTATGATTAGATCTGGAGATTTGGTAAGTTATTCTAGATTTAGCGGGTTTAATAGAGGTCTCGTGAAGGTTCTGGGAATGATTAGGTGAGGTTTGGGTTGGTTTAAGCCAATCCAGAAGCTTGTTGGCCTAAATGGTGTAGAATGACACAGAGACCGATATCAGTCAGTTGACCGATGTTGGCAGAGATATGAAACTAATGGTGGTAGTTTAAATCTATGTCGGTAGGGGAAATTGATAATAACTTAATAAAAATGGTTTTTGGGATTTTCTGTGATTGCATAAAAATTGACAAGAGTGAGGTTAGGTACGTAATATTACTGAGAATACTCAGGAATATAGAGGGAGAGGTCACAAAAGGTGAAATGGTTGAAGGTTGTTGGGTTTTGTGAATTTGTGGGAAGATGGAGATATTCGGATCACAATGGAAACTAAAAATACTGAAATATATGAGAGGTCTACAATAAAGTAAGCACAAAAGACTAGGATCCCCTTAATTACTTGTTACTATGAAGATCTCTTCATTAGAAGGAGACTAGTGGTTGATTGGTAAGGTGTTGGCATGTTCAATGTCGCGGCAGTATGGTTTATGTATTTCCATGAATGTTCCAATGGTTTGGAAGGGAAAATTCTTGGCTTGTGTTGCCCTGTAATGATGTGTAGATGTTATTTGGATGAAGTAATGGCTCTGAGATCCTCATTTGGTTGCAATATAATTGCCAAAACTGAAATGACCAGCCCAGTTAAAGATTTGTAAAGTTGTATATAAAGGAACCGATGGTGGTTTAGGTAAACCAACATCGGCCACAAGTAAACCGGTGTTGCTTAGGGTGAAATAGACCTATTTACCAAAAATAGGTAGATTTTCCTAGATTTTGCATGTTTTCCTCATTGAGTCCTCTTAGGAAAGTATAGTTCATGTGAGAGAAGGTAGGAATAACTTAGGATGGGTCTAGTTAGGTTTAGAAAGAGGTCTTAGTTAGTTAGGTCCAGTTAGTGACTCAACACTAGGAGTTATAACTCAATGTTGAGGGTTATTATTCAGTGGTGAGGGTGATGACTCAAACACTGTGAGTTAAATGTCCCCTAGAATGGATCAAGGGTGAGGTGTCATAATGAGGTGGAGGTATAAGGATGTAATTAATTTAATTAAAATAATTAAATCAATTAATCATGTGAAAGTGAATATTAATATGTAGTAATGGGGTCATGGTTAGTTAAATGTGTTACATTAATTACTTGAAGGGGACCGAGGGGAGTGTGACCCAAATTTGGGTGTCTATATTTTCCCCTTTTTCACGTAGCTTGTATTAGTAAGAAACGCTGACAAAAATAGGGAGTCAGTACCCCAGGTATGAGCAGAGGGTAGGCTTCCCCAACTAGGGCGGAAGGTAATCCCTTTCAAACCAAGAATTGGTGAGGAATGAAACAAATTTGATGAGTGGTTTGATAAATGGGTAAGTGATGAAAACAAGGGTAGGTGGGTTATAGGTAATCGTGATTTAGGTTTGGGTAATAAGTAACGGTAGTATAATGCATGCACATGTATAGATTGTAATATGGTACTGGGTTAAAGAGCTAACAAACTCTACATCGTCAAAGGTCGATAGTTTTATCCAAACAAGGTTGAAGTGGTTCAGGTATCCAAGGTATAGGATATGGTCTGGAAACACAACTTGGAAAGGTGTAGGAATGAGAAATAAGGTGTGTTTCAGGACACCAAAGGTATGGTTGGGATAAACATCATGGCTTTACATAAGGTAAGGTAACTAGGCTAAACAACACAAGTATCATATTGCAAAATCAAGTGAATACACGAATTCGAGTGTCATAATAGGAAAGTTTTGGTTAGGTGAGGTGGATAAGGTCGTAGGTAAGGGCACTGTTGTTGCAAATCAGCAGCACCCCTGGATGAAAATCAAAGTTCTAAATGATGTTTAGAGCATCCAGTGTGATTGCACAACATGGAAACCTCTATCCAAGTGTGGGACTTGTGAAAATGAGAGAGGAATCTCCAGAATAAAGGTTGGTTCCTCAAACTCCTCTGATTTAGATCTATATTTTGCACAACTACAGAGGTCCTAATCCTAATTCTACCCTAGATTGCAAGGAGATAGGGATAAAAATGCAAAAATGAAACTAAAATAAAGATGGTGATGCACCAAAAGGAGTGGTGAAATATTTTTGCCATGTAAACAGACAAAAATTCATTAAATGCAATAAGGGAAAACATACACAAGCTGATAGATGTAATTAGAGGTCTTAAAATGAAGTAAAACAATACAAATAGAGGACTGAAAGCATTCACAGAGTTTACATTGTCAATTCCATGTAAAAATCTCTTGCATTCCACCATCAAAGAGGTATAAACCTGTTACAAACTATGAAAAAGGTCTGATTCTTACAACTATCACTTGCTGGAGGTGAAAGAAGAAGTTTGCAATGCCAAAAAGTGTTCAACCATGAAGAAATGAGCCAAATATGGCTTTTACAGTGCATGGGTTGAGCTAAGGAGAGAGAAAATGTAAAAAATGTGGGAGCCCATTCATCATTGATGGAAATTTCATTAAAACAACATGGAGGACCTTACAAACCCATACCCTATCATTTTTGACCATATTGGAGAAGAATGCGACCCATTCTGTATTAAATTTGGTTGTTGAAATGTCATTTCTGGCCATGGACACGTACCAGAACCATTTTTGAATTTTATCTCTCCAAACTGAACCAAAATTACAAATTGACCATAAAATCATGTAGAGAATTTTAACAGCTTTCCAATGATATAAAGAACACAAAAATCTGAGCTCTGGATCAAAAGATATGATCGTTTGAAGATTTAGGGCAAAAACGGCCCAAAAACGGATCGACGGGAAAAAATTTCAAATTTTACCTCTTTTTTGTCTTTGGAAATTTTTTGAAAAATTCCCTGCGCTCTGATGGTTGGATGCCACGTGGCAACTTCCTATTGTCTACGGGCCTCAAATGGGAAAATTTTCCACAAAATCTCTACCGAGAGAGAGAGCTCTATCTGATGGTGCCATTTCCAGAAAGCCTTGAGTGCCTTAAAATCAAAAAATGTGGACTGAGGCACAAGAGAGGTAAGAACACAAGGAGTTAGCCACAAAAAATGAGCTGGGGCACATTTTGGATAACAATTTTGGTGACTCAGAGGGGTCATCTACTTGCTAGATGAAAGTACCAGTAGCCTAAAGTAGTCCATTGGGCATGGAGCCATCAAATATTCTGTTTAGAACCCCAACTAACTTAGAATGTGCAAGGAGGAAGATGGAATATCACATGATGGAAGCAAGGACTACAAAACATCTCCAGGGACAGCAAGATGTGCCAAAGCACTTAGGGAAAGAAAAACTAACCTACAGCAAAACAATGTGCAAAGCACTTGGAGGAATGAAAATCTAATCTAATATTTACAAGGTGGTAAATTTCCTTCTAGAAGCAATGCTTGAGATAGATTCCATTGACTGGAATCTGCAGTTCTTCACCATCCAATGAGGCCAATTGGAAAGCATTGTTGTTCTTGCACTTCGTGACCATGTATGGGCCACTCCAAATGGCATCAAATTTTGAATGCCTTCCCAGTTTTTCTCTATCCACATCCCATTTCAACACTAGATCTCCAACCTGAAAAGATCTAGCCTTGGCCTTCCTATCAAAGGTAGTTTTGATCAAAGCTTGGTCCTTTTCCATTGCTTGGGATGCCTGATTTCTGACCTCCTATAGCTCCATCAACTCTGCATATCTCACCTCCATGGGCTCAAAATCTAGCAACTCTAATTGCTTCATGAGTTCCAATGTTGGAAACTCAAGTGACATGGGCAAGATTACCTTTCTTCCATAGACAAGTTGGAATGGAGAGTTACCTGTGGATCTCTTGGGAGTTATCCTATAAGCCCATAAGGCTGATTTCAGTTTGGTATGCTAAGACCTCTGATTCTCATCAAGAATCCTGCTAATGATCCTCAACAAGTTCTTGTTTGTAGACTCGGCCTGGCCATTACCTTGAGGGTAATAGTTTGATGAAGTGCTTAGGTAGATCCCGTTCTTGACAGCCCACTTAGTCACCTTGGATCTAATGAATGCCAATGCATTATCTAAGATTATTGTAGCAGGTATACCAAATCTGGTTGCTATCCCCTCATAAAAGTCTAAGATGCTAGACTCATTTACTTCTTTGAGTGCTACTGCTTCAGTCCATTTGGTGAAGTAGTCCGTGGCTGTCAAAATCCATTTGTGCCCTTGACTTGAATTGGGATTAATGACTCCAATGAATTCCAAACCCCATTGCATGAATGGCTGGTCAACTGAGATTGGATGCCATGGAAGGGCAGAAAGTCTCTCTTTTCCTGTGAAGAATGCACAATTCTTACACCTCTTAATCCATGCAAAGAAATCACTGAAAATTTTAGGCCAATAATAACCAGCCTTCATGATTTTTAGAGCTGTCACTCTTGGTGCAAAATGACCACCAGCTGGTCCACCATGGAATTCTTCCAACACCCTATGAATCTGATTTGTGCTAATACATCTCAGCAGCACTCCATTCACATCTTTCTTGAACAAAACTCCATCAACAATGGCATATGGGACAACCTGCAATCTGAAGTGTCTTCTTTGGGTCTTGTTCATCTCTGGAGGGCATAGGCCTGTGTTTAGGGAGTGCATTATACCTTGGGTCCAGCAAGGAGTGGGGGCAGCATTGTTTTCTTCTTAAGTGCCACATGGCTCATGGCTGTCTTGAACTGTAAAAACAGCCTCTCCTTCATTGCATGCTTCTTTTTGCTTCCCCAAAACCAGCTGCTCACACAATCCTTTTCTTCTTACTAGCTTGGTGATTTTTATCTCAATGTCATACTCCATGACACGGGTGATCCAACCTGCCCTTTTCTCGTTCAAATCTTTGTTGACGAGGAAGTCCTTAACCCCAGCATGTGAGACCAGCAACTGGACCTTGTTGTTTGAGACTAAATGCTTAAATTTCTTCAAGCTTCTGATTACTGCCAGCACATGATTCTCAATAAAAGAATACCTCACCTCATAGTCATCTAGGCTCTGGCTGAAGAAAGCAATTGGCTGTTCATCGTTATCCTTGTTCTGCTATACCAAAATGGCAGAAATAGTGTCATTACCTCCAAATGCATAGAGGATGAAATCCTTGGAGAATTCCGGGTTGATGAGAGTTGGTGCTTGAGAGATGGCTTCTTTGATTGCTTCAAAACTCTCCTTGCCTTCTGCTATCCACTTGGAAGCCATGCTTTTCTTTAACATTTTGGTGATAGGTTTGACAAGGGCTACAAAATCTAGGACAAACCTCCAAACAAATTTTATCCTCCCCAAGAAAATCTGAAGGGCTTTCTTGTGGCTTGGCAATGGTAGTGCTCTTATGGCTTTAACTCTCTCTAGATCAATTGCTAATCCTTCTTTGGAGAAAATATGGCCAAGGATCTTTCCTTCATGTGTAAGAAAGATACACTTCTTAGGATTCAAAGACACTCCAAATTTCCTACACCTTGTGAAAACTTGTCTCAAATGAGAGAGGTGGTCGGCTGCATTTTTGGAAAAAACAGTGATATCATCAAGGTAAATCAGCACCACGTTGTTAATCAAACCTTTAAACGCCATGTCCATTTCTCTTTGGAAGGTAGCACCAGCATTGGATATCCCAAATGGCATCTTCCTGTATGTAAAATTCCCCCATTTGGTTGTAAAGGTTGTCTTGAACTGGTCTTCTTCATTCACCATAATCTGATTGTAGTCAGAGTAGCCATCAAGTAGTGAAAACCTCTCGGAGCTAGCCACAACTTGCAAGATTTGCTCCATGGAAGGGAGTGGGTAATGGTCCTTGAGAGATGCTCTATTTATGTCTCTGAAATCAACACACAATCTGATCTCTCCACTCTTCTTTCTGACTGGAACCAAGTTGGAAACCCAACTAGAATGCTTGATTGGGAATATGATTCTTAACTCAATCAGCTTGTCCAATTCTTTCCTCATGAGAGGCTCCATGTGTGGATTGACTGGTCTTTGTTTCTGCCTGACAGGCTTAGTATTTGGATCCAATTCAATGGTATGCTGAGCTAAGTTGGGATTGAAACCTTTCAAATCTTCATAGCTCCAATCAAACATGTCAAGGAACTCTTGACACAGTTGTATGAACTCATACCTTTCTTGCTCAGTTGTCATCTTTCCAATTTGTAATGGTTTGTTCTCTTCCACCAAGATGGATACTGAATCTTCTCTCTTGACCTGAATGTTTGCTTTCTCTTTCCTAAATTGATCATTGGGATTAAAAATGGACTCCAAAGTGATAAGTCCCTTGGGCAGCTTGTTAGTTCTCAGCTGTACCACTTGGTCACCATACTGCTGTTCCAGTTTTTCTTGATTCTTAGCTGAGAACTCAGCTTCTTCTTGCAAGAAATGGATGATTTGCTGGTCATTCTCAAATACTTACCAACTGACATTGTTATCCGGCACTGAAGGCCTCACAATCACGTGGATGTTTGACTGTACCTTGTCTTTTTGAATGCTTTCCACAATGTCAAAGGCTGCCCCTACTGCTGCAAGCATATCAGAAGCTTGATTCTCTTTCCTAGGAATGGATTTGATTCCAAAACCCTCAAAATCTTCCATGAGGTCCCATACCCTGTTCTTGTAGCACTTGAGTAGATCATTCTTGGCAGTATGTTATCCCTTGACCTGATTTACAATCAATTCACTATCACCAAAGACTTGCAAGTTCTTTATTTTCTTCTTGATTGCCCAATGCATCCCTTGCACCAAGGCTTCATATTCAGTAGTGTTATTGGAGCATGCAAACTGAAATCTAGAAGCTGAATAGTACTTTACTCCTTGAGGTGAAACAAGCATAGCTCCACCTCCTGCACCTTGTCTACTCCTTGATCCATAAAAAAACAGCTACCATACCTCATTGTCATCCTTGTGGTTTGGCTTGGTGATGCTAGGAATAGGCTGATTTTCTTCATGTATACAATAGACCCCTAACTCAGATTCTTCTACTTCTTGATAAGGATCAAAAGCATGTACCTTGTTTGCCCATTCATCAAGAGTTAGATCTAGGATGCTCCGAACCTTGGTGTCAGCTTCATCAGTGCTTAGGTGATCTTCTTGATCAAATACTGAGCAATTGGCATTAATCTGACTTGGAGTGTAAGGCTCAATGTGGAAGTTTGCAATAGGTTCAGACCTGACTGTAGCTTTGGTTCCATACCTCGTTCTAAACAGCATGTGTGACCAATCAACAGACAAATATCCTCCAATCTTGGCTATGAAGTCCCTTGACAAGTAAAGGGTAAAGAGTGGTGGAAGGTCTATGACTGATACATCTTGTAAAACAACAACATTTGGACATGCATGCAAGGTAAGACTCAAGTTTTTAATCACTCCAACTGTTGCTACTGCTGTCCTATCTAGCTACACTACCCCTTTGGATATTGTTTCATACTGGAGCCCTAGCTGATCAGCTATTTGTTTAGGCATCACTAAGATACTTGCCCCGAAGTCTATCATGCAATTGTGCACTAGCTGATTTCCAATGATTAATGAAACATAGAAAGGAGGGGGCTTCAACATTTTACCTTGCTGTCCTCCATGATTCCCCTCAGGATGGGCAGCATTTGTGAGCACTTTATCTTACATCTGAACTTGCTGATTTGAAGTTGGCCAGTCCTTCATGGCAGCTTGTAGAAAATATCTTTTGCCTAAGATAGATAGGGATTCCCACATTGATATGTTGACATTTGTCTTCTTCATCTGATCGATGATACTGAATGGTGATGAAGGATCTCTTTGTTGTCCCTTTGTTTGCACATTCACTCCTTGCACGTGAGCAGCAACAACTGGTATTTGAGTTGGCCTAGGAGCTGTTCTTGGCTGCCCTTGTGCATTTACAACTGGATTTTGTTTGCCAACCACTTGTGGAACCATAGAAGGTCGTGGATTGGTTGGAGCCAATGGTTGTTCTTCACCCAAATTCCTCCTTTATGACCTTGTGTTGGCTGCAACACCTTGGAAAACTGCCTAATTCATGCCACAAAAATTCTCTGCTTTCTAATTTACCAATGTGGTGTCATTTGGGGCTGATTGCTGTTGGAATGTTTCTTGTTGTTGGCTATTTCCTTGACTGCCCTCACCCTCCACACCATTAGTTGTCACCATTAATGCTTGATTCAAAGTAGCATTGAAGCACATGGATTGGTTATGAGGCTCATTGCATGGAAAACACCAGTCATACTCCTGAGCAATGTTGTTTTGTGTTGGCACCAATGCCTTAGAGGCAGATATGGCATTTGGATTGTAGGGCTGAAATGGCCTATTAGCAGGAGGCCTTGTTTGATTGATATTTGCAGTTGGATTAGGTGGTCTTTGTGGTTGGTATGACTACCTGTTAGGCTAAGCTTGGGGCTGGTAAGAAGGTCTAAAACCTTGGGCTTGATGCCTTTTGAGAGTAACCAGCTCATTGCCTAGGTTTTACAGTTACTTCATGACTTCTTGAAGCTCATTTGGGGCACTTGGAGATGAAGTAGAAGCTTCATTTGAACTCTAATTTCTGGGAGTGGGAGAAGGAGTCAAATTAGGTGCTTGATTGGTGTTTGGACTCTCTAAACTTGGAAACAATGGCATGGGAGGTCTAGGGGCAAGTTTGCCAGCTTGGATCAAACAATTTTCAGCCCTAATGGAAATGCTATAAGCCATAGGGATAGTTATGCCTCCCATGGACTGAATCAACATAGAAATATCAGAATTTAGAGCTTTGAGATAGTAGAGAAAAACACCTTCTGCTGTTGGCTTGACTGCCACTGGAATTCTCTCCCAAGTCTTTTGAAATCTGAAGTTGAAATCGGTCAGCTGCTCATTGGGAGCTCTCTTGATGGTTGTCAGTTGCTCCAAAAGAGACAAGTTGTCTCCCTTCTCTCCAAATTGCTCATGAAGTGCTATACACAGCTGATTCCAATTTTTGATTGAACCAGCTCCAAGGCTTCTAAACCATTGCAATGCTTTCCCCTTGAATGAAGATGCCAGCAACTTGACAGCCACTTGCATCTCATTGATTTCATGAATTGCACAAAGGTTGGCAATGTCTTTAACATGATCACCTGGAGTAGTCTGATTCTCACCAGTGAAGTATGGAATGTTCTTCAAGGCTGCAATTGGAATTGGATGTTGTGCATTGAGAGAAAGTGGGCTGCTGCTAGTGAAATTGACATAGGGGTTGTTTTGTGCCATTCTAATTGGCCTTAGAACCCTTGTTGATTGAATGAAAGGCCTACTAGGTTGAGGAGTTGAGAGAGTTCTGTTTGGTGGACATGGAGACCTTTGGATTCTTCTCCCACTTTGCCTTACTCTTGGAGATAACTGCAGGTATTCAAACAGCACTTCTTCTTCTCCAACTCTTGACCTTGTAGTGATTCTTCTCATGAGTTTTCAGGCCTGCACTGCTGAAACCAATTGATTCTTCCCCTTGGAGTTGCCAGATGTGCAAATTATAGCTCTTTTCAAGCAAGAAAATTACAGCAGATGCACATCAACTTTGCTACAATAAAAATGAGACCTCTAATGTCCCACCGGGCATGCCAAAACTGTTGTTACAAATCAGCAGCACCCCTGGATGCAAATCAAGGTTCTAAATGATGTTTAGAGCATCCAGTGTGATTGCACAACATGGAATCCTCTCTCCAAGTGTGGGACTTGTGAAAATGAGAGAGGAATCTCCAGAATAGAGGCTGGTTCCTAAAACTCCTCTGATTTAGATCTATATTTTACACAACTACAGAGGTTCTAATCCTAATTCTAACCTAGATTGCAAGGAGACAGGGATAAAAATACAAAAATGAAACTAAACTAAAGATGGTGATGCACCAAAAGGAGTGGTGAAACATTTTTGCCATGTAAATAGACACAAATTCATGAAATGCAACAAGGAAAGACATACACAATCTGATAGATGTAATTAGAGGTCTTAAAATGAAGTAAAACAGTACAAACAGAGGACTGAAAGTATTCACAGAGTTTCCACTGTCAATTCCATGTAAAAATCTCTTGCATTCCACCATCAAAGAGGTATAAACCTATTACAAACTATGAGAAAGGTCTGATTCTTACAACTATCACTTGCTGGAGGTGAAAGAAGAAGTTTGCAATGCTAAAAAGTGTTCAACCATGAAGAAATGAGCCAAATCTGGCTTTTACAGTGCATGGGTTAAGCCCAGGAGAGAGAAAACATAAAAAACGTGGGAGCCCATTCCTCATTGATGGAAAATGCATTAAAACAGCATGGAGGACCTTACAAATCCATACCCTATCATTTTTGACCATATTGGAGAAGAATGCGACCCATTCTGTATTAAATTTGGTTGTTGAAATGTCATTTCTGGCCGTGGACACGTACCAAAACTATTTTTGAATTTTCTCTCTCCAAACTGAACCAAAATTATAAATTGACCATGGAATCATGTAGATAATTTTAACAGCTTTCCAATGATATAAAGAACGTGAAAATCCGAGCTCTGGATCAAAATATATGATCGTTTGAAGATTTAGGGCAAAAAACGGCCCAAAAACGGATCGGCAGGAAAAATTTTCAAATTTTACCTCTTTTTTGTCTTTGGAAATTTTTTCAAAAATTCCCCACACTCCACTGGTTAGATGCCACGTGGCAGCTTCCTATTGGCTGCGGGCCTCAAATGGGAAAAATTTCCACAAAAACTCCGCCGAGCCATAACTTGAAAAATATAAGGAGTTAGGAGGCAAACTTTACCTTTTTGGAAAGATGAGAGAGAGCTCTATCTAATGGTACCGTTTCCAGAAAGCCTTGAGTGCCTTAAAATAAAAAAATTTGGACTAAGGCACAAGAGAGGCAAGAACACAAGGAGTTAGCCACAAAAAATGAGCTAGGGCACATTTTGGATAACAGGCACATTAGGCGAAAAAACATGCCCCAATAGATGGTGAGGTCAGGTGGAAGGTTAAAAGGTCATTAAGGTAAGGGGTAAGGTCTAGGAAAACATTGGGTTAGGGGGAAGAGAGCTTCAAGAAAGCATAGGTGGGGAAATAGGGGGAAATTAGGTATAAAGGGATAACCGATAGTGGGCATGTCCAATTGATGTCACTCAATCTAAACTAAACACGGTGCACTAATGCACACGACAAATTTTGGTTTAGGGAAACCTACATTGGTCAAGTCGGGTTTGGGATAAAAAGATAAAATCAGTGAATTGTAGATTCATTTTTTATTTTCCACTTGTCAAAATGACAAGCAGAGAGGTGTTTTCATACCATTGATGAGAGTGACCATGATTGGGCTAGATTGTAGGCTTATTTGGAGAGAGGTGAGTGGGTGGAGAGGTGATAAGGTAGGCCTATGAGATCGTTTGATGCGATTCAATTGGTGGAGATCCAGGGGTGTGATTCAAACACAACAGTTGCAAGAGGATGTGCGGGGGGGCCACCAGCATTGAGATCAGAGATCCCAGTGATGAGATTTCAGCGTGTAGAGGTAGGTGTCAATCCTTTCTAATTGTTTTGATTGAGTTTGAGGTAAAAATGAAAAACAAAATGGGGGTGGGAATGAAAAATTCAAAAGTTGATAAAAAATGGAAGAATGTGGGTATGGGGAGGGTGGAATGTAGTTTAATTAGGTTATAAAATGGAAATGGGTGGGGTATGAGTGGTATTTGGGTAGATTTTAGGCTTGTTTTTCAATTTTTTAGAAATTTTGGGGTGGGGGTTTCTGGCTATGGAGCCGAACTAGAGACCGATGTCAGTTTGGGTGAGGTCGGGGTCGATCAGGCATGTTGGCATTAGTTGGAGAAAAGGTGACCGATGTTGGTTCAAGGTGACCGATATCAGTCTGTTTCACTGAATTGTTGTAGAAAATGAAACAGACAAGGGTAAAAGGCCAAGGAGGATTACCTGTTATTACGTTGGTCGAAGGTTATGTGCGTGTAAATGAATTTTTGATCCAAGCCAATTGTGTGAGCTTCCTTTTTCCTAGGAGGAACTACCTATAATACAAAGCAAGACCACAAGATATAGTCAATAACAAAGGTTAGTCAATTTCCTAGCGTGAGTTAGATCCATGAAGTGTGATACTTCATCGACGGTTGTCAATCCAGTAATATATAACTCAATATAAAATAACTAAACATGCAAATAAATGAATCTAATGCTAGTGTTTTGATTTAGGTGTCTCAGACTACTATCAGTGTTAATCCAATTAAATGTTGTATAACTACACTAGTGAAGGTCTCAGATCAGGTTGCATGTTTTACAGGTGGTCTAAGGGTCATAGACAGGGTTTGGGTAATATTTGGTGAAGTTTAGGTTGATTTTTGGTGATTAGGAAGCTTTTTGGTTTGAGGTAGATTACTAGGCACAGAGACCGATGCCGGTCAGGGTGACCAATGTCGGTACAAGTAGGACCGGTGTTGGTTTAGGATGACTGATATCAGTTATTTTGGGAAATGGTAGAATGTCAGAAATGGGTGTCCAAGCTGTCTCTATGTTTATACAAAGATTCAAGAAGGTCTGTTGTGAGGTTTTAGGTGGGGTATCAAGTTTGGGTGAGGTATTGTGAGGTTTTGGTGAGATATGGGGTAATTTTGGTGCAGATTGATATGAGACGTAGTGACCGATGCTGTTTTGGTGAATGACATTGGTCTAGTGACTAACATTTGTCTGGTGACTGATGCTAGTAAAGAGGGGAGACCGATGATAGTTAAGGTGATAGGCATTGTTAGGAGAAATTTGGTGGTAATTAAATAAAAATTGGTTTTGGACTTCTTTGTGATAGCACAGAGAATGAAGGGAGGATGGTTGTGTTCGTAATAATGTTGGCAAGACACGAGAATGTATAGAGGTA
The DNA here is from genome assembly GCA_019776745.2 of Taxus chinensis. Taxonomy (NCBI): domain Eukaryota; kingdom Viridiplantae; phylum Streptophyta; class Pinopsida; order Cupressales; family Taxaceae; genus Taxus; species Taxus chinensis. The sequence goes on from CM034146.1 coordinate 208,950,085, forward strand.
AGGTTTGAAGAGCTAGAAGGTTGTGAGTGGCTGGATGGATAGATTGGTAAGAAGGTGGGGATGGAGGAATGTAGGGAGGAATAAGATGTAATAATAGAAGATAATGATCCTATACTTTAAGAAAGTAGAAAATGATGAAAACCAAATATACGTACTTGCATTTGAGGGTTTGGTTAGTAAAGGAAGGTAGTAGTTGATCCATGAATAAATTTGTGATCAGCGATACGAAAATACTCCCTGGAGTGCTCCCGTGAATATTCTAATGTCTTGGGATGAGCATTAGGTGTTTTCTTAGGCTTGTGATTGAGTTTATTCCATTGTCTGGATGTTGAGAAGCCTTTGGTTTGTGCTTGAATGTAATAGATATCTCACAACTAAAAATGACCTACTTAGTTAAAAGGTTTCAAAACTATATATATACATGGTAACTGATGTCATTCAAGGTGACTGGTGTTGGTTGAGGGTTAATCGGTGTTGGTTAAGGTGGTAAATCGTATGTTTACCAAAAATAGCATATCGTTACTATTTTTGGCATGCTTTGATTGTCAATTTGGGTCTCAAGTGAGGGTTATCACTTAGATAAGAGGGAGTGTTGTTGGAGATGATATAGGACTTTAATTTTAGGGTCTAAAGGAGTCCTATTTAGTTAAGATAAGTAGAGTGTAGTCATTTTTATGCCTTTAGAATAACAGTCTAATCCCATGCACATCATCTTATCACCCAGCGGACGCTAGGCGCTCACCCGAGGCATGCGCGATCTCCAAGCCCCTCCTTTATGTGAGTCTTGCCAAAATACATTGCTTATTGATAGAAACTTAGATGCAAGAAAGAAAAGAACCATGTATTCATTCTAAGAACTTAGAATAAGTTACTACATTAATGCATCCATTCATATATCAAGAGAAATGACAAACAAATAATGGATTTGATTCATAATATAGAGAAAAATGTACAAGGGTATATACCAATGAACGACATATGCTTAAAAGGAAGTCATATATTCATATTGATCTTTGTTTAGTAGCCACATTACATTCATCAAGGCCATAAAAGTCCAATGTATTAAATGTAAATAATACTCATGCATCAGAAACCTAAACTATTCTTTCCACATTACAAAAATTATCACAGACACATCCCTTTAGACAAACCATGGCTCCCATAGTCCTCTTAGTGAGAACTCTAACCCATAGAACCCACTACTATTTTTGCAGAACTTTGCCTCTTCAAACGTTTTCATTGAATCTCAATGATAGTGCCTCCTCTTGATCACTCTTGACTCTCTTTTCTTCTACCTAAGCATCTCTATATATAGCTTTTAGCCTCCACCAGCATGCCTTCTTGAGGAAACAAATCGGTTGTGAAATTTCCATGTGGTCTTCAAATGGAGCACGATTTCTCTGATCTGAGCTCTCCACTTTCTACAGTCTCCTTCCATCGCATGGAATATTCCTTTCATGACCACCAAGTTATGAGGCTAGCACCTTATCTATTCCGCATTCTTAGTCGGGTCATTCTTTTCTCATGAGTTACTAGGAATGCCAAATATGGCTAAGTCCTAAAACCCTTTTCTTTGTCTTGTGCACAAGCACCATGGGTTCTATTAAACCCTTCTAAATCTCTAAATCACATGCCTTCACCCTGCATTCCCTTCCTTATATAGGTCTCTCATGCCCACGTGCCTTCTCATAATTAGCCAATATTTTGAGGCCCAACATCACCCCATACTAAACTTGTTCTCTATCCTTGGGAACACTTCTCTTCTATGAATAAAGAATGAAGGGCTCTAAATAGTTGGAAAAAGAATGAAGGAATGAAGAATTGGGAGAAACAACTAAAGAATGTGGAAATAAAGGACGAGAGGGAAATCCTTCCCTATTTCTGCCTCTAGCTTCTCTTAGGCATCAATCTTACTCTATGCTTGCTAACAGAGGTCACTTACTAGGGCACTCACCTCCTCAAAACCCAAATCCTCCCCTTTGGAACTCATTGTATCAAAAATACCCTCCAGTTTTTTTCCCAAGTCATCGAGTGCATCCATCTTGCAGGTGATCTAGGGGTATAACTACTTCAGCTAGTTTTTGATCGATCCCCGGAAGGTCTCAATAGCTTCTAATCTCTTCTCTACCTCGGCTAGGATTTTATCCCTCTCTGATTTTTTCCCCTTATTCTTTTCCTAAAACTCCTTGAGTTCTGCTTCATGTGTAGCAACCAAGATGCTTGTTACTCTATCTCTATCCATGTAATTATCATAAGAAGATTCAACAACTTATGCGGCGGCCTTTACATCGGCAAGGAGTTTGGTATACCAAGAAAAGATTTCTACAACCTTTAGATTCTCTTCTATTTCTTAAAATGTCAGTGCCTCTTTTGTGGACTCTAAGGTGAGTGGCCACCTTTCCATTATGAGGATGTGAGTAAAATCCTCAAAGCACTGCAAGGTTGATTTATATTTTTCTTTGGACAGCTCTAGGCTGGGATGTTTTAAGACACTAGCATTTGTAATCATCTCAATTTTCTTATATACTTCACGCACCCTTGCCTTCTCCTCTTTCAGTTCATGCCTTAATTGTGCACTGATAAATTCTTCTTGCTTCAGATCCTTTCTCTTCCTAAGAAGCTCCTCTTCCTTTTTCTCCAATTCCACCTATAGGAATCTCACCCTATCATTCCTTCCGAAAACACTGGCCTCAACCTCAAGTAAAACTTTGTTGAGCACATTACAGAATTTCTCATCTGATAGCTACTAAGAATTTACAAGTAGTTTTACCCTCTTTTTCTCTAGCATCTTCATGAGAGCCCCTTAGCTTACTTCCAACTCAAGTACATCCATGTGGGACTCCAACACCCAAGATAGCATTTCCCTAGTTCGTGGGTATGTGCCTTCTTAATCAAATGAAGTCATGGCTGGGATATTTTCTGTGTGCATGATGCTCTAGAAGCACGCGTGTAGCACCTTGCTTGGATCATTGATGTAACCCATTCCCTTCCCTTGTACTACTATTACACTCTTCCCACATGTTCTTGCAGCCTTTTGGAAGCTTACAGTCAAATTGGGATTTCCACCCATGTTGTTATACTCTTTCCCAAAGGTCTCTTCTTCCACTTCCTTCAATATTTCATTTGCACTATGCTCCACCTCCTGCTCCACCAAGTCCTTAATGATGCCAACTACTTCTCTCTCTGTGGCCTCCTCTATTTTCTCCTTTGTGAGGCTTGGGGTTCTCTGATCTTTTGTGTTCACCTCCTCACTCACCCCATGCCTTGAGCATCTGCTTCCTCCTCGCCATTCTTCTCTTTATCTTCCTCATCCTCAGAGTCATGCACATCATACATTGGATGGCATTCAGCTTCCTTGGGCTCTTCATCATATTTTTTTCCTATATAGGCTTCTAGGCTCTTTGTCTCCTCCAAATCTTCCTTTTCTTCCACCACCTACTTTTTCCTAACTGGTGATTCCAGTATAGGAGACTCTTCTTTTTCTTTCTCTTCAATAGGTGATGAATTCCTTGGTGATTCTTCTTATGTGAGAGGCTCTTCTTTACCTAGAGCCTATTTTCTGGGGTCTTCTTCTTCACGAGGGACTTCTTCCTACACGCGTAAGTGCTTGGCTTAGTGCTTGCTTCCTGCACACCTGCAGATTGTGTTATTTGCACACTTGGTGCCTTATTCTCCTGAATTTCTCTTTCCCTCTTTCTCGGCACGTCCTTCTTCCTCCCTATGGGGTCTTCTAGAATGGATACATCATTCTCTTGGTAGGAACCTTTCTCAAGCTTTGGTATTATGTGCAGGTATACCCTTGTTACGGCCCTTCCGGCAATGGACAACATCATTGGTTTCATCATCTGTGCTTCATGGGAGACATATTTATCCACATACACACATTTCTTGGAATATAAAAGCTTTCAACACATCTCATGGTGGTCCTGGTCTACTTCACTAAGGTTGAATCTTATCCTTTTTGCCTCCTTAAAGTGATTCACCCCTACCTAGAATTATTGCGCAGTGAAATAAAATGGTAGCTTGCACCATGGACCCTTAGTCCCATCTGTTAAAGTGAACCAGCCAATGTAAAAATGCTACTACATAATAAACTAAAATTATCCATCTACCTGCGTGGGTAACTACTCAGATATCCTCAACTCTACCCCGAATGTGTCACACATTTTCTTGTACCATTTTTCCAAGTGCGCCTTGAAAGCGGTTGTCATGGTATCCCATGTATATTTTTCAAATCTCTTCGTGGGTGAGGGATCTTCTTCTAGATACTCCCATACAAACTTCTATGGCCCATCGAGAAATCCAATCTCTAAGAATAAGATAGTGAGTAGAATGTTCTTGAACATTATATTTTCTCCTTCTTACGTGTTGCTAATGATCTCATCTGTAATATAGGCAGACAAGTTATAAATAGTCCCTTCAAAAATATTTCGACATACATTCAACCATGCCTTGTTTACTTGTGTCCACATTTCTTGATCATTTAGATTAGTAACCAAGCACATGGCCATCCTCATAATATGGTCGGGGATATCGATGATATCAAAATAGCGTGAACCTTTTTTATAATCATAAGCCTCCATGGTTTCCTTGATGGCTTCCTTATCCTCCAAGTCATCATCTCTAGACTCCCCTTCACAAATTAGTCCAATGAACTTGGATATGAGCTGAGGGGTTATGAAATTTTTTTGTCCCATAAAATATAGGTGGTCTTAATGCATGTGTGACATCAACCACTAGTATAACTATTTGGGCTTGCCAAAATAGGGCAACTCATATAGTTGCAACAACTGGACCTTCTCTAATTTCACCTTCACTTCATCATTGTAGAACAACATTCCTTTTGTTGTCCTCTTATTAATTGAACGAACTAGTTCCAACATCATCTCCTTTTCTGTAGTGCTCGTGCCATGATTGTAGTCGATCATGGCCATGTTCCTTAAGTGTGATACCCATTCTTTTCCCAACAATACTCCATCTAGGTACTGTATTTCTTCATACCACTTCTTATTAAAACTAGATGTGGCAGTTTGTTTTCCTTTTCCCTTCTTCTTTGGTGAAATAGTTGCCTTCTTTGGTATTAGTTTTACTTGTCAGCTAAACCCTAAACTCGTCTTCCTTGCTTTGTTTCCTTACTTTTCTCAATCTTGTGGCTTAACTTCATGAAATAATCCTTCTATTTCCTTTCCCTAATTGTCAAACCCTAACTTGGAAAAAATATTCCACAAGACAGTGTACTCCATCAAAAATTTCTTCCCTACATGCGTGTACTCCTTCCACTCTAGTTTGTAAATCCACCCTAGTCACACTCTTAGATCTGTATGATTCTTTCTTCACACAAATCTCTCTTTGCAGATGCCTTAGTTCATAAGAGCTCTTCAATCTTTGTAATAGCAAGGTAAATATAACATTTCTAACTTCATACTTATAGTTTTTTCCCCTTTTCTAGCAATAAATGCTATGCCACCAACCAACGTACTTAGCATTAAATGTAACTTTTTCTACTAAAACCATCCTTAAGTGCCTTTACCCACGTGCCTAATCTTGTATGAGAAACCCTTTCTAACCTTCTGGTGTGCAAAAATTCAACCTGACTAAAGACTCTTACGTGCGCATTTGCAGCTTTGAAGGCACTTCTTCTATCCTCTACCTGATTTTTGCCCTCCCCTGCCTCATGTTGTGCCTGTGCTTTTCCTTCGTTGTACGTGGTCTTTGTTAAGCTATCTTGACACCAAAAATTTCTTGTCCACCATTTTCCCACATGCTTTCTCAATTTTATGCACTTTTTATCATTCAACTGGGCCATTTAACACAACTTCCACTGCCAACTTATACTTCACTCTACACTAGTCCACCCCACACTAAAAGAGATGTGCAGCCCTATGCACATACAAAACCTTTTGGAAAATAATGTGGTTACTAGCACACAAGGCACAAAACAAAATCAAAAGAAAGGGACAAGTAACAAGAAAGGGAAACACAACAAAATAAAATACAAAAAGGGAAATTATAATCTAATTGGCAATATTGCCTTATTTACAAACACCAAGAAGACTTATTTATAGTATGGCTTCAGCCTACTCCAATTGAAATGTCTAGGAAACCTTGTCCCATCGAGCACTTGTAATTGACATGTGTCTGACTCAAGGATGTACGAGATGATTTATGGGCCCAACTAATGGACTTTCAATTTCCCAGAATGACACAGGAACTTGGAATCATATAAAAAAACCATCTGCCCAACCTCAAACTTATTACTCTTGATATGACAATCATGTCATGCATTTTTTATGGCCTTTTCAATCTTTTGACTCCATCTAGCCAGTGATCACCTCTCATCTAACTACATCAACTTATCGATCCTCTCCTTGAGTCCTTTTTCATCAGCTAATCCTCCTGCACGTGTTATACGTAGTGATGGTAACATGAATTCAACCGGAAAAACAACTTCCATGCCAAAAACCTATTGAAACAGTGTGGCATTGTTTAACCTCTTGTAGGTTGTCATGTATTCCAATAGAATAACTAATACCTTTTCATCCCAGTCTTGTCTTCCAACATCACTGTGATGGGCCACATTAAACTCTGCTAATAGAATCCTGATTGTTTCATTCAAAAAATGTGTACCCCTATCACTAGTCAAGCTCAAAGGACATTCATACGTGATGATGAAGTTTTCCCGTAAAAATATAGTAGGTGTCATTACAGTGCTGATGTAGCCTAGAATTTAGTAATTCAAACCAATAAGACCCTAGATGCACTGGAACATCACTCAACCTAATAGGAGAGCTCACCTAAAGTGCACAAAAAGGTACCAGGTTCCTCTTTAGGTTTGTTGTTGTAGGAAGTTAGGATGATGAAGAATTAATGCATGTAATTTCATGACTAACACAACATCCTATAGAGCATACCAGATCTATACTGAGGGAAGAACAAAATTAAGTATTAAGCATGATGAGATCAAGAACACACTAGATTCAGATACAAGTAGATCTAGTCAATATCCTCCATTGTATTAAATGTAATAAGTATATAGAAGCTTCATTACAATAACAGTAGTATGCACGTAAGAAATTGGCAACATCTGATTATATCTCTATATATCTCCTCTCTACATATCGATCTTTCTATTACATAGTTCACTACATATATGTAAGGGTGGGAACTTTCCCTTCACCACTTATCAGTTCCCAAAATAGGTCGCATGTGATTATTAGCCACACACCTTTATAAAGCTGGCCACACATGCAAGTGCACTAACAATAGACTACTGTTAGCTAATTTATAGTAGTAGATCTATTTCCGGCCTGTGCCCATGCAAAGTGATTCATATCCAATCCTCTAAGAATAGCCAATGTGTGGTGCACGCACATGTCTTTGCCTCATTTGTGTGATCTGCACACCATCTCTAAAAATAGACCTTCATGATCGAAAATGGCTAAGTCCTAAAGACTGAACTTCTACTCTGTGCACGTGTTCTCCCTATCCATTCACACCTTTAAATATAACCTAATTTCTTGCGCAAAATTCTTGTGTGATTTTTGTCAAGTGTTCTCTGATCAACATTAGCCCACATGAATTTCATTGTCACGCCGACAATGGTCATCTCCAAAAATGAAGTAAAGAATTGAAGAGTGGAAAGAATGAAAGAATGTTTTTACTGTGCAGTCTCTTGTTCTGTAACCTGAAAAACTAATTCAAGATATTTCTATTTTATTTTTTCCTCCAATGTATCTCCACTCAGTGAGTGCTTTCTCTACTCTATCTGGAATATCCACAACAATAGAATCCAGTTCATCTCTTGCAATCTCCCCTTTTTCATTTTGTAAGACCAACACCAATGCTGGACATTGCAGTCATCCTTCCTTCTAGTAAATCCATCTTTTACGCAATGAGCTTCACAAGCTCTTCCATCCGATTATTGTGTAGTTCTTGTGCTTCTACCAAGGCCTTGTGGTTATTTTTATACCAATGCTAATATTTCTACACGGCCCAATGTGTCATTGTTCATCACTTTCTAGACCTCATTGTGCTCCTCTAGGGTTGTTACGTTGATGAGCTCTTCTGGAGCTGTATAGATGTTTAAGGCTTGGTCTTCTTTCTTCAGTTCTTCTTCAGCGCTTGTACAATCCTTCATATGATGTAACCTTTCACATCATTGACACCTTTTCATGCTCTACATCTTGTACTGGATCCTTTGGCACTGGCATGCGCAGAGGTTCATCTTTAAGCGCTAGGTCCACTAAGGTATTTACATAGTGTATTACTGAAGGAAACATCTTTGGTACCTTTGGTTCGAGGTGTGGCCCATCCTTCATAACATTATCACCAATTTCCTCTGCAAGGTTGATAAATACAATTTTTTTTCTTCTGCACCAAGTCTCTTTCTTATGTTAGGCGCACTATTTCTCCATCCTTAATTTTAATCTCTTCCATGAGCACCCTAATTGTTGCATCCTTGTCCATATTCCACCTCTCCACCTCTGTTGATACTTTCACCAATGCATTTCTTACTTGTTCAACTGACATGACAATAGGATTTACTGTCATGTGTCTAGCCTGAGGTGTCTTTTTCAACCTCCTTGATATGCATGACTCCTCACACACATAAAAATATATCTCATCCATGTGTGTGTGCATGGACCATGATAACTTCTTCCTCTTGTGCACACCATAGCCATATCTTCATCCATTAATTACCAGCCATATAATTCCTTCTATGACAATGTGCTCTAGAAACGAGCGCAGATAATTTTACCTGCCTCCTCTACATAACCCATGGTTGGTGGAAGGTGCTCTCCACTTGTTCTTCTAGACCTTGGCTTCTTAGGAACTTGAGCCTCCAGATTTGGGACTTATGCCTCCATGTCCTGAGCAGTCTCTGTAACTGTCTCATCTATTCCCTTTTCCTCCTCTTCTCCTTGCTTCATTTCTTCATCTTTTTGTTCTTCTACATTCTCTAGAGGTGTAGGAGAATTAGGTGCATTTTCCTCTGACTCTTCTACCTCCTCATTCAACTTCAGCGTCATTCTTCTTTTACAGTCATCTCCTTATATGGAGAGAGTCTGGGTGATTTGTCACACCATTTGCGGAGTAACACCTTGAGTCCTTGTCCTCTTGAATACTCTCTTAAATATGTGCTCTCCTTGGAATGCATCTAAGTCCTGCTCATCCCCCTCTTCTGGCTAAGGTGGTGTAGTGGCACACTCATGCTTCATCCTTGTTTGTAGGATGTCTTCTTCCTCTATGCTCCAAAACACCACTATCTTTATGCTCATCCTCTTCATTATCGACGTGAATAGTTTTTATTGGCTTGGGCACTGAAATATTTTCCATTGTATGTTGACCCTTTGGTGGTGCTAGAAGTGTGAACTCATCTTCCACATATTTTTTTATTTTCCAACTTGTGCTTTAGTTGAAGGTACACCAATGCTTCTCCCAACATCTCCCACAACAAAAATTCTTGGTTTAATGTTCAATACATCTGAAATAAGCCTTTCAATATATGCACTATGCCCTAAATACACATATTTCTTCCTTAGCGTGTTGTAGTCACAATATACCTTGTCCGTGTTGAACGTGAGGCACCACACATTTGAGAACCTATGTACTGATGCCTAGAAGTACCTTTCTGTGAAGGAATATGGTAGCTTACACCAAGGGCTCAATGCTCCATCCTTAATGGAAAACTACATGCAATGCAAAAATGATGATATACACCAAACTGAACTGTCTTCCCAACCATCGATGGTAATTACTTGGGGATGCGCCATTCATCTTCAAAGGCCATGCGGAGCCTATCGTACCACTTCTCAGTCTGTTTCTTGACCTGTTCCATCATGAATCCTTCACACAAGTACTTTTTGAAGCATTTTGCAGGTGACTTGTGCTCCATGGGATACTCTCATATCTTCTCTTTTGGCCCATCAGATACTCCGATCTCCATGAACACCACTAACAGCAGAACAACTCCAAAGCTGATCTTTCCTCCTATGCGCGCTTCCACAATGATTGTTTTTGCAATGTAGCAAAAATATTGTAAACTACCCCTTTAGACATCTTTTTACTAATGTGCAACCACATGATATTCACTTGTGACCACCTTTCCTGGTCATTTAGCTTTGTAACGAGGTGTGTGGCTGCTTGCACAACTGGATATTTCTTCAATTTATCAATGTCCATGCCACAGGGACCCTTTGTATACCCCAACTCCTTTCTAGTCTCCAATATTGTGGCCTTGTCTATTAAATCATCCCTCAAGTCTTCTCATGTGCCCTTCAATCCCATTACCATGGAGATGAGTGCGGCTGAAATTCTGACTCTGCATCCTATAAAGTAGAAAAAAACTTTGTGCACTCTGCTCATGAGCCACTTGTACAAGGGCTCATATTTCCCAAAGTAAGGGAGTTTTTATAGCTGGTAAAATCTAATCTCCTTCAAGAGCTTCTTGCTAGCATTGTTATACAAAGGCATGTCTTTCATCATGTGTTTATTTTTCTTTTTGTTTAGAAAGGAATCAATTTCCTTTTTATTCTATGTGGTATGGTGGTTGTACTCACTCACCTTGCTTTTTCTTATGTGATAATCCCACTCCTGGCCTACGGTAACTTCCTATGGATATTACATTTCAGAAAAAATTACTTTCGGGAGCCATCTCCTCTTCTTCTTCGACCACCTTCTTCTTTCTCTTCACTCCTACTGCAACTACTTTCTTGGGTACCATTTCTACCCTGCAATCCTTTGTAGATACTCACCTCTTGAATTATACACTATGTGAATCAAACCCTAGCTTGATTCAACATGCCCTAGGTGAAATCACGTGCCCTCATTCCTCTCTGTCACCTTGCTTTGCTCAAACCCTTCACCACTAGGGACACAAGCTCTTTCTACACACAGATCTCTTCGTCACGATGGGTTACACACCTATCACACCTCAACTCGATCACTTAGCTCTTCACACTTTGCTCTTTTTCAAATACTCTTAATTGCAATGGTAAAAATGAATTTACATCCCATTCTTATATAGATTTTCAAAAAAAAATTATGCATTCATTTCTCCTTCACCTACCAAATATCCTCTCATTAATTGACCAATTTCATCCTTTCCACGCATTACATCTTCGCACCCCAACTATAACCTTCTAGCAAGCCTTCCTACCCTTCAGTCACAGACTTATCTTTAGCGTACTTCCTTGCACCTGAGTACCTCATCACTGCACCTTCTACTAGTAGTTTTTATGGCCTTTGCTTACCTCGTGTTATACTGTCCCTTCATTCATCTCCATCTTTGGTCACTTTTTAGAGAAACCTCCACTTAAATAGCACCCACATGGCACCCATAGTAGTTTATTCTTTCCACCTTTTAGTTCCATTAGTTCTGTCCCTAGATATCAATAATCAACCCCACACTAAAAATATGTGCAGTCCTCTGCTCATAAACATGCTTCATATAGTAATTAGCTTTATGCACGCAAGCACGCTTATTACACAACACACCAACTAAATTGACAAAGCATAACAATGAAGAAGGAAACACATTAAGGAAATATAGAATTGAAAACCTAATCTAAATGGCAATACTACCTTATTACAAACACCAAGAAGACTTATTTATAGTAGGGCTTCAGCCTACTCCCATTGAAGTAACTGGGTAAGCATTTTCCATCAAGTTACCTCTAACTGACAAGCGTCAGTTTCAAGTATGTGAGTGATAACATATGGCCCCAAGCAATGTACCTTGAGCTTTCCCAAATGGTGTAAAAACTTAGAGTCATAGAGAAGTACCATTTATCCAATCTCAAACTTCTTGGCCCTTATATTTCTGTCATGTCATTCTTTTTGTATGGCCTTTTCTTTCTTCTGACTCCAATGTGTTATTGCTCATCTCTCATCTAGGTTGATTAACTTGTTAATCCACTCTTCTAATGTTTTCTCATCAGTAAGACCTCCAGTGTGCAATATGCAAAGAAGGTAACATAAATTCCATAGGAAGAATGGCCTCTGCGCCAAACACTAACTGAAATGGTGTGGCTTTGTTAAATCATTTATATTTTGTCCAATATGCCCAAAGTACTACAGATACTTTATCATCCCAATCCTTTCTTCCAACATCAAATATTTTTGTTGAAAGCTTCAGCATTTCCATTTTCCTGAGGATGATAGGGTGTAGTCTTATGGTGTGTAATCATGAACTCATCCAATAAAATTCTGATTGTCTCATTAAGAAAATGTGTGCCCCTATCACTGGTCAAACTTAAAGGACACCCATATCTTGTAATAACATTCTCCCATAGAAACCAGGTTGTTGTAGCCATTATATAGTCCTTTGTAGGTGTTTCTTCTACCCACCTTGTCAGATAATATGTGCATGTTATAATGTAGTAGTGATCCAGGTCTACACGCAGCTGGTGAAATAGAACCCACAAAATCTATATCCCATTTCTCAAATGGTTTTTCACTAGTAATTGGTCTCAAAGGCATTTCATCTCATTGACTTGGTCTTCCAAGACGTTGATAATGGTAACATGCATTACAGAATTCCTTATAGTCTTTATAGAGGTTCAACCACCTTAATATAGCAAGTAGAATCTTGTGCACCATAGCATCACCTGCCTAGTGCCCACCTGCAATTCCACAATGATCTTATTCCATAATACCCATGTGCGCTCATGTTCTAATACACAACGACACAATACCTCATCGTGACCCAATTTGTACAAGTCACCACTGATTAACATATAAGGTGTGGCACGTATAGCAAGTTATTTCTTCTCCAAGGATTTCATTCCTTCTTGTGTCATCCCTGTACGTAGAAAGACAACAATGTCTTCTAGCTCTGATGGCGTGTGTTATAACATGTATAACTGTGCATCGAGCATGGTATCCTCAATTTCCTGTGTTTCTTCTCCTGACTGTATTCTTGATAGATGGTTTGGTCAAGAATTACTTTTCCCTAGTTTTACCACAACTGTGAATTCAAATTCCTGAAATAAGAGCATCCATCAACATATGCACCCTTGTGAAATAGGTTTATTTACCAAATACTTCAATGCCATGTGATTTGTATAAAATACAAATAGCATACCTAGTAGGTACTGGTGAAAATTATGTAGTGCATATATCATTGACAAAGCTTCACACTCTGTACTTGTGTAATTCTACTCTACAGGAGTCAGCTTTCTACTAGCAAAATAGATAGGATGATCTATAATACCTTCTCCAGGTTGAGCCAACATCATGCCAATGGTCATGCCAGAGGCATCAACATGTACATGAAATGGTTTATCCCATGAAGGAAAATGCAGAATAGGTGCAGTAGTGAGTCTCTCCTTTAATGTGTCGAATGCGCGCTATTGTAGTTCTCCCCAATAGAACATACCTCTTCCTTTCAGTAACTCTTCTAATGGTGCAGCAACTTTGGCATATCCTTTGATAAACTTTCTGTAATATCCTATATGACCCAAAAATCCACGCACCTCACTTTGACTGGTTGGTTCTCTTAGGTCTATAATAACTATAACTTTGGTTGGATCAACCAACAACCCTTCCTTATAGATTATGTGTCATAAAAGTATTCCAAACGGTGTAGCAAATATGTACTTCTTTATATCTAAAGAGATACTCAACTGTCTACATCGCTCAAACATTAAGCACATATTTTCATAGTGATATTTAACTAATACATACACCATCCAATCATCTAAATATACTTGTAAAAATTTGTGAATAAATTCCTTGAATGCTTGGACAACTATGCGTTAAAAGATAGCAGGCACATTCTTTAGACCAAAAGGCATTACAATATAGCTGAAGCTACCCCATTCAGTAGTAACCGTATTCTTATCTTGATCCTCTTGGGAAATCCAAACCTGATGATACCCAGAAAACCACCCATTTATAAACAAATAGATTTCACACCCTGTAACTCCCTCTAGGATTTCCTCAGTGAATGGCATAGGAAATGGATTAGTTACACATGTAGCATTCAGATCCCTGTAGTCCACACAAATTCTAATCCATCCATCTTTCTTTATACTAATAACCATTGGACTAACCCATTCTGACTCATTAAGGGGATTGATAATTCCATACTTCAACATGTTATCAATCTCCTCTTTGACCTTTTTACAAAAATTTGGGTTTATTTTGTAAGGTCTCTTTCTCATTGGGCGTGCACCCTCTTTAAGTTTTATCTTCATCTCCCCTAAATATTCATGCATGCCTATAAGTTCATGACACCCCCTAGGGAATAGGTCTCGGTAGTCCCTTAATAACTCTATGACTTTTACCACTTCATATTTTGACCAATATTATCCAATTATGGCTTCCTTAGGCTCAACATACATTCAAATATTCACCCACTTCATATTCATAGGTTCATGATAGGTGTGTGTGGTCCTATCTACGCTTTCTAGTACCTGATGTTCCCCTGTTGAAAGGATTATATCCAGAGCATCTATTGCTTCATCATCTAATAAATAGACCATTTTTCCTTTCTCTTTCTAAAGGAAAGCACATTGAAGTAATGTTACATCGGCCTTTGGTTCTTCATCAAAACGTGCTCCTGAGTCTTCTTCATCTAATAACTCTTGAAGAATTCCATTAGCCTCGGTGCTATCCCCCATAGTTAAGTTCTTTATGACTTTCAATGCTTCTTCTACTAGAGGATTTGTAGAGAAGAAGTCAAATGTCTGGACCATTCCTATAATTAAAATCTACCAACTTCTAGTTTCTCTATGGAATTCTACATATACATACCAAGCACGCATGCAACCGTGTAAAGTGGAGTAAAACCGGTGCACCCATAGCGAAGGTGTTAGAGCTTCCTAACCTTCTATCCAAAGTCTCTCACACTTCTGAATATGGTGTTGAGCAGGTTGATTACCATGATAATTATTGATTTGTGTAGGTGCATTGCTCCTAAATATCCTAGTAGTAAGATGTATCCCGATTTCATTCCATTTGACAATATTATCCCCATGGGCCACCCACCAGTGTGTTGTCATCCCACGTAGTGTATATGTGACCATACCTCTTCTTTCCAGTGGATCTATCCTCTACTTTTCCATGGCACGTAGGAATGCTATAGGATCCCCCTCCTCTGTGTAATAAGGTACCGAGTTGTTGCTTATCCTCTAACACAATGTGGTTTTGTGTCTCTAGAGAATATGATCTTTACTTTATGCCCTACCAACTCATAAGTTTTTTGGGCCCAGTTTCCACAAGCAATACTTGTATTATTATTGATAGATTGTGTAGCCTCTCACTGAATTAGTCCTTCTCTGGTTGGTTTAATCATCTCTAGATCTTGGATAACATGTACATAAATCCTTTTTAGATCTTCTTCACTTAAGGGCTCAAAATAGGGCGTGGACTTTCCATATGTTAAAGGGATAATAACTCTTTCCTCTTTATTTTCAAAAATTATATAGCCCTTGTTGAATTGAAGATCAACATTATTTGTATAGCACCAAGGACACCCTAATAGAGTCGGGAAACTATCTGACTTTTCCAGTGCTAAAAATTTAAAGTCTCTAGTGAACTTGGCTCCTTGTATGGTAATGGATGCATCTTTCAAAACTCTGATGGGAGTGGCCTTAGTCTGATTATCCATGAACAATATATTAGAGGATGAATGCAATGGGGGTCCTCCCATTTGTAACCATGCATATAGGGTGAGAACATTTACTTCCACACCTGTGTCAATCAGTATATTACTCAATAGCCATCCATCCATAACAAAATTTAGTGTAATTTCCTTATCATAATCTAGGCTATGAGGTGGAAGCTTCGTATGCAGAATCTATTGTCTAGTCTCAATACTTGCATGCAAAGTGTTTCTGTTTAGCCAATCCCTTAATAATGGAACAATATTTTCCCAGCGTAACATTTTACACACTTCCCTCAAGTCGTCTATATCAATTTGGATTGTCTCAGATGCTTTCTTTTGCTGTGTTTCATGTGATTGCTCTTTTAAGTACTATATCTCACCCCGAAGATTCCTGAGAACTCCCATGGTTTCCTGATAATCCTCCTTTTGATAGGTAGGATCTGGGTATCATGCATAACAAATTTATTATTTAGTGATAGTAAGTTTTTTATTATATGTGTCATTGGCGCGTACCACCTCATTGCAGGTTGTGATCTTTCCTTGCAACTCTTTAGACTCTGCTGCAATCTTGGGCATCCATTGATTTTTTACAGCGTTTTGTATCCTAACCATACCTGCACCTTTATTTTCTTATCTATGTTTCTTACTCAGATTCTCATATAAGTCTGGGCACTCTTCATAGCTATGGTTCTTTCCACAAACATAACATGTAATATTTTGAGGACATTCGTGCCTATAATGGTCAGGAGACCCGCATGTATAACATGTGCCATGAGGAAACTCTCTTCTTCCACCACCATGGCCTCATCCTATGAATCCACTACGAGTAACTCAACCTCTGCTACGACTACCTTCAAAACACCCCTCATTCAGATCATAATGTGCCTTATTTTCCTCCCAATCCTAATGCTCATTCTCACCCTTAGAGTTATCTGAAACTCTTATTTGTCGTACACTAATATCTATATCATCATAGATCTATCCAATCAACCGGTAGTCCTTTGTGTCATGAGTCATGGAGCTGGAAATTTTACAGTAGCTTGAAATGTTCTTCCTTATCACGCGTTGTAATAATGGGCAGTAGATAGCATCATGGTTTAGGTGCCATATTTCACAATCCATCAATAATGAGCATACTATTTTGTGAGGGAAACTATCCTTTGTGTCACCTTCTACTTCACAATCTGTGCATCAAATCCTTGTGTGCATCTCATGAGCTGAATTTGCTAATAGTTTCTCTAACTATTTCACCATTGCTACTTTTTGTGCTTCTAAAAAGAAGCTCACCCTAGTATCTATGCTTCCAATTGCTTTAGCATGTAAAGATTCTTCAAGAGCTTCACGTAGATCAATGTATGTCTTATGTGATAATGTCCTCCTAAATATTATATTCAAACCCCCAACAAACCATTGTGCATGGTTTGCATGTATGTCATAAGAAATATTTGATAACAACATTTTAAACCATGCATCATACTCCTTAACACTTTCAATAGTGCCTTGCTTAATATCCTTGAGTGCACTTATACTCTTCTACTCAAACTCAGGGATGTGGAACTCTTTCAGGAATGCATCCTTTAAAGCCGTATAATCTACGCAAGTCTGATCAGGGTCAAACTTTTTATACTAACTGTGTGTGCATCTTTGTAATGTAGTACCAAATTGACTTTCCCTATTTTTAGAAGTTTTGATTCCTTTTGCAAGCCACAATATTTCACACATGTGCACATGTTCAACAACATCTTCTATGCCCCTATATTATGGAAGGAAAAGAGACATTTCCATGTAAATACTCTAGGGTTTGTACAAACCTTGCCCACTTGATCCAGAACCTCTTGTGTTTCCCCTATCTCCAGAATCACCTAATCCACTTGAACTAGAGCTACCTATCCCAAACCTTTAGCTAGAATAGGTCATGAAGATGTACTCCCCTATTCTCTAACAGTAGTACTATGCTAAACCCCTATGGTCTGTAAGGTAATTCTAATTCTAGATGTAAATCCAACATTCAGCGCACTCATATTTTATGCAAATGATTCACCTGAAAACACACCTCCAAATAACAATGAAGTTGTCTACCCTGCCATTGATGTGCTTATTCTCTTACTTCCCAAACTTTCTTGTTGTACTCAAGTAGTCTCTGTTGGCATGCTTCTTCTTGAGGCCAAGGGGGGATCCCTATCATGATTTCCAATATGGGGGAGTTCGTAATGCTCTAGCTCCACATCTTCTACATGAGCTTAAAATCCTTCACGAGCCATCTCTCTCCTCAATGTCATACTTTCTATAATCGTACACTACTTCTCTATCTCCCTCTCATGTGCATCATTACACTTAAGCCTCCTTTCCTCTCTTTTCCTTTCTACCGCTAGGTCTTCCATCTTTCACCAATTTTTCTCCTGCCCCTGTGCGTGGTGAGGTTTAGTTAGCCATCAGTTTACTCTCTAGATTCAAGGTTACCATCAGGATCTTGATCGCTAGAGGAATGCCTTGTAGGTAAGTTCCCCTTGGATATCATAAAAACTGGAATTCAACTACCTCTGGACACGAATAAGTGGAATTTGAGTATTCCAAGATATAGTTGTTCAAGACATCACAAAACCACGTATCCACGCTTGAGTCCAAATCAGATCAGCATCATAAAGGGCCTAAAATTCTTCTTACATCCAGACAAGTGCGTGATACCTCCAAAGTCATTTCGATGCATAAGCAATCAACCACTCATTAAATTCTACTGGAAAGATAGTGAAAAAGCTCTCATATAAATTGTCATACAAATTTTGTTCCACCCATATGCATGCATTAAACTCAGATCCAATGTTGAACTATTGTGTGTATTCTTCCTCCAGATTGCGTATCCATTCTTCAACACATGCCAAGGTCAATCGGTATGTCTTCATCGTGAACCATCCTAAACAACTAAAAACAGGTCCCAACAACGGAACCAATGATGCAATCTAGAATTTAGTAATTCAAACCAATAAGACCCTAGGCACACTGGCACATCACTCAACCTAAGATGAGTGCTCACCTGAACTGCACAAAGGTACTAAGTCCCTCTTTAGGGTAGTTTTTGCATGAAGTTAGCATGATGAAGACTTAATGCATGTAATTTCATTACTAACACAACATCCAAAAAAGCATGCCAAATCTATGCTTAGGGGAGAACATAATTAAGTATTAACCATGATGAGACCAAGAACACACTAAATTCATATACATGCAGAACTAACACTTAGATCAAGTCAATGTACTCCATTGTATTAAGCATAATAAGTATACAGAAGCTTCATTACAATAATAGTAGTATGCGTGTAATACATTTAACAACATATCTCTGTATATCTCCTCTCTGCATATCAATCTATCTATTACATAGTTCACTACATATATATAAGGGTGGGGAATTTCCCTTCACCACTTATTAGTTCCCAAAATAGGTTGCATACTATTATTAGCCACACACCTTTATAAAAATGGTCACACATACAAGTGCGCTAACAATAGACAACTACTAGCTAAATGACATTAGTAGATCTATTTTTGGCATGTTCCCATGCAAAGTGCTTGATATCCAATCATCCAAGAATAGCCAATGCATGGCATGCATGTATCTACCTCATTTGTTTGCTCTTCACACCATCTCTGAAAATAGACCGTCATGTGCAAAAACAGCTAAGTTGTGAAGACTGAACTTCTGCTCTGCGTGTGTGTTCTCCCTATCCATTTACGCCTTTAAATATAACATGCTTTCTCACATAGAATTCTTGTGTGCTTTCTATCAAGTTTTATTTGATCAAAAGGTGTAAACCCTTGTAGGCATTGCCTCTGCCCATCTTGTCAAGTAATCAGTGCAAGTGATGATATACTTCAAACCAGTCCTTCGTGTGGCAGGTGTAATTGGTCCTATAAAGTCAATTTCCCTCTTTTCAAATGTCTTAGCATTGACTATAGGCCTTAAGGGCATCTCATCCCTCCTTCTAGGTTTTTCAAGGTGCTGGTAATGGTCACAGGCCTTGAAAAACTCAATACAATCTTATTAGATGCTTTCCCACCAAAGCCTTATCATTAGAATCTTCCACGCAGTTGCATTTCCCACATAGTTCCCTCTTGCAATCCCACCATGCACTTCCTCCATAATTGCAATGCGTTAATGTTCTAACATGCATTAGTGCATAACCTCATCATGGCCTACCTTTTACAAATCCCCACTAATCAACATGTAAAGCACGATGCATATAACCAACTGCTTTCTCTCGAGAGCCTTCATTTTTTCTCGTGCCACCATTTTAAGAAATATTGCAATATCTTCCAAGTCCAAGGGAATGTGCCACAACCTAAATAGTTGCATGTCTGGCATGGTATCCTCAATGCTATGTGCATCCTCCCCTGAATCAATCCTTGATAAATGGTCATGTCCTAAATTTCTCTTTCCTATTTTTAGGACCACCACGAACTCAAATTCTTACAATAATATGATCCACTAACATATGTGCCCTTGCAGAATAGGATTGTTCACAAAATACTTCAATGTCATGTGGCCCGTGTAGAGTATGAATGGTGTTGCCAGCAAATACTACCTGAACTTATGCAGTGCATAGATCATTGACATGGCGTCGCGCTCAGTAGTTGTGTAATTTTGTTTTGCTGGTGTCAACTTCTAACTTGCAAAACACAAAGGATCATCAACAATCCCCTTACCAAGTTGTGCTAATACCACTCCAATGGTTATCCCTAAGGCATTAACATGCACATGAAAGGGACTATCCCAAGAGGGAAAACATAATATGGGTGTAGTAACAAGCCTATCCTTAAAAGTATGAAATTCCTTCTATTGTGCCTCTCTCCAATGAAAATCACTCTTATACTTAAGCAATTCCTGTAAGGGCGCAGTGATCTTGGCATATCCTTTGATGAACTTCCTGTAGTATCTCATAATCCGAAGGAATCCACTCATCGTGCTTTGACTAGAAGGTTCTCCCAATCCCATAATAACTATAACTTTGACGGGATCCACTAGCAATCCCTACTTACATATATTATGCCCCAGCAGGGTCCAAAATGGAGTAGCAAACATACATTTCTTTATCTTGAGGGATATCCTCAACTGCCGATATCTTTCAAACATCAACATCAATTTGTGGCAATGGTCATTTACTAGCCCATATGTATTCCAGTCATCTAGGTAGACTTGAAGAAATTTATGGATGAAGTCCTGAAATTCTTGTACCACGATGCATGAGAACACTGCATGAGTATTCTTCAATCCAAAAGGCATAACCGTGTAGGAAAAACTTTCCCACTTAGTGGTGAAATTTTTCTTTCCCTATTCTTCCTTTGAAATCCTGACTTGGTGATAAACTAAGAATCCATCTGTGAAGGAATGGACTTTGTGCCCAGCTACTCCTTCCAAAATTTCTTTAGTGAAGGAGGTTGGAAAAGGTTCAATGACACATACTGAATTAAAGTCCTTGTATTCAACACAAATCCTTATCCTTCCATCTTCTTGATGTTGATGACCATTGGGCTTATCCATTATGATTCTTCCATATCTTCAATGATACCTGATGTTAACATTTTTTCTATCTCCTCCTTGACGTACACACGTAAGTTTGTATTCATCCAATAAGGTCTCTTCTGAATCGAGCGTGCACCTTCCTTTAACTTGATCCTCATTTCCCCAAGGAATGGTGAATGCCTTTGAGCTCATGATACCCATGAGGGAACAAATCCTAAAACTCATGGAATAGATCAATGATCTTAGAAACTTATTTTTCTGACCAGTAATCCCCAATGATATCTTCCTTAAGTTCTGCCTCTAAACTAATGTTAATTTTCTTCATTTTCAAGGGCTTATGGTAGGCGTGTTCTCACTCATCAGCACTATTCTGACCTTGTGCATACATATAGAATGGTTAACATCCAAAGTCTCCACCTCTTCACCATCAATCACATAGACCATTTTTCCTCTTTCCTTTTCTATGCATGTGCACTCAAGCTACATCTCTTCTGATTCCTCTTCATCAAAACATGCCTCCAAACTAGGTTCACCCAAAAAATATGGCAACCTATCTTCTATCATAGCACTATCTACCATTGTAAGGCTCTTGAAAACCTACAACGCCTTATCCACCAATGGCTTTGTACTCTAATACTATAAATCTTGAATGAGATCAGTCATTAACTCCTACCAATTTCCTTTCTGACGGCATGTATCTAAGTGGATATACCATGAACGTGCATAACCTTGTAAAGTGGAATACAACTTATGTGCTCATAACAAAGGTGGTATATCCTCTATGCCTCCCATCCAATCCTTCTCACAAGCTTGGATATGGAACGAGGTGAGCTCCTTGCCATGGTACTCTTGTATGATACTGGACGTGTTGCTCATAGAGAACCTTATAGAGAATGTGATCCTCACCTCACGCCATTCTAGAAGAATATCACGATGTGTAGCCCACCAACGCATTGCAGTCCCGAGTAGGCTATAGATGACCATAATTCTTCTTTCGACCTCATATTTTCATTGAGCCTCCATTTCCCATAGGAAATCATCAAGGTTTTCTCCTCAAGAATAGGTCGGAAACTTCTTCCCTCCCAGGAACTTGACTGAGCGTACCCTTGTTACCCTTGTTAAATATCCTCTCAGTTATCACCCAATCAACTCATAAGTCTCATGCACCCAATTCTCACATGCCACGCTAGCCTAGTTGTATCACTCAAGGACATAACATCTTCAAACTGTATAACTCCCTCCATGGGATGAATTATCTCAAGGTCTCTAATAGAGTGCATATATATTCTATCAAGGAATTCTTCTCCTAAGGGCTTAGTATATGGTGTTTATTTCCCATCTGTTAAGAGGATGATGACTCATTCTTCATTTTTCTCAAAAATAATACACCCCTTGTTAAATCACATATCATCATTATTCTTGTAACACTAGGGGCATCCAAGTAATGCTAGAAAGTTGTCTGCCTCAACTAGTGCCAAGACTTTGAAGTCACCAGTGAAATTTTCCCCTGAATGGTGATAACCGCATCCTTCAACACTCCAATGGGCATGGCCTTTATCTTGTTTTCCATATACAACACATTCAAATATGGTTGTAATGCGGGCCTTCCCATTTGATACCAAACGTCTAGAGTGAGAACATTGACCTCCAAACCTATGTCAATGAGGATATTACTCAAAAGACACCCATCAACAATTGTATTCAATGTGATCTCTTTATTGTATTCAAGGATGTGAGGTGGAAGGTTGGCATGTAGAACATTCCTTACACACTCCCCTCCAATGCGTGGTACCTTCTCCCGTAACCATTCTCCAAGAAAGGGAATAGTATTCTCTTTCCTTAACATTTTTCATACTTCCCTGACCTCATCTAGATCCTTCTGTGAAGCCTCAACATTCTTCCTCTACTCCAACTACCTTGATTGCTCCTTTAGACACTAGATATCTCCTTGCAAACTAAGAATCACTTCCATAGTCTCTTGATACACCTCTTTCTGATGAGCAGGGTCTAGATACTTCCCAAGTACCACTTCTTCTGTTAAAACCTTGGTTCTTCATCTTGGTATATCCTTGGTGAGTACGGCCTCAGCCTACGTCCTCACCAGTACAAGTTCTAATCCTGACTCACGCGCCACTCTTGGCATCGATTGTGAGTCATCCTTCTTTATGCTCACCATCCTAGCACCTTTTTCTTTCTAGTGTTGTTGGCTCATGTGCTCAAACAAATCAAGGCATTCCTTGTACTTATGTTTCTTTCCACAGCATAAGCATTACAAAAGATAAATACACTCACATTTGTAATGCTCCATAGACCCACAATTATAACAGGTTCCTCTCGGGAACTTGCTTCTTCCTCCACCGTGGTTACTGCGAGCATGAAATCCTCCGCAAAAACCTCTTCCACATGCTCCTCCATCTGTGTGTCCTTCATAGTGGCGATCATCATCCTTAAAACTACTTGCAAGGCTAGATTGGCACACACCAAGATCAATACCATCATGAATTTGATCAATCATCCTACAGTCCTTGGTTTCATGTGTCATAAAGGTATAGATCTTACAATAACATGACACATTTTTATGGATCATGAGCTTTAGTAGAGGGAACCTATTTGCATCATTAACCCCGTGGAAAATCTCACAATCTACTATTATGGCACGTACCGATTTCCAAGGGAAATTGTCCTTTGCATTCCCCTCCACTTCACAATCTATGCACCAAAGACCACTACGAGTCTCATGCACTAAGTTTGTAGACAAATTTTCTAATTTCTTGGACATTGTAGCAATTTGAGCTTCCAGAAAAGGGCTCACACTGGTGTCAACGCTACCACTTGCCTCATCGTGCAGGGAAGCCTCCAAATCCTCGCATGTGTCCATGAATGTCTTGTGTGAAAACACCCTTCTAAATGGTGTGATCAATCCTCCAATAAACCATTGAGCATGCTGAGAAGGGTGAATGTCATATGATAGTTTTGACAAGAAAGTTTTGAACCATGCGTCATACTTCCACACACTCTCTTTCATTCCTTTTTGTATTTACTTTAGAGCACTGATGTTGTTCTTCTAAAATTCAAGGATATGGAACTCTACTAGGAAGGCATTCTTCAATGCAGCGTAGTCTATCACCGTTTGATGGGGTTCATATTTCTGATACTAACTATGTGCACACCCCTATAATTCCATTACAAACTGACTTTCCTTTCTCTCTAGGGTAGTGAACCCCTTTGCACACCATAGTAGTTCACACTTGTGCACATGCTCTACAACATCCTCAACACCCTTGTAATCTGGTAGATGTAAAGAAATTTCAAAAAATACTTGCGGTGGTGGCTGAGGCCCTTACCCACCCAATCCAGAAATTTGATTTCCTCTGGTGTTTCCTTAACCACCAGATCCACTACATCCACTAGGTTCTATACCTCCTAATCCACCATATCCACCTCTAGATCCTTTGAACCCACCAGGTCCTCCTCCTATAGGTAGAAATGGGCCTGAAGTGGTTGCACCTAGTGTTCCTAACATCCCACTAAATTATGCACCAATGGTTTGTGATATTGCTTCTCTACCAAACATGTAACCTGCATCACTCCCAGATGTAATACCCAAACTCTGTGTACTTGTTATTTTCCCAAAAATCCCTCCAAACATAGGAATTTATTTCTCATCCATAGATGTCCCAACCATGAAGTTATACCTCCCTCATGCAGATCGGTCACTTCCACCGATACCAACCAGGTTAACAATACTTGTTTCTTGATTTGGAAAACTAAGTGCCATGGGTTAGTCACCAGGTGGGTTTAGATGTGTGCCGATGGCTCTCCTTTCTCCATGTGATGAAATCTCATCAGAAGCAGAATGGGTTTATCTCATGCACTTGCGAAGATGGGTAGCACAGTCTACTCACGTTCCACGTCCTCTATGTGAACCTCAATTCCTTCCCGTAATGTCTACCTCCATAGATCCATCACTCATATAATCTCACGTTGTCTAGCCATCTCCCTTTCACGAGCTTCACTATACTTGAGTCATCTCTCTTCCCCTTCCTTTTCATCCATAATGTCTGTCATCTTCTAATGATAAACAACATGTGTCCAAGTCAAATCTACATCCTACAGCTTGCTCTAGTAATCATCTTGGGTCCACACACACAATCTATAGTACCAGCTTGATCTGGATGCATATGCTGAGATCCATTCATACAACTCTACTGGGAAACAACAAAAGAAGGTCTCATATAGCTCATGGTACATGTTATCTTCTACCCATATACATGCATTGAACTCAAGAACTCAGGTCCAATACTGAATCTTTGAGAAAATGCATCTTCAGTACTCTTAAACCATGCTTCAACACTTTCCAAGGTCAAGCGATCTGTCATCACGTATCACATGAACCAAGATGTATGTCATGTCTCACAATAACTTCAAAAATAGGTCCCAACAATGGAACCAAGATGTAGTCATTTTTATGTCCTTAGAACAACAGTCTAATCCCATGTGTGTCAGCTTATCACCCATCCAACACTGGCCCCTCCTTAATGTGAGTCTTTTGAGAATACATTTGCTATTGATAGAAACTTAGATGCAAAAAAGAAAATAACCATGCATTCATTCTAAGAACTTAGAATAAGTTACTACATCAATGAATCCATTCATATAACAAGAGAAATGACAAACGGATAACAGACCTGATTCATAATATACAGAAAAATACACTAGGGTCTATATCCATGAACAAAATATGCTTAAAAGGAATACATAAATTCATATTGATTATCATTTCGTACCCACATTACATTCATCAAGGCCATAACAAACCAATGTATTAAATGCAAATAATACACATGCATCAGAAACCTAAACTATGCTTTTCACAATAAAAAAATGATCACAGATTCATCCCTTTAGACAAACCATGGCTCCCATAGTCCTCTTGGTGAGAACCCTAACCGATAGAGCCCACTAATTTTTTTGTAGAACTTCACCTCTTCAAACACTGCTATTGAATCTCAATGATAACACCTCCTCTTGATCACTATTAATGCTCTTTTCTTCTACCCAAGCATCTCTATATATAGATTTTAGCTTCCAATGTCATGCCTTACTGAGGTAACAGATCAGTTGCCAAATGTCCATGTGGTCCTCCAATGGAGCATGTTTTCTCTGATTTGAGATCTCCACTTTCTACAATGATGTCTTTCTAGATCCTTCCATCACATGGAATATTTCTTTCTTGACCACCAAGTTGTCAGGATGGCACCTTATCCATTTCGCATGCTCAGTCAGGTCACACTTTTCTCATTAGTTGCTAGGAATGTCGAATATGGATGAGTCCCAAAACCCTTTTCTTTGTCTTACACGAGCACACCATGGATTCTACTAAACCCTTCTAAACCCCTGACCTACGTTCATTCACCCCACGCACACTTTTTTATATAGGTCTTGCGCACCCACACACCTTCTCATACTTAGCCAATACTATGAGGCCCAACATAGAGAAGTAGTATTAGTTAATTAATAAGCTAAGAATAAGTCCATGGTGAGCTGTCTAGGTGAGGTGTAAATAAACTTAATTAACTTAATTAAATTAATTAATAATGTGAGGATGAGCATTAATTCAATTGTAAGTAATTAAATTAATATGAATACTGGGTAAGGGATCATGGTTAGGTGAATATGTTACATTAATTAATTCAAAGGTGACCAAGGGGAGTGTGACTAGAATTTGATGTCTACATGGTCAATGTGACCAATGTCAGCCACTGTGAAAAGTGACCTAGTCTAAATAGGGTAAGTTTAGAAGACCAAAATGGGGTCAAAAGTGAAATTAGAGGATAAATAGGTAGTGAATGAGGGAAACAAAGAGAGATGCGGGATAAAATTAGGTGTTTGGGAGAAAATATAGGTAAATATGGGCTAGTAATAGCTGATGATTAGGTCACGATGATGAAATGAGTATGGGAACTTGGTAAGCTGGGTTAAAACAAATGATAGGTTAGGGAAGTAGCTAGGAAATAGATAGGTAGGTAGAAAAATGTGGGTATGGGGTGTTGGTGGGGGTGGGGTAATTATGTATGAAGAAATGAGTAAAGTAGTTTAGCACTTGACTTTGTTAAGTTTTATGGATGCTGGCTTGACATCATTTGACGATGCGGGACATGGTCCCACCATTATTGGGGGAGATATGACCTAACGCCACTAAGGATGAGTGGACACACATTTGAGATGTTGGTTTTGTGGGCATCAAGCGGTATAGGCGGATCCAATGGGATCACATTCTTATGGTCTCTCTCATCGATAGATGGGATGCAGGGACCAACACCTTTCATCTACCCACCAGCGAGATGACCATCACACTGGAGGATGTATACAGGATTCTGCAGTTGCCTATTGTTGGTGAGCCAATATATTCAGTGTTAGTAGATGGAGCCTTCGAGGTGATGATTGAAGTATTCGGGGTGATGGTGAGTAAACTGATTGAGCATAGTACCAGTCTTATTTATAGGGCTATGTATGCTGTGCACCCACAAGAGACGTGATTAGGTGTATTGATGATGGTAGCGGTGGGGTGCTATGAAATTCTTGATTCTGAGGGTGGTCAGTTTTCGAGAGGACTGATGGGAGTATTGCGAGATATGATCTAAGATCGGGTCTTCTTTTCATGGGCACCTACATATTTAGTGTAGCTATATAGGGAGTTATGGGCTTATTAGAGGATGCGATGCTATAACATCTGTTGTATGTTCCTACTGCACTGCTGGGCATATGAGCATATTGTGATAGTGCAGCCACGAGGACTACTAGTACTAGATTGACACCATGGAGTAAAGAGGGCAGGTTACATGAGGTGGGTGGCCATAGGTGGTAACCCTCGAGCAGAGGAGGAAATGCATGTCATATTATACTACAGGCGGTAACTAGAGCGCTTGTATGCGATGGACATAGTCTGACAACCCTATGCTAGTTTCCCAACATTCAGAGAGATGGCCTAGGAGCTACAAGGTCTTTCGTTATTACAGTGGATATATGGAAGATGTGCCGACAAGCATGTGATGATCCCAGTTGATAGAGTTCAATGGCAGTTCAGATTACAACAGGATGTGCCACCACCCCTCCCACAATACTGCAGGGATGATGTGGAGAGATCTTTGTCTCCACCCTAGCCCATAGACCCCACATGACAGGAGGAGGTACCAGAAGATGTGATATTAGATGATGTAGGGACCACTATGGCATATAGACATTGGTGGGTAGTGGAGTTACAGATAGCAACACCATGGCCAAGTCAGCTGGACTTAGCCATAGTGACGGTTTAAAGGGATGCCCTACATGGACAGGTGACCACACTAGGAGTTCAGTTGACAACGCCACAGATACATGTAGTTACCTTGACTGGGCATGTGAATACACTATAGGGTAAGCTGACTACTGCCTTGGCACATGCACATGTATAGGCTTTGATAGGGGATGGTGCATAGGTGGTAGCATTACAGGTGTAGGTCACGGGCTTACAGGGATAGTTGGTAGCAGCGAAGGCACATGTTTCCACCTTAAAGGCCCAGGTAGTTATATAGGTACCACCATAGGCACCGGGATAGGGTCCCATAGTACATGCACTTGCACCAGGACATGGACCACTTTTGGTAGGGTATAGTTCACAGGTGGCAATTAGGATGATGGCACCGCTACAGACCATATACATGGCGAGGTTCAGGGATTCCCTGAACAATGCTCGATATTACCAAGACCATCTAGCCACTGTAGGTATTGATGTGCCATCATATGCCGAACATCAGGCCCAACAAGAAACCAGTGAGCGGATGAGATCTAAGACCCACAACTCGGGTAGCATAAGGGGTCAATGGCCCCAAAGATAGGGCCAAGGTGAGGTTACTAGTTCTCAGAGACCGGGCCCGAAAGAGGACAAGGAGGAGGAGATAGAGGCTAGGTAAGGACCAACAGAGGGTGGAAAGATGATGGCAAGGTGATTGACTATTAGGGAGGAGGAGACATGTGAGACTAGAGAGGAAGACATCAGGTGGGCCTGAGTGGTCACTATATTTGATATTGTACTATCATTTTGATTTTTAGTAGATATACCGGCCTGTGTGCCGAAGATTAGAGATTGTACATGAGAGTTTTGAGATACTGATACTTATTTATATCTGAGTATATATGTATTGATACACAAATAATCCTATTATATAGTTGATGATGTTTATTAGATGGATGATGTACTCGTTTTAATTTCCATTTCTATTGTGTATCATGGAAACTAGTTGAGTCAAGCATGATTGAGTCGAGGTCATGTAGGCATGGTGGAGTTAAGTATAAGTATGGTTCAGTCAGGTATAGGTATGGTGGAGTCAGGTATATGCATGGTTGAGTCAGGTATAGGCATGGTGGAGTTAGGTGTAGGCACGATGGATTTTATGGAAATAATGTGTTGTGTTTAAGCTTCCAAATATTTCATATCATGGAAAATGTTAAATGAGTTAGGTAGAATATGGATATGGTGATAAAATGGTAAGTATGGTGAAAAAATGTATGTTTTCGTGATATATTAATTTCCAAGTTTTTATGTGAATGGAAGCTAACTAGGGTAGAATGTGAACATAAAAGGGGGGAAAATGGTTAGGGGTAAAGGTGTAGAAGGGGAAAGGATGGAAAAGGTAAAAATATGGTTGAGCTAACCTCCAAGGGCCCCTTTCCCTCAGAGTGTTGCCTACATAGCCCCGACAAAAAGGGCCTCAGGCCAATGTAGTTCTCCCATAAGCTAGGGAAGAATATGATGAGCTAGATGAATGGGTTGGTAGGTTTTAAGCATGATTGATTATATGTCACTTAGGTATGGTTGAGTCTAGGTTGAATAGGCATGGTTGAGTTTAGGTTGAATAGGCATGGTTGAGTGTAGGTCATTTAGGCATGATGGAGTCTAGGTTGAATAGGCATGGTTGAGTTTAGGTTGAATAGGCATGGTTGAGTTTAGGTTATTTACGCATAATGGAGTCTAAGTTATTTTAGGCACGAGTAAGTTGAGGTTGAAATAATTAGAATGTAGGTGCTGAAGGTCTAGTCCTATGTAGCAGAATCAATAAGTAAGAAAAGAGGTGAACAGTAAAAGAGGTGGGATGCCACCTAATTTATAGGAACCATTATGAGTCTATCATACCAAAAGATCGGCTTATGAACATAAGACCCTAAAGGCGTTGCATGATTGATTTTCCTAAGGGTGAAGAA